>CM057812.1:6918033-7598033 GCA_030067965.1 Latrodectus elegans
TCTTCAACTTTCAAAAAGAGTTGAAGTAGAAGTTCTTGTTTTCAATGCAAGTTTTCTTTCCCTTAATTAATTTATACTTAATCAATTAAAATATCTCTAAGGATGTTTTTTTCTGAAAATCATCAAAGCTTTTAGAGCTTCTTGAATAGAATTTCAAATAACGATCAATGGCTCTTGAAACTCAATTTATTTTTTATATCTTCTATTTATTTCGAGTGTTTTTTTCCACGAAAAGGAATTAAATTAAGAAGATTAAAGAAAAATTTTTTTTCTTAAAATTACTTTACAGTAAATATATGAGCGTGTATTAAGGATTTATTTTTACTAATCTGCAACGAAATTTTAATTATTGAATTGATAAATTTAAGTTCTTAATTCTTTGTTTGATGCTATTGTTTCTAAAGATTTGAATTTCGTTGCGGAATAAATAATAAGTTTTAGTTACGAATTGTGATAATTTTATTTATAAATGATTTATCTATCGAAGGTAAACATGTAATAGATAATTTTATTACTTATTTTTACACTTATCAGTTTTTGATATAGTATGGATAAAGTTTTGAATGTTTAGAGGCCAAAAAGAATTATATTTCTCAAGTAGAATTATGCATGTATTTGAATAAGATACTCGTGAACTTTCTTTTACTTAACTATCCTTAAATATTTTAAAGAAATTTTGCTTTAGTTTGAATTTTTCAATAATTATTCATGATATTCTAAAGCATCACAGGGAGACACTGATCATGATTTTGAATTTTTATCTGAATTTTTGAAAACTCATTTGAATTTATTTACTCAAAAAAACAACGTTTAAGGTTGGTAAGTTTGTTTTGCTATCCGCGGATCTATACCTACCCTAGGAAATGATTTTTGAATTAATTTTGAATCCATTTTAAGCTGAAGATCTTTACTGAATTCCAAATGTGTATGTCTTATCCTTTGAGAATAAAATTTTATCATGAGGTGATTAATCGAATCAAACTAAAAAAAAACTCTCTCTCTCTCTCTCTCTACTCAGCTAAAAAGAACTATAAATATATAATGAAAAAGAAGTTCAAGTGTGCCTAGTTATTAATGTTCACAATCTTATTGGTCTGAAAATTTTTGTCAGTCGCATATATATATATATACACGACAGACAAAAAATAAAATAAAACATCTGCACTGTGGCAAACTCATATGTTATTTCGAATCATTTTATAGTGATTTTAAGTGATGATTTCAATTTAATTTGTTTTATTTATTTTTGTTTTATTTTATAATATATATATATAATTTTTTTACTTTTTTATTATTATATTATTATATATTCTTTTATTATTGTTATATATATATATATATATATATATATATATATATATATATATATATATATATATATATATATATATATATATATATATATTATATAAAAATATTTTTTCCTTATATATTATATAAATTAAAATAAATAATTATATAAATTTTGTGACAAAACAAAGTTTTTTTCAAAACTTTAGCAAATTCTCTGTTATATTATTAATTTCAATGTAGTGCATTTCTAACAGAAATTTCTTAAGAATTGAATGTTATACGTATAGATAGCTTTATAGATTTGAAACCCATAAAAAAGCAGTACGATTCTACTGACTTTGAATGCCATTTCTTTTAACATGTTTTATAAGAAAATGAGTTGTTGAAATTTCATCATTTCTCTATTATGATTTTAACCAAAATTTATTTGTATTCAATTTTGATCAAATATATATATATATATATATATATATATATATATATATATATATATATATATATATATATATATATATATATATATATATATATATATCCATGATGCTGCAGTTATCGTGCATTGGCTGAACGTTTCCACAGTGTCTAAAAAGAAATCTTTGACATCACAGACACAGTATATGAAAGAAATAATATGTTGAATGTTCACAATTTTAAATCGCTGAGATCTGCTTGCTTTTGCAGTTAGGTACTTTTCAATCAAAAGCAATTTTTAATCTCATAGATTTTAGCTAAATGTTGTAGTATTGCTAAGAGATGATAAACTGTCCTGTTACAAATAGCCCTGTTACACCAACGATTCTGCAATTATCCAATTTTATTAAGTATTTGTAGAAGGTTTTTTTTAGTTTGTTATCATATTATACATACATACGTATATACATATACGTACATATGTGTATATATATGTGTGTATATATATATATATTGTTAGGAAAAATATTAATAGTGTAAATATGGTAATGTAATAGCGATTGTTTAATATTTATGGACAATTACTAGTTTTAGAGTGTTATTATCGTTACCTTTTAAAAAAAATTTGTTTCAACATCACGTATTCAGTAAAAATAACGTTTTTTATTGCTGAGAAATGAATCTATAAAATATAAGACATTTTGACATTTGGCGATATTTTAGGCAAGTTGGCACATTTTTTGTCTGCCAAATGCAGGTCAACATTTTTTAATTTTCAAGTCGATAGGAGCAATAGAATCCGAATTATCACAAGTTCAGTATAGGGATGTTCTGAAAACTTCTAGTAGAGGAATAATCTAGGAATCACCGAAGAGGTATAAATATCAGTCTCAGTCAAGCGATATGTTAGATGAAAATTAGAGGCAAACAATGAGCAGTCTGTGTCATTAGTTCTGAAAGTTAATGTTTTGTTGTTGCTATTATTTATGACAGTTTGACAAGCTAAGCTAGCAAGCCGACGGCTATGAAAAATTAAGTCAGTATGTTGTGTGTTTCATTTTTAACCAGGTCATCACGAAGGTGAAAGTACGTCTTTGCTCTAAGACTCTTCCGATAGAGGGCACCACCAGAGAATTCTTTCCCTCAAAATTGTTTCTAACTTGTGTAATTACTTCAAGCTGAAGAGAATGTGAATAAAGGTGCTTGTCACACACTCAAAATTTTTCTAGTTAGTGTAATTACTTCAAGCTGAAGATAATGTGAATAAAGGTGATTTTTACACACACACACGTGATTTACATAAAAAATAATATTCTAATCAAATAATTTATATCATACAGTTTTCTCACATACATTCCTAAATCTTAAACACCTTTTCCTTAATATATAAACTCAGAAACACCTACGTTCATTACAGAAAAATAATATTTATTCATTCATTCATTACAAATAATGCCCAAAACGTAAGAACTGTTTTATGCAGACACATTATAGAACGAAGCGTTTCCTGCTGCTACACCTACACTTATAAACTTAAATACTTTATAAACATAAAAGATCAAAGAAATTTATTTTGAAGAGGTTTTTTATTCACAGCAACTGTTTGAAATTTTTCTGTGGTTTATACATATTAAAAATAAAATTCCCTATGCTGGGAAAACAAAGCAAGAAAGAGAAACATCTGTTTGTTTGAAAGAAAACTTAATTAAATATATCGAGTATGATTCACTTGGATTTTTTTTGTTTGTGTAAAAAGAAGCAAACGAAATCCAATTTAAACAAAGCAAATATTTGATTATAATTTTTCATATTATAAAAGAATAATTTATAGAGATCAGAAAGAGAGTTTTTAACTTAGAAATCCGATTTAGCCTTTTGTTTGTTTTGTGATATTTCAAGACAAATTTTTGAAACATGCGGTACATTCTATGTGAATTGATCGTAGTTAAATTGATAACAAGTTCACGGTATCGCAAAATATTTCTAAGCAAGTGTTATTTTCCAATATAATTCAGGCGAGATTTTTCAAGAAACAAATTTTTATTTCTTGAAATTGTTTGTATCACATCAATTTTTAATCAAGTAGTTACATATATGCAAATTATCTCAACACATATATTTATATATTTCTTTCAGAAAGAATTTTTGCGGGGTAATACTGAAGTTCATTCAGCTAAGCTTGAAAATCAGGGCATTGAAAGAAGATAGTTGTACTAAATAAATCGTTATTTATCAGTCGTTTTGGAATAATGAGATAGCAAAGCTGCGGTGGCCTACTTGGTTAGGGTGTCTTAATCAGAAGGTACATACATACATAGCGATGCAGGTGAACCCCAGACTGTTTCATTAGGTTAACAGGTTTGGAATACTCGCCCATCACCAAGTGCCTTGTCATTTTGAACCACGATCAAGTGATGAGGTCTCACCTGAGCTGGCACCCTCCTCTCCACATCCATGCCACATCAGAGGAAGGACATTGGACGCCACATATGAACTTGGACCCGTCTCCAACCCACGGAGCTCCAGCAACCCAGCGGAGGAGAGTACGGCGTGGTCACCCTCCCAACCTCTGCCAGAGGCGAATAATGCTTCACTTTGCTAATCAGAAGTTAGTGAGTTCGAATCCCAGCTACCGAAGATCCGTCATGTTCTTTAAAGGAGTTTGGGGCAATTTAAAATTTGACGTGGTTCCAATATCCTCCAAGTGAAATGATATCTCTAAGAGTGGTAAGTAAAATATTCAAAATTACGAAGACTTCACATGGTTGCTTCTATCTAACTAGTAGAGTCCAACTCAGGGCTAGGTACAGTCAAGATTATTGATGAAACAACAGCACTGAGATGACATCCGAGTAAATAAGTTAGTTTTTCGTCTTCTAATCCATAAATTGTGGGTTTGATTCCCATTTCGAAGCTTAATGTGTGTAGTCGTTCGAATCTTTTTTAAGCTATAAGTATTGATCTGTTTGAATATAATAACTTTTTTATATTGACCAACAAACAAACAGCACCAATAAATAGTGAAATTCGTTGTTCTTTTTGCAACTTGATCTTTTGAGACATTTATTTTACTATGTTCCTCTCTGAATTAATTTGTTAGTCTTTTGATAAGGCATCAGACCAAAGCATTTCAATGTTTGCGAGCGAGATCTTAGGAATATATTCTTATTTTATGCCCTCAAAGTACAAGAGCTCATATCTAGAAAATTATAAACAGTGAATATGATTTTTGCATCGCCGCCTAGAGCTCCACATTGTCTCATCTAGTGAAGAGTATAAATGAATCATCTGAAGAGTTCTAAAGCTAATTTAGGCATGACCGAAAATACAGTATGCATCAAGTTACATATATTTACACATGAATTCGAGTACAGAACTCACAAAGAAAATGTACGAGCACACTTACATATTGTAAGCATTATCTTACATGTACAAATAATGATGTATGTGTATGATAACGATTATTTTAACATCCCGAAATATTTATTTTATATTACTTTTGGAAATATTTAGGAATAAAAATATTTAGGAGAGCATGAATATGAAAAACTATGATATATATGTAACGCACGATTATTTTGATTTTCCAAAATATTTCTAAGCTTTTTAGGAAATAATTATAAATAAATATTGGGTTGTTTGGAAAACAATTTCGTTTTTTATGGAAATGAAAAATCCTTAATGAAGCAATGTTTGGATGAAGTGTATACTATCAATTCTAGTCCAACACCTTATGCCGTCTTCCTGTTAGTAACATGATTCTCCCCTCCTAAAATAGTTGGGTTTTGCTAGTAAAAAACAGATCCAGGTGGGAAAATCGAATTTACTTTCCGAACAACCTAATATATTTAGGTGAGCATGAAAATGCATATAATGATATATATGCTATATAACGATTATACTTTGATTTTTTGAAATATTTATTTTAAATGATATATATGGTAAATATTTGGGAATAAAGATATATAGGTGTGCAAGAATACACCAAATAGTGATCAATGTATAACATAACAATTATTTTGATTTCCCTAAATATTTATTTTAATTTATAGAGGAAATATTTAGAAATAAGCATATTTAGGTGAGTATGAATACACCAAATAATGGTAAATGTATAGTATAATAACTATTATAATGTAACAATTTTTGAAATAGTATAATATATAGTTATTCTCAAAATAGTTATTTTAAATTATATGCGAAACACCTGGAAATAAAGATATCTAAGTGTGTATAAATATACCACTAATAATTATATATGTATAATATAACAATGATTTCCGAAAATATTTATACCGAAATTATTTATCGAAAATATTTAGGAATAAAAGCATCTAGCTGGCCATAAATACAGCAAATAATGATATATTTGTAGCATAACGATACTTTCATTTTTCAAAAAAAATTTTTTAAAAATTATTTTGAAAATAATTAAGAATAAAAATATTCAGGTATTCATGAATAATGACTAATAAGGATAAATACGCAATACAGTGATTATATTTTGATTGTCCCCAAAAAAATTTTAAGATATATAGGAAATGCTTAGGAATAAAAATATTTTTAGATGTGCATGAATACACCAAATAATGATAAATATGTATAATAAAACAATTATACCTTAATTTCCTGAAATATTTTATAAATGATAAAGGAAATACTTAAAAATAAAAGTATCAAGAAACAATATATATATATATATATATATTATAATTATTATTTTTCTTTCTTGCGTAAAACTATCGTATTATAAAATTTTGAATTTTGTACAAATTTACAGTTATTACAATCAAATATTTTTATTGCAATAAAAGTACTCAAAACAATGAATATATTTAATTTTCGATTTCAAAAGATAGAATGAGACTTCATTTACAGATCTTCAGATGCTGTCAACACTCATAAAGGCTTATGATTAAAAAAAGCTTAAATTTGGAAAAGAGATGAAAAAGAACTAATTAACCACTTTATTTGTGTGGAAACAAAAAAAGAACGCAATTTACAAGAACTAAAAAGGAAATAACTAATTTCAGAGACATTTATTCGAATTACTTGGAGCTATTTTTCTGCTTTGGTAACTGAAAAGATGTCTTCTCTCTTTTTAACTTCTGAATAAAGATAATGAAAATTATTATAAGGAATGAGGAAAGTTAGTTCGTTATATGTCGTGGCAGAATACTATGGTTTTAGATTGATTTGTTTATCAATATTTGGTCACTTTTTTATGGGTGAGGGAGGTTTTTGGCGGGAAATCTAAATAAGATCATGCTCTTTAGAACAGAAGCCCCTGAGCTCGATTCCAGCAGCGATGAACACTAAAGAATGGGGGTTACGATTCTTCTTCATGTATAAATATCTGTCGGGGCTAGGGTGGGTGGTTGGGAATTTTCAGGTTTTCTCCCTTGCATCACAGGAATACGAAACACTGCCTGAGAAATGTCCTTACACAAGGCGACTTATTGAGGAGACATTTAGACCTTTAAAATATTCAGTACCAGTGAGGTATGGCAGGGCTTACCGTGGTATATGGAAAGGACAACGCTCTTCACAGCCAAAACTCTTGAGTACTGTTCTACAACTGAAAAATATTTACCATGAAAAGTTTTCCCGAAAAGCAATATGCGACAAAATATTGAATGATTTATCACAGTTTTAAACAGTAGAGGTAAGTCCTCTGCATTGTCTAAGCACCATAGTTAAAGAGGATATCGAAACATTAAAACCCGAAGTGGGAATTTAACCAACGAATTGTTGTGGTCATTATTTTCAATAACTGTCTTGAAGTCTACAGTTGAAATAGTATTATTTTTCATAAATTTCCTTTCCATCACGATTGAAAAATATTTAGTCCTTCAAATATAAACAAACACATTCTCCTTTTTTTCTGATTGCCTAGTAACACTATATAGAAAGTAAAAAACTTTCTTTTGCATAAGCATACAGCAAATAATGCTTTAAAATATGGTTCATGGTCTTTTTTTGTGAGGCTGGTCATGGTAAGGGTACTGCTGATGAAATAGGAGGTGCTATTAATCAAGCAGCTGACCAAATAGTATAGACATACCATCATTATATGCAAAAACAGAAAACTAAGAGAGATTTTAAAAAAACAGTTGCCAACTTCTTGGAGAGGACTTAAAAGTTGGTGGGGGAAAATGGCAGTAAAATATATCGTTTCAAAAGCAGTAAACATTGAAGACAATCTTTTCACAGTAAAATACCGGAAATATTTAGAAATAATAAATTTTATAGAGATGAAAATAAGGAATAAGATATTTAAAAAAGAAATTATATTAAAATTGCAAATGTAATGGGATGCTCAACTCGGCAATTACAATATTTAATTTGATATTGATTTCAGCGTAAATAAAATGTTGAATAATGTTGTTGTAAAACTAGCATCAAATTAAAATAAAATCTATATAATATTTTCAATTTTGTCTTTTGTTTTTAATAATACATAATTTTTAATTTCAGAGAAAAAAGGTGTAGCAAAAGAAAAAAACATAGTTTAATTGCACCTTTCTAGCTTTGCAAAAACATTTAGCACCGGAATTAATGTCACGTTGGTTATTATTTCTTATTTTTCTTTAAACAATTTTAATCATAATATTATGATTATTAATGTTACACATTAATTATCTCTGTCTAGAATATGCAATAATGACAAAAATTTTGCATTTATTCTGTTATAATAGTATTTTATGTTAAAAATTGCTGATGGCAATTCAGTATTAATAACAGGCAAAATATAAAATACTTAAAAAAATACGTATTTTACTTCAAAATTTTTATTGTATAATTAAAAAGATTCTGAACTTATATTTCACTCTACACATATTGTGTACATAACTTAACTTCGTTAATATGTAAGAAAATGTCCGGTAACAAACATGACAACTTTCATCTTATCTGATCGTAAAAATGAATTAAAACACAAAAAACGTAATAAAGGCATTCAAATAATATGCAGAAACAATTTATGATTAATGCTATTAGAAAAATTTACAAATTTAGCAAAATAATTTTTTCTTCGTTTCAATTTCCAGATGGCAGCGAAATTTGAAAACGACCCATATGTATATACGTAAAAATTACTATAACAGTAATTTTTAAAAGTACTGTTGGATGAAAATAGCCAGCATTTATTGTGTTATGAGTAATATATATACATATATATGATCTGAATTACGTACAAATCAAGCGCCTTTTTTAACAGCAGATACAAAGATCTCTTAATCTTAATCTCTCTCTCTCTCTCTTAATCTTAATCCAAGAATAACAAAAGCAGTGCATCCAAAAAATGTATCAAAACAGGAATTAAAGAGATTAAAAATTTTTTTTTATTTTACTTTATTCATCTATTTATTTAAAAACAAAAAGTGCAAATAATTTATTCGAAAATTAATCAGTCGCTAAATTATTCAGTTCAGCGAAATAAAATGTAACATTTTCCAATGTTAAATCTGAATAAGTGTGCATTCATTATACTTACAAGAGATTAATTATTATTCACGATTAAAAATATGACGAATGAGATTTTTTTTTATAATAGAATGAGAATGAAGTGATTATCAAATTTTTTTTTACTTTTTTGCTATCGAATTAGTTTTTGCTACCTTCTTTGTAATATTCTATTTTTTTAAGTGAAAATATCTCTGGGGGAAAAAAAAAAAAAAAAACGCGTTTACTACGTGTGTGTGGGAAGAGGGGAAGCGTGTGGGATGCGTGGGAAGAGGAAGTAAGGGCATTTTTTAAAGTTAATCAATAAATTTAATTAAACTTTGTGGAAATTAAAACTCGTATATATCGATACAAGACTTCGATCTTAAATCGAAGGTAACTTCCAAACGATTTATGGAAATAAAATAATCTGATTATTGAAAGTAAAGTAAGGAAATGTTTAAAAGGTATATAAATAATTTGTCACATTACATATAAAATCAACCTTAAATTTAGGCTCATTTTGATTACATTTTTATAAAAACAAAGCAAATCACGCCGATAACGCAATCTTTGGATGAATTAATTTGAATGAATGGAATAATTACTAAATTCTATTTAAAAATTTTTGAAAATTCATAGAGGATTTATTGCCTTTGTAGTGGAATTTTCCTAGTAAATGGGCCATATTTAACGGCCACAAAGGAGAAAACTTTGAAAAATTTTAAACATCCACTTTAAAAGATATAAATGCAAAATTAAAACATTTCTCACCAATGGATAGTACCGATATTGCATTCTTACGAAGATAATTCTTCTTAAAACGTAACTTACTACCAATAGTTTTGTGTAACTACTATTTTTACAATATTTACTATTTATTTTGTACAACTATTCATTTTATTACTATTATTTTACACCAGGAATTCCTGACACCTTAACTGTTGGCCTCGGGTTCAAATCCCAGTTCGGCATGGAATTTTTCACTGTGTTTCCTTGTCCTTTCTTCTGAGATGACGAATGAATGTGGCTCACCCTATAAACAGGTTTGTGGGGAAGTTACGTGGATCATATTACTCTTCCGTGATTGGTTCACAAATATCCACCGGGTAACGATAAATGAGCGGCAGTATCCTTGAGGAACATCAGCCAATTTTTTTCTCCGTGTTTTCATTTTAATTGCTTACATTCATGAGAAATTTTAGGACATGATCTAGTTATACTTTAATGTATCATTCGAAATTTAATTTTTAAATAAGTGCTTAATACATCAACCAGAACGAGAAAATAATTAATTCTTACATTCATTTTGCAATCAGTATTCAATTATCATAAGTATTCTATGCTTTAGAATACTTTGAATGCTTTATATTATCTTTTTCAAATTTTGGTTTTACTCTATCTAAAATCTATCACATGAAACATGCAATATTATGGAAAAATTTAAAAAAATACATTATTAAAAGAAATAAAGGTAAAAACGATCGTTTTTAATTCAAATAATTTTTAGTCAAATTTTTAGCTTTATATTATCTTTTTCAAATTTTGGTTTTACTCTATCTAAAATCTATCACATGAAACATGCAATATTATGGAAAAATTTAAAAAAATACATTATTAAAAGTAATAAAGGTAAAAACGATCGTTTTTAATTCAAATAATTTTTAGTCAAAAATTGTTATTTGATTTCTGGAGTCATTTGATTATTATCGAATTAAAAACATACTTTTAGTTAATAATTAAAAATATCATATTTCTCAAATCTTGCACAATTTATGCTTATATTTATTTCCCGTGTTTCTTCTTAATTAATTTATTATTATTATTATTAAATGTGTTTGTTTATAAGTGCTACTTTTATCGCTATAGACATTTTTAATGTTTATCAGTTAATGCACGCTTTTAAATAAATAGGCATCGTGTTATTCAATTTTTAAGTATATATATATATATATATATATATATATATATATATATATATATATATATATATATATATATATATATATATATATATATATAGACAAACAGTGAGATATAGATAGATAGATTGATAAGATTGTATTGCTTATTTTTATATAGTTATATTTGTTCCTAATCTGACGAATATTTAAATAAATATACTTAATAATGAATTGGATAAAAGTAATAATAGCATCATAGAAATATATTACTAGGGAAAATTAATGTATAATTACTTTTACACTTTTTTTACTCATTACTAAGTGTTATATTTTAAAGATTACCATTTTTTAAACAAAGGTACTTGTACAATAACTATTCAATCATAAAACATAAATTTTTGATTACATAAGTGATTCTGACAATGTTTCTTTGTAATTCTAGTGAATGATTTTCAGAAAGATCCTTTAAGATGATCCATTAATTGTTATACTTCAAATTAAGGAGCAGTTCTACTGAAAGAAAAGCATTTTCTGTGCTGTGTCAAATAAAATATTTTTATTTATACCTTCCTGTATTTGATGAGCAAATCTGTTAATTAATCTAATATTTATAAATGTCAGAGGATTTCCTACTAAATATAACTTTTTCCACAATTTTTGTTCTGAAATTTACCAATCAACTTTTGAAAAATTTTTTTAGATTAATTCTTTTGGAAATTTTCGAATGAACTATTTTATTCAAAATGTTGCTTATTATGAAATATCCCACCTTAAATTTTTGCTAGTCTACAATTCTTTTGTTAATTTATACAATGACACCGTGAAAAAATATTTATCGTCTAGTCTAGTACAATTTTCGTCTAGTTTATCTATCATATTGCGAAACAAATAACTCTGCATTGAAAGATTGGGTTTATTTTTAATTTTTAAATATGCAAAACAGTAACTGTAAATTCGACAGGAAAAGTTGAGATAAGACTTTACCATGAAAAACATTAAAGCATACGAATTAAAACTGAAAAGATAAACTTTCATTCGTTGATTGAATAATGAATTTATACGAGATCCCATTTCGAGGAATTCAAAAGGAAAAGAATGCCTTCGTACAATAATTGTAAATACGTTGCTCTGAAACTATTTATTTGTTAGTAATAATTGTTAACAAATACAATTGTGCTAAGAGTGCCCTCTTCAGGGAGCAAAGTTCGTTGCTAGCCAATGAAGAACAACGGCAGATGGAGTTGACACAGCTGCCTCCCATTTGCATGACTTTTGGAGTGGGTGCTTGGGAGTTTTCAGGAGCAAGTCATTGTAACAAGGGAACATTTAAAGTAATCTCGAAAGACAATTTACGTGATGGATTTCAAAATCTTTTGTAATAGACTTAATTGTTAGACTGCTGTGAGGTGCGAACTCATTTTGAATTGGGAATAAATTGGTATCATTATTAGTTTTTTTACTATGAATTGACTCACGGAATGTTTTAAAGTTCAGTAGATAGGGACCATACTATTGTTCTGTATGAAAGGGCTAAGTATTTCCATTTTGTTTATTATAACATATCCTTACATTTATGTAATATACTTTAAATATCACTATTATGTAATACATAACATATGTACAATTTTCTCACTGAAATCAAATATACTACGAAAAGGTTCTGCGACAAAAGTGCGATATTCAATAAAATCATTGTATTTTTAGTTATTTTATAAAATCCATAACTTTTACACTTCAGCTTTATTTGCTCCTAGAATATTACTTTCATTTATAGAAACCCAATAAATAATTGATTTAAAAAAGTTTTAAAAAACTTAAATTTATTAAACAAAAACCTTTTACTTTAATTTTCTTAAAAAATCTTTCCTGATTTGTGTGTTTTAATCAAAACTTTTCTTTCACACGTCTATCTCTTCTTTCATATGTGTGTGGGTCTGTATACCGATGATTTAGTGGCTGCGCTTCGCGCTCCTAGACAAATTTGAGGTTCGCTACTCGGTTTGGGCAACGTTGACTCAGTCTTTCATCCCTTCATTACGTCGATAAACTGAATACCAAACATGCTTAGGAACTAAACAACTTTGCTTGAGTCTGACCACTTAACCGCTATATATGCTTCGCACCCTAAATCCCTCGGTCAGAAAAACAGTTGTGGGTGCAATAAGCATATATATATAAATATATATATATATATATATATATATATATATATATATATATATATATATATATATATATATATAAATATATAATGTACTGGGATGTAAAAACCAAAGGAACAAAAATAGTTTTTCATCTCTCTTGAATTATTTTGTTTGCCTATTGAAATTCAAAGTGCTATATTGGAAAAAAAATGTTTTTTCCTATAAAATATTTATAATTAAAGTAGAACATCAGATTCAGTTTTGATTGAAATCAAAACCGAAACCGATTTCATTTTGAGAGCTTCCTTCCCCTTGTTCATTCATTGTCACACGGTAGTCTTGAATAATGAATTTTAGACGGCAGCAACGACAATGCTATTTATCACTTTACCACTACAATGATATTAATTGCTATTCGAAAATCCTGAAAAAGAGAGAAATTCAATCTATGTTGGACAGGATCTGTAACGCCCTATTAAATAAAATGATAAAGGACTGATCTATATGCAAGACATAATGTATGTATCATTTTTTATAAACTTAATAAAAAAATCTATACATCATTACTTTTTCATTTTTATGGTCCCCAGAATGAATTAATTGATTTCACAAAAAAATCTATGGTAAATTGATGATCTGTTAACGTACATTAGCGAACATAATCTTGTAACATATTCTGTTCATTAAACGATTTTCCACTATATATATATATATATATATATATATATATATATATATATATATATATATATATAAGGTTGGGGAATAAGTTCTTAGCGTTTTCACGATAAGCTTTTATCTAAACAAAAACATGTAATTATAGCAATAAATTAATCAATTATATATTCGCCTTTGCTGTTTACAATCTCTTCCCTCCTCTCGACCAATTTGTTGATGCCGCTTAGCCAAAAATTTCCAGGTGTGCTGTCAAAGAAAGTGTTGAGCCAGTTTTTAAGGACCTTTTGGAGCACTGGGAAATGCTCGAAAAGAATGCCAGTCAACAAGGATTTCTACATTGCTCAGCTATACTGCATGAATGAAGCTATTCGACTGAATAAACCTGATTGACATGGTCAAACCATACTCCTTCACGAGAACACCAGGTCCCATATTGCAGAAGTTCTCAAAGCCGATCTCCAAAAGCTCGAATGGGATGTCCTTCAGCATCCGCCGTATTCTCCGAACCTTGCATCTATCAATTATCATCCTTTGCACTTCTTGTCTAACCATATGAAGGGTGTTACCTTCAATAACAAAGAGGTCCTTAAAAACTGGCTCAACAACTTCTTTGACACCAGACCAGGTGAGTTTTGGCGGAACGGCATCAACAAATGGTCGAGAGATGGGAAGATGTTGTAAACAGCAACGTCGAATATATAATGGATTAACTTGTTGATATGATTATTGTTTTTTGTTTAAATAAAAGTCTTTGGTAAAAACGCTACGAACTTATTCCCCAACCTAATATATATATATATATATATATATATATATATATATATATATATATATATATATATATATATATATATATATATATATATATATATATATATATATATATACGAAAAATCTCCAATAAAAGAGAAAAATATCATCGTTTTATAATGTCTGGAGAATTGCTCAAGTAGTTTGGCGAAGAGCTCCCCAAATAGGGTATCAAGCAAATTGCGGGGGCCATTAGCGGTGGAAAAGGAAGATAATGTCCCGGTATTCCTTCCCCCATGAGATTATGCGTGCGTAAACAATACTCTATTTTAAGAGGAGGCATCCATCTTTCTCCTCCAGATGTATCATTCGGCGGCGAGAGAGTCTCGGCCCTGACATTTAGGTGATGGAAGACCCCCGAATTCCCGACAGGTGATCGCATTTTCCAGATCAAATCATCTTCCTTCGCCCGATGGGGCCCTTGGCGAAATGTTTCTAGCCAAAGAAAGAAAATAAAGTAAAATATGATGACAAGTAAAATACGTGGTGATAAGACTTCATTTTCTATTTTTCCTTGCACCCAAGGAGAGATGCGTTGTTTCTTGGGGCTGGACTGACATATTTGCCTTATCCATGCTCTCTATAAGTAAGATTAATTGGCATTTCGATTTCTGAGTTAGGATCTCCACAAGTCCATCAAATGACACACTGGACTCACCGCTGAATTTTATACTTGAGCTTAATTTTCATTTAGAGGCGTGATAATTTGAATTAACTAAGAGTAAATAGAGTAGTTATCTGTTATATCTCGTAATATAAACATCTGTTATCAATGACATACAATTTCTAATTTCTTGGTAAATAGCACAGTAATTGTGAATCTTATATTCATGATTGCATACAGGTATTCAATGCTAATTGTTTCAAAAATATCTAAACAAAAATAGAAATTGGTATTATACAGCTTAAAATGAAAAATTTATATACATTCGTACAAATTTGTACACATAATACATAACTGCTTACGATATATATAATACATAGATGCTTATGTGCATATATATAATACACATAAGCAGATATGTATTAGTTTATGTGTATTATGTAATACATAGATGCTTATGTGTATATATAATACATAGCTGCTTATATGTGTATATAATACATAGCTGCTTATATGTGTATATAATACATAGCTGCTTATATGTGTATATAATACATAGCTGCTTATATGTGTATATAATAAGCTGCTTATATGTGTATATAATACATAACTGCTTATGAGTATACCGGGTGAGCCAAAAATTCGTTACAATTTTAAAAATTCATAAAAAAAGAAGAAAGTAAGATAAAGAAGTGCGGTTTGCAAGAAAGGGCTCACAAGGTAGTCGGATTTTTTTTTTCAGCAAAAAAAGTTTTAGAAAAAAAAAGTTTTAGTCCGAAACACAATGAAAAGGACAACAGTACGCTCCATTCATTTAGTCTGATAATAATAGTTGTTCAATATGACCTCCAGTACATTGTACGACACAACTAAGACGACTCGCAACGCCCGTTACAGCTGAATGCAATATGTCGGAAAGAATTGCAGAAACCTCACGACAGATGGAATCTTTGAGTTCGGCCAGTGTTGAAGGAGATGAACGGTACACACGTGATTTCAAATAGCCCCACACCCAGAAGTCGACCGGAGTGAGGTCGGGTGATAGTGGAGGCCATGCGATCTTGCAACCTCGACTGATCAGTCTCTCTTCACCAAAGGTACTCAAAAGGAATCGTTTTACTGTATTGGCATAATGTGGTGGTGCGCCATCCTGCATAAAGTTTATTACAGATAACACATCTCTTTGATTTAATGCGCGCACGACTTTATCACTCTGGGATAACGCTTAGCGGTTACTGTGCACGTTTTCCAGTCCAATCTGGGACACGGTTCTTCAAAGCAGAAAGGTCCGACAATGAAGGATGAGTTGAAGCCACACCAGACTATCAACTTGGCAGGATGCAGAGATTTCGTCGAATATTCACGAGGATTAGATGTTGCCCATATACGAGTGTTATGGGTGTTGACATCCCCGTGTAGTGTGAAGTGCGCCTCATCCGTCCAGAAAACGTTGAACAACCACTGAGGGTCGTTTTCGATTCTTGCCATAGCCCACTCGGCAAATGATTCCCGCATAGCTGTGTCTCCCGGTTGTAACTCCTGCAGTGACTGCAGTTTGTAGGGATAGAGATGCAATATCCCGTGGAGGATACGTCGAATCGATGATTGAGGCACATCCAATATTCTTCCAGCTTCGCGAGCACTGCTACTCCCAATGGACGATTCCGCCGCTAAATCATTCATTGTGGTTTCCACCGCAGTAATTCGGCTCTCCGCCAACGAGGGTCTTCTGCGTGGCCGATCCTCCAAAGAGCCAGTTTCCTCGAACCTCTTGACAAGCTTGACTATTCCAGGACACGATATGGGGCCTTTCTTCGTCTTCAGTCTTTTCGTCGTGCGAAATTTTCGCAACGCAATAGTTGCTGACTCTCCGTTCAAATAGAACAACTTCACCAACAACGCTCGATCGGGTAATGATAACATTCTGAAAGTAAATGAGAAATTCTCGAGTATCACGGCCTTTTATCGCAAGATTAATTTGCATAATTCTGTTGAATCTCTCGATGTCAGCGTCATCTATAGGTGAATTTTTTAACTAAAATTTTTTTGCTGCTAAAAAAAATCCGACTACCATGTGAGCCCTTTCTTGGAAACCGCACTTCTTTATCTCACTTTCTTCTTTTTTTATGAATTTTTAAAATTGTAACGAACTTTTGGCTCACCCGGAATATAATACATAGCTGCTTATGTGTATATATAATACATAGCTGCTTATGTGTATATATAATACATAGCTGCTTATGTGTATATATAATACATAGCTGCTTATGTGTATATATAATACATAGCTACTTATGTGTATATATAATACATAGCTGCTTATGTGTATATATAATACATAGCTGCTTATGTGTATATATAATACATAGCTGCTTATGTGTATATATAATACATAGCTGCTTATGTGTATATATAATACATAGCTGCTTATGTGTATATATAATACATAGCTGCTTATGTGTATATATAATACATAGCTGCTTATGTGTATATATAATACATAGCTGCTTATGTGTATATATAATACATAACTGCTTATGTGTATATATAATACATAGCTGCTTATGTGTTTATATAATACATAGCTGCTTATGTGTATATATAATACATAGCTGCTTATGTGTATATATAATACATAGCTGCTTATGTGTATATATAATACATAGCTGCTTATGTGTATATATAATACACAGCTGCTTGTGCTATGTATCATATATATACATATTTATATGAATGTATTTATATTATTTTATTTATAATACACAGCTGCTTAGGCTTAGACGGATTATATCTTAAGGTTAAGGGACTCAATATTATCCTATCAACAAGCGCATTGTAACTTTGATCCACGGTAAGGGACAACGTCTCGCCTGAGCTTGCATCTCTCTCTCCGCATCCACGGCACATCAGAGGAAGGACTTAGGACGTCACAGAAGGACGTGGACACGTCCCCATCCCACGGAACACTGCCAACCCAGTGAGGAAGGATGCGTGGTCACCTTCATTATCACCCACCACTGCAAATCGTGTTTCACTTTGATGATCTTATAGGAGGCGGCGTGACCACCACACACACACACACACACACACACACACACACACACACACACACACATATATATATATATATATATATATATATATATATATATATAATTCGAGAATATAATTATTCTTTTAAAATAGAAATGCAAGTTTTAATTAAAAAATACTTTCTTGAAAACGCATCAAGCACAGAATTGAAATTTAGAATAATTTTTCTTACACGTATGGTGATTTTAATTTTTCAGAATAATACTACGAAATTCATCTCAGTTCCTAAAGATTATTTGTTATTTAAGATAGTTTTTTTCTTTGAAAAATGATTGTTTACTAAGAATATCGCCAAATGGCTTTACAAACAAATTTTTAATAGCTTTCAAAAAATTTTCTCTTTTTATTAGTAGCATGAATAAATATATTAAATATTAGTTTTAATTAATCCTTTTTTATAAAGTCTGTCTGTTCATTGAACTGCAAGAAAGTTATCACGCTGTTCTTTATTCAAGGAGCTTTTCCTCTCGCCAATATTCAAAAGAATGAATGCTGATAACTTTTTGCAATAATTTAATGCAGTAAAATATATACGGTCATAACAACTAAAAATTTTATTGCAATTAAAACTGGGGAAGTGTTTCTACCTAAAACTTTAAGGATGTTCTAATCTTAAATTTTAATCAAACTAATATTAAAATTTAATCATCTATTTCTTGTTTTCATACAATAATGGGACTAGGTTTCTAATATTTTGTTCTACACTCAAGGAACGTTTAGTTTTTCAATTAAGTTGAGATTTTATCACATTGGTAAATTGTTGACATAAGAATCAACGTTGTATTTCTTGACACTTTTATCAAAGTCTCAGAGGCTGAAGAGCTGAAGATGGATGGTTCTCTAAGATGTGTGTTGACAATTTGACAATTTAATTAAAATAGGAAAATCTTCAAATATAGAAGACTTTATCTTCATATATATATATATATATGCATAGATAACCTTCTTAATCACATGCTATTTAGAAGCAGTTGTAGCTTTAATTCGATGGATGCATTTTCCATACAGACTAACGTCATCGTCAATTTTCTTAAGGATTTAGATCACGGCTGTTTCTCGGCCCGAGTATAAATATGTGACTTTATTTTGAAGCAGTTTTTTGCGTTTTTTTGCAGTCTGACATTGAACTGAAACCTGTTGAAATATAAATGGTATGTTAACGGGGAAGATATCGCTGTTTATAAGTATAAATTTTAGTACCGATGCTTATTTTGCATTTTGAATGCTCCCGCCACTTGAATGTGCCTCACACCATCTGAAAGTATACATATTAAAACTGTGGTATATTCTGGATTATTTGTAATTGCTTCAGTTCAACCAGGAGGTGTAATTCTTTCCTCCTCTCAACGTCTCACATATTTTCGGCAATTGCTACCAAAGAACGATATTTCACTCTCATTGCTCCAGATTAATTGATTCCACGGATAACTAAGTATTTTTTGCTTATTAAATTCATTTTTTATGCTTCTGAAGGCCTAAATATATATATTTTTAGGAATTCTGCTTTCACTTCAAAAACCTGATAATCTTCTTTTTGTAATTCTTGAATTAACTAAAATACCTACTGTATTCATTTCACTACTAACAGTATTAGTAACACTAATTGAAAATTATTCTTTCTGAGGAAAGTTCTTTAGGCAATGTTTGCGGATTGATTTTGGCTAAATCTTTCATTAACTTCTTTTTATCCTAATGTAAGCACAACTTTCATTGCTGTTATTTATGATACTTGAACAAGCCAAATGGCTTTGGCTATGCGAATTTAAATCAGTAGGTTGCATTTTTCGTTTAACCAGAGCACCAAGGTGAAAGTACGATTTTTCTCTAAACTCCTCCGATAGATGGCAGCAAAAGATGATCCAGTCCTTCAATTTTGACATTGATCTGAATGGGAAGGAAATTTTCTCCAGACTACTACACCCATTGTAACTGCTCATTGAACGACCACAGGATTTTTGATTCCACAAATTTACGCGTACGTATATAAGGTGTACTCGGTGGATTTTTGGTGGCATTGGGAGTCGAACCTCGCCTTTCAGGACGCAAGGTCGATGACCTAAGATTGAGTTACCCAGAACCACACACATTTCGTACATTAGACAAAGTTACTGATTTACCAGGTTTAAATTTTAGTTTAAGAGAAACCCATTTTTCTTGTTATGACAATTCTGCTATTTTTTGCAGGCGTCCTATCAGTTTTTGTTATTGATAGTTATTGATGTTTTAAATTATTTGCATACTGAAAGAATTAAAAATATTCAAAAATCATTATAATATTTAATGAAATTAGTATGCATCCTTCTGCAGAATTCATTCCAGCAAAATAGCACGTTTAAAATCAACACGTACTATAGTTTGGTTACAAGTATTTGATTGGTTCTTAAAATAACAATTGCGATTAGCTAGATCATTTTTATTGCATTACACTTCAGCATTCATGACAAACTGTTGTTTTCTTTAAGACTAAAATGAGTGTAACTTTTTTGTAAATTGAATATTTCACTTCTTTGTTTTGAATTAAATTTTACATTAAATTTCTTTTTATAAATGACATATAAACATCAGTATTTAAGAGAAAATGAATATATTCTAATTATATGAAAACGAATTTGAAAGACATAAAAATTTCACGATTTCAGCCACTACTGTTTGTATATACAGAAACAAAAATTTATTCATGGATTTTATTAGAAATTTTACGAGTAATATAGTATATGAAACCAGGTTTTGATATGATATGGTTTTAATCGCGCACGTGATAATCATCACATTTACTAATATTATTATCAAGACTTGAAAATTATAAGATTGATTTGTATTATTTTTGAGTGATAATTTTCACTTCATATAAGGTCTTAATTGTTGCAAATGAAGAAGTTGGTTGAAAATAAATACAACAGAACTGCATAAATTTATATAAATAGGAAATGTTAAAATTGTTCACAACCTTCCAAGCGTAATATATATTTTTTGAAATGTATTTATTACTAATTAATAATTTAACTCTATTTATTAATCGGATATATTCTAACTTAAAAATCAGTATAAATTGTTATAACTAAATTTATATTCAATTTAAATTTAGACTGATTTTACATTTTTGAAATTGCTTGTAACATATCTTATTTAAAATAACTGAAAATGCAGTTTTCGCAAGAGAAGTAATGACACTGAACATTTTTTATTCCTCATAATAGGGAAGTAAACATTTAATTGATAACGTTATCGATTAAAGTATATAATCTTTTTTTAAATTTACTAAAATTACGAATGGAAAAATCGATGTAACATGACAAATCTAGTATAAAAATGCGTTCTAAAATTTAACACTAACAATAAATCCAAAAATTTACAATTAAATGAGATTAAAATTCTAATAATAAATATTACATTTATATAATGTAAATTTAAATAAAAGGAAACTTTTAAAAAAATCTCTCTGGTTATATAAACATATAAAAATAATTCTTTCTTTTAGAGACTGCTAATAAATAAAAAGTATTAATAAATTTAGTTAGCGGTATCTTGTTTCACATTAAATGAATTTTTGTCATCAAAATATAATTGTTAAGACTGTTTCCATACTCCTAGAAATAGTTTTAATAATAAAACTATTTCTATAATGGAAGTAGGTATAATAACGATATTATACATTTTTTTATATTTACATGCATTAAATATTGATAAAAATAATAAGATATGCATAATTATAATGCAATTTATGATCAATATTATTTTAAATTCTAGCTTACAGTATGAAATGAAATGGAACAAATTATTACACTGTTAAACACAAACTACGATTCTTCTATTAATATAATATTTGAATTGTATTTGCGAATTATTTTAAAAGGGAAGTTAAGTAAACGCATATGCTAAAATGTATCTGCCATGCTTCCCAATGAATTAAAAATCAAATTATAAAGGAGAAAGCTAAGATCTTGGGAAAGTCCATCTACGTGTTATATATTTTCTTCCTATTAATTAAAAATATGTATTTGCAGTTTCGATAGAAATATTAAACTGATTTCATTCCAATTTAAACGAAGACATTCTACAAAACCTCATTTTCCTTTGACATTTTATTATTTTTTTACGACGTTTTAGCAAATAATTCTAAGCCAACTCAATGTAACAACATTGTAATTTGTAAAAAAAATATTTTATTCTACAATTATTTTGTCTTTGGTTGAGTTTGCTTATTGATTGAAATCAATTTCAGTTTCAATAATTAATTTGATATTGATATAATTGCTGACAATAATTTTATATTATTCGGTAGCACTAAAAGTGCTTCCTATTGTTTTTTAATTTTAATGCTACTTTTTTCTTGAAACTAACAGGCAACCAATACAATTTTGTAGATATATATTTAATTTTAAAAATATTAAAAAAAAAACTTCATTTTCAAATAATTATGAATTTAAAAAAAAATCTAAAGCTTTATTTGGCAAAAAATGAAATGATTTTATAAATTTGAAACAACTTAAAACATGCCTAGCAACTAAATAGGAAAAACAATAGTATGAGTTTTTTTTTCTTTATCATGAAAGCTAGCTGAAAAAGTTATTTCTCTGCGAAGAAGGTAAACTACTTTTAATGAAGTATTTCAGTTAATAAATTTTTATAAATCATTCACGAGTATATCTTGGTTCAAATATTTAGTCCTGAATAATCCTGCATAAGCTTTTAACGTTTCATTATGTATCAGCAATGTCTTTGTTCCAGCCATTGTTATATTATAATGCTGTATGTTTGTACTTTATAAATGCTTTTCAATGTTGTATCGTTACTGCTTTAAATAACTGCTTTGTAATGTTGTATTGTTACTGCTTTAAATAATTGTAGTATAGTTTTGATATTTAATTAATTACAATAATTTGTGTACTTAAATTTTCCTCTTTTATCCATATGTTTTGAATAGTTTTGGAACTGCTAACTATTGTTAGATAATATTTTAGTGGCTGGTAAAAGATGGATTTATACATTAATTAAAAATCCCTATTTAATAAAAAAAATAAGGATTTCAAAATGTTCTTTTAATAAAGCAGAATTCACATAAATGTTTCAAATTGATACATATGTCACATGGTTCAATGAATTTTTTATTTTTATTTTATAGTGGTAATTGCACACTAAATTTACGCCATTGTTATGCATTCCTGTTCCCGTTATTCACATCCTGATATTTATTTATATGAATACTCATATACATACATATATATATATAGATCACGTATCAACATGGTCACGATTTATATATGAATAAGAAAATTTTAATTTGTTTTGAAATATTTTTAATAGAAAATAATAACCAACTACCTAGTCTAAAAAACACTGTATTTCCGTTATACAAGATGTTGCTGATTCAGTTTTGAAATAATGAATGTGATTCAAGTTGATATGGCTTACATATGTATTAAAGTGATGGGTAAGATTTAAAAAAAAAAAAAAAAAAAAAAAAAAAAAAAAACTGTTAATAGAATATTTTTTCAGGTCATTTTACACGTTTCCAGAACGAGTTAGTACTGCCTGTCTACCACAAAAATAGCTCTCGTAAGTTTGTTTGCACCTGTCTGTTGCGATGGAAACAAAATACGCTTCATTTCGACGCAGTAAGTAGACAGCCTAATTGCAAAGTTAGTGAAAGACTGTAAATGTCCACTGCGTAAAAATAACCTATCACACCTAGATCATAGAGATCTTCCCATCGGGCCAAGTAAACACCACCGTTCCAGTATCAACACCCCAGCCAGATGAGTTAATGCACTGCCTGACCGATCGTATCACCATAAGTCTCCAAATATATAGCACTTTCACCGTCGGAACAAACCAGACGAACCGCTCCACTAATCCATCTTGGAGGCAAAACTACCCGTTTATAATGAAGCTGATAAAATCACATGACAAAGTCAGAGAACACGTGTTGACGCCCTTACAGAGAATGCCACCATTTCATGGGCCAGCTGGTGTCTCGTGCCCTCTAGGGGGAGCTTTGGGAGAAAGTGAACTGTGAAGCTAGAGAGAAACAATTACTTAATACAGAAGCCAGAAAAAAAAATCTCCTACTTTGGTTTACTAAACGTTTTAAGAAAAGCCTGAGAAATCACTCTAAATATCACAAATTCATAACGCCCACAACTCCCATTTGAAATGGACAGCTCTTGTTACTATAGCAACCGCCACTCACTAGGCTACTTGAGGAAAGCTATTCTTGCAGTAAACTGGCAAATGCCTATGTCGAAAGAATGACGTAATTATTTTAAATATGATTCCTAAAAATCCATTCCACTCCTAAAAATATCGAAGCATTAGCTTTATTAGAATCATTAGAAAGATATTTTTAGAAACTTCTTTACTTTCGCTTGCTAGAGATGGATTCCTATTTCGTGCTGGGAAAGAACAACTTATTCCTTTAAATCTGGAAACACATACCCTACGTCACTGAAAACTCAAGCACTCATTTAATAAGCAGTTACAGTTAAGAGCGCTTATTTAGTATGCCGACTCGGAATTAAGTCTATGTTTCAACTAGTGATAAATGGGACTTAGGAGATTTAGGGCCGTTTCGGAAAGAGTCGGTTCGCCGTGAGTTTATCCCCTTGCTTGGTTTTGAAAATCTGAGAGCCGTGGGAATTAGAGTTCCCCAACTAAATCCCAAGAAGAATTCGAGTTGTGTATTATCTCATGGGCAATGAGTGCGTTTGCTTAATTTGGGCAAGTTCATTATGAGAAACTTTTCTGGGACTCGCTGCATGCAATTCATTTTATGTTTTTAGTTTAGTGATTAATAATGTTGTCAAGGAATAATTTGATTCTATTCTTAAAATAGATTATTTGATTCTATTTTTAAAAGGAATATTCTGTTCGATTTTTATATTGAATGTTTTGCATTTTGTTATGAATGTTAGACTTGATCCATGAGGGGTATATTTTGATCTAAAAACAGAAACTTAACACCAGTTCATGCTTTTAGACAAAAATATACCATGGTATCTACGGGACAGAGATTATAAAATAGCTGCAAGCTTCTAATTTATTTCGATACTCGATTGTAATTAAAAATAAGGCTTCGATCTGATGGTCTAACATGAACCGGCGGCAATTCAATAAGCTGCCTTTGGCTTTTTTATCTTTAAAGTCTTTTCTAGGAAGTAATTTTTCACATGTATTGTGGTTATGATACTTGAACATTACATAAGAAAGCGATAACTTTTAAAATAATCCTAACATTTTAGGATTTTTTTTCCCTTTTACTTTTTTCCAATTTTTACAAGCTGCCTTTTTTTTTTTTTCCTTTTTTGATTTATTTATAATTTCATGACTAGATTTTTATTCCAACTACTTTTTCAGGAAATCTTAGCGTTCATTCCTTATAACAAATTACATATTGCCATTAAAACATGATCATATATATGTTATAGTGTAAGCATATATAATTCCAAGAATTCATGTCAAACATCTTTCAGTATATATATATAAAGTAAAATGTTCTTTCTACTATTATTCTATTAATTAAAATCCTTTTGCCTATTAACTGTAACCTTGATCCCGTTATTTTTTTTAATGTGTGAAATACTACAAATATTTTTGAAAGTATTTTTTGATCAGCTAATATCCTTGTAGGTTTTTTTAAAAAAATAACCCCACTAAAACAGTTTTAGCAAAATAGGAAGTTTGTTTTTTGTTGAATATCTATATTTTAAGCAAAATTACAAAGTTAAACACTTTTTAATTTAATATACAACTTACTCTATATTTTATTTTAATTTCTACTTCAACACAGAATTATTTGCCATTTCTACAATGATGTATTTATTATGGAAGCTCGATGTTGTTATGATAGTACCTCACACCCCTGAGGCACAGGTCCGAAGTTTGATCCTCGGGCTGAGCAAAGTCGGCTTAGCCTTTCTTCCCCTTAGTTGGTCGATAAAATTGAGCATGGAGCATGATTGGGAGAAAGACGTTGGTGGTTCCACGCTAGGCTGACCCCCTAACCGCTAGGGGCCCCGATCAGGAAAAATGGGGACATTATATTACTTGGCCCACATTGGCTGTCGGTCCTCTGGTTTAGTAGTGGTATTTTCTATTTATTATGAAGGAAATTTAGAGATGCCATTTGATTTAAAAGTGGTATAAAGAATTAAAAAATATTTAAACTAAATAAAGTAAGAAATCCACTCACAGAGAAAAGATCGTCATAAAAACTACTTGCTTACAGAACAATCAATGTCAATTATAATAACAAGAGCCGTGCTTTTAATTCTAAAAGGTAAGCAATCAATTATTACTTTGCTTATTGATTGCAGTAAGCAAACTCAGTGTTGCTCTTGGATTAATTTCTTAATCATTTTAAAGATGCCCTAAGCACTTGCGTATCTTTAAAATGACTAGGAACTTAAGGATCCTTAAGTTCATCCTAAGGATCCTTAAGTTCATCCTAAGGATCCTTAATTTCATCCTAAGGATCCTTAAGTTCAACCTAAGGATCCTTAAGTTCTCATCCTAAAGATAAAAAACATAAAATAGTTAGAAATAAATAATGCATAATACTTTTATGAATTAATACTAAAAAAATATCCATAATACTTTGGATATTTTTTATCTATGATTTATGATTAATACTCAAAAAATATCCATAAAACTTTGGATATTTTTTGAGTATTAATTCATAAAATCAGAAATCTTATCCACACGTAAAATAATTGTAAAACATTATAACATATAGTTTTTTTATTCCCTGTTTTTTTTTAATCAAAGTACAGCTCATTTGTAGAGAAAAGTTTTTGGAAACCATAAAGTCTCCCCAAATTTCTTTACGATTTTCGAAAATTTCTTTCCAAGTGATTTTCTCCAAAACTTGAAGATCATTCAAAGAATGAATTAAAAATATAAAAAATCCTCATTATTTATTAAAATAAATTTATAGTGTCTGTTTTTCCATTCCTACGGAAAATTTTTTTAATTTTCAGATTTCAAGGATTTGTTTTTAAATTTAGAGATTAGTCGAAACTGGAATAAAATTTCTCGGAAACCTTGAAAAAAGTGGTTCCAGATTGAGTGTAAATACTTAAAGTAGTTCAAAATCTGTTTTTAAACTATAGATACCGGTTCAAGTAACCAAAAAATTAAACAAGTGAACCATTTCAACAAATAAACGAAGCTATCTTTTCCAAAATTCCATAAAAATAATTGCGATTATGAATTTCCCAATTTAAAAGGAAACATTCATTATTATTATATACTGAATTATTCCTTGTGTTTTTTTCATGAGTTAGACGGTGGGAAAAGGATGGAAAGTAATGATTTCAATACTTTACCCATTCGACCAATGACTGGTCTGACAATTATGTTAAAAAGGATTTCTGCTGGTGTAAAGAAATCCAACTCTATAACACGGTGTATCAGTTCCGTGTCATAGGAAAATGCGTTGTACGAGCATTCTCGTAAAATGCGCTGTTATGAACACGTATAACGCGTTATGTACAAATGATCCACGTTTAACTTTTTTCTCTAAAGGTGGATTAAATGTAATACTATGGAAAAACTATGTAATGAAATAAATGTTTGCGTTTCATTTAAGTGAAATCAAAAACATTTAAAGAGTAAATAACTTATACAAATCTAGCTAAGAAACAATTAATTTCAAATAAATCAAGTAATTGACAAAAAAGTTTTATTACATGTTTATTCGAAGTAGGAGCTATCTGAAATAACACTGATCTCTTTTTTTAGTAGAATGTTCAAAGGTCAATAATATAATTGAATTTAATTTTATAAGAACGCAACTGGCACAGTACGCGGAATTAGTTTTGAATTGTACAAATCATTATACATTTCGCAGTGTAGAGTTGTAACGTGGGAAATCAACGTGTTATATGGGAGAAACACGTGTTATACGAGGGACATGAAATCGTGTTATAGTGGGGATTACTGTATATTGTTTACAAGACTCTGCTAGTAGGACTTAAAGTGAAGGTGTTAGCTCAGTAGTGGACTTCGACACTTAACCGTAATTTGAAATCATAAGGTGGTTGGCAGTGATTAGAGGTTCGGACAGCAGAAATATTGGCAACTAGAAATACCATGACCTATATCTTAGCAATAACTTAGCCTATATTTCCATGGTGTGTCAGTATAGTTTAGAAAACTTTTATGTGGAAGAATTTTTCTAAGAATACTTTTGCAACTTTTAACTTCTTTTTTTTCTTCTTCTCGTCAATTCATTATGCAATATACACATGCATTTTTTAAAAGGATGCTGAAAAGAATTCCATGGTAAAATATTTTTTGCAGTTGAGATCTTTATTTAAATGTAACTGTCAATATTTCTCACAGATTTTTAAAGAAAGTGCTGTTTTATTCTCCTTTTTAGAGAGTGCTGGTTCCACGCACTCTCTCGCAAGCAACCGGAAGTTGTGAAAGCGAGGGGGGGGAGAGAGGAAGGAACAAGCATCTTTTTACATCGCTTTCTATGAAGGGAAATAATATCAAGGAACCATAGCAAGAGCGGGGAAAGGGAACAAAAAAGGAACTTTCGATTTTCCTTCGATAATCGGCAATCTTAGGATTGTTTGGAAAGCGGATGGAGCTGTAAAGTGGAGGAAAAGGTGTTGCGAAAGCGGGTTCCAGGAAAGCGGGGGACGTAACACGATTCCAGTTCCCATGCCAACGACCTATTCTCATTTATAGCCCCCAGTGCAGGGGCGGCCGTCAATATTTAAACGGGCTGCAAATGGAATAGCGGTGTTTCATCGGTGGATCAGGTGCAGTTCGCCGGGGAGAGCCCACGGTGGGGGAGAAAAAAGCCTCCACTCGATTTGGTATTCAAATGCGTCTGGTAAGGTGGCCACAGTTTCCTAGAGACACTTCCGAACCTAAAGCGGGACATGATTTCAGTGTTTTGCTGAGTGCTTTTTACCAGATAAGAACCTTGCAGTCGATAATTCCGTTAAATTCGAAGCGAAAAGTGACTTATAAAAGGAACCCAGTATGAAAACGAATTTAAAATCTGCAATATTATACACGTATATATCTAAGTGTGTGGGCGTGTATATATATATATATATATATATATATATATATATATATATATATATATATATATATATATATATATATATATATACGCCACACTCAGATGTGTGAGCAAAACATTTCTCATAAGAACAAAGTTGAAAAATTGAGGAAACAAACAAAATTAATTACTAATAATGGAGATAATGGGGAACAATTAAAAACACAAAAATTGAAAGAAAGAAAGCAAAAATAATGATAAACGAAGGAAAACGTGTCCTTTCTCATTATTCATTAAAAGAGCAGGGGACAATGCAAAGGTATTTCAAATTATATATATATATATAAATATATATACACACATATACATACACACTCACATACACACGCACACACACATACACATACACATACATACACACACACACACATACATACACACACACACACATACATACACACACACACACATACATACACACACACACACATACATACACACACACACACATATATATATATATATATTTATATATATATCAATTTAATTTCTATAAAAAAGTTACTCTCCCATCCCATCTGCATAATAAGTATAATGAATCACTGAAAAATATTCTTTATTATTTCTAAAAATCATTTCTTATTTTAAACCCAGGAAAGAATTGTAAATTTGAATTTGCATATTAATTTTGTATATCTTAACTATCCAAAAATTTATTCGAGGAAGAAATTTATGAGTATATTTTTAAAAAGGTAAACTAAAATGTCATTTTAAATATAGATATATTTAAATGTGTATGAAATTATAATCTAGCGAGACTTGTTAATCTTGCATACATTGTATGCATTCATTTTTAAGAAAATATCTTTTGTAAGGGTAATATATCTAATATATATATTTGTGTACGAATTTGTGTGTATTTATACAGAGAAATACCTTAACAATTTACTTCTTATACAGCACGAATCCTTTCAGAGTAAAATATTGGAAAGTTTAAATGAAATTTGCAGTTTTTTTAATGCCTCATGATAAAGTAAATAGATTCTTAAACAAATATTTGTGTTAATAGGCTTCATTTTCACAAATTTAAAATAAAAAAAAATATTTATAGTTATTAAAACTTTATGATCTACATATATTTCTGGGTAATGAAGTATTTTTTTTATAAATTAATAGCATAAATTAATTTTGTTAAAAATTAATAATTATAAAGGCTTATGAAATTCAGCCATTTTTACCATAAAGTTTAATGAAAAAATTATTATCTACAGTAAATTTCATAAATGTTTGAGAAAAAACTCAAAGTAATTGTTTCAAGAAATAAATTATCATGAACTAATTGTAAATCATAAGAGTCATTTAATCTGTATAAATAAAATCCTTTAGAATCCTTAAATTTAACAAATATTTTCTAAGTAATTTATTTTAACTTATACACACACAATTTTATTTTGAATTTAAGATCGACTCAGCTGCTCTAACCACAGAGAGAACCACAAGAGTCAAATAGTTTAATTTTAACCTAGCCATTAGGTGTTTTTGGATACCATTAAAATTTATATAAATCTGTCATCAAACAATATCTAGGAAATCAACCATTAATTTTGGAATAATTTAAAATTCGAATGAGTGTTTGATGAAACACAGTATTATATAAATTATATTAGAGCTGTAAGGCAGAATCAAATACTAAGAGTCAGGTATGCTTGAATATATAGCATATGAATCACGTGACGACGTTGACACCTTCACCATTTATTCTATATCACATCAGTGCTCCAAATTTTAACTATACACTCATACAGCAAGGCATTTCCATACCGGATCAAGTAAGGTCAAAGTATATAAATTTCCCAGCCAATACAATTTTAAATCTTAAAACCATAATGCATAGATTATTGATGGGACGGAGTTCTTCATAACGAAAGATCCCTGGTTCGATTCCAGCCACTGTTGAACAATGGGAGACTCATGTTACATTTTGATGCACATCTTTCCGCTTGGATGTTTTCCTGGTCTTCTTTCGAATATGTAAATACAAATAAGTTTTTTTTTCTTAATGAAAAACACCTTATGGAAGGCAGTTTAAGCTGCGGACTTTGAAATATATTATACCAAACTTGGGCTGCCAGATTATTTACTATGGCTGATCAAAAGGTATTTCCACAAACATAATGGTAATACTTAACGTTGGTATTATGATTATAACCGGTATCAAAGGCCAAAATTGAACTTGGTGTTACATAGATAACAGGTAAAACTTGGTATTACAATGATAATCGGTATTTTTTTATCCCTCTCGACACACAATACCTTAAATTAATTTGCTAATTTTAAGCAACCTTGAAACTCATAATGGCATATACAGTTTATATAATGAGAATAATGATTTCTTCTTGTAACTTTTAATGTAAAAAAGATGAGTTAAAATATACTTTGATTATTGTATTCAGATGTACTTAGAAGTTGATCTTGGTTCAGATTTCTTATATATCGCCGTTTTAATGTTTTTCTATATTTAAATTACTCCACTGAAAGAAACTGTACAATTCATTTAAAAAAAATCTAGAGTTTTCAATACATTTTTGATACATAAGCCAGAAACAATTAAATCTTGAAAGATATTTCTAAGTGCAAGCGTAAAGAAATTGATACGCATTTATTCCATTCTATTAGTATCGAAAATTTATATTTTTTATTTAATTTCATTTTGATGTAGTAGTAAATTCAACCATTCAAACCAATTGCTTATAAGTTACTGAGGTTGTTTGTTTGGAAAATATGTTTTTTTTTTTAATACTGTGGGAAAATGTTGTAAAATAAATTACTATTGAAGATTGAATAAATTTGAATAAGTCATTAGTTTGGATTGTGACACATTTACACATTAGCACCATTGTTGCACATTTGCAGTTAGTAAAAAATATTTTTTATTTGCCCAGTAAAATACGATTAAATTAAATTTTTACAAAGTTATTTTCAACGTTTTTTAATCATGAAAATGGCCATTTTTTACCTTTCTGAAGCATTATACCATATTGTTTCTAAATATAAATTGTTCTCTTATATTTAGAAACAATATGGTATAATAAATTAACATTATAATAAATTATTAATATAATAAATTAACAATTAGATTATAATAAATTAACAATTAGAGTATTATAAATCTATAATTGACGTATTATCATCTAAATTTTAATAATAAAAGATACAATTATCCAAATATTGTATTATTAATACGAGATTTCATACACTTCTTTTCCAGAAAATACGGGGTTTTTTTTCATAAATAAATCAGTTTTTGTTTTCTTAAATGTCGTAATGTTCTTAGTCGTACAGATTTAGCACCAAAAATGCCACGTGACGATCCGTTTCGATCTTGTTTAACTTGAAGATACGTGTTCCTGTCACGTGATAAATTGTAACACTGGAAACGATTGCATAACTAATTTTATTGATGGTTTTTGAATATATATTTTTACGTATTAGCCAGCAGGTTCAAGTTATTTTCCCAATACAAGCCTTAGAGAAATTTAAAAATTCTATTCAATTAGTAAAGGAAATCGAGGTTTTTGATTTTATTTTCATCTGATTTGTTATCGGTATCCGTTAGATATGTAATTTTCTCAGAACAGCATTAAAATAAAAATTCTGGGATTCTCTTTACATTAAAAAATTATTTATCCCTTTAAAAATGTACTCTCAATGTCCTAGCATTATTAAGAAACAAAGTATTGAATAATTTATTCGTAAATAATATAATAAATTGAAAATGCTGAAAAATTTCTTGCATAGGCAATAAATTATAACAACACATCATTCAAACAAAGTCTTGGTTATATTATTATGCATTGGTGATTAGTATATTTATTCATATTATGTACAAAACTTTGTTGACCAATGATTGAGTGATGAGGATTCCTGACTCCTAAGCTGTCGGTCTCGGGTTCGAGTCCCGGTTTATGCATGAATGTTTGTTTCTTTCTGTGTTTCCTTGCCCATTCTACTAAGAAGACGAATCATTGTGGCCCACTCTATATACGGAATTGTGGTGAAGCGATGGAGTTAATGCTATTCGCCTCACTTGGTTCACAGGGGCCTGCTAGGTAACGATAAATGAGTAGAAATTTCCAGCCTTGTCGTGGCGAAGAGTTTGTCACCCGTTAGTGCCCACCGTTAGAAAAAAATATATAAATAACTTTTCACTCTAGGAGATACATTCTTGTATTACGATATTACTACTGTGTAAGTACTGATATATGTAATTGTTTATTTGTTGTTGTGTTGCATCAACATACTTGCTTATACATACCCCAAACGTGGATCCTAACAGTTAGGTGGGAGTAATTTTGAAACAGAGACCAAGCAAATGGCCTCACAAAATTTGACACAAAATTATAATTTCAGTGAAAGACATTGAAATTAAGTCCTATTCAATGTGCACTAGCCGCCCTTAGTAAACAAAAAAAAGATCTTCGAGTAAAGTCAGGATTCGAACTCAAGACGTTCTGGTAATTAGACCAGCACCATAACCAAGCAGGTACATTAAAAATATGTAATATTTTTCTTTTATATATGAGCGTATATGCAGTGATTCCCCATTACATTTATTTAAAAAAAAATTCCTGATAATAAACAAAGTTTTGAAAGACATATCAGCAACAGTTGGTTGAAGCTTGTATAGCTAATTGTTATAGCTAAAGGTATGAAAACACCAGGAAGTTTCTTATCCCTTTCATTATAACAAGAAAATAAAAACTCTACAAAATACTTAACAAAAATTAATTTAATTATTTCTGAATTTAAAGTAACATTACAGGTTAAAGCAGATTTTCATTTTTTAAATAGCGATTCCCAGAGGAAGAGAAAATTTTTTATATCAGAGAATAAATTTGAGGTACTATATTCATTACATTAAGTATTTAATTGGAAAACTAAACAAATACTTCCTACAACCTTGGCTATAAATATTTAATCAAAATTAAACTAAATATGATTTGTGACATTCAAACAAATTTTCTATTCTTACAATAAAAGAAACACCAGAAGCTTTATTTTATTCTTATCGCTGAATAACAATTTTCATAAATGGTATCTCAAAAAAGTTTCTTATTTCAATAGTAAAGGAATTTTTCTTTCAAAGATTTATCCGAAATTTAAAATGCAGAGTTTGATATTCATAGAAATTGGGAGAGAAACACAATTGTGTTTCTAAAGCAAATAGCTTAAGTGAAGTGAATGAATTGTGATTTATTACCTTGAGGATTATTTCCACTGCCATCAACTCCACAATGCCACTGATATAAATAAATGGATGGTGATCTATATATTTATGCACAGAAATAATACAGAATATATTTGTGAAAACAAATATATTCATGTATTATTTCAATTCATAAAGCTGTTTTCAGTTGATAAATATTGACACTTATTTTTAACATCACATAACCAAATAATGCTATAAAGTTTGCATTGTTTTAAATTATTTTTTAAAACGATGTAAGTAACTATGAAAGTGAATAAATAATATTTTAATTCTGAATAATTCTCAATCAAAAGTCATCATCTAATATTTCAATTTTAAAAATGATGTATGTATTTAATTTGTTATTAACCATAAAGTGTTTGTTTCTTTCGTTCCAGTTAAGATCATGGCTACATAATTTTTATTATAATTCTCAGTGGTGTAAAATGTCCATGGCGTCAAATGATGTTTCATCTTCATCACATCGTATAAAGAAGGGGTCGTAAATCCAACTTATAGACGAATTTGCTGCCTTCCTTCAAATTGCTTTCTTCAAGCGGCAGCAAACAAGGTGAAATTCATCATCAAATGTCTGAGAATACTGTCGAAGTTCATTTTATTAATAAAACGACTTGGTTGGATCCTAGCATTCTTGGCACGAATGATTTTAGTTGGTGATAATTGCGGCTTGTGCCAATCCTGATAACCCTATTTCGGTACACTAGATATAGATACAGAAACTATTTCTGAAATTTTGTTCTGGCTTGGTGCTTTTTTTCAGTTTGTCGCCAAGGGTGTGAGCTCTCCTAGGATTTTACCAATGGCTTTTTGCATAAGAACCAAAGCATTGGTTTGAGAAGACTTTTCCCATTGATTCAAGCCATTATATGTTGACAATAGAGTAGAAGAAATATGTTACCAACAGAACAGAAGAAAAAGCAAAATGTAAAATACAAGCCAAAACATCCATTTTAAGGTTAGTTTAAATAGACACGAACTATTTAATTAAAAAAAAATTCTTTAGTTAATAAGATTTTAGGTTAGGTTAGGTTACGTCAAAAAACTGTTTTGGAGCTTTATGATCGTAGGCTTATAGCTCGCATTGAGTAAGATTGAGTTTTTTATCACAAGATTTTAAGTTATTAATTGCAATATTTAAAAAAAAATCTTTTTTAAAACTTAAGACTAATTTCTTGCTTACGCCAACATTATTTTTTTAAATTGTTAATAGAGTAATGCCTGATTTTGCATATTTTACTGGAGAAATTGCTCATTAATTTATTACTAAGTTGCCTATAATTTCATTTGTGTGTATTTAAAAACGTAGAATTTGTTTAAAAATAATTTGAATTACTTTTTATTTTTAGATAAACTAAACTTATGGCACGACAAGAGAGCCGCAGCTTAAGGAGTACATAACCTGTTTTCATGATCGAAGGCCATAAGGAAGCATGTGTCCCTGTTAAGTGATCAGCCTAACGCAAAACCCCTAGTGATTAGCTCCCAAACATGCTTGGGTACTCAGCTTTATTGACTTACTGAAAGGATGGGTCAACCTTGCCCAACCCAGGAATCAAATTTCAGACCTGTGCTTTGGGAACACTGCCACTACACCACTAAATTTCTTATAGAAAAGTAGTTCTATTTATTAATTCCATTTTTTAGTATCATATTCTTATCAATCTTAATTTTTAATACCATTTTTTATTACTTTTTCGAAACGTTTTGCGTTTTTAAAAGAAAAATTTTAATTGTCGATGCTGTTTTTTAAAGACTTATTCTTTGGTTTCATTAATTCGAGTAAGCTTTTAATTTTTGTTGGTAAAAATTTTTTTTCTTTACAAAAATAATTTCTTCGCAATTTTTCATCAGCAAATTTATCGATTTACGGAATTATTTTTGGTTTGATAAGTTAAATATTTTGAATAACTTGCTCTTCATTTGAAAAATACAACTTTTACCGAATTGGATATTCTATCAATGTTAAGGACTCATTCCAGCGCTAATGGTGGATTTGCTTTTAATAAGCTAATTTTGGGTATTAGTTTATTTATTCGAATTACTGAAATCTTTTCAAGTTTAAAAATTTATTTTACAATCAGCATTTATTATTAATAATTTTCTTAAATTCTTTTATGTGCAACGTTAATAAATTTGATTCCAAGAATAAATTATTTTAATAAAGTTTATAAGAATATTAAGGAATAAGTTTGCAAGTATGCAATTTATAGCATATATTTTATTACACAATTGACTCATTTGCTTACAATTTCTAATTATCAGGATTACTTTGTGTATGCTTTTAAATTGCATGAATTTCATATATCATGTTAATACACTATTGTCAATAATTTTATCACACAAAACATTAATAACATGTTAATAATTTGAAGCATTGGCAAAAGTTTAAAATCAGGTACCCTTGAATTTTGGTGATTTTATTTTTTCCAAGGCAAGCCCCAAGATGCGATTAACAAGATGGCATACATGAAACTTAACACTACATGAAAGCTTAACTAAGTAACAGAATTACCAGAAACTATATTTTAACACCAAAAATTATCGCCAATTTTTTTGCCAAACCAATGGGTCACCGATTTTATGTGTGAAGCATTATTTATATAATTCGTAAGGTTGCAAAATTTATAAGATTTCATAAAAATTAATAATTTAATCTGATTGTGACAGAAACAAATGCGCAGAAGCACTTCTCAATGTTAAATTAATTTTGATATTTAACAGAATGAATAATAAAATTAAAATCATTAATTACGAGTTTTTGTTTTTATTAATACTATAAAAATGTTGGAATTTTTAATTATAAATATACTAAAAATAGAAGTGTCAGAAATATTTCCCTCGTTTTTTGATTCAGAGTAAAGTAGAGCTCTCTCTCTCTTTCTCTCTCTCTCTCTCTCTCTCACACACACACACACACACACACACACACATATATATATATATATATATATATATATATATATATATATATATAGGAGAAAAGATACCAAATTTCAAAAAATTATAAAAATATAATTCTTTTTAACATTTGTTATACAATGAGTTCTTTTTAGTTCTTAGTTCATACATACCTACTTTCAAAAAATCTTAATATACAAATGAAATACATTTTCGTTTGTTGTGTAGCATTGTTTAAGCCAACCCTAATATTTTGAAGAAAGTAGAATAAAATAAAACAAAAAAAAATTGTCGATTTCTTTATCTAGGTGATCAATAAAGGAAAAATAAAAATTACACTAAAATATAATATCATAATATTATAATATATGCATACATAAGTATTTATATATATGACTGCTTAAATCCTCATATATACATATATGTATATATGTGTGTGTGGGAATAATTTTAATCTATTTATGTTATAATTAAATAACTTAGTAATAATATTTAAATAAGTCTTCTTTTATAACGCAGAAAGTTGACATTTTAACAAGTCTATTTAAATTGCAGAATTAGAGCTTTAAAACACTATATTTTTACAGTCCAACTCAAAAATATATCTATTTATGGTCTATTCTATATGAGAGATTTGGGTAAATTGTTATTCATGTAAGAATTTTTTCTTAGAATAATCCTAAAGTTATAAATTTAGATTGTCTGCCTAGAAATGTTTCACAGAAATACATAAATTAGAAGATAATTTAATTTGTAAAACATTTTGCATAAACAGATACACTTTAAAATGAACTTATTTTATTTAAAACCTTCATCTATAAATAACTCGACATGGTTTTTGAAATATGTTTGAAAATGATTACTTAAATTTGTGTGGAATTAAATTAGTTTCGTTAAAAAAATAGCTTTTAATAAATTCTTATGTGGGTGTTTTAGTATTTCCATTTAAAGAACTGAAATAAATTTTCTCACAAAAAATGAATATGATTCTAATTACGTTTTTAAACTTCTTCAGAATAATTAAAATGAGAGATAATTAATTTCTCTAGAATAAAAAGCATGTTTTGAAAAAAAAAGACCTTTAAATAATTTGATAAAATGTGACTTTAAATAAGAGCTTTACTTAATCAATAAGAATTATTTCAAAATAATTAGAAAAATGTTTTTAAAAGTTTCAGTTTTCAAATTATGTCGTGTTAATCATAGATTTTCTAGGAGTGTTGGTTTCATTCTCGTAACTGTGTATGATCCTAATTTAAATATTTGAATTGTAATTAAATTTTTATTCCTAATTTCAAATTTGGTGAAAAAGAAATATATCGAGAATATTAAATAACTTTTAGGTGAATTTTTTAAGGAAATTTAAACATTCTGTGATCAAATTCTGTTCAAAGACGTTTTGAGAATATAATCTAGGAACAATATAATTTAAAAATTTTCAGTAGAAGCAAAAATATCCCTTTATTAAATTATCACATTTCCTTATTCTTCTTCAAACATAGGATTTATATTTTAATAAAAAAAGTTTCAGAAATTACAAACATTCAAAGTTTTAAGTTTCTTTAAGTTAATCAGAAAACTTTCCGTATTTCTCAGCAGTATTTAAAATGCTTAAAGTATTTTTTGAATAATAGATAAAATTTACTAAAATAAAACTTACATTATTTATTAAATAAAATTTATGTTAAAAAACGAATAACGTGGCTAACATAAATAGCTAAATAATTTGAATAGATTTTGCAGTATTTATTTATTTCTTTATTACACGGGAAAATTCTCTTCAGCTATTAAAATGTATATCTTATAGGTTTTTATAATTTATATTGGTATTAATTTTGTACAATAGAATTATTAGGCTGTAGCAAAATGATGCGAAAAAGTAATTTAAAAACGTTTTAATAAAAAATCGAAAGTTCCATTCTTATTAGGCTATTACTTTAAGTAAACATTTTTAATAAAACATATTAGGAATATAAATAATCTATTTTTAGTTCAAACTAATCTGCATTTATATAAGTTCTTGCGAATTTAGCCAAACTGTATTGTTTGCTTTTACTGAAGATATAATTGCAGTGTGTTATGTAATTTAATAATATTAAGTTATAAAATATTTAAACATTTGATTTTAACTCTACATTTTTACACACATTTAATATTATTTATATCACAAAGTAACTTCTTTTAAAATATTTTGCATTTAAAATATTAATTATTCTTTTAAAATTAATTTAAGTTGATCATAAAACAACTGGAGGAATCTGAAACTATTTACGGAAAAAATAATCATATGATTGTCATTAAGTGATTATTTATATATAAAATGAGAGTTTTCCTAAAAGCAAGTGAAAAAAAAACGAAACACATTTATCTACTTAAGAAAGATAAATATTTCCTATAAAACTGATAAAATCAATTCCTTATTACATTTGATATTAAAAATGATTTATTTTAAATTCTTGCATTCATATTTTTTTAATAATAGAGATGGTATCTTATCCATTTTAAAAACAATTCCACATGGCAATAATTAAAAGAAATTTACCTTCTATGCTAAAAAATAAAGAGTAAAATACATTAAAAAATTTTAAAATGTTCAGAATTAATTATTTCTTGTATTTACATTATTTATTTTACAAATGCTGAACATTAGCTTTTAGTTGACGAGTCCTCAAGTACTTCTGCACGATAACATCTTAAGAAAGTAAGGTGCAACGGCGGGCACTTGGGTGACGAACCCTAAGCCACAACAAGCCCATAAACTGCTACTCATTTGTCGTTACATATCGGGCACCTACACCAAGTTACGGAGGCGAGTAGCGTTGGACGCGCCATACCACCACAAACCATAGGGTGGGCCACATTCATACATCATCACAGAAAAAAAAGACAGAGAAATATACAGAGAACAAACCGAACCGGGACTCGAGCCCAGGACCCATAGCTCAGGAGTCAGGCACGTTACCTCTCAGCCATCAGTCGGCAGGTGCAATTACTTAAATATTCAAAAATCACTGATTTATTAAAGTCACGCAAAACACAGTTTGGGGAATCCACCATTCTTATTCGATAGAGTGGTCCTGTAAGCAGTCCTGTCCACTCAGTTCTCTAAATAAAGTCACTGCTGTTTTTCTTGGAAAAGGGGGAACAGTTTTCTCCACCCCAGAATCTTCCATCTCATATCCCTTGCGCGTTGAATCATACTTTGTTTAAGAATTTTTCTAAGGGTCAGATTAATAAACACTGTCATAGTGTGGAAAGAAAGAGGACAATTTCTACGTTGTCCTGTTAAAGTTATCTTCTTAGCCGGTGCAACAGTTTTTCCTCGTCCATAAGTCCAAAATGGGCAGGAATCTATTGGAATGAAATTCGGTAGGGTAGTGCCTTAAGATTGGGTCTACACTCTAAAAGTCTGTGGGACTTATTTTAATTATTCAAAAGAGATTGAAGCGTGCTTTTAGAATCTGATAATATGACAGCTGTCCCAATCGAGTGGCCGCGAATCGACACTTGTTTAAATAACCACGGAAACAGCTTCAATTAATCTTACATAATGCGCTACTAATGTGTAATTAGTACAAAAACAGAAGTGAAATCAGTATACTTATCATCCATCTCTTGATTCTTTAATTCATTTTAACTTATATTTTTATGAAAACAAAGAAAACGAGTGTGAACAATGTTTTAGTTCTGAAAGTTAAAATTATTGAGACATTAAGCATAATAATAATGAGGAAAAACGAATATTTTTTGAAAGCATTTATTTTCACTAAACGATATTAAACAAATAAAAAAATAAGATTTTTTTGGAAAATGACAGTGTATATCGTTTTCCAAAAAATCTTAGAAATAATTAAATTCGAAAGAGACCCTTGATAAAAGTATATCAATATGCATCTAATATTTACAATAAATATAAAATCCTAGTTAATATAGTTGCATTAATAAAGCAGGCTTTTCATAAATATTTATTTCTGTGAAAGAATTAAATATGCTTTCACATAACCGGTTAGTAACAATCATCTCTCAATAACGAAAACCATATTTTTATAGTATAATAAACATCATTTTATGCAATAAAATAAGGATTTAATTACAAATTGGGACAAACACACAGATTTTAACAAAACTGAATACTTTGAATATTAAAATCTACTCCATTAAATCTTTTCTTCCCCGTACAGTGTACATCATTTTCCAAAAATATCTTAAAAATAACTAAATTGGAAAAGATTAGTATGTAATTCCTTGATACAAATGTATCAATAAATATTTAATATTAAAAAGAATATTCAATTTTAGATGATATAGTTATATCAAGAAAGTAAACAGAATATTCTATATGAGCATTTATTCGTGTCAAATTATTTAAAACTATCTGAAAAAAAATAATTATAAATTATATATATATATATAAAAAAATCTCTATTTTTTTAACAGCATAATAAACACCATTTTCTTGTTATTTTAAAAAGAAATCATAAAAAGCATCTACTACAAAAATATTTCGAAACATATTTGGATCAAATATATTTTTCAACGAATACAGCTAACAGCCTAACTCGAGCATACGGAAAGAGACAACGTCGTTTTAAGTATACTATTTGAGACTGAATAATACTTGAAAACCTAAAAGACATAACTGGATGATATCGCGCCATGTGAGATAATAGGAGAAGCTGCCTGAAAAGCTAAATTTGTCTTTATCGCCCATAAAGCGAGCAACATGTAAGGCCGGATTCAGACGCTCCTATAAAACTCTCGATTGCATTTCGCATCCAAGCGGATTCGAAAGCGTCAAATTGAAGTAGTTTCCATGGAGACTGCCGGCGCTTGCTTAAATCACCAACAACCTATTTAGAAAAGTGCATACCCGGGAAAATGCCTATTGCGTGGCAAGGAAAGAGCCAGGCGTCTATGCGTGGGACAGCTGCAGGGGCCTATAGTATATTCGCAAGCCCACTGCAAATAAATGCGTTATAGGCTTTGCGTTGTTGGGACGCAATTAGATATATAGCATTCTTGAAATGCTTTGTACGGTGACATGGAATGAAAACGTATGTGTGGTGACGATTCTTTCGATTTGTGTGAAGACTTGCTAGAAAAGTGTAGAATAAAAATAGAACAAAAGTTTACATTTGTTAAATGTTGAACTTCTTATAATTTAGTAGAGCAACGAACCAGCCTAGAATAAAAAACGCTTATAGGCACGTCAAAATTTATTTCAAGAAATGGTAACGTTCAGTTTTATCTCAGACAATTTTATTTTATTTCCACAGATACTGAACATTATCTAAAGCTTAGTAGGCATTTAATTTGTCTACATTTGTTAGTGTTTTCCTGACGATAATATAATATCTTTGTAAATTGCAATTTCTGTTGACTGGTTGGGTTTTAGCATATGCATGAGATGGAATTGTCATAATAATTTTTATTTATGTTTCTAATTTTTTATAGTTAAAAAAGACCAACAGAATTTTCAAGGTTTCAACATATTGAGAAATAATTAAAACATCATACAATTGACTTTTAAGCACATTTCCATAGCTGTTTATTCAGTTATTATTTCCTATTAATGAATATTTAATAGTATTTGATATTAATGAATAACAAGCTTGAAATCTCATTGAATTTAGAGTAATTATTTACTTTTTCATCGCAATCATTTCATGCTAAGTACTTGAAAAGTGCTTGATTTCCAATAAAAAAATCTTTTTAATAAATTATTTCTCCTTATTATAAAAAATAATCTCACTATTGAAATAACAGAAGAAAAATGAATTCATAAATACAATAATTAAAGTATCATTTACATATAAAAAAATGTGACACGACAGCCCAATTTGGGCCTATGCCTACAGGGACAATTTTTGTTTTCCTGACCAAGGGCAATGGGTTACAAAGCATATGTCCCGATGAGCTAAACTCGGAAACGCCAGTGCTTAGTTTTCAAGCATATTTGCTACTCAATTTATCGACTCAAAGAAGGGTTGAATTACCCTACTATATATATATATATATAGTAGAGGAAAATTTTGTAAATGTGTTTTGTATGTGCTTTATTGTCCAATGTTTCACTAATATATATATATTAGTGAAATATTGGACAATAAAACACATACAAAACACATTTACAAAATTTCCCTCTACTTTATTAGAAATAGAACAAGATTTAAAAGTTAATGTATATTTCTTATCAACAAAATTGCTGATTTAAATGATCAGTAAAAATGATGAGATGTATGCTCTGGTTACTAGAATTAGAATATCAGGTGTTTTATTTTTTACAGAATCTACGATATATCACCAAACGTATTTTTTTTCCAATGGTCGGGATATATCGGGATCTATTGGCCCCTTACATTCGAGGAACCGGCCAGAAATAGCGACCACTTTGCCACCGAGGCGTTGTCCCGGGTGCACCACAGGGGATGGGTCACAATAATATGTTATAAAACGGCATCAGATCTTAATAAGCAACTGCTGATTAAAGCGAGGATTCCAAGCTTATCAGTAATTGATGAGTAATTATTTATCTTCCATGTAATCTGAATATTTTTAGTTGAACTTCTGCTATTAAACATGGTTAAGATACCCTAGCTGAAAGTTTCAATGAACATTGTAATAATAATAATTTGAACCTAATGCAAGTTTGAGACATACTACATATAATATATTATGAAATTGATAATTGTGTAAAAATTTATTTAATTAATTCCTTATCATATTGATTTTATTTCTGATTTATATTGTTCTTTGGTATGGTTGTCCTTAAACTCCGATGGTACAGCAGTAATTATTTTAGTGAAAGTGTACTTCTAGAGACAGAAATGAGGATAATTGTATCGCAAACAATCAAATGACAATCATGTTGATAGGTTAAAAGCATTTTAAATTCATAGAATTTAATATTAATTTGCTGTGGAAACTTGGAAGGATATTTGGATTTGGTTTTAGTTTCATTATTTGATGGTAGATGTAAGAATTAGGAACTATTTCGTGGTAAAACTTAAATACTGGATTATTGCAAACAGCATATTTCCTAAATTTTGGCACGATATGTTTCTGTCTGATTATTTCTATTAGCATAATTTTGGTACTGCATTTATTGGAAAAACTAAATAAAGAAAGGTGTTGCAATCCCTTGAGGGATTTTTCGCAGTGAGTGTGGGCCAAATTCACGCGCCAATGTGAGGAAATTTAGAAGGTATTCAAACTACATCCTAGTAAATATGGATTAAGGAAAAGTAGAAACACATCATTCATCTTTTATTCTTCTAGAACGACTGGAATCGAGCCCGTGTGACTTACGACACTGAATATTCTAAAATTTAAATTCTTCGTGGTTTTGAGTCAACTGAAATCGCCAATACTGGATTTGGAATTTTCCTCTCTACGCCACTGAGCTGCAGATCTTTTATCACATCTCATGTTGGTGTCGACGGAAGTGCAGACAACCTGGCCAGAACTGTTGCTGAAAAGGAAGGGAGCTCTTGTGTGGCTCACACATTCAACGAGATCTCCTCTGTTGGAAAGATGCAATTAAGCGGATTTTTAAAACGATTCTTCCCAATCACCAGTTGTACTTTGGAAGAAGCCCGGACGGGTATTTTCGGCTTTTGCCTCGGAAACTATCAAGATTTCTCACTCGTTATGAGTGGCCATGTCAGAATACTCCTAGCAGGTATAGAAGATTCTCCCAAAGTGCCACTAGTGTGGGTGACCTCGTAACATTTTTTTAGTTTGCTTGGATTTTAAAAAAGACAATGTCCTTCCGGATGCTCTATTATTTTTAGAATTTTTGTACATTTTTTGACTTAAGAGATTGCCAAGTTTTACTAGTTAAACTAAACTCTGTAGTGGAATGACAGCTTATGGGGGTCAAGCTCTACTGTGCCATTTCTGTTTTCCTGACCGAGAGGCCCTGGTGCGAGGTATTGGTTCTGATTAGATGGTCATCCTAAATCGAAACTCCCTGTGTTTAGTTCCCAAGTATGCTTTTGTCACTCAGTTTATCGACCTACTGAAGGAATGAAAGGCTGAGTCGATCTTGCCCAACCTGAGGATCAAACCACGGACCTGTGCCTTGGGAGCGTGAAACTCTGCCACTAAGCCACTGGGCTTCGTCTAGCTTTGCTATACTGCCTGATTAGTAACAACAGCAACGGGAGTTTTACTTTTTAGCTTTCTCAATATGATTGTGTTTTGTTGGGTAATATATACAGCTTACCTCTAACTTATGTGGTCATCGATCCTTTTCAACGCCAGTCTATTTAGTTTAATACAGGGTAATATAAATATACATTTCAAATTATAAAGATGGTTATACTTTTGGAAATACAATTTAAAATCAAACTTGAGTTGATATATAGAAAAATTTACTTCGAAACAATGGATGGAAATTTAGTTTAAGTCAAAGCCTATTTCCCAGCAACACGATAGAAAAGTTTCACGGAAAATCGAAGATGAGCTATAAACAGAATCATGCACGAGCGGATCTTCATTTTATGTAATGTTTATCATGCTATGAACAAGCGAAACCAGCTCCCTCTGTTGGAGTGCATTTAATCACTTAATGCATTCCAGTCTGTCTCTCTGGAAATAATTATTTATTCTCTTCGGACGAGTTAGCCAACATTATCTCGGTGTCAAGCACATTCCCAACGCTGCACGTTTTCGCGATCTCTTTAAAAATCATCGTCGGCGTTAATAAATGTGTATCTACACATACACTCGTTAAGGAGCGTGTTTAAGACAACACCACCCCCTTGCATAGTGCCAACAATCACGGAAATCAAGCACTCTTCATTAATATTTCATGAGTGATAATTTTCAATCTTAAAATAGCTCCCGGCTTGCCCGAAATAATAGTTACCAGAGAAACCCTTTTCTGTTAATGAAAGAAACGGGAAGGTGGGGGACCTCTTAACGCGATGCTGATTGGCTGCACAGGGCAAGAGCGTGCTCCTCTCCGACGAATACTAATTGCCCAGCAATAATGAGGGTGAATTAAGATGCTATTTATAGCGTACCACCGTTTGACGCAGTCCGAAAGAGTAACCCTTCGTCAAATAGGCCTAAATGATATTTTAATCGAGAATCGATGTTGGCTATGGTTGCTCCGAGGCTTCTCCCCAAATAGTTTAATAATTTAATCGCAGGCATTGTTTTATGAATCGGCGGAGATAAGTGTTATTTCCTTTCGCCAAGCTTGGCTTATTTTTATTGAAGAATCGAGTTTTATTCTCGGATGGGCCGATTCGTTTGACTTCATGTAAGAACTGAACTGAAGCGAAGAAGACTGACTGACTTAAAGCGCGCGATATATGGAGTTTTTCTTTGAAGATGAGATTATATGAAGTGTAATTCAAAGTGATATAAAAAGTGTATTTTGAAAACAGTGTTTAATTATTTCTGTACATTTTATACAATATATTACTATGATTGATCAATTAATTTGCTTAAGGCATTTTTAATAGCCTGTAATTAATCTTAATGCTATTGGTTCATTCCATGTGAGATTTGTTCTAGTTGTTTTCGCTCGGATCTATTTGTGATATCGAAAACAATACACAAATATATATTTCATTACAGATTTGTGGTAACGTAAACGGCCTAACTCTATTACCAGGTCTTTTAAAGAATTTTTATTTCGGGAGATTCTTCATGGATAATGAGCAGTGTCCACTTTTTGTAGGAGAGAGAAACTCCCCAATACCTAACCCTACAGAGGTGATGTAGAAGCGCAAGTTTCTTCTCCCATTGTTCAACAGTAGCTGGAATTGAGCCCGGCATCTTCTGCCCTGAAGACCGTTGTACTACTATTAGGTCATGGTACAGCTGCAGTGACTCAGTAGCTTCACACCACTTCGCATTAAGATCATGAAAGTGAAGCATCATTTTCCGTTGACCATGGCTGAAAATGTGACCACATTCCCCCTCACTGAGTTACTGAAACTCTGGAGTTTAGGGGAGTGTCCACGTTAGTATCCACATCCAAAATCCTTTCACTGGTGTGACGGGAATATGGAGATGAGAGTGCCAGCTCAGGAGTAACCTCGTCACTTGACCAAGTACCAAAACTACGAGACGATTTGTGACGGACGAATATTCCAAACCCGTTTATCTCAAGCCACAGCCCGGGCTTCAGCTGCAAGCGATCGTAATAACAATCATAACAATGAACTTCATAATAACAATCTAAGTTGGCAAAAAAACAATCAAAATTTATAAATTGTAAACAAATAATCTTTATTTATTTTTAATTATTTTTCATAGGATAGAAATTAATATTTTTCTCAATATGTTAAAAAATATACAAAAAAGATTTTTCATAACTGGAAAATTGTTTCATTCTATCTTTAAAAACATCATTTTCTTTGACAGGAAATAAAAATTCTTGGAGCAAGAGACTTCACTCGCGGAAGTCACTTTCTGACAGCATTTCTTCGACAAATTTATAAATTCGAGAAGAAAAGAAATTGCATCAAGATCAAAAATGCCGCCGCAAAGTGGACGAGTCAAGGAAATTTCTCGTGGAGTATACGCTCTCTTAAGGACGCTTCTCTTTCTCTAAAAGAGATTTACAAAGTAGACGTGGCGGCATAAAGCATTTTTGAAAGAAAATAAAATTCAACAATCCCTCCTTAGATAAAACATTCCGTTTTTATTAAATAACAGGTTAAACTTACATTCTACAATAAATTGGGAACTTTTTAATAATAAATAACATGCCAAGAGTTGGCTTGATTTTGTTCCTTAAGTATTAATATTGTGGAGGAAAATTAGGACTGGTTTGGTTTCGAGCAGGGATGGGAAAACTATTTTTGGGTCATGAACTGCTTTTAACTTCGCGTGATCACATTCCTTGATAATCAAGGGTGGTTGTTGCACCAGCGTACTAAGTCTAGAGTTGGGCTCTAGCAGTTAGTCGAAGAAACCGGTTGAGAATCTTCGTAATATAGAAGCAGGGATCAAAAGGAACCCTACTAAATTAACTCTGCCATACCCAGAGGTTTCATTTCACTTGGAGGAAATTGCGACCACGACTTACTTAACGTGTCCCAGTTACCTTAAGTGCACACAACGGATTTTTGGTTAAGCCAGGATTCGAGCTCACTACCTTGTGATAATAAAAAACGACGTCCTTACCATCCAGGCCACCATGTATATTTTTAGATATTTGGATCATAAAAATTAGCATTGGAGATCACCCGAAATTTCTGAGCGATCCTCCGGTCAAGGTATTTTATAAGCTTTTTGAAAAAATTGAATACAAAGCATGAAGCTAAAACAGGAATTCTTTTCTCAAAATTTAAACCGCCCAAAAAACTCAAAAAACAAATCCTGGCATTCAGTTCAATAGTTTGTGAGTTTGGTCTCATTGCAACATTATACAAAATCCACTTTAAATTATAGATCGTGGTCTAAATAGCCCTGATAGAGAGCTTTAGAGTGGCAAACGAACTAAATCAATAACCTAATCCACAATAAATCAGCCAATATAAGAAGTATTGTTATCATTAGTTTAATATGTAATATACATTGCATATATCCCATCAAATGCACAATATTTTTCTAAATATTGTCTTAAAAAGATAATGATCTTTTTTTTTACAAGCCCTGCATTGATATCACACCTCACTGATATTATAAAAAGTGTAAATTACACACACACACAAAACAATGTTTTAAATGTTGACCTCATTATTGGAATGTGAACCAAATTTACAAAGCATTTTCGAAAAAATATATAAGAATCACTTCGAACAATGCGATAATTTTGGATTACCAAAATTTGTTTCATATTCAAGTGTTAAATCTTCAATGAAAGTTGGTGCTCAGTAAAATGCCAATTTCAATTTGCTAACTTAACACTCACAAGATAAGTTTAATTTTCAGGTTGAAATATTATACTATCACTAGTAGGATTTAACGGCAAAGACCGGGAATGATATCTTTAAAAAAATCATAAACCTATATCCAATGTTCAAAAGTGAAGTTCTACCATTAAGCCACGGGAAGCTTTTATGTTTCACTTTCAGCATGTACGTTTTCCAGGGAAAGTGCTTGGGAATTTTCCGAGTACACTACCACGCAACACGAAAAGACCACCCACAAGGAAACTGATGTGATATACATTAAAATCACTACAATAACCTCAAGTCATAGAGTGTACAATACGCCGCGTCGAAACATCTAAGCCAGAAAGGGGAATCGAACCCTAGACGAGTTGATCTGAACGCTAGTCATTCAGCTGCCAGCTCAATTAAGTTAATCGAGGTTTTTACCATAAGAAAAAAAGTGACTGAATCCTGATGATGCTGTACTTCACCCGATTTAAATGCTATTATCACATCGTATAATGCTAATACTCTTTACCTTGTAAATATTCACATTCTACATCGATCAATCATCCTTTCGATATTTAGATTAATAACACTCAAAAATTATTGAACGCTCTCATCATTTTAATTCAATTTTATTGAATTTCACAATTACTTATTTGATGTGATCTTGTGAGTACTGTTATCCCAAATAAATCTTTGGAACATTGTAATCAAGAATGCTATTATTGGCATATTGTATAATTAATCTAAATCTACTGTTATTATAAAAACTGTAAATATTTTTATTCTATTTATAGACTATATTACACTCCATATTTGGAATTCAAAAATCATACCAGGCCCTGCCTGCAGAGTGCAATACCTTCTATATTTCCCTCTTTTTCTTAGTCTAAATAAAAAAAATTTAAATGGGTATGATGCCGTGGGAATCGAACTGTCATACCATGGCTGTGGATACCGGTGACCTCGTATGGTCTACCACTTAGATCACCTCCTGAACCCCATTAGGAAAACTAATAGTAAATTTTTTAAATATTTAACTTATTAATTATGAATAACAAGCTGTTATTTTGAAATTTTTATCATTATTACGTACACAGGAGATAAGAACACTTAAAACGGGTTCTATAGTCTATGAAAGACACCCCCTTGTCCATCGAACTTCATTAGAACATATTTCAAGCAATTACTGGTGAATTCTTAATATTTTATGCATGATTTGTGAATGACATATTTAAACATTCATTAAAATTAGAGCGATAGAAATGAATAAATTAGAATCCAACTAATTGCTTAGCGCATGCTATTGGAAAAATATATGCACATCTATACAACTCACATTATATATATATATATATATATATATATATATATATATATATATATATATATATATATATATATATATATATATATATATATATATATATATATATGTATAATGTGAGTTGTATAGATGTGCATATATTTTTCTAATAGCATGCGCTAAGCAATTAGTTGGATTCTAATTTATATATATATATATATACATAAACATATACCGCTTGTGGTCGCAATGTCCTCCATGCGAAAAGCTAGAGTGATAGGCCAAATTCAGGGGTCATCTGTAAGATCCCTGTTTCTAAATTACGAAGACTTGGTTTCGGGGCTACAATGGCACATCCACTGGGTGCCCCTCGATATAAGATACCATCACTTCCACCCCTTCTAACGATTAAAAATAGAAATCCTAGTAGTCGGACGTTATACAAGAACAACACCTTTATTGACATACACATATATTATTATTTCATTTGTAATTTATGTTAATTATTCACTTATCCATCAGATAAAAATATTTTCTCTTTCTAATTTTAAGAAAATAAAGTCAAAAAATTATTTTAATTCCCTAAGCAAAAAAAAAAAAAAAAAAAAAAATTATTTTTAATTTCAAAAACATTTGAGCACTCTAAGAAAAGATATGCGGCCTTTGAAACATTTGACAAATTACCCGTACTCCCACCAGTGCAATACTCAGCTAAAATTACACACATTAACCGCAAGCAGTTTGCAGCTCTGGAATCCGAACTGTGGGGTAATATTTACTTTCCGTGATTCGAAATCCCATGTGCGGTGGAAGCATACCATTTTACATAGAGTCATTAATTCCCACAGCACGCAGAACTATCATTTTCTTTAATTGCAGTGGGAACGGAAATTAGCATTTATTTTATTGAAACGGGAAATAAGTCTTTGTACTTCAGGTCTAAAATTAGACTGTCGCCAATTCGTTTTAATTTCTTTATCCGTTGTTAAGGCTCTGAATATAGGTAAGATAATCAATAATTATGCATGTATTTTCTGGCGATTGTTTGCACTATTTTTCTGCGCCAATTTGTGAAAGAATAATTGAACTGTATGGCTTGTATATGTAATGAGATAGTAATGGCTAAAATATTAATGTGTTTCAATGCCTATTGAGTCAGATAACTTTTCGGAGTAGTTACAACGCGTATGTGTAAGCGCAAAAGACGCCAATTTTAAATATTGGTGAAATTTCTTGTAACTTTATGGTTTCATAAATTGTAAAATGTTTGGTATTTCATAGAACTTATAGTTAAAGAGAATAAGAATAAATAATTGCTGAAGTAAAACTGAATATTACTTGAATTTTAAAAGTTAGCTTTTTCCAGCTTTACGGTTACTCAAATTGCAAAATGTTCCAAAACTGGATACACAGTGGAAATTATAACTAAAAGGAATACGAATTAACACGTGTTAAAGTAGAAGTGAATATCATCTGAGTTTAAAATAGTGGTCATGTGTTTGGTAACTTTATGGTGATTCAAATTTCAAAATTATACACTAAAATAAAACCTAAACCTGTGGTACCACAGCTCACACGCATGCCAAAGTCTACAGTGGCCATACCTACTTTCTTGATCAAGAAACCATGGAATGTTGAGCATATGTCTTGGTTAGGTTGCCAGTCCAACGTAAAATCCTCTGTGTTTAGTTTCCAAGCATGTTTGGTGCTAAAGTTATTGACTCACAGTAAAGTATGCAGCGGTGATTCGATTTGTCCTAGGATCGAAACTCGGACCTGTCCCATGAAAACTTGAAGCGCTACCACTACGCCACCGGGTATCTTTAAAAGTCCGTACATAGTAGAAGTTACAATTACAGACAGTAGGTAAATGTTTTCAGAAGTAAAGCTAGATGTATTATCTTATCACTTGATGAACAATGTAAATGTGTGCAGTTTGGCAAAACATTTTTAAAAAAAATAATGAAAATTCTGAAAATTAAAGTCATTCTTGCCTATTTAAACTAACTATAAAGTAGATGTTTTGTCTCGTTTTTTTCACTTTATTTTTCCTTCTGTTTTATTGTTCATGTATTAATTGCTTGAATCAACTAAAAACGGTTTCTTAAACCAATGCTGTGCTTCTTATATAAGAACTCGTTTTATTAACAGAATGAACTTTGATATTACTATCAGACATTCGACTGGGAACTTCGCCTTGTTTGCTGCCACTCGAAGAATGCAATTTCAACGCAGGCAGCAAACTTGCCGACAAGTCGGATTGACAAAGCCGTCTCAATATGATGATGTGACGTGAATGAAACGTTATCTGATGTCATAGATATTTTAAACCAATGAGAATCATAAAGTGGCGGACTCAGGGTTTTAACTGTAACGAAAGACCACAACCATTTTATGTGGCTAAAATTTTTTTAATTACACAGAACATTAAATTATTCCATTTCATATCTTCAAGCATGTTTGGAAAGGTTGTTATATTGCCTTCCCATGAAGCAAATATAATAATGGTACATGGGAGGGCCAAATATTTTTATGTTATCCTAGAAAGTAAATGTTTTGTCTTAGAAAGTAAATTCATACAAACCAGGCACAAAATGTTAGCACACTGTTGATAACAAAATGTTAACAAATGTTAGCGTACTATACAACTATTGATATAATTTGATGCTTCTAAATAATTCTTCAACCAAATCAACTTCGTAAATGTGCTGTATTTTTATGAAATTTTTACATAAAAATAACAAATGAATAATATAATATATAAACTATGCTTAAATATTTCTTATGCTCGGCTGGCATACGATGTAGGCTCTACAATAAAATAAGCAAAAACATTAACAATTCACTTTTTATGTTACAAAATTTAAAAATAGATTTATTTTTCAACGATGAAATATTTCATACACATCTTGTTTCGAAGTGGAAAAATAAATCCATCACAGATTTTAAGTTTATTCGACTCTCTCTTAGCTCTTTGAATAAATACTAAGTAACAGGATTAAAAGAAACTGATATGAAAAAAATGAAGTGAATATATATATATATATATATATATATATATATATATATATATATATATATATATATATATATATATATATATATATATATATATATATATATATATATATATATATATATATATATATATATATATCAGTGTTGTTTATAGTAATTTTGTACAAAATTAACTAACCACTTTCTGCTTTAGGCATTCTGTATAAAGTTGACAAACCTTTGTATTTGAAAAGACATTTTTAGTTGCATTTATTTGAGCGTGATTAATTTTATTCTTCAGAGAACAGTAGAAAAGGAAATGTGTGTGTGTGAGAGAGAGATATTTTATTTTCAGTTTAGTCTTTCTATAGGAATTTTCTGGTATTTCAATAAAAATTTGTTAGATTTCTGTAGTCCCATTTACAATAATAAGTTGTTGATTATTTCTGTAACCCCATTTCATCAGATGATAAAAGCACTTTTACAAACTCTTCCACGAATGAATAATCAATAGCAATTTCCCTTTTTTAGCACAGCAGATTTGCATTACAAAAAATCATGAAACGATTTTATTTCACTTGTTTTGTTTGTTGTGTTAAATTTTTACCCTTTAGTCAAAAGCACACTCCATAAAATATTTTTATAGTCTTATGCTTACCATTTTGCTTCAACGCAAATGAAAATATATTTGTGTTAATCGTATTTAAATTATTTTTATTGGGATAGAATAGGGATGATATTCATTTTCACTTTTCAAAATAATATTTTTTCTACAAAAGTTTAAAATATGTTCAAGATAACCATAGCTGGAATAGTTAATATATTCTTTTTAAACAAAAAATTAGGAAAAATTTTGTATTTAGAACAGTTATTGAAAATTAGGGATTAGCGTATCTTAATTTAAAATGCGAAAAATTATTCATAAAGCAAAAGAATACTAATAAAAATATAATAATTATCTGCTGAATTGCCGCTGAGATTTGGTAGCGTGTATCGTTCACAAATTTAGGAAGGGAGTAAGTTTAAATCCCAGCTTAACCAAAAATCCGTTCAAGGCGGCTTAGGCTGGTTAAATGGGTTGTGGTTACAATGTCTTCCAAGAGAAGTGATGCCTGTTGGTGTGACAGGTAAAGTATTAAAATGTTTTCTGGTTTGTCTCTGTCCTAAATTACGAAGAATCTGTTCCGACTATTTTTCTCAAATTGGTAAATTCATTAAAAGTAAATCTACTAGTTATATTAAATTAGGAGGCTATCATGAGCCCAGAGATGATAGAGCCCATCACTGGGATTGGTACAGGGAAGTATGCTGGTGCAAAAACAATCACCTGTGATCGCCTTTAGTTTGACAGTTCATGGGTTTGATTCCCATTTTAAATGTGGATGTTTTCAGTGATATCCGAAATCCCCATATGATCCAGTCGAGTTCTAGCTATTTTAGACCTCAAAAAGACAAATAAATTAAATCATATTTGATCAAGAAAATCAGTTGTCATTTGTTATCGAAAATGCTTGTTCGTATACTCAAAAAAACATCTCGAGGGATTTTGTGTTGGATTATTTGTTTGTGTGTGAAAGATAAAATGTAAAATGTATCTTTTCCCTATTCTCTAAATACTTCAATTGTGAAACTGAAAATGAATTTTTATATTCTATTTCTGACAAAGTAGTTACTGATTTAATTTTTTCTGTCTGTCTGTTTAAATTAATATCATAAAAGTATTTCTATATGATGTTTATCATGCCTTATCTAAAATATTCAAAGTTTGAATAAATACTACGAAAGAATGGAATATAGATAGCAACACAACATTTGATACATTGAAATCAAATTCCAAGATGCGTTATTTAGAGAAAATTATTTGGGTTAAAAGAAAACAAAATGTTATGTGAAGAAGGTCTTCCTTATTTATAATGAATTCATAACATAATCATGAAGTCTCTCAAAATAAAAGAAATCGACAAGATAATAAAGATAAGATGAAAATTCATAATATAATAAAGAAAAGATAAAGTAATCAAGAATTTAGGAGGCAATCATTATAGCTTCTTGTCCGAGAATATTCAAGCATGTTATTTCTATTAATCAAAATATTATTAAAGAATATTGAAATCAAAAGATGGTGTTTCTAATAACTCCTTTAAAAATATGAAATCATATTTAGTCTTCCTTGTGTACTTCAAAACTAGAAAAATCTTGTTACCTTCTCCTCAACAAAAATTATTTTCTTAAAATTAATTAATGTGGATAGCAATTTAATATTAAGAAAAAAAATTTTCCCTTTACTTATAACTTAAATATCATAGCATAATCAAAATAAAATTAATAGCAATTTAATACAAGTGTTATTTATGTTTCAATGTTTTTTTCGTTATATATTTTGATAGCGCAAAAATTCTCAAGCAATTTATATTTTCTGTTTTACACAAAACTTATGAATGTATACAAAATATTTGTGGTTAGCCTATTAATTGCAATTAAATATATTAATGGTTTAATTTCCTTGTAAAAATAAATAAGTGTTTAATATAAATACAACTAAACACTTTAGTTATAATTTGTAATAATTCTTGCCTAAAGCTCTTTGTATTAAGCAGAATCATCATTTGCATCTCCCTAACTGCATTCGATAATCAAGAACACTGCACACTCACTTGAATTATAGTGTTAACAATAAAATGTATTCATGCCTAAATAGAGCTTTTTTTTGGATGTCTGGATTTTTAATGGTGTATTTTGCTTTGGTGGTTCCCTTGATTTCAATGAAACTGCATCTAATTTGCATATATTTTCACACAAATTAATTATAATATAAATAGAATTTCTCATCATAATTATTATGAAACTCTTACATCGAGGCTATAAAACTAAATTAATAAGTCTGTTTTTAAAAATCATTCCTTTTTTATTATCATTATTTTAAATACCTTAAAAGTTTTTTTTGAATAATATAATAAGCATCATAGTATTTAAAAAAAATTATTTATTTCCAACTATTAAATTTGAAAAATGTCTTTTAGAAGTTATTATGGTTTTCATCACCATATTATGATATTGTTATATTAGAACTTTATATCAAATTATTAATAGTTAACATAATAAATATTATATTTTTAAACACAAGTTTTTTAATTTTCATTATTATTAAAAAACTGATTTTTGAAATCTAAGCTATTATTTTCATTATTATATCACGATAGTACGTTAATATTATAATAATATAAATACTAACTTATCAGGTTCGGCACGGGTGCCGTATGATCCAAAGTCACAAATTTTGAACTTTTTTGGCGACTACGAAATGTTGCCAAGATGACGTAATTGTGACGTAATGCCGAGCAAATATGTTGTAATTGGGACGTAAAGATAATTTAAAGTAAGGAAAAAGAGCAATACTACCTGCAATTTAAATATTCAAAATGTCAAGCAAATTGTAAAATACGTTAAAAAAATCCTTACTAAGTTTCCTCACAAAAGTTTCTGATAAAACGGAAAATGGAACAAAATGTTCTAAATCTAGTCGGGAGGGCGTTAACACTAGGGTTGTCAAAATTGAATTTTCAACATAACTCATATTGGTCTTCATCTGTATGACGTAATAAAAACCAGGTTGCCAAATAAAAAGGAAAATCCGCCAAAAAATCACCTAACTCAGAATTTGGCATCCTGGATTATACGCCACCTGTGCCTTAGATTTTAAATAACATAAATCTTATTATATAATTTAAAATACTTTTTAAATTCTATTCCTATTAAATTGTTAAACTGATTTTTAAAAATGATGAAAGTTTTTATTATTGCATTTTACTTTAATAAAAATTTCGTTGCTCTGAATTCAAGATAGTAATGAATTCAAAAAGGTAAGTAACTTTTATGTATACTAAAAAATATTTGTGCAGTATAGGAACAAATTAAAAAAATTCATGAAAAAAAGTTGGAGTTAATTTTAATGACTTTATTATTTTACATTGCATACAAAATATTAGCAATTATGAATGAAATTTTCTAATAACCTGCCGAAGCACTTAAAGTATTTAATATGTTTTATAAAACGTTCAGTAAAAATGATTTTTTTTTTATCTTATTTCTTAATGAATACATATTCAGAAAAGTTGAGAATGATTTAAAAAATAGTTAAAACGAGTGCAATTTTGCAAACTTTATATATATATATATATATATATATATATATATATATATATATATATATATATATATATATATATACTACACCAACATTAACAAAATCAATTATATATCATGTATTATATATCATTACTTGTTTATATTTGAACTTATTTAAAATTAAGAAAAAAAATTACTGTTTATGGTGATAAATTTTAAAGTCAAGAAAGATAATCATTATTATTTTTTACAGTTGTTAAGCACATATTTTATTACTATATATTTACAATAAATTTAAATATTAAGTGTCGTGTTAGAGAGAAATATCAATATTCTTGAGGATATTTGATTTTTATTTCTTCACTCATTTTTCAAAATGAGAATGTTGGAATTTTATGCCAGAAAGCGAAATCAATGAATGGTTTGTTGCTTTTTTAATCTCTCTGGCTAATATGCATTTTGAGGCATTTCTAAGAACGCTCTCTTTGGCGACCTTTACAATGATCAATCACCACCTTGAGCGAAAGCTAATGAATATAATCGAGAACCACCTGTTGTTGACAGGAAGGCTCTCGTTCAGCAATAACCAATCTAAGGAAGAGCAGGGGAATCTAATTACTCTCCATTACCGCCGATGGATGTCGGGTAATACAGAAGGGCACTTTCTACTGGAGAACGAGGATAGATGCATCGAAACGATTTTAGCGCAGAACTCTCTCCATTCTGGGCTCGAGACTAATGTCAGACGATATTTACATAACTAATTACATGATATGAATTTTAGAGACTGGCAACAACGATATATTAGAACAAATAGAAAATGTAACCTCTACATTTGAAAAAGATATTCTCAATTATTGTTTAGCTGTTACAAAAACCGTGCACTAATGTAATCTAGAAAAAATTAATTGAAAATAAACTACTGAATATAATTTAAATTAAAGCAGTAAAGAGAAATTTTCATTAAAATCATTAAATATAAAGAAATATTTTACTAATTCACAATTTTATGGCACATAATAGACATGTTCGAAATTTGTAGATTCTTACAATTGAAATATGTAACTGTTAAAAAGATATCAAAGTGAGAAGAATTAGTAATAAATATACTTTTCCTATCATGATATGAATAAAATAAATCTGAATAAAATTAACCTGAATCTAATAAATAAATCTGAATAGGATGAGATCAATTCCTGAGCTTTGATACAAATTTTTTCATATTATGGATTCTTGTTAGTAGTTCATAATTATATATCAAACTATTCTGCGTGACAGAAGATGCACAATTAATCCACTTTCCTTTCCCTCCAGATCAATGTCAAAATTGAAAGAATGTATCCTCAGGTGGTGCCCTCTATCGGAGGAGTTTTAGAGCAAAGACGTACTTTCATCTTCGAGGTGCTCTGGTTAAGCAAAAGGCGCACCCTACTGATTTAAAATCGCATAGATAACGGCATAGCGAGTTTGGCTTATCCAAGTGTTATCAGTAACAACAACAACACATTTAATCTTTGGATAAAAAATTCCGATGCCAATTCTGTTTTTAGATCCGAGCTTATAGCAATCTATGAGCTACTTTATTGAATTGAATCATCCTCTGAAACAGCCTTCGAGAACAATTGGATTTTATCTAGTAGTCGTGCTCCTATTCAGGAATCTTTCTGGTTGGACGACTGTGGGGGATGTGTCAAGCCTGACTATTATTCTTGGTCTTGTTATTCAACTTTCTGATGAGCACACAATACTCCTTCAGTGGATCACCTCCCATATTAGTTTGAATGGTCACGAAATCGTTGATAGTATGGTCAAGTCTGCCTCTGCCGATAGTCTGCGTGGCAATGCCAACTTGACATACATAGAAATCTTCTCAGCCAAAAAGAATGGATTCAATGCACTTTGGACAATCCTTGCTGAAGATTCTTGGTACTTTGGGGGAAAACCCGTTGGTGTCACGCGCTCAATGTTTGGAGGAAGAGGCAGAAGGGGTCTCTCACGCTTTTTGAATGGCCACGTCAAATCTTCTACTCATCTTCAGGGATACAGGAGCTTTCCGCAGTGTCGTTGATGTAGGTCATACCATATTCTCAGGTGCTTCAGTTTTACGGTCCCTGAGATTTTATAGCACCCATTTTTAGAAATTATTGGTTTCATGAAGATGGAGTAGGAACACTATACCATCTGGTATTAAAAAAACAACAACATTTCATATTAGAGTTAGATTACTCCTTTTTGCAGCAATTATAAAAAAAGAAATTATTCCATTTGTCTTGTGATCAGACAATATAACTATGAGTGATTCACCAAACCTCTTTATTTATGAATAATAGTTAGCTAACTTATTTTCATAATATAAGAATAACGTACTTTTATTTAAATTATTTACGATTTAATTTTATAGCATACTGTTCTCTTATGAAATATGAAGCTTACATATACAAAATGCTAATATTCATCGAAAACTATCTCCATTAATTGAGTATCCATCCAATTTCATAAATTAAAGGAGAATTTCATAAACCAGTAAAATTTTTTCCCAGAATCTGTTATGAATATTCCTGTCAATTCATAAAGATATTTTTTCAAGGAAATGATTTTAATGATAATAAACTAATATTAAATATGATTTTAAAAAATATATTTAAATATCAAATAATAAACGTGAACACTTCGTTGTGAAAAATTAAGACATTTAAATTTCGATGCAGATGTCAAGTTTTGAATACATCTTAATCTTCTTAACCTATGACACTATAAGTAGACTAACTAAAATAAAACAATTAATTTGGATTGATGAATCAAGTTGATTAAACACTTAGTAAGAAGAGTATATATGAAATAAATCTATCCGAGATAGTTAAAAAAGCAATTAAAGCAAAGTACCATTTATTGAAGATATGGTAAGAAATGTCTAAAAAAATATGTATTCAAAAAAGGGGGGTAACATAACCGTACCATTCCGCGAATCACCCCATGTCATATTTACGAAAATAATACAAAAAATAGTTCCCATTTCTTTTCCAGGGAAAATATTAAGAATGCGCAGAGCAATTTAAGAAAATTACTGTAACTGCAGTCGGTAAGATCTCTCGCTTGTTTACCAGTTCGTGCCGGAAGTAATTTGCTGTCTATGAAGATTTCTCAATCTATATTTACGAAAAGAGCAAAAAGAATGAATAGGGTGAAAATATAAATTTCAAATCATTGGAAAGCATTTTTATTCCTTTTGGTATAAAAAGATCAACATAATGGATGCATAAGCAATATTAAAATAAAAACAAAACATATTATTTGCAACAAAACGCATGAAAAAAAATTCAATAAAATATTTTCGATTTATTTCTTCTAACCCTATATTTACTGTGCGGTTAGCATGACATAAATTATTAGTTACACATGAAAATTTTAAATAACAAATTAGATGTTTTGTTTAAAATTTAATGTATTCTTTTATTCTAAATAAATTTGGAAAAACATAAATAAATAGGAGGCATCGCACTTCAATATTTATGTACCGGTAAAAAGAAATGCATGTAGTCAATACTTTAGCAGGTCTACAAACAACCCTGGTTCATAGCAGGAATCCTTCGAAGTTGATATTTTTTCATTGTGGTAACAAGTGATAATATAACTGGATCAACGTTGTCACATGTGAATATCACATGATCAAACTTATCACGTGTGATTTTTTTAGCATAAATTTTATACTTCACTTGCATTTTACACAATACTTTGTCAAATTTTGTTATTTAGAAATAAACTAAGGGCTAAACTCAGTGGCAGACAGTCCCGTAACCTGATGGTCAAAGTATAGTATCCCCATACCCATTTTTGTTATCGAGGGCCCTGGGGTGCAAGACACCTGTCCGGGTTAGGAGATCATACATACATATCAGTGTAGGCGATCCCCTGACTGTACTTTTAGGTTAACTGGTTTGGAATACTCGCTCATCACCAAGTGCCTCGTCATTTTGAACCACGGTCAGGAGACGAGGTCACACCAGAGCTAGAACCCTCCTCTCTACATCCACACCACGCCAGCGGAAGGATTTTGTACGCCACATATTATCATGGACACGTCCCCAACCCATGGAGCTCCAGCAACCCAGTGCAGGTTATGAGATCAGCCTCACGCGAAATCCCCACCCTATTGTATACTTCCCAAGCATGCTTAGAACTCTGTTTTACTGATTCATAGAAAGGATTAAAAACTGAGTTGATCTTGCCCAGCCCAAAGATCACACCCAGGAACTGTAGCTTGCGCAGAGCCATTGAGTTTCGTAATTCAGAACAGATATCCATGAAAGTAACTTGATAAGTAGTCCACAAAAGTAAATCTAAGAGTGCAACAATAGATTTCAAGTCTTTATATAAAAAGACAAACAACAATCAAGTGATTAAAATTATTTTTATGCATACGCTAAGGGAAAAAGTCCTTACAGAAGAGCAATTTCTGAAACTCTTTCTGTAATATAATTCTTTAATTATGGTAAAGAGCTCGCTTTTCTGAAAGGACTTTTCACCTCCTATCTGCAAGATAGTGTCTGGATCAATGCAGGCGATTATCACGTTTCAACTATAAGCGTGTATATGCAGGGGGGGGGCGAAGATACCTCTCCTCCTCTACTCAAACATATTCCACTCAGGTATAACTCAATTTTTTTGCTTTTGTTCAGAAAAGCATAACTTTGATTCTCCCCTCCCCCCTTTATCCTCCTCCATCTCTCACCCCCCTTTCTGAAGTGGTCCTCGTGATCTCTATTCGATAATGAGGATTCGTGTCTCGCTCTCATCGCTTTTCCTCCTTCCATTTTCTTTCACTTCCTGGGGAGGAAGTGGAGGAAGAAGTAAAGTGGACACGTTTAGCGACCGTCTCTCACACGTCACCAACACCCGTTGCGTTTCCCGCAGCCGAATCTTTTGTCGATGAGAGAGATCAGCACATCTTCATCTGGAAATGAATTGCGGCAGGTAGGGAGGGACAGGTAAGGGCGTAACGATTCCGCGATTTCTATCTCCACGCTGTCTGGTAAGCAAGCAGAATTTGTCACTTGTATAATATATATATATATATATATATATAAGCAAGCAGGCAACAGATAAACAAATTAAATTAAGTATATGAATAAGTTTATTTAAATGTATACTTGATGCGTTTACATTTATGACAATTAACAAAAAAACAAATAAAAAAAAGATAAGATATTGCAAAATATTTGCTTAACTACAAAAAGTAGTAAATTTATTTTAATTGTCAAGTAATTCCACGTTTAATTCTCAATACACTGTACTTCGCAATCTGACTGTTCATAATACAATAATATTAACAGAAAATTAATCATTGGAATATGAACATGTATATATTCAAAAACATTCTTCTGCTATATATATATATAAATATATATAAATGCCACCATTATTTTTTCAGTATTAATTCATAATATAGAAATATTTTTAAGTTAAATAAAGCCAATATTTTAACAAATGAAATATAAAATAACTGTCTACGGTTTTTAAGAGACATTCCTATAAGTCAAATATTTTATTTTACCATTCAAATATCGGCTACGAAATTATAAAACTATTACTTAAACATACATAGAATTACTAAATATTTTTTTTCTTCACAAAACTAAAAATATGCTGTATAACAACTTTTCTGGGTAACTTCAAATATTCATTTTTTCATTGAATTAATAAAGTTTTTGACTATTTATACCAATTCATATTTACATCTACGATAACCACTGAATAATTTTGATGAGGTCATTGCAAAATAATCTATAACCTCTCAAATTTTTAATGGGGTTTAAATCTGGATGATATCTTTATCAACAAACAAACCTCAATTCTCTCAAACTGAAACAAATTTTTTGTTAATATTTAAATGAATAGCAAAAACATTTTTTTTCAGAAGTTTTCAGTTTGACCTTCTTTAAAATTGACCGACGCACACAAGATATAAGCAAAACATTCGCTTAGAAAAACTAGAGTCAATTCTTGCAGGAACTGGCGGTATATCATATTTCCAATCATATGCAAATGCTTCTCACATTATCACAGTGAATTAATAGATAGTTGAAAATTTTCTGTTTCTATACCCACCTGTGTGTGTATGATTATAGAAAAAACAACGATAAATTTCGTAATTCATATTATATATATTACTGGTCTGTATCATTCTAAATATTACCATCTGATCCATGCAAGCTGAAACTTTTAGTCAAAAATAAATATGTTTTGTCAATTATCTTCCCAGATCATGGCATACTTTGCTTACTTAAAGTGAATCAGACGATAGTCTTTCTTTACATTTTAAGTTCCAGGGAGTAACATTTGAATATGGTCTTAAAGTGAACCAGACGACAGTCTTTCTTTATATTTTAATTTCCAGGGAATAACATTTGAATTCGGTCCTCAAGTAAACCAGACGATAGTCTTTGTTTACATTTTAATTTCCAAAGAGTAATACTTGAATTTGGTCTTGACTATTGCACACGAAGTAATCCGGACTATACACACCATGTAATTTGTAATGAGATGACTGATCTACCGTGTTATTTTATGAGTAAGCAAGTTTTATTTCCTCATGAGCTTGTGAAAGTTCGTTTATTAAAAAAGAACTGATACTTTACTCCTCTTGCTACATTTTCTACTGCTTCTATAAAAATTTCATTTATTTAGAAGCATTAAAAAGAACAATATTAGAACGCATATGAATCTTACTTATTTCACTTTCTGATTTTCCGAAACTTTTATAAAATCGAATTGTTCAAACTTATAAGTCAGATAATTATCATAATTATTTTAATCGTCATGTCTGTAGTAACAAAATAAGCAATATTGAAGTGTTAAAGAAAATTGTTCGCCTATATGACATACTGCAAACTCAAAGCAATAAGCATTTGGAAACTTCAACAGTAATGAATCAATTATTATCTTTATAAATCATTGCTTAATTGAAAGTAAAAGTCTTATAACATATTTTTTTTCTAATTTGTTGAAGTTAAATAATGTTTCCATTGATATTGCCACATATTTGGTAAATAATATGACATTTTGATTAATGCAAAGTTTAAAGTGTGTTTCACATGTGGTGTATATATTTAAAAAAATTATGGTTGAAAAGTCATTATGAAGAAATTGTGCAATACCAATTCGAGAAGCATTGGTGTTCAGAAGAACACCGAACAAGTTTCTCTTTGGTAGACAGTTTGTAAACCTAATATAGAAATCTTGTTTTATATATTTAAAAAAACATAACGACCCTTTTTTGGTTCTGTTCACTAATTCTAAAGCAATTTAATAAAATTCTTAAGAAATCGATATTTATATGTGTGCTGAATTCATTTAGTTCTTTCCGTTTCTTTAAATTAAATTTTTATTTTAACGAATGTCACATAGTATAACGTTCCAGGAAATCTGAAAAAAAAAAAAAAAAAAAAAAAAAAACATTGTATTACAATTTAAAAGTTTCTAATACGAATTCAGTCACGTTTTCTGTATCTCATGTAATGAAATTATGTATTTATGCAATAAAATTATATAATTGTATCTTAAAAAACTGTATCTTACATCTTAAAGGATCTTGAATTAATTAAATAAAATTTTGAATAAGAACTGTGAACTTGAACATTTTCTTTTTAATGCTTTGTTTCTATTTGCATAATTTTTCTCTGTATATATATATATATATATATATATATATATATATATATATATGTGTGTGTTCTACCGGAAAGTTCTGCCCATTGATCAATTACGAAGTTGTTAAAATTATAGTGAGAAAAATCTTTTTCTGACAACATCGGAAATCGCAGAAAGTTTACATTCAGCTCAGCCAAACATTTCGGACCACATTCGGGAGATGGAATTGGTGGTGGGGAAATATTCAAAATGGGTGCTACTTGAATTAAGTCATAAGAATTTCGATGATCGAGTTATCACATGCCTATCTCTGCTTATTCGGAACAAAATCGAGCCCATTTTGAACCGAGTGGGGATAAAAAGTGGTTTATTTATGAAAGCATTGTTAAGAAAAGTGTATATTGAGCGGAAAAGAGAGCTCCCTTCAAACTCTAAAACAAATTTGGTTCTGAATAAAAGAATGTTGTGTATATGGGGGGACATTTGAGGACTAATACACTATGGGCATTAAAAACTGAAAGAAAAGCGCAATTGGTAAAAATATTATGAACAACTGGATAATTAAAAGTGAGTAGTCCAAGAAAAGAGTTTGTCAAAAAAATTGCAGAACTAGGCAGGGAAATTATGTTCCATGCAGCATATTCCTTGTGCTTATTCCCCTCCAATAATCGCTTGTTTTTGTCCTTATAGAATTTTTTGCAGGGCAGAAAATTCAAAACGAAGAAGATATCAATCAAGCACTGTTTCAATTTTTTGCATTAAAAAATTAGACATTTTTAAAAAATGGGATATGCTAATTGCTCTCATGCTGGCAAGAAGTCATTAACAACAAAGGCAATTATATTATTTAATAAAGTTTATGACGTTATGCAAATTTGTATTTAATTTTATTTCAAAAATTGAAAGAATTGTTTGGTAGTCCTAATATATATATATATATATATATATATATATATATATATATATATATATATATATATATATATATTAGTGTGTGAACTTGTATGAAATTTTGCCTTGTTTGAAAAGAAAATATGTCTTATAATCAAAATATCATATCAATTGTCCTATAATGCAGTAATACCTACTTAGGAGCTACGATAGCACACCCACTGGGTGCCTCACTATAAGATATGCCCCCACTTCCAAACCCTTACAGTGCTAAAACAGGTGAAATATCTGTATAGCAGCCGACCATTAAAAATAAAAATAAAAGCATGAAATTTAAGGAAACCTTGTTTCATATGGCACGCCGGCCAACTTGTCAAGTGGTCAGCGTGCCTGACTACGAATACGAAGGTCCTGGGTTCGAATCCCGGTTCAGGCATGGATGTGCTTTCTCCCTCTCTATCCTGTCTTAGGCCTTTCCTTGTGTTTGTGAATGAAGTATGAATGATGCCTACCCTATAAACGGGTCCCTATGGCATGTGTGAGGGTGCGATGGTGGCCCACCCCCTGTTGTGCACCCAGGGCAACGCCTCTGCGTCTAAGAGGTCGCTATTCCTGGCCGGTTTTTTGGGTATCAGGGAACAATAGATTAATAGACTATGTTGCAGTTGTAACTGTCTACAATCTGCCATTGGAAAAAAAAAAATGTTTCATATGGCACCGCTTAACGTTTAGAAAAATGAGAAGGTTTAAAAAGAATTAATATAAAGTCTGTTCCTAAAAAAAGAGAAAAAGTGAGACCCAAATAAAAACGCCCATAAAAAATTTTAGTTTTGAAATCTGAGATTCACAGACATCAATCAAATGGGATATTATGTGTGATGAAAATAATACATATATATATATATATATATATATATATATATATATATATATATATATATATATATATATATATATATATATATATATATATATAATCTTTAATTTAAAAATCTGAAATTCACTACATGGTAAACATTGTTGTGAACTCAAAATTAATTCTACGACTTAAATGTTAATGTGAAGCTGTGGTCTATTTATTTACTAACTAGCCTAACTGCTTACATAGTCAGCTTATGTAATCGAAAAAATAAATCAATTGATTTTAAGACTTTCGTTTTAAGAAATTGAAAAAGCAAATTCATTCAGTTTGTATACATATTTATCTGTTTGTAAATGAAGGTAATTATACCTATTATTTGAATTGTATTTTTACTTTCATTTACATTTTTTTTTCAAATCCCAATCATTTTAATATCTTTTTTGTATTAAGAGTGATTTATATAAACAAAACATCATACATTAAATATTTTTATAATAATTATTTTAATTTTCAAAAATCAAATGTTTAGAATAGTAAGTAACCAATAGTTGAATAAAATTTTTTGGCAAATTTGAGATTAGGGTACAAATTTAATCAAAAACAACTAAAAAATATGTAAAAATTTAGATATGTCACCCAAAAGATAAGAGAAGTTTTATCTTTGTCCATAAAGGAAAAATAAAGAACTAAGATTATTTCTTTCATTAAATGTAAACTTTGTGAGTGACATTGACATTTACATAAAATTTATTGATTTATAAAGGGGTTTAAGATTTTGGAAAAAAAAGGAGTCTTTTTGGGGGGGGGGGTGTTATGTTGCAAATGTTCATTTTCTTAAATTTCTCTGTTGAAATTTTCAACCTTATTTCAATTTTACGATGTTGACAGTGACTTTGGTTAATCAGCATTCATAATCTGTTGCTTACTTTGATATAAGTCTATGACTGATTAAATTTTAGAAATTAACACTTTTAGGGTATGAAATAAAAGAGACAGCTCGAATTTGTTGGCTGAAATACTCCTGTTTTTGACTGTGGTAATTTGAAATAAGCCTAGTAAAGACTGAAAAAGCATTATCAACAGAATTAACCAATCTTGATTTAGCAAAGACCATGGATTGGTTAGTTTGTTACTCAACGGTCATTTTTTGCTTTTGCAGCAATATATAGTTTTTTTCACTCATGCTCATTAGATTCAGACTTAGTTTAAAGTGAATTCCAAACCCCAAGAAACATTCAATCACATGGTGGGATTCTAATCAACTATTGGACCTAAATCAGGATGCGAACCATTCGGATACTAACTCAATACAAAGACCATCATGTTGATAGAATTTACACATACTGAACTCAAAAGACGTAACGCTTTACATTTTCTTTAGCTTAGAAATTTAGAGGCGATAATGCCAGCTCAGTTGTCAGTGTCGTCATTTAACTCTGGCTATAATATCTATGCATTATTTTCAAACGTATGTTTGAATATGTATTATATACCATTACATATTGTAAAATGTTTATCTCTAGTTTCACATATAGAGAAATATACAAACGCTGAAAAATAATTCTACTGATATAGTTATTTTTCAGTATTATATTTTTCAAAGATAATATGGAATTAATTCTTTTTTTCAGAATTAAATAAGTATCCACACACACAAATCTAATACCAGCTGCTGATACTTTTAATACTTATTTTTCCCTTTTTGCCGCGACAGCAAAAGAAAACAACTGTAAGCCACTGTCACTTTCCAGCCGAAAAGCAATACATCGCTTTTAAAAAAAGCAAGTTGAAAAATCCCTAAAACGGATAACGCAACTGAGCAATCTGTCTAAGTAGGTGTCATAAGATAACGCATTTTCAACAAACTTTTTCCCCTTTCAGATTTCTTTTCCCTAAATTGATTTAATTCGATTAAAGCTTTCAAGAAGAATTTCTGGCTATATTTATAACAAGGGAGATAACTCACCGCGCGCTTGGTAACTTGAAAGAGATCAAAGAAGGAAGCAATGTCACAGGGAAAAAAAGAGGGATTTTATAAATTGTTTGAAAAAATTCTTAGCGTTTTATAATCAAGGCATAATTTTCTTAAGTAATGTCATTACCTTTATCGTTATTAGAAATGATTGGATGCTAAAGGAGTTGAGTAATTCAATCTACTTTTTCACTAACGAAGTTACTTGTTTAGATTGGAAAATATTAACTAAGTGTGTTTGGATTTGTAATTTAGTAACTACTTTTGGATATTTTCTCATTGAGTCAGTTCATTTTGCTCAAACTAAGATTAAGTTAACTTTTTTTTATTTTCACAAGAGTATTTTTATTTAAAAGAAAAGCAAAAATCGCATGAAAAGTAACTTTTTAATGTGACAGAGTAATAATTAAATTGATTAGAAAAATTGTCTTACAACCTCTCTGTAATTTTAGAAAATGTTTTTTCAATATTTTCGAATAAAATGCAAAATTTCTTATTTCATGAAAGCAGACTATGTATGTAGTATTCCATTATAAGATTAATTAACTGAATTAATAAAAGTCAGAACAAAATATTTTTATTTAAAAATAGCATACTATTTATACCTCTTAAAAAAACTATATTTATTGAAAAATTTGTTAAATTTACAATAAGTATACTTCAAATTCATGTTTCATAAAAACTGAAGGTATTCATGTTTCATAAAAACTGAAGGTATTCATGTTTCATAAAAACTGAAGGTTTTATAGTCATTAATTAATCCATTCTAAGGAACATATTTATTAAAATTTAAATCAAATACAAATATAACATAACAATGACGTCTTAAGTGTTGCTGTAGTTGTTGAAAAACTTTCTTCTGTTTTCTTTTTAGGTTTGGTTAGGACATGACAAAAACTGTTTTGGAGCTTTGTTCTCATAGGCTTATAGAGAGTAAGATTGAGGTTTTTCAGAAAACTCGTTAAAGTAAATATTCAAAATTTTAGAACAACTATAATAATCGTTTACTTTTTGTATCGTTTTCAAGTTAAAAAATGTTGCCATCTTGCTTTTACAAGATAAGTTACATAATCAATTATTCAAAATTAATTCATGATTTCAAATCGCCTGAGTATCATAAAATATATTCCTTCAACAAAATGTTGGGTACATTTTAATATGAGAAGAAAAGAAAATAATCTTCCAATTATTTGTATTGTTTACTTTACTAAAGTAGTGCAAAATTGAAACAACAATAAGCAATTGTTTCATTTACGTATCATTAGATGTCACTTTGATCACACATGTCACTTTGATGAGAATTTTTTTTTCTTGAAGAAGCAAAAATGTTTTTATGTTGATAAATAGTGCCATTTTTTAATTGAATTTCTAAGTTAGAGATTGGTACCATTAAAAGACGTATACTTCTAAAGAAGTTGTGCAGAAATATTGTAAATAATATTTTCCAAAATGCTTATAATGATTATTTATAGATAAATAATTATGATTGCTTCTTTCGTAATAAAAGTTTATGGGATCTACATTATTACTATTGAATAACTTGAAAGGCATGGTTCAATTTTGCATCCCTCAAGAGTGCACCTTTGTAAGCGATTGTGTCAACGTCCAGCATGCATTCTCTTTTTCACCTAGCCTCTCTTGTTACAAATGAATGCTGTTCATTATTTCATAAGAATCTATTAGAAAACATTACAAGATTATTATACAAAAATGCCTTACTAAAACCTTATGCAAGAGGTATTAGAATGATATGAAATGAATAAATAGCTAGGTACACTGTCTGACCTTTGAACTGTACTAAAGTAATTCATTTACGAAGTTACTTATTAAATTCTGAGAATACAACATTTCTGCTAATCTTTTGAAGAAAATGTGTAACTTCAAGCAATACTTCTGATCACAAAATGCAACGAATACCATTAACTTGAGGATAGAAAACAGAGCCAAATGCGTCTGTTGAGCCAATAATCAAGCTAATATCAAGTAACGAAAGCAATTAACATAGCGTATTGATGTTTTTTAAGTTCAAAAAATCAATTCGATCTCGTACATTGAAATTACCCGACCTACTAAAATGCGTTGGTTGAGTTCACGAACATGAAGTCAGAAAGATAATGTCATTAAGAGTTAAGTCATATATAAATAATAAAAACCCTGCTTTGATCAGAGATGATTGGTAAGACGTTACTTAGCCAGAAATGTAATGGTTTAAATTAATAAGCTTAAAAAAGGATTGATTTTCATTGAAAATTTTTTATAGAAATTTTGCAGTAATTTGACAGAAAATTAATTTTCAATTGAAGTGCAGATCTCACAAATTCAAGGATTTAAGTTAACAGTTAGTCATCTTTGAGCAAGATTGCAAAAATTTATTTTGGCCTGTCTTGGGATGCAACGTTGAATAAGGCGCTTTGCTAACAGGTGATAAACATGATAAAGTGTTCTATAATAGCATTGTCTGTTTTTAAATGCTGATGAATATATATTATAGTCAAATGAAATGAACTATAAATTGAAAATGACAATGTTGAGCATTTCGAAGATCATTTGTAACAGTTAAACAAAGACAGAAATTTCCAGGATAGAAATACATCAGAAAACCAAAATTGATCGTGATTGGTTTGAGAAACTTCTGAACAATTTCTAAAAAATGTCTTCAAGTCAATAAGCATGAGTTATTATGAATAATTACGAGAAATAATTGAATTATTAGTTTATACGCATAATTCTTTTCCTCCCAATGTATCTTTAATTTTATCGGATTTTTAGGGGAATAGTTGAGTTTTTGTAGGAAAAGACAATAAAATTGCCTTCCTTATGGGACTTTCAACAACTTGTTGAATCAATGTCACCTTAAGATTCTTATTTTGTTGATCAAAAAGAAGTCTCGAAAGATATTGAGAATTATCCTATTACATTTAGCATATGAATGTGCTAATTTCATTTATATGCAACTTGTCCAATTTCGTTTATATGCAACTATGGAAAAACAAAAGTGGAAGGAATAAATTACTTTTTATTTTAGATGAATACAAGTTTATGTTCTATTTTCATTTCTTTTTGTATAAAATGTTTGATTTACACTTGATGTACAAAATTAATTTATGTTGTTTGGTGGGGAAATTAAAATATTTGAATTTGCTTAAAAATGGCGCAAGGCTTAAATCGTGATCATACAGTGGCGTACCTAGTTACAATAGATCGTTCTGGCTTCATCAAAATACCGTGAAAATAAAAATATTAACTCACACTCAAATAAGACACAGAAGAAGAAACTTAATTTTTTTAAAAAAAATTCAGCTTCTTAAAAGAATAATTACAGGATCACAAAATTTGTATTTTTAAGTGAGTATACATTAACAAAATTTTCATAATGACACACGTTGCTGAAGAAAACTGTAAAGAGATCTCTAAAAAGAAAAAAAGAGTTATAAAAACACGTAAAAAATAATAGGGAAAAAATGTTCAGATGCAAAGAAATCACCAAACATTGGATTTTTTAATGAAAATGTCTGGGCGAGCAACGCAATTCCAAGAACTCAGTGTTGAATCCAATGCCAGACTCTTGAAAACTCGAACAAAAACCGTTCTAAACAATTTTGCGTTGCCACAACAATACTTCAGAAACAAAACTTTTTAAGAAAAAATTCCACTAGGTGACGATATAATTAAATCAAACGATATATAAAAGTAGACGATATAATAACTGCAAGTGTCTCATGACATATCATTGTTCATTTATAATAAGTCATTGTTCATTTATAACAAGTCATTGTTCATTTATAATACTCAAAACCTAAAAAAAAAAGGTATGTGATTGGGTATGTGGGGAGGAACATTATCATGCAAAAGAATAATTCCTGTCTGCACTTTTCATGTCGTTTTATCTTTGCAGAATATTGAAGTTCATGCAGTATTTGCCATATGCTGCTGACATGCACCAAGGAATTTCACGTGTTAAAGAGCTCTCAGGCTCCAAGAAGCGAATCACATATTTCTATTTCTTGTTTTATTTCTGGCGCTGAACGAACAGACTTTTCTTTGTGCTTATTTGGAGGACAATATAGAAACAACCATGTGTGTTTTTTCATTAATTTTTTCTATTGGACAGAGAGTACTATCGATGCCTAAAAACCGTGTTGACTGCATTCACAAATAATGTATTTTGTTGCTTACGTTTGACTTGATTTAATATTCGAACCCTCTAATTTTCCTTGGTATTCGAGCATGCATCGATGGAACTGAAAGTGATATCATTTGAAAACGATAACAATATCAAATATTCTTCGATGAAAGATGGCATCATTTATTTTATTTTCCTTCAACAAGGAAGTTTGTGAAAATTGTCTATAATATACCATACATAATACCATTTTACAATTTAACAAATGTTATCATAAAATGGTATAAGTTTAGTATAGAAACTCTTTCTTACTTAAAAGGTTTGCATTTGAATATTTTTTATGAACATGTGCATTATCATGCTGAAAAAATTTTCCAGGACACCAATGAACAAACAGTTGTGTAGTATAAACGAATATATATATATTGATCTAAAGAAACACAATTCAGTATGGTGATAAATTAGAACAAAAATGAGCAAAATTTTAAAAAGTGAATAAATTAGGAGATTTTTCATTTCTAACAGGTATAAGATTAAAACTTTTGAGAGATCAGTATGTCCCAATTATTTACTTTAACATCCCCTCAATAAAATAGCAGGCAACTTTTTATTTTCAGTATTTAATATCTCCATTCACTTTAAAATAAATTTTTTTAAATTAAATGTGACGAAGTTGATTATTCTTGCATTGATTTTACACTCGTAAAAGTTGAAGTGTTAAACATATTATTATATTAGCAAATGTTTATCATTCCTTTCCTTATTCCACTATATATTCAATCAAAACTAAATATAAAATATCATGCTTACTAATACTGATAGCTTCACTTTGTTTCTCATAACTCTTAACAAGCATTGTTTCTACTTTTAGAATTGATATATAAAAGGTCAATATTCCGTCAAAAGAGCTAGCAACAATTGCAAACAACTGTCTCCTTATTTCTCAGAGAAACCACGTGATCTCCTTCTCAGCTGGTGAATCGAACTCATTGTCTACTGAATATTGATTGATGTTGCCATCTTGAACATCAATCCTGAAATGCTGCTGCATTACCAACTCCGGTGGATATGAGGCTTCTCCAACAGACACATCAAAGGATTCTCAATTATTCTCTCATTTTCCCATTCAGTTGGCAACGTTGATTACCATCCGATGGGGAGGAATTCAATGTGCAACATCATTATTATAGGCATTGTGCATAACAATGATAGGTAAAAGGGAAGTTATTCTCTATTATTTCGATACAAATACTTTAAAAAAATATAGTATTCAGAAATTGTTGCAGAGTTTTTGATAATAATTGCGGGGCAACTCGATCCCATAATGTCTAGAAAGAATTGTGCTTTTTATTTTATGATGGATTTTTTTTAATTCTTCATAGTTTAATTTTTTATGTTATTCTTTAGGTATTCATGTCATTAATTTTTTTTTTACTACCACTTCTTTCATTTTACTACCACTTCTTGTATTGATTTAATGAGGACAATTTGTTTAAACGGGTTGAGAACCACAACGAATAATCATACACGTGGTGAGGATCGAATCCGTAATGCATTGGATGGAGAGCCATAGATAGCAACAACCCTTACAGTACCAACACGTATTGCATCACAGAATTGTGCTGCATAAATATGCAATAATCAACTGCTTATTGTATTATGTAAGATGCAACGAGAAACAAATTTTTAGAAGTTTGAACTGTGGAACAATGACGAAGTCAGCAACTGGGCAGGCACACCAATCTTCCAAAACTAAGAAAAATATTCATATTACGCAACAAATATCAAGCATTTAAAGGTTTATTCAACGCAAAGACGTGAATCAAGGCAGAATGTATACGGTGCTCTTTTTTCTATAACTATCAAAAAATGGTTTTACAAAGTAATTGTTCTTTGTCTTTTATTAAGATTATTAATTTTTTTAATTAAATATATTAATTAACTTCTGGCTTAATCAGATATTTACTTAATTTTAATTTTGACATATAATGATACTATTTTGAAATTATTCTAGACATAATGATCGAACTTCTAAAACCTCGCTACAATTATTCCACATGCAACAGTAATACAATGAACAGAAGCAGTATCATTCTCAAGAAATTAAAGTTAAAAAAACCTATTCAAATAAGAAGCAATTTTCTCTTATTGACATTTAATTACATATAAAATCACATATGTTTGAATTAAAATTTAATTTGTAAGCATAATTTTATTTCATTTAAAAGTAATACAAAATATTAGAAATAAAAAAAATTGTAACACTTTAGTTAAGTTTTTACAATTTTAATAGAGCAATCAAAAATTATAATGTGTTATTTAATGTTATTCGAAAATAATTACTCGAATAAACTCATTGAATTTGTAAAATATTAAAGTTTTTAAATCTTATTATTTCGTCTACGTGTTTCATTTATTCTACTTTAGTCTTCATAAAAATTATAATTAAAACCAAGTTTGAAATACCACAAATAATTAAAAGCTGGAACTCAACAGAAAAAATTAATTCATTACTTATATATTCAATAAATCACTAAATATATATATATATATGAATAAAAAAAATATCGCGTCTGAACATAACTATGAATGTGCGTATGTATGTATATATGTATACACACACACACATATATATAATAAACAATAATTCTTCATTAATATTTATTTCTTAGTTGAATCAATACTAGTCAGTTTCAAATTGAATAAATAATATCTTCTCTGATATGGGAAGAAAATTGTGAATGAATTAAGTTCAAACAAAATTTACTTTTCCATTTTTAGTTTTCAATATAGCAGCTTGTCCGTTCGACACCTACCCCAGCCACGAGAGTTTCAATAGATCGCAGTTTATTTTAACATGTAAATTCTCCTAAATTAATTTGTGTGCAAGAGAAATGAATGTAGATCATTGGTTGAAAATAATAGATTACGAATAAAAGAATAAAAAAAAAATTACCAATGAAATTAAAATAAGTTTTCAACTTCTAATTATCAGAAATTAAATTAATGAGTTACAGCAACATGTTATTGTTGTTTATAAAAAGTTTAAACTTGTTTCACTTTGGGTTATAAGTATTAAAATGATGAAACGCGTAAATTATTTAGAATTTAACTATCAGGAGTTTCAATTTGTCTCTCAATGATCATTTTTTGCACATGAGGGCTAATTAGACCGAAGTCTACAGTTTAAAATGGATTCCGAACCACTACGAACAACTGAGTCATGGTCGGATTCCAATCAACAAACTGTTAACCTTTCGACTTCTAGCTTAGCCTGAAAGAGTGGTCCTGAAAATTCGGCATTTGTGCTGATCAAATGACTATGTATGTTAAATGGAAAAACAAAAACATACTTTTAAGTAAACAATATTGATAAAATTTATTAGAAAAATTAATTTGTGAAAAAGTATAATTAATGACAGGTATTGGTAAAATTATATTTACTTTTTGAGTAATTCTATGCAAATAAACAATTTTAAGTGATCTTAAATTATATATATATATATATATATATATATATATATATATATATATATATATATATATATATATATATATATATCAAAAATTCAAATGAAAAATGTCTAAATCATTTCAAGAATACCTATGGTCAATAAATGAAGAAACAAATAGGATTAATATGAAAAATTACTTGCAAATGTGTTATAGGTATCAACCAGTATTTTACTTGGAAATTTAATTAGGTTCACTTAGAAAATTAAGATAATAATTTCTAATGTTACTTGATTTATGAATTGTTGCCATTTTTATTTTTCCTTTAATCTTTGTAATGCTTCCCATCAATTATTTTTGAAGGACTTCAGTCAATATTTTGTTTCAATATTTTATAAACAAAATGTATTTTTTTTATATTATAAAGATATCAACCCATTCTCTTAAATATGTTAATACGCCTTCTATACTTGCGAGAAGAAATAAAAAATATACTTGCTAATATTTTTTGAATGTCTGTGTTCCTATATGGAGATATTTACTATGTTTTCCATTAGTGGCAGTTATCCAATCATCCGGAGACGAGCTGGTAGCCGAAGGGCTGTCGCCCTTCTCTGCAGTTCAACAGTTCGTGGGTTTGTATCCCATGTTGTGTTTGAATGTTTCTGAGTGGTTCGGAATCTATTTTAAATATTATATTATAGACTTCTTAGTCCTTATGTGCAAAAAAATTTAACTGTAGTGACAACCAAATCAATTAATATGGGTCAATAAATGTTTTTCACTGCAGTAATCTTATTTATAAAAGACCATTTCAAATCCCTAATCAAGATTAATGAAACGAATGACACAAAATTTTTTTTACAAAATTAGCTTTATTTAGTAACGTACACAAACCTTACAATTAGTTTTAATATTATATTTAAAAAAAAATCCTCCTTGTTGAAGTATGCAAGTGATTTAATTACATTTGGAGTAACTGAACTGTTCACGTTTTGTGCATTCTCTTCCTTTTTTCTCTATATTTAAGCATTTATTATTTTATCAGCAAGCCTTTCAAATAAGCCAAGTCTAATAGTTCTGAATATGCTTATAAGAGTACGCCTGTCTTACTTTCTTTGATTTTTTTATGCAATTTTAAAATTCCAGGAAAAATTTAACTGTTAATGGTAAGATATATTAAAATATTTCTCAAAATAAAAATAATTTCAAGAACTTTTTTTAAATAATTGGTATATATTTCGGGATTTGTTTTAAATAATAATAATGTTTCCTTTTTTTGGCCGAGGGGGGGGGGGGAGCAATGACAATCAAACGGAAAAGTCATTGCAATCGTTTACGTTCTTTATGGAAGATTACAAATAATTTGATTATAACTGGGTAAGTAAAGTAGTCATGTTTTGAACAATTTTTTCTCTTCGTAGGGGTGATTATTATGCCATAAATAAGCTTTTCAAGTAGGTTAAACTTTACAATTCATTCATTTCTAAAGGAGGATAAGCCTGCTTTACGTTCTGTGATTTCTTTAAGAGTTTCTAAGAAACCAAAAAGAAATTTAGCTGTTGATAGTAAGATCAATGAGCATATTATTATATTTTTTAAGAATTTTTGTAAGTATTTCTTAAGATGCAAACACTTCTTTTTTTTAGAACAGAAGTAAAGCAGAAGTCACAGTCTAAATTACAGCATTGCTTACTAACGAAATAATCAGAGAACTTTTATCAGGATTCCGTTTCTTTTAATAGAACTTTCTTCCTACAAAGGTGTGATCGATCCTTTAATTTTTTTTTCTCCTTCTTCTCTTTCTCATCCCGTCTTTATCTTTTCCTTGGACGATACATCTTAGAAGGGGGGTGGGGAGGGTGCAACAAGGGAAAAGTTGAATGGAATGGAGAGTGCCGTCAATGGAATGGCGTCATGGCGACCATCGATCCCGCACCCCCCGCAAGCCCTCTTCTTCCCATTCAGTGGCCGGACTTCCAGCCAGTCAGGGAGCTGCTCCCGGACACTATCCTGCTCTTGCGCATCTCACTGCATCCGGCTGCGAGCGAATGGAGGAGCTAGCGTGTACAGGTACATAGGGCGTGTGTTCTAATCATTAGAACATTTACGTCATACCCTTTGCCACCCCCTTCCCCCAACTTTTATTTTCGGGAGATCTTTCTAAGAATAGATTTGGGGGGGGCAACTGTAGAACCAGACCTATTCCCTCCCCCCATTATTTTTATTTCACGTGCTCCCGTTAAAAGAGATAAGTGTGTTATTGTGCTTCTTTTGACTTTTAATTCTTTTGAAGCTAGATAACCTTGATGGTGCATTTCTCCTTTGTACTGGAGGAAAAATGTCTTGTTGTAAAACAATAACTGTTTTTTTTTTTTTTTTTTTTTCATACATAAATTTCGTTGAAATAAAGAGGTCTTAGGCAGCGATTAATGTCATTGTGGGAAAAAAAATTCATATAAAATGATTGTTGGAAAATGCATTAAACTATAATGAATTGTGAAGTCTTTGTCTTCAGATGATCCATCAGAAAATGATTTGTTTGGAAAACGAGACATTATCATTATAGCATTACTTTACTTATTAAACTCTTTATAAAAATTCATTTAGGAAAAAAATTATACTTTTTTTAAAGTAAAAAAATTGCTCTCAGCACTGTTAGGCCGCAGAAGGTATGTGCTACCTGTAATATAACTATTATATAAAATGATTTTTGAACAGTTGAATATCTCTACCATACTTTCTCGATATGAGGACATTGTCAAGAAATATTGGAGGCCTTAAGCGCTAATGTAAAATAAATTATATAACTATTATCAATATTTATAAAATAAATAATATTATACTGTAATCAAATCTGAAATTCTTTCAATTTTCAAATTAATTTTGGAATTGAAAATTGAGAGAATTGATTATTTTTCAAAGGAATATAACTTTTAAAATATACTTATGTTCCAAAAAAAGAGTATTTAAATTATTTAAATGAGAGAGTTATTCAGATTTATCTTAATGCTTATTATTAATTGTATTACGTTTGCTATTGAAAGACTGATCTGCAATATTTCTCTCACTACTCGAAATGCTGACTTGATAACTGAACGATCAACTCATTGGCTTTCACTTTAACAAGTCATGGTTTCGATTATCATGTAGTTATATATGCTGTTGGTTACCATGTTGAAAGGTTGATCTGCAATATTTCTCCCGCAACTCAAAATGCTGACTTTGCTAAGTGAATAAAAAAAACATTCAGTTTAATAAGTCATGGTTTTGATTATCATGTGGCTATTGCATGCTGTTGGTTACCATGTTACCACAATGAAAGGTTAATCTGCTATATTTTTCTCACTACCCGAATTGTTGTCTTTGCTGAATGATCAAAACATTGGCTTTCAGTTTAACAAGTCATGGTTTCGATTACAATGTGACTGTGCATGTTCATAATGATTTAGAATTCTCTTTAAGATGTAATTCCCGGTCAACTTAAACTTTATTGACGGTAAACTTTCTAGCCATTTTCTTAGAATAGCATCAAGCAAATAAAAACCAAATCATTTCTAGAGTTTTGTTGAAAGCTTTTATCAGTTGCCTGAAGTTTGGAATATTTTATTACGATTTCACTTTGAAATTCTTTTTAAATGAGTGAAACTTTGTATAACTTTATGAATGTAACTTTTGAAGAGTATAACATTTTAAAATTCGTGTTATAATTATAAATTGAGTAACTTTTTAAACATTGAAAAATAAAGACATGTTCAAAATCTATTTCTATTAATAAACAGATTTAGGGTAAAAGTTTACAATCGAGTAATCCTTTAATTTTTGACTCCAAAGTAGGATTAAGATGTGACTAGCAAGATGAACGCTACACAAAAGTTGAACTAATATAAAATAAATTGTATCGCCAAATTTTTCGCCAAACCAAGCAGCACCCAATTCTGCACCAAAGCCAGATTTAAAACTGAGACTGATGACTTGCCATCTACTATTACTCTAAACTTGTAGAAATTTTAATTTTCATTTTTAAAAAGCACAATTATACAGTAATATCGGTTATATTTTGCTCAAACATTGCAGAACATAGCATACATTTGCACGAACGGCTTATAGCTAATTAGAATCCTTTTTTCGTTCATTAGCTTCATATTAATTAGTAACTTTTAAACATGATTTTGTCAGAGAGATAAGACAAATACAAAACACAAATTATATAATTGTAAAAAAGAATAGGCATTTAGGCAAAATTTGGCATTTTTAGCAAAATTTAACCTTAAGTCACCATAATTAAAAAATAGGATTGTAGGATTCACATCATAAATCAAAGAATTCCTCCTTAAAATAAGAGAGAGAATGGAAAAATATAAAAATATGTATTATAAGTTTTTTGTATGGCAATTGTGAATATGTTAACTTGAAGAATGAATCCCAATTGTTTTTCAAGATACATGATATCACTTGGTCTACTTACCAAGAACTGAATGTATAGTACCAGGCGATAATTTTTTCTGTCTATGCATATATATATACACAGGGTGGTCTTTTTAAAAGTGACAGTGTGTTTGGAGCGTCCTCCATCGCTATCTAATGCCGAAATGGCACCAAACCTGGCATTTAGACTAATCAAAGCATGTGGGAAAGAATTCCGTGAAAAAAATTTTAGTTTCAAAAGTCGCCATTAGGGCATTTTGTGCCTCTGATGTAGCTTACAATAACGAGAATTAGCATAAAACACGGATATCAAAGCAAAATTCATTTGTTGTGCGACGACAGTGCCAGTAATAGTGGCTATAAAAGCAAGTAGTAGACAGCTCCAACAAACAATCTGCAGTGGCCATGACTGTCACGTTACCGGAACGTGCGTTTATGCTGGTGGAGTATCGAATCTGTCTATTCTAATGGACAACTTAACGAAGACAGTGCAGAATATTCATCGTGATATGCTACGTACGGCTGCGAAGAACGTTGTGCACAGAATGCACTGTTCTATTTCTGAGAGCGGTGCTCACATTGAATGTGTATCTAATTCCTCACAGGGGAAGTTAATTAGTAAATATACATTAATAATTTAACTGTACGATTGTATGTGTTAGTATTTTTCTTTTCTCACTTTTTATACGTTGTAATCGCCACAAAATGCCCTAGAGGCAATTTTGAAACTAAATTTTTTTTTCACGTAATCCTTTTCCCCATGTTTTGATTAATCTAAATCCCAGGTTTGGTGCCATTTCGGTTATTAGATACCACTGCAGGGCGCTCTAAAAATTGTCACTTTAAAAAGAGCACCCTGTACAAGGAAACCAACTGTAAAACAGATCTTACATTCCAATCGAAATTCCCCTCCCCCACGAAATCCAATTAAAAACATATCGAATGAAATTTGGAACACGCACAAGTTTCTGTTTATTACGAAGTTATTAAATATGGAATTCGGTATTTCCTCTATCCATGTTCCAATGCATTTACATTTGGTGATGTACTGGAAAAGACGAAAACATGTTCGGTGCAGAATATTTTCGAAAATCAATAATGTAAATATCATTTTCTTTTAGAAGATTATATGTGGCAATGTAGAAAAGAGGAAATTCCGATGTTGTGCATATTTTTTCTATTTACGATTCTGATGATATTCTTAGGAATTAAGTAATAACCAAAAGGCTTGAAGCTCTTGAAGCGAGCAGAGTTCCTGCTTATCAAAACAAAAACAACTTTATGATGAGCTCAAATCACTCATAATTATAGTCTAAATCAATTTCAAAACACTGTAAAGAAAATTTTTAAATAAAATATAGCCTGTGTTTCAAGCTAGTCAGAGAGTTCCTTCTATTCTGTGCAACAATTCTCTATATAACTGAGAAGGAGAAAATAGAATAAATTTATATTTATAGACATTGAGTAATATTAATTTAGGATCTCAAATGAAGCAAAATTATAAGAATTATATGAACTCCTCTTTCAAATTCTAGATTCATTCTCATTTGATAAAATGTACTTATCGATTTAGAAGAAGATTCGGTGTTTCTCCTAAGGGACATCAGCGTAAGTAAACATTGGTAACTTACAAAATTACCCCACTAAATGTATTTTGGACTTTAGTTTATGTCTTAAGCAATATTATATCATGCTACTAGTTTCATTCTATCCATTGTTGCATTTAAATTGCGATCACAAGCATTACAGGAGATACAAAACTACTTGCCCATATTATGCTGAAATAAAACAACCGAAATCTACTTTCATATGTAAGAAATATCCAGTCTTATTGGTGTGATCTTAAGTATCTTTAAAATAACAAAATGTCCTATTTTCCATCTACGAGAAAGAATTACTTTCTGAAAAGAATCGTTACTTCGAAAAAGAATTACTTATGTCACGCTGTTCTCTCTATTGTGCAATGCCTTCCGTCAACAGATCGTGAGTTTGATTCTCTCTTCTACAAGAAATGCTTGATTGATTTGGAAGCCATTTTAATCTCAAAATTAAATCTTTGATCATAAAAAGGTAATTATAGAGTAAGCAATCGAATTCCAAAATAATTAATGGTAATACTTTGTTTCGATTTTTGAATTAAGCTATGTATGTATTAGGTTGAATTAGACAGGGAAAAAAAATAAATAAAATAAAGTAAAATAAAAACTCGAAAAGTCTTAAATCTAAAATATATTTTTAGTTTTATTTAACCGAATCATTTTACTTATTATTACATTAATTCACGATGCAGTGAAACTCTAAGTCTAAATCGAAAGAGATTTCATTGTTTAAATTCGATCTAAATCAATAAAACTTTAAAGTTCCGTTCGCTAAGTCTAAAAATATTTCCGCCAACGGTATTAACTCAATCAATTTCGACTTCTTGTCTGTTACGGTCGGCTGGTTTCTCCCTCGCTCGCTCAGATAATTCAGGTGAGATTTTGACTTCCTAATCTCCAGAAAGCGGAAAACCAAGTGGACCGAAGCTCGGATCGATGTTTGATAAACTGTTAATCGAACGTTAGGAATGAAACACATTGATTTAAACAATGTCGGTGCTAAAATAACTTACGCTTCAAGCAATAGATTATTGCAAAAATATAGTTACTTGCGCGGAATGATGAAGAATACAGTTTAAGAATAAAAAGTGCTTGCAAAGAGGCAAAAAAAAAAAAGACTTATTTTAGACGTATTGGTGCTTACATGACATGTGAATCCCCTGAAATCTCATTTTCTAGCATTCAAATATTGTTTGATCAGTTGATTGCTGGACGGATTCAATTCCATTACCACAAATGCCTCATAATTTAGAATAATAGAGAAAAGACGATGTCTACACCTGATCTGAGCCATCTTCTTAACACCACGCCAAGTTGACAGTCGAATGGTTTGCTCTCTTGCCTTTCGTCCAGCAGTTCGTGGGTTCGATTCTCACCTTGATATTGAATGTTTGTACTGCTTCAGAACCCACTTTAAACGGAAGTTTCCGATTTAATTAGCCCTCGTATGCAAAAAATGATCGTTGAAAGATAAACCAAACCTCTGAACATCACATCAGTAGATGTAAACGAGTTCATATAAATATACACTCTTTGAGCCAAATAATTAGTGATTTAGATAAGGAAATTTAACACAGGATATTTCTTCCATGAATGAGGTATTTTAAAAGTCTGAGAAGATAGACTATCTACCAATCTGTTTGTAACTTGAAATGCGTTCAACTAGGAAGTTACTTTGCTGCTAACGAATGCGTTAAAATGTTAAAGAATCCGCGTCAATGGAAAACAATTATTTTAATTAGAAAAACATGAATCCATTTACTATGCTTGATTATTCTTAATATTTCAAATTTTTATGCAAGAAGAACAAGAAGTAGTAAAAGATTTATTTAGTGTTACTCATTAATTTAAACAGTCATTATAATTTTTGACAAATTTTTTAAAAAAGGACAGTCCTGTAAATTCAGATTGATTTCAAAATATTATAAAACTGATTACAGTTTATATATTTAGATTTCTCACAGAAATTATCGAAAAATTGTTGCTTATGTAAACACATAAGCTACGATGTTTCGATAATTTGCAATACAAATGCAATGCAATGCAAAAATTAGTTAAAATTTACATCGATAGATGACGCTACTAAAAGAAAAAATATTCGGTTAATGTTTCGTTTATATAATATTATCATTTAAATAGAAATTAGTAATGAGAGAGAAATTAAAGATTAGTCATTCTCTTTTAAGGAGTTGAGATTTACATGTTTAACAGGAGGCATTATTTTCTTGTGCCAGAAAATTTTTTATTTTTATAAGATTACTTGATGTGAAGTCGAAATGTCAATTCGCGTTTTGTGTGTGTGTGTGTTCTTATGTTTTTTTAAAATTTTAATCTGTTTATTCGTTAAATATGGAACATCTGTATGGATTTACCATGAAAAAATATAAAGCATCAGCTTCTTTTCTTTCGAAAGTTTGATTTTACCTGTTTATTATTAACTAAAACCAGAAATATGGTTGGTTTGATTCATTATAATGTAAGAGTGCTTATCCTACAATGCACACCTCACCGGAACTTTGCACGCTTCAGGAACGCCAATGATTACTTCTCAACTTTAGAATGTCGTATATGCGTAACTGTTGAGGATAGATAAAAAATATCACATTCTCTTCCTTTTTGTATATACACCGAGTAATTGTTTTAAAAATAAGAAAGATGTTTTCAATTTTTTAACTTACTGTTTTGCTGTTTACTATATGCTAAAATGTCATATACGCGTAAAATGTTGGGGTTAGATTAAAAATATCAGGTTCTCTTCCTTTTTGAATACAAACCGAGTAATTGTTTTAAAATAAATAAATTTACTTATTATTTTTTTAATTTTTAGTTTAAAGTATCCACTGTAGCGAAAGTTCTTTCGGTTTTTCCAATACGACGCAGATCAGAATTGCATCAGAATGTGGCTGAAAGTATTAAATAATTCCGTACTTCAGTATTAAATAGTTTCGTAACTATAGAGAATTTTCAAGCTTCCTATTCCTCATTCACAGTTTGCCTTTAATTGACCAATACGTGAAACATCACTTTTTGGTACAAAAGAGTGCTTCGAACCAGTGATTAATATAAATATCGTATTTTAACGAATCTTCTACCAGTACAGAATGTGCACGTTATGTGCTGGAAGCTACGGTTCGCTAGTTCAACATAATATCTTGAAATATTACCAGCAGCGAATAGGAATAGATATCATTCGAAAGGTGATAGAACATGAGTTTCTTTCTTCGGGTGAGAGATTTTGAAGGTTTATTGAAATAATAGGATAAATTCAAAAATGATTCCTCTTCCTTTTGGAATAATTCTTTGAATACAAATGGGAATTATTACCGAAGTTTACCTACAGTTTCGGTTTGAATCAAATATGGAACATTTGAATTCAAATACCGAAGAGGAAGAGATACGCTGTGTTGTCAGGGAATCAGTAAATGAAAAATGGTTTATTACTGCTTGATTTTTCATTACTCCTTGAGCTATAATTTGCCTTAAAGTTAGTTTGTTCTAATGGATGTCCTTGACCAAGTATTTCTGTAAATTTAATACGGTTGATTTACCATAAATACATTAAAATATCTCTTAATTTTTCTTTCTCGCATTCTCTCTTATTATTTTTATAAATACAAAAAATGTCATAACTGCTTTCTTTGGTAGGGAATATTATTGTTGTACCAGCATACTTTCCTGAACTTTCCACAGAATAATAGCTTTTCCAGTTAAGTGAAAAAAGCAGGAGGGAAGAGACCAAGCAGAAGACTCTCAATAATTGACTTATAACCCCAGAGGTATCATTCCACTCGGAAGATATTGCGACGGCGACCTAGTTAAGTGCAAAATCATCTTTAGTAAGCACGATGAATTTTCAGTTAAGTTGGGATTCGAACTCACTGCCTTTCATATTATATATTGAATCCCACAGCCACTGTTATACCAAGGAAGATTTATTTTAAATTTATGTTTTCTTCATGGATACCCAATGATGAGCCTGCACTCTTTCGATGAATGTGCTCAGAAAGCGAAAAATCAAAGCTTACATAACGTTGCTGCATTTTGGTTGGGATCGAAATTGAAAACTTCTACACCAATGAGCATTGTTATAGACAAGGTGAAAATGGTTTACACATTTTTCTTTAAAATATTATTAAGGTTTCGAGTAAAGAAATTTAACATATAAAATAAAGTGGGCCCTTTTTTGCATAGATAATTCCAAATGTTTTTAACTAAAAAATACCATGTATCATTGCCATTTGTTTTTTCTGTAGACTGGTGAATACACATATTTTTACGAGTTCGTGTGAGGACTGATAAAATAATTTTTAAAATATAAAGTTTGTAAAATAAAAACATACTATTCACTCTTAATTTGTTTTTGTGTGTGTAAATTCCTCTCTTTCTATATAAGGTATTGTTAGAAATATTTTTTAAAAATTACTATATATAAGAAAGATTCAAAATAAAATCCATTCTCAAAATTAATTCTTACTTTCCTTTTATTCGTGAAAAATAAAAAAAAAATAATAAATCAAACTTTTTTTCTGTTTCAAAATTACTTTCAATCTAGGATATTATTTTAAATTTTTATTATTTATTATTATTATTTTAACGAAAAAAAATATATATGTTTAAAATGAATGATTAGGTGTCTGAATTCTTTCTCAAATCAGATCTACAATAAGATATCAGGTCTACAACCTGTGTCGTCCATTTTTTTAAATTTAAAATAAGTGTTTTTTTAGTAGAACAACAAATAAAATTAACACTACAAAAATGAAATTCAAAATGCTTTCATAAAAGAGCTTTTCAATCTGAATTTCCAAAGTATGACACAGTAGATAATTTTAAAATTAATTAAATAAAAAATAATAATTTGAAATAGATTCAGTGATTTTCTTATATAGCGCTAAAATGTTTCTTTTAAAATAAAGTTAGTTTTTGAGAATGCACTATTTTTTTTTGTTAGATAAAGTAAATTAATTAACAATTAAGTAAAGAGAGCTAAATGAATAAGTATAACGAATAATAATCATTGTAAGTTTTAAAAAAAATAAGCTATACTTCTAGAAACAAGATCTTTAGCACAAGAAAATGTTAACTATTTTATAATAATGGAATGATTTTTTTAATGAAATGAATTCATGCCATTTTAAAAATAATTTTCTAAAATAATCTTCCACGAAAGCAAATTTTAGTCTACACAAAATACCTTAGATATATGATAATGATTTCATCCCTAAAATATGACAAAAGAATTATCCACATTAAAATTCAGCTCAAAGATGATTTGTTCTGAGAAGATTCAGTTACAAGAGACGACAATATCATCAGCTCAGAAGTTTAAATAATTTTTCGCTGAAAATTACATTTGCAATGTAAATTAATCATCGCTCTTACTTTTCGAAAATGTTAGCATCTATTTTTAGAGTCCAAACAGGAGCTGAATCTTTTAAGCAGTGAACACTTATGTTTTTCACTTACAAATTATTTAATCTCAAAAATTGTTAAAATTAAATCTGAATCATAAAGTAATTATGTAGGAAATAAGTAATGAAATTAAATTGAGCTTAAAGAATATAATTGGGTTTTTTATGTTTTTATATCTCACAAAATCTTGACATAGACATACGCGACAAAAAGCAATTTGTGTCTGTACTTTAAGTTATCAGGTCCACTGCGTAATACATCTGGTTGTGACAGGATTGTCACGAATTTTGAAAGCAGAATTACAGTATTGTATTTCAGTAGATGTCTAATGTTTGAAATTATAAATTTGACAGAAATAAAATATCATCGACAAAACATTTAGAGAATTTCTATCATGAAAAATGACTTAAAGTAAATATTGACTTAAAAATTGCAAAAGTATTCTCAAAAACTACACTGGTATATTGACAGATAATGGATTATTCAGAGAATAAGTGCGTAAATTTGAGCTCAGTTGAAGGGTTTTCACAATGGATTTGTGATAATAATGCATTATTCAGAAATCAAGTTCGTAAATTTGAGCTCAATCGAATGCTTTTCAACGTAAAATATTGGTAATAAAGTATTATTCAGCGATGAAGTTCGTAATTCTAAGCTCGATCAAATAAATGGTCTTTAGAATGGAATTTTGACAATAATGGGTTATTCAAAAATCAAATTCGTGAATTTGAGCTCAATCGAATAATGTTCAGAGTGAAATATTGTCAATAATGGATTATTCAGCGATGAAGTTCGTAAATTTGAGCTCAATCAAATAAATGGTCTTCAGAATGGAATTTTGGCAATAATGGATTATCATAAATTAAGTTCGTAAATTTGAGAAAGGTTTTATCATTAAAATATTGACATTAATGAATTATTCAGGGATTAATGCATAATTCTGAGCTCAGTCTAATGGCAAACTCCACCTTAATGATTTTAATGTGCACTGAATTCGTCAACATGTCGAGTTTCAGTAGGAACAGAATGGATCGAATATATGTAAATAAAATCGTTATTTTGTGTGTTTGATGAAAATTTGTCGTAATGAAACGCAATTAACATCTGGAATGTTTCTCTCTGACTCACTTAAGACACGGACTTTGTTTTGTTGTGAAATTTTATCGATAGCATTTGTAATGAATTGAAATCATCATCATCAATGCTGATTTGAATAAACAGTTAAGTTGCTTATTCTGCGATACACACCATTCCGGAACTCTGCTCGCTTCAGGAATGGAGTCGGTTAACCATTCAAATTGACCAGATTTTTTAAATTGCTATTTATCCATGATCGCTGGAAATAGAGAAAAAACTTAGTATGACACGGATTCTCTCTTCCTTTCAGCATTCTCTCACGCCTAAAAAACAGTTAAAAACGAAATTTACTATGTTTTTTTTTATTTTCGAAAAAGTATTGTTTTCACTAATATCAGCGAACGTGATTTTACTTGATGATACAAAATAGCATTTTGAACAAAGTTAAATAAATGGTAACTATATTGTTAAAAATAGTAAATATATCGTTATTTTTCCAAATCACAAATTTTTCAAAAAGCTATGTCAAAATAACCCTACAGTAGCCGCTGCTAGTGAGAAAAAGTGAGCCTAGTCTGTTCATTTCAAATATTTATAATTAAAATAACTAAGCAAATGGGGTATTCTATTTGAACTAACATGTTAATATTTTTTATTAAATATGCAAATAAGAATGTTTACTTTTAAATAATTTATGACAATATAAATCATAGTCCGTTATTTTAATGTAATATATACATATTGATTTCAGGTAGAGAAGTTTTAGGATATTCTAGTCCCCAGACCACGCAATAATTAAAAATTTAGAATGTAAATAGAAATAAAATATCAACACAAATGAAGACTTCCTTTTTTTTACTAAGCTTTGATGATATACAGAACAATACGGATGTCCTTATAGAATGCTTTGATACTACGTAGCCTGATCACTAAAGGCTATTTTAAGATATCCAACGTGGAGTTGGTTTCTGAATGGTATTTTTTTAAATTAGCTCGTCTAAAAGAGCATATCGACGCATCAACACGTGCGAGGAAATTCCCAAGCACCTACTTCGAGGGATGCGCCTGCAAAATATAGAAGCGCAATGCCCATCACTGCTTGTTTAATAGTTACTATGTTTAAACCCAAGACCTTCCATTCCTAAGATCACAGATATATATATATATATGATAATTTTACAAAGATAGTTAAGAGAAATTTTTAAAATCATCTAATTTTGGACATTTTAAATTTAAAATGGATTAATGTTCTTTTTTCGATAGCAAGTCGTCGTAGATTTCACATAATTTAACACTAATAAGAGAAAAAGCCTAATTTTTTCGCAATGTTTTTCTTTTCAAATTTTCGACGCGTGCATTGTCGAAGAACCTGTTGAGGAAAGTAAAAGCTCCTTTCTTTCAGAAGCAGCCCATCGTCTCGGAATATCGCATTCCATTCAGAGAGAAAAGCATTGTGGGAGCGGAAGAAAAACGCCAATATTCCTCCTCTCTATCGACCCTGCTCCGTTTGGCGCATTCAGAGACTGGTGTAACTCCATCGCAAATGGACAGCAGCCAAATTTAGAAGCCTCTTTCCATTCATGAATTCGTCTTGCTTCCCCCCTCCCAACTAGGCAGCGCAGAATCACTGATGCTCTTACTCCCACCCCCCTCTCAGGGCTCTTGATTGTACCCCCTAACCCTCCGGGAGCGTCTCGTAATTTTAATAAGTGTCCTTGTGGTTGACTTTCTGAGTGTCCGTACTCGCTCAGCAGCCAGAGGCTGGGAGTCATTCCAGAAGTGGACACTTCAGATCCTGAATGACCAGTGGTCAATTCATTATCGTAACTATCTCCAGACACATGAAGGCTAAGTTGTTTTTGTAGATCTGGATTGGGGAGAATTGTGGAAACACAGGCTTCGTGCTTGTTTTTATTCAATCAATTTATTTCACATCTTCAACGACTCTTCCGCGTTTGTTTCATCAACTGATTCGTGGTGAATTCTAAACTTGATGAGTTCTGAAGTCTACAGAAACGATTACGAGAAGAATAATCATGAAAATTTCAAAGATGTCAATATAAAGGCATACATTTTGAGTGATTATTTAGCAGATTTGCTTGAGAAATGAAGCGAAATCATTTGTTCATACAGGAGCTATGGAAACTGATGAGTAATTTGTAAGAACTTTTTTCTTACAAAATATGCACATGTTTCTCTAAAGTTGCATATTCTATAGATATAAGAAATTATATGCATAGATAATATTATAGATTAGAGGTACACAGATATAAGGGAAACTCCCAAGGCATAGGTCTGGGGTTCGATTCTCAGGCTGGGCAAAGTTGACTCAGACTTTCATCGCTTCAGTGGGTCGATAAACTGAGTACCAAGCATTATTGGAAACTAAGCACTTTGGGTTTTCACGTTAAACTGAACATTTAATCCAGACATATGCTTCACACTCCAGGGGCTCTCTTGATCAGGAAACAGACATGGACACTGTAGGTCCCAGCCCACATGGGCTGCCGTGAAATAAAATTTAAAATGTGTGCATGAATAAAAGTATAGATTAGAAATGCAAAAAATTGGAATAAATGGGATAATTATTAATTTTTGAGACTTCCCTATCATTTGTGCTTACTTTTGTTTCGTACTTTTCCCCCACTTTGTCAAAGGTTTGTGTTGAAGGTGAGCAGAGATTTCGTTTCCGGTTTTTTTCCTCTGAAAAGAGGATTGCTATCAAAGGGTGTCCAATTAGTTACTGAATTAATCAAATTAATTATTGAACACATTTATTCGAGTTTATTCTGAGAGGAAGTTTGACATAACCAAAATGGTTTACTTCATTTTGTCGGAAAAACATCCTATTCCTAACAAAAATACTGAGATTTGGTTATTTTTTCCATAGATCACATTAATTTAAGATTTTTTTTTGATAAATTTAAGTTATATTTTTGAATTTTAAATATTTTTGTAACTTTTATTTTAAAGTTTTGATTATTTTTTCTTATTTATTAGTTAATATAGACGATTGATTAATTAATAGTAATAGGTTATTTACTTAATCAATTAAATTGGTGTTTATATGTAAACTGTTCTATTCTTAAAACTCTTAGATTTAGAAAAGAAAAATTATAATGTATATTTTCAATACGGATTTAACACTGCACTCTGGACTGCCGCTGTAAGACATTTGGTCATCACCTTCCGGGAGAACTTGAAAAAAGCTCCCTCTACAAAAATTAATATCTTAAAATTTGTCTACGAATTTTACATTATCATTTTATAATTTGAGTTTATGGTATATTTTCTAAAGATGAAGCAAGTGAAATTATATATAAGACAAGTATCTCAAAGCTTAAATAAATTAAAAACTTATAGATTAAATAAAAAAATATACATATTATCATTTTAAATTCAAAAAAGATTTTACTATTAAAAGATATGTTGTATACCACCAAAGAATGCCAAAATTAACACATAAATGAGAATAATTTACTATAGAGTAGAAGAATCATAACATAAAAATAAATACTATTACAATTATACGTTTATCTTATATACTTGCAGAAGTTAACTTGAACATTTTATCTTAACAAAATGGTTATTAAATGACTTACTTTAAGGAAGAAGAGGAATTCTTAATGTAACAGAACGTGACACTTACCTAGAAGGAAGGCATAAATACATTTTAATGACAGAACAAATACCACGAAATTAGAAGTTAAAAAAAAATCAATGTATCGTTAATGAATTATTATTTTAGTAAATAGGATTTATTAGTTTTTCGTTTCAAAGATTAAAACTACATAATCTTACGTAGTTTAATTGGATAAGTCAGCCTATTTCTTAATCAAGCGAGACTGGATTATTAAATAAGCCAGTAGGATCGGGCCTTTAATTGAAAAAAATGTCATTTATCTTCCATATTCTATTTCTATAAAATGAATAATGTGGTTATAGTTTTGATAGTGAATTAGCACATTTGTCGCTAATTTGAAAGGTTAAACGAGCTAAAAAGAGCAAACTTAAAGTGATAGTAAGCCAGTATATTTATCGTTCATATAATAAAATTAAAACAGCTAAATAGAACGTTATAATATAATGAATTATCGTATTTATAATTTTTAATAAGGTTAAACTAATTAAAAGGAACATATATAAAATAATAGCGAGTTTGCATAGTTATCATTTCTTTAGAAAAAAAAAGAAAACTGCCGAGTCGGGTCGGGTATGAAACCCAGAGCAGACCACCATAATTACATAAAGCAATGTCTTAATATAGCTTTATATCACAAATATTCATAAAAAAAAACCTTTGTATATATAAAACAGATCATCTACACCTCTTATAAACATTGAATGAACTTGGTAGGAATTTTTCGCACATTTCATAATATTTATAAATATTTAAGTTTCTAGTCGAAATCATTTCATATTGCCCTTAAAAGTCCTAAACTTAATTTGGCAAATAATGATAATATTTTATTGAAATAAGTTTGCATTTAATATTCACATTTATGTACTTTATTTATGTACACGTTTATATATGTTCATACATGTTTATGTGCACTTATGTATGTTCATGTATTTACCGACTGCATCAATGAAATGCAGGTGCTAGAATGGGATACACAGTAAGCCTAACTCGAAGCTAAACTACCATTTTGGACTAAGGAGCAAGGGATGAGACCACCATCACAGCTGTCACTTCCTCATGAAAATTTCCCAACATCCCAGCTTGCAGCTTGGTGACTTTTCCAACAGAAAAGTCACCAAGCTGCACTCCACCAACAGAAAAATCTTTTTTAGTCGCAAGGAAAAGCTCTGGGGGAATATTTCGTTATTAAAAGAATGATCAAGTTATGTGGTTGACATGGAAAACTTAATACCAGATTGTTAACTTTGACACTAAGAATTTGTTGCAACAGCACACTTCCCTGCAGCCAGCCCAGAATTGGACTTGGTTCCTGCTTCTAAAGAAGCAGGAACCAAGTTGAAGAACCCTCAATTTTTAGCATGCCACCCCTAGAGATGTTATTTCACTTACAAAGCATTGAATCCCAGTTATTTAACGTGCCCCAGTTGTTTTAGAACACGACGAATCTTTGGTTGAGTAGGGATTCGAACTCACTACCTTCCGATAATGGGAGCCAGGTCATCGTGGCTTTGCCACTACGTAGTGAGCAGTCTGACGGACTGAGTTTTTATGAGAAAATTTAATATCGATCACGGGGATTGCGTTCGGGATGACTTTACATTGATAGTGGGTTGTATTCATCTGTCGCAAACTAGGAAACCTGGAAAACTTCGAAGCTCCCACCCGACAAATAAGTATGCAGAAGCCAGATGACCAACATCCATTGCTTGTTGTCCAAAAGCGACTGGAATAAAATATTGAATTTGGCTAAATAAAAACTTTGGCTGGCTTATGAGATAACAGATTCTTCTACAAACTCGATCAGATGAACGAATGAATACAATATGTTGTTGTTGTCGTGTGCCAGCTGGACTGGCATAATGGGGTGCGCTGCTCTAGTTTTCCAACTGAACCCTATTTTGTTGTGAAGTGTGACATCCTCAGTACACACATGCCATAGGCACCCGTTTATAGGGTAGGCAACTATTCACAATCCATTCATACAAGGAAAGGACAATGACAGGATACATAGAGAGGAAAGTACATCCATGCCCGAACCGGGATTCGAATCCAGGACCTCCCTATCCACAGTCAGGTACGCTGACCACTAGACAAGTTGGGCGGCAAGGATTACAATTTTAAACTTTTAAATAATATTGTAAAAACTTATAAAAAAATACATCTGAAAAAAATTTGCTTATAATGCATAGTGGTGAGCAAAATATCACCAGGTTTCAATCATATGAGATGTGACTGTCATGAAATCACATACACAGTATACTTACTTCATTTCAAAAAAAAAATTTTAACATTCCTCTTAAAATTTTTTCTATTTGATTGAATACTTAAATTTGAATAATGCAATTAAAATTACAAAAAAATATAATTTAATAAGAAAAAAGAAAAAACTCTTTCAAGATTGTAGCTACTCTGTCAATAATTTATTTTACTGTTCCTTCACATAAATTTTAATGCTAATTATAGTACAGTATATATGAGAAGTTTGATATAGAATTTGTGCAAAAATGATGTATTTATAACTGTTTTCTTGAAATCATTTATTTTTTTTACAGTAGTCATTGTTTAAATTTGCGAATTAAAAGAAGAAAATACAAAACATCCAAGACATAAATTTCTACTAATTGAAGAACACAAAATGAAAATTTTGCTAATTCAAATTTTTACTTCTATAACAGTGACCTTCTCTTTTGGCATAATTTAACGATATTTTACGCTGCAGCATAAATTGAATAATAATAAATAAATAAAACGTCTTCCAATTAGCCAAAGAAATGTTCGCTGAAACACTATCGCATATGACATTCATTTCATTTCGTGAGCGACTCAGAAGACAAAGAGATTATATTTTCGAAGAGAATTCCGAACTACGGAATGGCAACTCCTTAGCTTTAATTAACGAATTCTGAATCGAAGAAAGGTGCGCTTGTGTTTCTCCGGCGATTCCTGGCGCTGCGAAAAACAAAGCGCACGCGAGAGTAAATCGCGCGCTCGCGGGAAGTCAATAAATCAATTCTGGAGATCGGAGAACGACGCTAAACTCAATTTTCTCCCTAAAACAAGGATTTGAAAGGACAGAGGTCAAATTGACTGAGCAGCGCAAAAATTCTCAGATTTCGATTAAAGCGAGCAAATTCATATATAATTTCTCTGCCTTGATAACACACCTCTCTAGGAGAAATATTACTTTTATCACAAAAAGTGAAGGAATACATTATTAGAAGTTTAGTTTCCAAAGAATGTAAGCATTTTTTAAAAATTTAATGATGTTAAATATATTAGAAAATATATTTGCTCTTAATAAAAATTCTGAAGTAAAAGAGTTGTTACAATGGCACTCAAATTAAAATTTTCATTACTAGCGCGCTTTTGTTAGACATTTTTATAACAAATGCGATTTTTACGAAATTGTTCATAATTAAATACATGTTAAATTAGTGTATATGTAGTGAATTAAAATGTTTTATATTCCAGTGGAAATAAATAGTATATTTGAAGGGGTCATTATATCCAGGGATGAAAATTTCAATGGTTAAACCTTCTATACGGAAGTTTGTGTATTCGATACTGTTGAACAACACTGGGAACCTGTTCCTACAAGATACTTTGTGACAAGAATTTACGACTGTGCTATATCTGAAAAATGATACTCCCAAAAAACAATAAGTAAAAAATATTTAAAAAAAACTTTTACAACAGAATATAGCAAAAAGAGTGTCCATTGTAAAGTATTATATTAAAATTCTTATATTTTTTGCAAAGTTTGGCAAGCAATTATGAGTTTTTAGAATTAATTAAATAATCTTGTATCTATTTTAGAATATAAATAAGTAATTACCTTTGAAATTTAATTAAATGAAAGTAGTGTTTTTAACTCGACTGTAAGAATAAGGTGAGATAAAACCAAAAATGCGATGTTTCATTTTTCATTCTTAGCGTAGAGGCATTGAAAGAGCGTTTATTTTTCCAAATATTTTAGCAACCACTGCCTAATGTCGATACTATAATATACAAGGGAAGCAGGGGTAAACTAATCTTTCTATCGACTTCGGGACAAAAGAATAGATAAAAGACATAGAACGAATAAAGTCTCTCATAATATTATAATTGTCACACATTTTTTAAATTATTTTAAACGCAAAAATTTAGTTATTTTCATGGAGAAAAATAATATACTTCTTATTCGCTTAATTTACCTCCCCCCCTTATTTTTTTTATCAAAAACAGTGTTTAATAGGTTTTTATTATACAAATAAAATTGGAAAAAAACACAAATCAAAATCCTTAGTAATAGATTACATTAAAATAATTCTGAATAGTATCCGTTCGAGGTCCTCCATTGTCCTAATTATACGATAATTCTTGGCAATCGAAGTTTCCATGTTCAATACCAGCACTGATTAATAATAGGAAATAGATACTGCTTTTTGTCTGCATTTTTGGCAATATAGTTTTCTGGAGGTTTTCTCCATTTTATTTTGCACTTATAACAGACACATGAATACGCAATCTGCTATTTAATCTAACTATCTACGAAAAACTATTTTCTGCTTGTGAAAAAAAGAATCGTGAATAAAAAAAGAAAGGTCTATTCAATTTTATGCAATGATTGTTAAAGAAAATCTTAATTAAGCAATACAAAAATAACACGGAATAAAATAGCGACAAAATTCAGGTATTTTTACATTTCGATTTAATCACTTTTTTAGAAAGAATTATAATGAATAGTGACTAAGTTATAAAAATGATGAAGCAAATTACATTGAAACTAAGTACTTTTCTACATTGTTTTCAACATTTTTATAATATTTATTTTTTCAGCTTATTTGATTCTTAAGATAATTTAAATAAGAAGAATGTTAATATCAAAACTGAACTTTTTTTATGCGTTCCTAACATGCAACTAAAAAAACATCTTTGAGTACAATATTAAGATTACCTAAGAAATAATCTCTTATTCAAAGAGTATTTCCCAATGGCACCAACTACTCCTACGCCAGTTAATGCAGTTATTACTTTTTTTTTTTACATTCCTCCACTTTTTCCCCATTTTTTCCCCTTAGAAAATTTAAGCTCAGCCAAAAAAAAAAAGAGCCTCAATCTGTCTTGATATGTTTTTTTTGCCTTCCTATTCATAAGTCACGGCATTACCATAAAGTAATACTCAGCATAGTAAAGCCTCGATAATCGCGCTCTGCCTCAAATATTTTTCTTCGAATTGCTCCTCAATAGAGAATTTATGTTTGAGGGAAAAAAAACACGGAATTGTTCTCCCCATTCTTTTGCTTTGCCTGCCAAAAAAAATTGCCAAATCGATCCTTTTTGAGGGAGAAAAAAATAAAAAAAGAAAGAAAACCAGCAGCAGGATCAGATGCTCTTTCTTGGATCACATTTTCTTCTATTATTACGGATATATAGATCACTGTTTGCAATGACTGAATTATTCCACAAACGAGGCAAATGGTGAAGTGAACTTTTTTTTGAGATATATATATTTTAAATTCACAACAAACCGCCAATTATCGATCATAAATGAAATGTCTTTGTGAAAAAGTTGTGGCGCGGAAGAAAAAATGCAAATATATATATATATATATATATATATATATATATATATATATATATATATATATATATATATATATATATTACGGAAAAGTACTGATTCGTTTATCTGAAAACTATGCTTAGAGAACACAAAATTTTCGCAAACAGAAAAACGACCGATTATTCTTAAGGGAATGCTTGTCTGCTTTTGAGATAAAAAAAAGTTGCCATACTTAGAAAAAAGGAAAGTGAGATGATATTTCTTTTTCGTAAGAACTACTCTGATGACTTTACTTTTTATTATATTTAATTGCATTTATTCATTAATTAGGAGCGCTAGAAATCGCTTCATAAACTGCAGAGCACGTTTGGCGCTAATCTCAGTAATAACTCTTATTCCTCATCAAATCACGATAAAGAATTCCCCCCTTTCTGTAAAGAAATTTCTCTTTCTTATTCGTTCATTTCCAATGGATATGAGGATGGTAAGGATATTATAAGGATGGTTCATTGAGAAGACAGAAGGAAAATATTTTAAATATTTTAAACTTTAGATTATTTTTTAGAAAATGAATCTTTTTTTTTTTTTCTAATTCCTTGGAGAACTTATATCGTTGACTTTAAATAGTTGGTTTATTTTTCAGTTAGTACAAAAAGAAACTCGGTTTATAATTAAAACATTAAAAAATCTTTCGATATTTATCAAATGTCTTTAATAGAAAAAGAAAGAATAATTTTTCACGTATAAATTATAAAGAAATGAATTCAAAAATTTAGATCAGAAAACGTGCACTCGCCTATTTATTTTTCATAGATAAGCTTTCAAAATTGATAATAGTTTCAATATGGATAATACAAATTTCAAATATTTTAATTCATCATTTTGGGTGCTGAATAAATTATTTTGAAGCTTTTCAAATGTAAGAAACCAATGTAAACTCTTATTTATATACGTCAACTGACTTTCTATGAGAAAATAAAAAAAGTTTATAGGATGTTTCGATTAGCAATTATGTTTAAAAGAGTTCACAATATTTGTTTTTCAATGCGATGAATTAGCTCCCGCAAATATTCAGCGATTGAAAGTCAGTTTTGAATTCTAAGCGAAGAAAAATATTTAAGTAAAGATAAAATAAGATAAAAAGTTAAGGCGATGAGCAGAGCTATCAAAAAAAATTGTAATTATCATTACCATAATTATTATTTATGGATGTAAAGAAAATTATTCTACTCTGATTTTTTTAAATAGAAGAGGAGAGTTTTCATTAATTCGAAATAAAATTCGGAGAATGATTTAAGAAAGGCAAAATAAGTGTATATACAGGATTTGGCGATAAAGTTTGCACTTTTATCGATATGATAAGGAATTTTTCCGATGAAATTCTCTGAAATGGAAGGAAATTTTGGTAAACTTAAGGGGAATATTTTTTTTAGAAGAGATAAAATCAGTTAATAAGATTAAGTGATTAACAACGGTATCTGAATAAATATAATTATATAAGATTTTCAATATGAAGACTAGTTTCACAAGAAGGATTCACTGAATAAATGTGAATTTTTTCCTTAAACTGAAGAATTTTTTTAGCAAATATAAAATTTGGTGAGATTTGGCGATAACCAGTGTTACCTGAAAGTTTGAAAATATTATTTTATTTTCCTGAACTGTGGAAGAATTTCGCGATGTTCTTTTGTGTAAAAAAGGAATTTTTTGCTAACTGAGGAATATTTTATCAGAGAGAAAATAAATTTATAAGATTAGATTGAATTAATGAATTAAATCTATCAAAAATGTCTATCACAATGTTTGGATTTATATAAATGAACCGGCCGGAAAGAGAGTGGGATGAATATATATATATATATATATATATATATATATATATATATATATATATATATATATGTGTGTGTGTGTGTGTGTGTGTGTGTGTGTGTGTGTGTGTGTATGTATGTATGTATGTATGTATCCATAGTGTATATTACAGTGAGATTGGAATTATATGAATGTATCAAAAATGTCTACCACAGTGAGACTAGGATTATATGAATGTATCAATAGTGTCTATCACAATTAGACTGGGATTATATAAATGTATGAAAATTATCTCTATTACAGTGAGATTGGGATTATATGAATATATCAAAAATGTCTACCACAGTGAGACTGGGATTATATGAATGTATGAAAATTATCTCTATTACAGTGAGATTGGGATTATATGAATGTATCAAAAGTGTCTATTACAGTGTGATTGGGATTATATGAATGTATCAAAAATGTCTACCACAGTGAGACTGGGATTATATGAATGTATCAATAGTGTCTATCACAATGAGACTGGGATTATATAAATGTATGAAAATTATCTCTATTACAGTGAGATTGGGATTATATGAATGTATCAAAAGTGTCTATTACAGTGTGATTGGAATTATATGAATGTATCAAAAGTGTCATTCACAGTGTGATTGGGATTATATGAATGTATCAAAAGTGTCATGCACAGTGTGATTGTGATTATATGAATGTATCAAAAGCGTCATTTGCAGTGAGACTGAGATTATATAAATGTATCAAAAGTATCATTCATAATGAGACTGGGATTATATACATGTGTATTTTTAAATGTGCTAAATATTTTTGCAATCTGATTCTAAACAAAAAGTGAATTTTCCCTCTTATTGAAGAATTTTTCAGTCCTCTTAAGGTATGCATAGTAAATTTCGAAAATTCGCAAATCTAAAAGATTGCAAATATATTTTTCTGACCTGATTCTCTAGAGAAAAAAAAAAAAAAAAAAAAGGAGGGGACAATTTTTTGTACTATATGAATTAATTTCGTGAGGCTTGGCTTTTAAGAGGAACTAAGTTGACCATTATTCGAAGAAATGAAGAATTTTTTGATGTAATTTCTCTGAATAGAAAGTGAATTTTCCTCCTCTATTGAAAGAAAAATGTTTGAGCAGAGTAAGAAATTCAGTAGGACATCATTTATGAAATGAGTGGTGTGTTTGCTACCAGGAGACTGGAAGACAGTTGTGTGTTAAATGATTGAAATGTTTGTTGAGATCGTGGGTGTAGACTGAAACGTCGTGTGCCCTCCCCCCACCAGAACGTGACCTTGAGTCAGCGTGGGCGGGGGGACCCGAGGTCAAGATCTCAGGCGCTATCGCAGACAATCGATTGCTCCCTCTTGTGTTCCTTTGTAGAGGGGAGCGCTCGACCACCCTCCACTACACAGAGGAAGTAATGTGTCGTTAAATCAGTGATTATTGATGGTGTGTTAACGATTTAAACCCTTTTATGTATTTCCGGGTCTTCAGGAAACAACCAATCCAGTGTCCTGTGGATGCCCATTTAAATTTTACTCCACCCAACTAATTCAAACCTTATATTTCCAAGTAAAGCGAGAAAAAGAATTAGCTGAAATTATTGTGTAATAGATTAACCTATTTATATTTCTTTTGATATGTGTTTGAAAAATCACATTACATAAACTAAGAATTTTTTGATCATCTGAGAAATTTAAAATATGATGTACGGCATTTTTATTACAGCAAAAATTTAGGAATATTTCTTCACTCTAATAGAATTCTTACATTAAGACTGAATTCAACGTATATCCAGTGAAGCCCGGTGGCTTAATGATAGCTCTGAGCACTCTCTAAGCACAGATCCGTGGGCTGGACAAGGTCGACTCAGGCTTTCATCCCTTTAGTGAGTCGATAAACTGAGTACCAAGCATGCTTCGCAAGTAAACACTGGGGGCTTTACGTTAGGCTGAGTTTTTTTTAACATGGATGTGTGCTTTGTACCCCTGTCAGAAAAACAGACATGGGTACTGTAGGACTTGTCCACTTGGGCTGTCATGCCACTGGTTTAGTTGTAGTATTTCACCTTAGCTTGTAATACCATTTGAATGTTTACATACCTTTTTATCATAGTTGTGCATAGATAACAGATAAAAGTTGTTGGATGACGTAGTGCATACCACATTGTATCACCCTCTCAGACAATGTGAATATATATATATATATATATATATATATATATATATATATATATGTGTGTGTGTGTGTGTGTGTGTGTGTATATATATATTCCGCTGTTCAACAATGGTTAACATCGAACCTGGGACCTGCTTCTTGAAACAACGAGATCTAACCACTATGCCATCGTGAGCTCCTACCTTCAGGGCGCATAATAAAATACACACTCCACAAAAGTGAGTTTTTATAAATTCAAATATTTGTCTATTGAGCCCTTATATTCTGCATGCAAAAAGTGTAATCAACTTTGCTTTCATCAATATGCAATGCAAATTTCATTTAAAATGTTATGTGTATGGTATAAAAACTTTAAATTTTCTCCCACGTGTATATCGATTAAAACAGGATGAATTAATAGCATACATTTGTACTTCCGAAAATTCTAATTGTTTTCTTTATGTTTGATGATAGACACATACCTTAGCGTGTTTTCTTATGCTAATATATTAACAATACTTTATCAAAGAAAAATTCCTGAAATAGGAAATGAAATACATTTGTATTTGCACTTCCGATTTCTTTTTACATTAATTTGATTCCATTTTTCTTCTGTAAGACTTGAATGTATAAAATTTTAAGTTAAAGAAGATGACTGAATAGAAGTATGCTAAGAAAAGAATATTTTTTTTTAATATTTAAGAAGTTAAAATTAATTTAATTAAGAAATCTTTAAGAGAATGTTTGAAATTTTTAAAAAGAAAAATTTATGGATTGCTTGTGTTTTTAAAAGTATTGAAGTATTTATTTAAAAAAAAAAAAAAAAAAAAAAAAATATTTCATAAGCAAAATCCTACTTTAAAGTTTTCATTTCAGTATTGATTTAATTGTGTTTGTTATTCTTTCAATTTTTTTATTCTTTTTTTCCTTTCGAAATGTAGTCATTATCTTTACTGGTGCAGACGTTAAAATTACTTTTTCCGACTTAATTTGAATGGCATTCTAATTAGTTTCATTTAGTATAATTAAATCAATTAATTAATTTAGAAAATGCAGTAATTTTCTAATTTCTTTCATATAAAATGAATATTTGAAAATAATGGAACATGTCGCGTCCTTGAGGGGATTGTTATATTCGTTACAGTTTATTAAATTAATTGCCACTGCAAATATCATTTAAAAAAATATATAAATCGATGATTATTTTTATTGCTGTTTTTAATTTCCTATAAGCTTCTCCTCATGTTTTAAACGAATTTGCTTTTCTTCTGTGACTGCGTGGATTGGATTGGAATTATTCCCTTGATTTGTTGCAAAAATATAAGGATAAATGTACTATTGCTAATCGACCGATATTTGGTATTTCTGCAATCTGGTATTGACGATTCGATTTTAACAAAATAGTCTTTACTCTGAAATCCCTTAAAAAAAATCTTTTAGTATTACTCCGACCAGTAATCATTGATACTATTAATCGATCAATCACAAGACAATGGTTAATATGAACATTCTGGCATTGATAAATCGTCTTTCTTTTGATGCAAAAATATTTTCAACTGTATATTTCCATCATTCGATTATCTAAAGATTCGTAGTCATTCAACAATTGGGTCATTGATGGAATCAATCAATCAATTACAAATCAACAATTGATGAGGGCACAGTACAATATTATCAAACATATTCACTCTGTTAGATTCTAAGCAGTTTGAAAATTATGGGACCTTTTTGGTTGTTGATGGTGTTTGTAGAATATTCATATCCCTCAGTATTTTGATGGAATGGATTAGGAAGGTACCAGCTCAGGTATCGATTGCATCATGGTGATCATACTTTAAATTTGAAAGGAATTATTCGATGTATGCATTTATTTCATCTAGATAGATAGAGGACTGTTGAAATTGTACTATAATAGGGGGTTATAATTACAAATTATATTAATTAAAATTTTGTTTAAATTTTTTGGTCCTTGATGTTCTATATTAATAGTTGAGTCATGAGCAAATAGGCAACGTTTTTCCGAAATTCATCTAGAAGGGCTGCTTGCAATTGTGTGGCAGCTTAGGTGCTTCATTATCTATAAAATATCCGGATCTCTTATAGCAATGTTGCTCCTTGTAAATCACCCAACATAATACTCCTCTAAAAACGATGTGTCTCAATTAGGCATAATCGGTTCCCATTATCGGAGGGTAGATAGTACGATTCTCAACTTATTCAAGGATCCGTCATGTTCTCGCTGAATGAGGAGGGATACATTCAAAATGTCGTGGTTGCAATTTTCTCCAAGTGAAATGATACCGCTGAGGATGGTAAGTCGAATCGCACAGATCTTCTGCGTGGTCAATACTGTTAAAATACGAAGACTCCCACCTGGCTAGTTCCACGTAACCAATTTTCAGCTAGGTACACTTCGGAAATACTATTTGATGAGGGAACAATATCTTGTGTTGACAAATGATATCAAAACAACAGATTGTTGCCTTTTTTGGGCATCAACTGAAATTACAGAGAAAAGTTCCTCTACTAAAGTTTTTCTTCCCTTTCAAGCTAGCATTAAAATCTGTCAAAAGAAATCGTCTATGACACCTTCTGGTTGCAGGAAAAAATCTGTTATTTGTCAGTATTATGTTCCCCAATTATGTCAATAGTATGCCTTTTTACGTAGTTGTCTAAAAAACGCATGAATGAGTTTTTTATGACACATGTTCATGGAATTATATTACACAAAAACACTTTTGAATACATATACCATTGTAAAGATGAAAAATTCACTAGAGGGTGTTACTTGTTGAATAATAATACTTATTTTTCGATTTTTTTTTAAAGTTGAAAATTCAAAATGCAATGCTTCATATCCAACTTTCAACTTAATTATTGTTATTATTTTTGATACCATCTAGTAGACAGGCCAGAAGACCCTTCACCAGTAGACCATATTTATATATTCCGGAAAAATGATAAGTATCCCCCTCCTCCCGACAGACATGCACGCAAAAAGCAGAAACATTGCATAAAACTCCCTTGATGCAACAGTGGCGGGTATTAAACATGAGACTTTTCGATCTGCAGTGTTTGGTGTTACTACCTGGGAAAAAAATCCAAAAGGATTTATTATTTCTTTGTAATAGTACAATACGCTACAGTCGTAGGACATTCTCTTAATTGTTTTTTTACTAGTTTTTTATTACTTGTTCAGTAGAGAGACAAGCAGAATTCGTTGTTAAGTTTTGGACTAACTGTGCCTTATCATTATCAAAAATAAATAAATGTAGATGCTCTTATATCTACTTTTGAAGCCATGTATCATAGTTCGTTCTCCCACATCACAGGTCCTAGTTCGATCCTCGTTCACGCCGGTCGACTCAGTCTTCAATGGGTCATTTAAATTGATTACCAAAGCATTATTGGGAACTAAATACTGGGAGTTTCACTTTAGGCTGACCACCTAACCGGGACATATGCCTCGCACATTGGAGCGACAGTCTTGAAAAACAGACATTGGCACTGTAGTCCTCAGCCCAAATGCGCTGTTGTGCCACATAGACATCTAATTTTTGCAGATTTATCGTATTGCCTGCTAATGCTCATATTTCATATATACATACATATATATATGTATGTATATATACACACACACATCTATATCTATATATCTATCTATCTATCTATCTATATATATATATACACATACATACATACATACACACACACATATATATATATAAATATGTATATATATATATATTTTATAAAATTAATAATCAAATATTAGATGGAGAATATTACATTGAAAATACGAAATATAGTAAATAGTTGGAAAAATGTTTAAAATTTCAAAAAAGTATAAAATGGACACCAACAAACATGGCCAGCTTCATCAGGGGCTGTTGACCACATCGGCACGACTTTTTTGCCCTGGCCCAAGACATAGTCTTAAAGAAGCCAGTACACTCCAAAGCCATACCAAAAGTTCAAACCAAAATATCAAGCCAGAATAATAGAAGAAAAAATTTAATCTGAAATATAAAAGCCAAAATCCAATGTTGCCAAAATACATTTAATTTATAATAATCAAATTAAAGCCAGATCCAAATCCATATCCAAATACAAGTGCAAATCTGCAAGAACCGCACCAAATACTATATGTAAGCCAAATAAATACATAAATAAACGTCTAAGTGTCAACACTATTGGCATTTCAAGCTTCTTATAAGACCTCCAAGGTTTGGATGACCCTTCTGTAGTATAAAACTACGCCTTACTTCACTCTTATAAGCAATGCTGTACTAGCCAAATAAGTGTTTAATAAATTTAATTGGAATGTTATAATGAGTTAGAATATTTTCTAAGTTCATTTATTTGTTTATTGATATTGTTTAAATTATTACATGTATTATATATTCCATTAAGTTGATTAAAATAATATTCTTATAAATTTCAATTGAAATGTTTAAATTACAGAAAACTAGTTTATTAACTTTGAAACTAAGATTATTAGTTTTATCATATATTTCTCTCTCACTCACACACACACACACATACCCATGTCTTATTTTTACTATCTAGTTCTCTATGTTAAGTGCTAAAAAATGAACGTCTTGTGGGAAAAATAACTTAAAATACGTAAATGAGGTATTAAAATATAAATTTTAAATGTGTAACCAGATAAATTATCGTATCTGTTTCATAGAGAGAGAGTATAATAGAAATCACGCATAATTATTATTTTGTATGCATTAATTACAATGAATATGATGAAAAATTACGGGACGTATATCATATCCAGACTAAAATAGTTTGTTTATGAATTTCTATTTCGATAATCATTTGGAAAAAAAAAAAAAAAAAAAAAAAAAAAAAACCACCAACAATCAGAGATCTTAAGTTAAAAAGTAAACTTCTGAGAAAAATGCAGTGCACAGACATGTAGGGAGGAGAAGCTTGGCTAAACAACATTCGGTGGTGAGTGCATCTTGGCTAAGAAAAGTGCTGAAAGTCCATTTAGCTCAAAATAAAAAGAAATGGCATCGTTAGAGAGGGAGAGGGGGTGACATTTTTTTTTTTTTTTTATTTTCGGAAAAATACCATCACTCAAGATACAAACGAGGGAAACGTCTGATTGAACTTTATATTCCTCATTCATGTTTCTTGAAGTGCGTGGGCGTTATCCAAATTCTCGTAGAAACGTTTCAAAAAGAGGGAAGGGCGAATAGTCCGAAATCGACTTGGTCTGGTCCCCCAATCACCCCTACTCACTCTCACACACACGGGTCCATTGTTTATTTGATCGCTTGGCGCCAGTTTGTTCCCAGAACTGGCGCCAGTTATACTCCCCCACATACTCTTACAACTCTTTTGAGGCCATCTTCAAAATAATAATCAAATAAACAAGCAAATTCAGCCGCACTATCTTCTCTATCGTCTGCGACGAAACAGTTGCCTTTCCATTGCGATAAACTGAGACGTTTCAAAATTTCTGTTTCATTGCGCAGCACATCGCCGAACCCCTCCCCCCCCTTTGAATGTGAAATAGTTTTCTGAAATGTGTGAAATATATTTCATAAATATAAGCATTTTCGATGCAATATGAAAGATTCATTCGAAATGTTTTTTAAAGTTGCTAAAGAAGTTTTAACTTTAAAATGATACCAATATTACTATTTTCTCTTAAAATCTTGATGCAAAATAATTTATTTAATTAATTATTTTTATTTTTTAATATATATATATATATATATATATATATATATATATATATATATTCAAATTCAATTAGTTGAATAAAATCATACTGAAATACTGAATCTCAAAAATCGTTAATGATTAGCTTATTATTTATTTAGACTTTGGTTTTCTAAACTATTTCTATATTGTCTTGAACATTTAAGTAAACTTGTTTTCAAATGACTATCATCATTACTTCACCTGCGTGTGTTTTTTGAAATAACTTAATTAATGATTAAGCAAACTATACTATGATAAATAAGGTATGTGTTACTGTAAAGTGTATGGTCTAATTATCGAAAGCGATTGTCGTAAGGGAAATAATTCGGAACACTTCCAAGCACTCATACCAACAAATATCGTGCAGAATGCAAAAACATAAGTGCAGACTTATGCAGTTAGTCAGCATGGGTTGATTGGCTTAGGCGTTTATTCTCGTTATTGAAAGGTAGTGAATTCGAATCACAATCCAACTGGAGATCCGACGTGTTCGCTAATGCTGGCTGGGGCACGTTGAATATGTTCTACTGTTGCAATGTCTTCCATGTGAAATGACACCTCTAAAGGTATCAGGCCAAGTCTGGGGGCCTTCTGTTTGGTCCCTGCTCAGTTGTGTTACGGATTTTATGACGCTAAAAATGTCCTCCCTATAACGAAAAGTGATCAATGCGTAGTGGACATCTTCATGGCCACAGGAATATCCGTCACATAAATTGCCTTAAGTGTGGACTTTTCATAGAGATGATGAGTCACAAGAAATGAAATCTGGATAACTCCCAAATACTCACCATGGACAATGTTAATTGAGAAGACAGAAGCACAGCACCCGTATTCTTTGGTTCAATAGCGGTTGGTATTGAGCCTGGAATCTTTCGTGTTTAAGAATGTTTCACTACTAAGCCAGATGATTCAGAAAAATGGAGTATAAGTTAACAGGCGAAACATTATAAGATATCAGAACACCCTACACATTTTATCCCATCTGGGCGAGTTTTGTATAGACAGCAAGTAGGATTCATATATTACAAGGAAGGAAACCCAGAAAAACTTGCAAGTTCTCATATTGACCGACGTGCAAGAAGAAAGTATAAGTACGACGTCCTTTTTTTGTTGTTTAAAAGAGTTTAGTATCGAAACTGACGCCTATCACTTCGAACATCTCTTACTTCTGAACTATATCTCTTGTTCTTCATGATACCACCCATGCATTTATGCAAATATATCAGTAATACTTCATCGAAGAAATTATTCCGGGAAAAGCATATGAAATATACCATTGTTTACAGTCTTAGTCGCTTTCTAAGTTTATTTGACTCAATTTGCTTTGATATGGTTTTCTGTAATAAATGAATATAAAGTGAAGCGTACGGAGACGTAAAGTACGCGGGAAATTACTGGGTAGAGAAATTTATTACTAAAAGCTTACAAAATTGAGTTGGCATTTTTAAATTGTGTTTTTACTTTTGAAAATTAAATTTTTTTAAATGATTAATGTATAAAACTTTAAAAAAATTACAATATTTGTCCCTTTATTGTGCACAAATGAATATCATAATCAAATTTTTTAAAATCGCGTTAATTTTTAATTATAAATTTTGTTATAGAATAATCTAATAGAATTATAATTAAATTGCATGATTTTTTAAAATTTTATCTTGCTTTTTGCATCTATTTATTATTTACTTGACAGAGTGCAATAAATAAACACAAAAAGCACCTTTCTACTGTTGCCACATATCTTTTCAAAAATAGAATGATGAAATTATATATTATGATGAAATTAATATCAATGACTGAAATTTAATTGAAATTAAATGTCTCTGTTGTGGCAAATTTAATGTCAAAATGTGTGTGCACATTAAAATTCTATTTTAAATACATAATAATTATGTTAATGGTTGAATAAAATTTAAATAATTTGAAGTTAAATTAATTCTTTGAAGTTTAATAATAAATGATAGGTGTAATCAAAATATCGTTTTCTTTTTATTTTTATTATTTGCTCCCTTCAAAAATCATTTGTTTCAGAGATATCGATACATTTTTATATTTATGAAGTTTGAATCAAATGAAGGTTGTACTCAAAGAAAATATCGCATATTTTATTTTATTTTTATTTCAAACTAATATTTTACATCGTAAATTCTAGCATTATTTTTTTATTAGAACCATCAAGGCTTCTTTATTGTTTCTAAATCATGCTTACATCTATTGAAAACATTGTTATATTTGATTGAATTTTTCTTTCGTAGTTTACGTTATCTGTTCCATATAACTCTATATTACTTTTTAGATTATAAAGAACAGCTGGCGAAAAAGAAAATGTTTTTCACCTTTTCTCTTCATCCGAAAAAAATATTTGCAGTCCAAGTTCAAGCAGAACTTGTTTCCGTCTATTCACAAAATTTGGAAACATTCCAAATAATATAAGGATGTGTACTGCAGAATATAAATAAAAAATAATTTTTTTTATTTCTTTTAGCTCTGCCTTATATTTTATTTTTAATTCGCAGTTAATAAATCTGCTTAATTTGGTTAATGTATTTCGATTAAAAGAATCATCCGATATTATCGCCAAAACTTTTCTAATTTCTGCAGGTGTCAGTTACACCATAAATTTTCTAGAAAAAAATTATTTTTTGTACGATTTGACTAATTCGATTACCCCTAACAAGATAGCTATAAGAAGATGCAATCAGAATTCAAGAGCACTTTTCTGCAAGTATTAAATAGGAAACCATAAATATTATCAATTTTTCAATTTTAAAATGAATAAATTTATTTGTTTTTAAACGATCAGTTTTTACTTTCAATGATTAATTAGGCTAGAAACTACTACACTTTACAGCTGATTTCGAGGCAGTTTAAATATCCAAACCTATGCCGGATTCCAACCACGAACTTTTGAACAAAAACCAGCTAGCTAGAGCAATTTATTTATTAATAATAAATATATCAAAATGAATCACATGGTACAAAAACTTGTGTTTGCCTGTTTTAAAAAATGATCATTATAAAAGTACTGTGGATGTAAACAAGTTTGTCTATAGCTTTATAGTCACAATTTTCATAGGAGGGCTAAATTAACAAAAACTATACTTTACTTTGTTTCTTAACAATTACGAGAACATTTTTATATGAAGAGAGTATCGAACTCACTAAATGTTGAAGCACATTTGAGAACATTAACCCATCAGCTGTCAGTTTGAAATATTTCATAATTTGTTTGAAATTTTACACTGTGCAAATAAACAAATGTAGTTTCGAAAATTCATCGACATTTATTATAAGTTTTAAGCGTTAAGAAAATTTAATCTATTAATGTAACTAAAGTCATACTATTATATTAAATATAGAATAATTTGAATTAATTATTTTGAATTGTATAAATTGGTTTAATGTGTAAAAAAATATTGACCAATTTCCTGAAAAAAACTCATCAATTATTTTTGCGAGATTGCCTATATTTTACCTTTTTTTATAAACTTTATTAGTAAAATTTTTGCATAGATTTACTTGATTTCAGATATTAATGCACCATTTATTTTTTATAATGTTGGTTATTTGCAGTTAGTTTTTATGTTTATTATTTACAAGATTTATTAGTATAATTAATTATAGTTTTCACGTAGTATATCAAACTATTAAGATACATGTTTAAGGAGCAATGAACATGGAGTCTGATAGTGAAGAAGTAACGGTACTTTCCCTTCTAGGAAATAAAGTCGCCAAATATTATCATCCAATAATCGCCAAAAAGTATGGAATCAAAATGACATTAACGACAATCATCAAATTTTTAATCATAAAGTTTCTTTCGTTCAAATTGAGATCTCATGGTTTCATCATTTAATTATAATTTTCATTGGTTTAAAATATCTCTGACTTCAGATAACGTTTCATCTACGTCACATCTCACTAAGACGGAATTGTAAATCCGACTTATCAATGAATTTGCTGTCTGCCTTCAAATCGCATTATTCGAGCGGCAGCAGACAAGGCGAAGTTCACCATCAAATATCTGAGAATAGTGTCGAAGTTTATTTTGTTAATAAAACTACTTCTTATATAAAGACCAATGGTTAGAGAAGCATTTTCCATTGATTCAAGCCATTAGCACGTAGATAGTAAAAAGGAAGCAAAAGCAAAATGAAACAGACAAGACAAAACATGCACTTTATGGTTAGTTAAAATTGGTAAGAGCAATTTAAACTTTTAAAAAATTTCATTAATTAATACAATTCTAAATTAAAAATTAGATATTTTCACTTGAAGAAGAGGAAGACAACTAAAGCTGGAAAACGTGATGATTATATATTTTTCATATAAAAAATAGACCAATAAACTGAAACAGCAAACATTTTGAGACCCACGAAAATTGAATATATAAATAGAAGTATTTTTTACCACAAGTCTTTACTCTTGCTCAATTCTAATTACTTTTTCTCTTAATTTCAGTATGCAAACGATTAATACTAATTAATCAAGGATTACTGTGTACATTTCACAAAATGAATAGTAACTTCTATTTATTTTCAATTTCTCTCTAGAAAATAAGTTGACAATTTCATCCGCGATGATCCGATGACGTAATATACAAGTATAAAATTGCAATATTAGGTTAGGTTATGTCAAAAAACTGGGTTAATCTGTGGTTTGGGTACTCCTTTCTCGCCAAATGGGAGATAGACATGGAAAGCGTGGTAACCCTGACTATTTCATCCTAAATGCATTCTTTGTGACAATCCTGTCTTTTTTGTTAAACAATTATATGTGTATTTTTTGTTATACAATTCGTAAAAAAAACATTGTCTTTGTTTTCGTTACCTTACCAACTGTGAAATTCGTTAAAATGCGAGGGTTTCGGTTTCGTCGCCATAAAAACGCCTTTTTGCGTAGTGTCTTTCGGAGCATTCAACTCCGCGAGACAACGCAAAAGCGCGCCAGTTGGCGACCTTTTGAAAATGCACCAAGCAGGGTATCCCAAACCACATTTTCATCAAAAACTGTTTTGGACCTTTATGCTCATAAGCTTATAACTCGCATTGAGTAAGATTGAGTTTTTATTTGAAACCTTGATTAACTAAGTAAACAGAAAATTAAAAATTTTCTTTAATTGCAATATTTATAAACAATTTCTCTCTTTTAAGTCTTGCAAAATAAGACTGATGCCTTGCTTAAGCCAACATTAAATTTTTGTAATGATTTAATTTTTCGTAGAATTTGTTAGGATGTTAATATTTAAGCACTATTTATTTATTTCTAAAATTTCTTAGTTAAAACGTTTTACGATTATTATTCATGATTTCTTTTACCTATATTCCGTCTGATTTTGTTAAAAACGATTCGGTGAGTTTTGCACTCTGCCGAAGTAGAGTAGAACCAAAATAACTTCTGCGATTATAAAATATCAAGATTGCGTTTTATTATCGTGACAAAGTCTGTTCATGTTTACACAAGTCTTGGCTTGGTGCAGCTCAACAATTCTAAGGAAGATTCTAAACAAAGCTACAAATACAGATGTTTCTCGAGTCAAATATTGTATGTTCATAGACTAAATCAGAGGGAAACAACGACAGACAGTCGCCAATATTCTATTGAAATACGTTAGTACATTGTCTAAATACAAGAACGAGTTGTGTTAAGCAATTTGTTCGAATTTCGTAATATTTATTTTAATAATAGTTAACAAAAGTGTTGTAGATTTTATTTTCGGTGTCTGTGAGTTAATTTGCTTTTAATTCCAAATAAATATACATGGGGGGGGGATAATTTTGTTAAAAATATCTGTCTATTATTAATGCAAAGAAAATGGAAGTTAATGATTTCGTCCATAAAAAATGTTTTTTTAGCAATAATATTGTAGGTAGACAAAATATTTCATTTAAAGTATTCATTTTATATTATGCAAAATAATGCTTCAGTTAAATTAGTATTTTCATGAATATTAATTAAGCTTTCATAATAAGTTTGAAGATCTCATAAATGACAAATAAGTATTTTTAATACTGTACGCAAATATAAAAATATGTTGTCTGTAAAAAAAGTCTTTTATAGTCGTCAGTGAAACTTTCATTAAAACAATTTCAATTGTTTTTTCACTATTAAATTTGACATATGCTATTTTCAAAATATCTCACGAGAAAAAAACTTTCGAATCGAAATTGATGTAAAGGGATTAAAAATAACAGTGTTTATTATGCCCTTTTATTTTTCTCATTTGAAATGCGTCATAATTTGGGACGAATATCTTTAGATCGCCAAATTCACAACACATACGAGACATTATGTAAAGTTGCGGTACCCAACTTAGTGTTTGCCAACTTGATTAGGTACTATAAACAAAAAATATTTTAAAAATAACCATACATTTATATTTCTTTTCACAGTTTATTTATTTCAACTTATGTATTTTATCTTATGTAACTAATGTATTTCATTATAATCACAGTTTAACTCTAAAATTCTGTTTTACTTTCCCATTGTTTACCGGTTACAATTAAGTGATTATATTTTATAAGTTTTTTGTAATCTGATGATTTAAAATAGGTTTCTATATTGGTAAATAAAAAGAATAAAATTACTACTATTTCAATAATGTATATATATGGGCCGTGGTAGCCTAGTGGTTAGGGTCTATGCGGTAGGGAGGGGTTCGATTGTGGGATTCGATTCCCAATGCCACCAAAGACCCACCGAATGCATGCGATATACGTCCTCGTTAAATCTGTGGAATCGAAAGTCCTATGATTGGTTGTTGAGCAACTACCATGGGTGCAATGGTCTGAATGGTATTTCCTCTCCCTTCAGATCATTGTCCAAATTGAGGGAGTGGGTCCTCTGGTAATGCCATGCATTGGAGGATTTAAAAAAGATCAAAGACGTAATTTCTTCTTCTTGGTTCCCTGATTAAAACGAAAGACGCATGCCAAGGCACAGCGAGCTTGGCTTCTCCAAGTGTCATAAATAAATAAATAACAACAGCTTATATATATATATATATATATATATATATATATATATATATATATATATATATTAGATGGAGAAAAAATTTTGTGTAATTTTATTTGCACATGATTATTAATTAATTTTTCAATTCCTTTATTAATTACAAATCATGTTAGCACCATAACTTTTAATTTTTAAGCATTTATAAACGAATCGTATTGTATTCATTTTTTTTACTTTAGGTTTGAGAAACTTGGATTTATGCTTTAATTGAAAATTCATTATACCTCTTTTAATTATATAAAGCTAACTGGCACGTTGATGTTGTAATTGAAATACTCCGAAGAAGTTCGTGCGAGAATTCTTCTACTAAATCGAACAACCGTCTGACAGTCTATGCATAGCGAGCTTAATCTATAGCTTGAAGTAATAATATATTTGTGAAAATGGATTAATCAGTATAAATAGGAGTATAAATGGAGCTTGTATAAATAAGGAGAGTGAAGGAATATTTGTAAAAGTACTTTTATAAAAATTAAGATCATGACATAAAATTGCCTTTTTAAATTGGTATTTTAGATCCAATACACGTGTAAATATAAACGTGAAATAATATTGAAATAAAAAAACACTATCTAAGTCATTTTGACATTTATATATATATATATATATATATATATATATATATATATATATATGGGCTTCACTTAGGAATTAATTAATCAATTACTTTTTAAAGACAACAGGCTTTATTAAGAAAAATCTCCAATACTGAAGAAATCCAACAACATTCACTCGATGATTTGAGTGATGATGGGTTAAGCACAGCGATAGAAGATGAAGTTCCACAAGAAACCCACTTAGCCCAACATTTCACCTAAGTACTTTTTGAATGTGAAATCGTGTAATTTGTTCCTGTGAAGTATCTATGATGTCATAATTGCGAGGATGAAAAACAATTTTCAGGTTAAGCAATTGGAAGACGAGCTTTTCAATCATCTGCAAAACAAGCAGAAAAAAAGCGTCTTGCCAAACTGTTGGTACACTTTTGAAGAAAACAACAATAATTTATTTTTTACATAGAAAATATAGAAAAATGAGCTTTTAAAAGTGTGTTTTAGAGATAGAAAAAGTAAATGATTGTCCGATTTTTTTTTAATCAATTAAAAGAAAGTAAGAATAATTTTTATATATGAATTTTATTTTGCATATGTTTTCTGTATCGAGAATATTAAATAATTTTTTGGAAAATTTTATTTATAAAGAAATAAAAATTTAAAATCCAGTTTTAGTTTTTCTGTTACGAGCTTCCGATTTTAAGAATTATTTTATTGACCCTTATACAAGTTCTTAAATCAAGCGTATATTGCGCACAGTAATATGAATTATATTTTGTATTTTAGGTATGTAGAGTTTAAATTAATTTTTTTTAAAACTTTAATTTTATTTATTTATGTATGTTCTTATTTACATCTATTATGTTTCATGAATGTAGATCCAAGCTTTACAATATTTATTATTTACTTAATGTATCGAAATGCTTTTACACCATCTTAGACCTGGTGTGAAATTGCATTTTTTTATTAATTTCAAAATAATTTTATTATTATAATAACTAAATTTTCTGTTTCATATATTACGTATATTAAATTAACTATATATGTATATTTATAATTTAAAAACATTATTCAGTTATTCATGTTTCCTAATCCATCTCATAAAAAAGAGTCTTATCTCCATTCAGAATGAAATGATCCAGTTTATTCCAGTAGGCAACATTTTGGAGGAGATGACTTAGTTCCAGTTAAAGTAGATTAAATTCAAATCCCTCACTTTACACTCCACTCTGGGGGAGGAGGGGGAGAAGAAAGGAACAGGAGGGCCTCTGATGATTGGCTGTTTCTCCAACTACGAGGTTGAATAATTCCTGCGGGACGTAGTTTTATCGAAAGTTGTTCGAAAATAATTCGACTGGCAAATGAAATTTCGTGAATTTATATTAATCGATGGAGTATTTGAGAGTTATAAATGCTATTTATATCAAGTCTGAAAACTGTTAGCTGAACCATAATGAGGGAATAATAATTTTTAATTTATATTACACAGTAAAAAATATTTTTACCATTTTTTATGAATATAAAATAAAATTTGTGATGGAAATGTAATTTTAGATAGAAAGTTTTTAGAATTCTATATTTTGATATCATAATCATGATAAACATTTTCCTTTCTATATAAGAATGATAAAACTTGAATAACTCTGAATAATGCATAAGCACGTTATTACAAAATCATTTAAATGTAAAAACTATTTTAATATTGTGTGTGTGTGTGTGTGTGTGTGTGTGTCATTCTTAATTATATAAATTTGATTCTTCCTCTTGTTCTGTTTACCAAATATAAAAGCATAATTGCAACAAGCGCCATCTATTATAGATACATGAAACTATTTGTCATGATATCACTAACGTCCAAAACCGTAATTTAATCTGTTAAAACCTAGAATAGGCAATTTTGTCCTAAGATTTGTCATTTCTAATAAACAAACTTTCATTTATGTCATTTTGTTTAGTAGTATTGGTTATAACATTTTCTATTTTGCTGACAAGCATAGTGAGATAATTGGATGAAAATAGAAAATGGAGTACAATTATTAATAATATAACTAAACTAATTATACTATACTAAAAATATCACGCTAAATAAATGTAATCAGTTTAAAGTATACTATGCTCGTAAATATAATGATGATTAAACAAAAATTCCTTACTAGTTTCGATTACAGAAGGACTATGTAAATTTGAAACTTCGATAAAATTTAAATTCATAGAATAATCCAACAATTGAAAAACTGTTACAAGTCTCAATATTGTTATGAAACATAATTAATCAAATTTTAAATAAAAATTAAATAAAGCAGCGAATTTCCTGTCTTACTACATATTAAGTGTTTCTTTCACTGATAATGTTTAAAGTCTCATAACAAAAGAGGCTATTAATCCTACAGACTGAAACCTTCAATTCAAAGGAAGCATGATTTTTAAATCAAGAGTTTTCAACAACTTTTATGAAAATTTTTAAAAAAGTGAAAATTGATGAATTAGCAATTTTCCTTTTGAAGATAACAGTAAAATTTGTATGTGTTAAAAGCAACATTACATCATTATTTTAACAGTGGATTAAATGCAAGTTTTAAAATAATGCGAAGGGGGGAGTAAAAATTAATGGATCAATTTCTTACTAAAATTTTACCATAAAAAGGAGAATAGAAATAATATTTTTTACCCGAGTTAGTATGATATAGAGGAAGGAAATATTAAGTAAATTTTTTGTTTATATCTTAAAGCCGTTTTTCAAATATCCATTGTAACAAAAAAAATGGATAAATAATTTATCTATGAACTTATATTTATATTTTTTGTATAATGTAATGCATTTATTAATATATATCATAATTAGATTGAGGCTATAAAACCAATCAATTAAATTAAAAGCACAAACAGATTAACAAAACTAATTTACTTATAAAAAAATTTAAATTTTTAACTTAAAGCAAAATATATTTTGCTTTATGACTCAACGAGACAAAATTTGCATAATTTTTCATTATATTCTGACATTATATCATTGCTTAGGGGCTCTAATTATAATTTTATCCCAGTAAAAATTATAAAATAAATTCTGGTGATATCAGAATACATTTTTATATCACCATATCATAATGATATAAGAATATATTGCCATATAGAATATGTCGTTAAATATTAAAATGCCTTGATAAAAAAATTCTTCTTAAGAATTAATAATAAGTCACAAAAGGTAGAAGTTATATGTAAAATCTTAAAGGTCAGCAATTTTATTGATTTTCAATTTGGCTCAGTTTTACTATCGTTAAAATTTTCAGGTATTTTTATATGAGAATACAAAATGTTTTGGATTTAAAATCGTTTTTAATCAACATAATTCAACAAGAGTGTAAAGAAAGTTTTTGTGATGGGACTTGTTTTAAAAACGATGTAACTTTATTGTATAATATCTGGCTACTAGGATTTTCCCCTTTCAACACTACAAAGGGTGGAAGTGTTGGCCCGTTATAAAATGGGGCTTCCCTAGTGGTTTTGTTATTGTAGAGCGGAAAGAGAATCTTTGTAATTTAGAAGCAGACACCAAGCAGAAAACATTCTCAGACTTAGCCTACCATTTCAGAAGTATCAATTCACATGAACGATATGGCGACCACGACATATTTGACCCCTTAAAAAAACGACAGCGCTCCTAGTGAGTCGGGATTCGAACTCACTACCTTCCGATAACGAGAACGAATGTCCTAACCCACCAGACCACACTACACAACATAATCCTTAAAAAAAATATAACTGGGAAAATATACATAATATGCAACAAGAAAAAAAATGATATTTGATGTATCTATGGCAAAGGTAAATAGAAAACTTAAACTGGCAACTTTAAAAAAAAAAGAACCTATAGATTAAATGGAACGCTCTACTGAAGATAACCTTAATAACTTGTTATTTCGAGTTATAAGTTTATGAGTATCTACAGGTGTGTTTTTGTTCAATTATATTCTGTTTAAATATATAGATGTTACTGCATATACTGTTACTACAATCGCTGATACCAAGATATTGAGATATGAATTTTCGATTGAAACTTCTATTAACTCAGATAATTGTAAAGAAGTTTTTTTTATCACTGTATTATTTCTACAGCAAGGCTTGCTAATTTCCAAAATCTTTGATTTCGGGTCAAAATCATTACAGTAAGGCGACTAACACATTCATGAAAAATCGTCAAATTTCATTGTTGAAAAGATTCGTTTATTGAATATACGGGGTGTCCAAAAACAACCGCATAAACTCTGCACAGTTAGATTCCTCGTTGGAAGTACATAAAAACTGTCCAAAGAAGCGTTCCTGTACGATTCGTAGTTTATGAGAAAAATGTGAAAAGCAAATTATGACGTCACTTCCGGCTCAAGAAAAAAACCTTTTATTGAACATATCAATAGCTGTATATGCAGCGGATATTGATGGGCATACTCCCTAGCAGTTCGTAAGGCATTTCCATTACATCGGCCGTACATGTCGCAGTAGTCACGAACGGAATACATGACCACCATGCGAAAACTACCTGTAGCTTGGACCTCTTTTTGTTTACGAAGTATCGGCCCCCTGAGCAGGCCTTTATTTCTTCATCTGTGACAAGTCCTTGAAGGAAGACATTGCGGTACTGACAGGGAACGCTAGACTTGAAGCGTGAGGGACTACCGGTAGCGACTACCTGCAGCCTTTTAAATATCAGCTCACCGGAAGCTTAGCGTCATTCCATGGCGCCTTCATTAAGGAAGTGATATGCGCAGTAAACGTTTTAAACATTATCGTCTGGAAAGATATGAAAATAATGTTGTCGATTTGTCCAACAAAGTGTTTTTTCTCTTGCACCGTCAGTGACGTCATACTTTGTTTTTTGTATTTTTCTTGTAAACTAGGGATCGGAACGCTTCTCTGGGTAGTTTTTGTGTACTCCCAACAAGAAATCTAGATGTGCAGAGTTTAAGCGGTCGTTTCGGTCGTCCTGTAGAGTTATACAGTGGGTTTTGATGGAATCACAGTGAAATATGTTTTTGTTTGTTCGTTAAGATTGTAATTTGTCCGTACGGATCGAAACTGATCTCTGTAATCTATAACTGTAAGTGTTTTAAATGCTACAGCGTTCAGGAATAGTTAAGAGAAACCATACATACCTATTGGAAAGCGTTCATCGTTACAGTACACTCAATTTGAGCAACTCAAATGCAACCCACAGAAATATAAAATATCAAATTTCTTCAAGATCTTGCATTCCTTCCACATTTTAACCCAGCTGGTTAACACCCCTTGGGGCATTTTATTCGCAGACATTGGTTCATTAATTTGAATGGTTCAGCAATGATGTAGACAACATTTTTTAGATAAGATGGAGTCTTGATCGTTAAGAAAAATACTGCCCGACATTGAAAACACAACACCAAGAAGGAGTTGCCAGAAAGTGACAGAGAGACAGCAACGAATAATAAATGGTCTATATTTCGGAATGATGTGTATATAATACACAGAGAATATTTTTTTCTTAAAATCTATGGCAATCGAATACACCAATGTAAAACGAAAATTTTGACAGGAAATGGCTAAAAACATGAATAATAACCTAATTTACTTCAACTAGTATCATTTTATTCTTTTATTTATGTGTTCTCTCTTTACAGTTTAAAGTACTGATAACATTTTAACTCAGTTTGACTAATCTACAAAAAAAGCAAAATAAACAATAAAAATAATGGTCTTCCGTATGTTCTACCTTATATAGGTTTCCATTTTATTATCTCTATATTTGGCTTTTCTAAAAGAGTCTAACTGTTGTGAAAAATTTTGACTCAGTTTAACCAATCAACGATTAAGCAAAATAAACAGTAAAATAAAATTATTTTGCTTGTTATTCCTCATAAAAGTTTTTATGCTATTATCGCGACTTTTGATATTCATCTTCACGACCGAATATGGAAATAATCTCTTAAGTGAATAAAAAGTTCACTAAAGACCACTGTTTTAATTTATCTTGCGCCATGAGTGAATTACCTTTACCAGTCATTTTCAGTAGGGGAAATCTATTATCGGATTTATTTTGTTTGAATGACTGCGGGGAAGCGAAGTTCAGTCTAAGAGGATTAAATCGCTCTTCCAAATTTAAGTGGGCGCGATAAAGTTCGCAGTCTGCGGTTAACGTTTCTTTCTTTCTTTCTTTCTTTTTTTTTTTTTTAAAGAAGCAAGTTATGAAGTGAAGTGATAAAGTGTGGTGTTTTAACTCTTGCGGTTTGAAACTTGTTCCTAATTAACTGCATCACAGAAAGAATATCGATCATGAAATATTGCCCTTTTTGGATATCTGTCGGTGGAATATTGTTTAAATTTTGAAATAGAATATTCCTAATTTTCTTTTGTTATTTTCCTTAGATAGCTCCTGGCTTTAAATAAGTACCTGGATTAGAGATATTAAAAAAGAAAAAAATTCAGAACTCTTTAATCTTTTAGATATATTTTCTACAAACGTAATTCTTAATATCAACATTTATCACGAATTCCAACAAAACTGATCCCTCAACTTTTTTCTGAAATTGCTTACAAATAGCTAATGGTAATACAAATAGTTCATATATGACAAATATCTTCTGATAAGAAACATAGCTCATGACATGAAAAATATCTCATGGTAAGAAAAATAGCTCACGTTTTAACAAATATTTTATGATAAGAAAAATAACATAGGTTATAATAAGTATCAAATTATTTGAGATAAATTGAATAGTGATTAGGTTATTCGTTTAAATTCTGTCAACAAGTTATTTACATCTTATTGGAATCCAGGATTTGGAGTATTGTCCTCAGTGACACCAGGGAGATATGGATAGTGGCCATCTGAAGCATTGACTCCTAGTTTTAAAGTTTCTTCAAGACAACTCTCCAGTCACCGATTTTAATTATTTTTACCCTTCATTATTTCTCTATTGGGTTGCTCGTCAACTAATGGCCGAGGTGACAAGATTGGAAAAAACTTCTGGTGATTAGTAGAATATCTTTATTCACCAAGAATTATTCTAAATTACATTTTTTATGATAATTATAATTAAAAAACATTTATTTGCTCAACTGCGAAAAATTGTAATTATTTTAAAGGGAAAATTTCTATGTAACATTACTTTCATAGGAGTAATCAAATATCGAATCTAGATTGCTGTGACTACGAGACTGTCATTCTCATCAGCCGAACACTCATTTATATTTCTATTATTGCTAATTTTAGTTTAACTCCAATATGTACTCGATTTCTTCTAGCTCTTTGCGCATGCGCAAAAACGAATGAAGAAAAAAAATATCCTGTAGTGTTGTTTATATATTATTATTACTGTTGGAGTCTAATTTCAGAATAGATATATATGAATTGGCTTAAAAAAACAATACTTCTTCGTAGTTTGAATCCAATATTAAGATAGGAGACCAGTTTTTTTTAATTTTTCACTGAATTTCAAAATAATATTTCAAGTAATACTTCCATTTTTTTATTTTCCCCAAATGATTTGTCTTTTTTTTAATATCTCAGCCTTATTACGGCCTTTGACACGAAAAGCAATTCGTTTTTAGGAAATTTTATGTTCTCAATTGTTCTAATCCACGAAATGAGAATTCTTATTTTCGACAGAACTTTTTCTCTTGCTTTTTTTTTAGTTACTAAGACTAGAAATCTTTAACAGTCCAGATAAAAGCTCGTAAAATCAACTTTGCAAGATAACCTAGAAAATACTTTATTATCGTATCCAGTATTATTTCGGAAAGCAAAGCAATATCGGATTCAACTAGTAACACTAGTCTCTCCAGAGAATTGGCGAATTCCGGTTACAGTTAACTTAGCCCGAGAGAAATTACGATACTTACTATTCATTTAAATAGGAATATCATGTTTTTCGAAAGGATTTTCTAAATATAGCCGTACTCAACCGCCCTTTCCGGAACTGGATCAGGAACTGTGAAGAAGCAGACCCTGTTTGAGGCACGCGACGCAAGGGAATCCGCAATTTTTCAACTCCTTCGGAACAATTAAGCGTCACGCTCTTTGCGAAAATATATTTTATGTCTTATTTTAGATGCGTTTCATAAAGTCTCAGAGAGATTTATTGGCGAGCTGAACATTACTATCTGTAATCACAGCACGCACTTCTTTATCCCCGTTCTTCTTTTTTAATTTGTTATATTTGACACTCACGCTGGCGCTAATTGCGTTTGATCTTAAGCCGGAATTTTGTTCCATGGAAAAGCATTTTTTCAAAAAACTTTTCCGAGCCATAATCTACTAAGTCAATGTTATACAGACGTTCTCACGTCATGATTTCCCAGCCATCTAACAGCAATTTATCACAGTGGCCTTAATATAACTCAAACATTTCTTATTTTTTACGTTTTACACAGTAGAAAACATACTCATGATACAGCTATATTTACTAACATGATACGATTACTGGATATGGGATACATGGTAACCAACTCTACTGATTTTTTCGGGAAACTTCTGATTTTTCATCCTTTCTCCCGATTTCCCGATAATGCATGAAAATCTACTAATTTTTGGCAATTTCAGGGAAAAACTTAAAAACTGCCGAAAAATAATATTGAGTTATTTAATTTTATGAGAGACTGTGTGTAGTTAAACTTAAAACGCTTCCTTTTCATAATAAGATTCTAAAACGTGCAGAAGTATGCTATTTGTAGACTATTAAACATATCACAGTTTCAAGTGTAAAATTCTTTACTGACAGATTTCTACTGTTTAATACAGTTTGAATAAAGAATTGGACATTCTGCAAACTCAGTTCTTCGAACAACAAAGTACTGTCCTCACACAAAAGAAACACTGGATGAACCAAGAGCAGATGCACAATGGCATCTTGCTGGAAATCTGAAAAATGAGTTTGAACAACAAATGTTTTTCATTATATTTCTCGTTTTAAGCTTATAATTTTAACTATTCTACATTCTAATGCTGAATATGAACGGGTGTTCAGTCATATAATAAATTAATTCAGGTCTTCTCTTTTGAAAATTTAGATTTAGTTATTGCTAAATATTCTCAAAAAAAAAAAATGTTTTGAAATAGCAGTTCACCAATTCATTTCTAATAAATGCTAAGTCAGCAATGCATGAAAAAAAATTGCAATGAGTTATTCGAATTTGAAATATATTATGCTTTTTATGGACAAAATATTCGAAAATTAGTATAGAAGTATTTCTCACTGAATTATATTTACTTAGTTTAATTCAGTGAGAAATATTTGTAAGTATTTTATATGTGTTTAAGTGAGGAAATAATTTTATAAACTTAATATTTATAAATTGTGCACTGGAGTAAAAAAAGTTGCCTTATAAAATAAATATTAAGACATAAATGTGTGTGTGTGTCGATGTGTTCATTTTTTAAATATAGTATATTCTTTTATTCTTCACAATTACTTTATGAGGTTGATGAATATTTTATTAAAATATTAAAATTGACACAAAATATGTTTAACATAAATAATTCTCAGAATGTATAATTTAAAGAGTAAAATTCTCTTTTTGTTGTTCTACAGTTTTAAACATTCTGTTTCAAGCAAAAACTTCGCTAGTAGTGTCTCCTGAATTTTTTCTCTCAAAATCAGTAGAATCTACTAATTTATTTCTCCAAGGTTGACAGGTATATGGATACACATGTTATGATTATATTTACCATGGTTAAATTATTATCTTGAATAAATTGGCAAATATAAGTTACATTGTTAGTTTAGCTATTGCTACATATTATCGTAACTTCGTTAGAACAAATCATTTCCTCAATTATATGAAATATTATATCACTTCATGTGACGTCACGTCAAAGTCACATGTCGAGTGTGCTCGGTGATATTTTTCTGTTTGTTTCATGAGCCTCCTGCATAAATATATTAAATTTGGGCTTAACCCTGATATCCGTAACTCGATGAATTTGTCGACATTAAGATTCGAATTGAATGTATATGCATTCACATATTGAGATTCACAATTTTTTGACTGTAAAACGCAGGCTTATACTGATATATATGAATCTCGTTAATTTCGCCGTTGGCGATATTTTTTAAAACAGCGCCAAACACGCGCTATGCATGGATTACACTTAAATTTAAAATTAATAAGGGCACAGATGCCATATAATCCATGATTCTAAATTTTTTTGGCGACGAAGAAATGTTGCCAAGATGACATATCGTGACCTGCGCGATGACGTAAATACCGGGGTTACCAAAAGTTAATTTTCTGCATAATTTTTATAGGTCTCCATATGTATGACGTAATAAAAACAATGTTCCCAGATACACAAGAAAATACATCAAAAAATCGCCAATCTCAGAATTTGGCACCATAAATTACACGGCACCTGTGCCTTAATAGGTTACATGTAATTCTGGATGATATTTATTTCGCCATTTTGTTCGTTTGTCTTCAATTTGCTACCATTTTATTTCCATTATTTGTTGTCTATGATAAGCTTATGAATGAAGATAATTTCTTTTAAAACCTTACTCTAGTAAAATAAAATGGTGATTAAATTTAATCTATTTGATTATTTTGGCAAAAAATTGGAATTATCAATGATATAATATAAACTGCTTTATTACCATCTATCATTTCTTATAACATAATTTTTGTCTACAAATTTTTTTTGATAAATCCACGATAATGCTTTTTTATTCTTCGTCAAAATATTACGTTTTTCTTTTAATCGTGGAAAATAATCAAGTTATTCAAATGGTAAAAAATTTGAAAAATGTATAAATATTTAATGATTTTTTTTATTATTAAATATGACCTCGTCAAAATTGAAAACTATTGCTGTCAAATTGTTGGATAAGTTTTAATTGGACACATTCACAAGATTCGAATACAAATATACAAAATTATATAATGTAAGCAATCTACGTTTGGAAAGCGTTTCTGCATTTGTCACATGATAAGTAACAAGTGGGAAAGCTCCACCTGGTGATTAATTGACTCCGTTGTTCCATTGAGGAACTATACTACATTTACTAAATAACGTTGAGATTATTTAATTCAATAAATAAATTTGAAATTAAATAATTAATCGTGTTTCTAAAATCAAGCAATTCCATAAATTACAATTCCATTATACGATAATCATCCTGAACGGAGAAAAATTGTAATTGCTGTCATAAATATTTACGCCGTGTATTGCTTAAAAAGGTTTACATTTTTTAAAACTACCAGAGTAGGACTCAAGTAGGAGAATACAATTTTTCTCAAAAAAATAATTGAAATTATTTTAATCATTGACAGTTTTTACAACACAGCATAAGATCACATAAGATAAAATTTTATTTCAACCCATTGTTCGGCGTAATACAAAATACTTGCTGTAAGGAAAGGAAAATGTAACCAATCTAAAATGAAGCATTATTTTCATTCAAACATTGAAACAAAAAATGCATATAATTTTTAAAAGTGAAACGGTATTCTTTTAAATTTATTAAACATTAAAATTGAATGTCTTCCTAAAATATTTTCTTGATTGTATTAATCTTAGCGTTTGATCAAGTTTTTTTTGTTTTGTTAAAAAAAAAAAAAAAAAAAAAAAAAAAAATGTTTGTTTCTTTTGTTATAGTTGAAAACCTGAGTACGCCACTTTATTAGGATTCTCATGGGTTTAAAATATCCATGACGTCAGATAACACTTCATCTACGTATTGAGACGGCATTGTACATCCGACTTGTCGAAGATTTTGCTGCTTGCCTTAAATTCCATTCTTGGAGGGGCAACAAACAAGGCGAAGTTCACCATCGAATGACTGAAAATATTGTCGAAGTTTATTATGTAAATAAAATGATTTTTTATATAAGGAACAACGCATCTGTTTGAGAAACCGTTTTTCATTGATACAAACCATTAACAAATGGGCAATAGAACAGCAGAAAAAGCAAAATAAGAAAGACGACAAAACATCCACTTTATAAGCAGTTAAAATCAGCAAGGATGATTTAAATTTTTGAAAATTTTATTAATTAATTGAATTTTAAATTAATAATTGTAATATTTATACAAAAAATATCTTTTGAATCTTAAGACTAATGCTTGCTTACGCCAACATTAAAAATTTTCTTTTCATTTTGTTCTTCATTGATTTTTTTCTTTCTTGTTTATCACTGTTATCTAAGACGTGGAAGCTAATAGAATTCACCCTCTTGCCAAAAATTTTAGTTTTCATTTCTCTTAAATCAACCTATCAATTCCTTTATCAAATTTTTCAAACGGTAAAGTGGAGTTAATATTCGGGTGAAATTTATAAAAATCAATAGCTGTTGTGTAAGCCAACTAAGAATTTCGCGACCTGGAAAGAATTTCCGATTTTTTCATAGCAACAGCTTTTTAGAAAAGTAAGTCCCATGTTTTAAATTTTGTCTTATTAAAATCCAGATTTACCCAACTTGCCATTTGATGAAAACCTTATCCATTTACCCAAAAAATTTTTCTTCGTAAAAATAGTTCTATATAAAATAAAATCTTCGGTCGGAGAGACCGACGATTTTTGGGGTAAGATTAAAATGGTAACATTAAAATTAACATTTATGTGTGTTGAGGAGAGGACATAATAGGTAAGAATTCGATTTAGGACGAGGATTCAAAGTTATGGTACGGTTAGTTATGAGATTAACTGTTCTGGTCGGCCGAAATAGGCAACTGGAAATATATTTCAATGGCTTAATCTAACCAGTCTAAAAATTTAAAAAAGGTCGCTTGTTCTAAAGATGGATTCTTTGTCACTTTAAAATTAGCTTTAACTTCTAGTAAAAGTAAATTCTTTCTTTTAAAAAAAGATTAAATTTTACATCTTATGGCGTAATAAGTTAATAAGAAGTGTGATTTCGATTAATCTATTTTCAGATATGCAGTCTTTTTTCTTGCTTTTTTCCTTACTTTTCCATATTTTTCAAAATAGTGCACAGTTTCACTACACCCTGTCTGCTGTTGATAAATATGGGACATTTATAAATCACTATACCTAAGTCGAGTTTTTGCCCTGAGCGGCATTCCTCTGAGCTTCTGTGACGTGGCAAGTTTAGATGTCCTGAATACTAGAAATTCTAACAAAAACTCTTGAATTTAAAAAAAAAAATTATTTGTTAAATTTTATAAAATTTTGTTTGAAGATTTCTTTTCGACTTCTGAGTATTTCTTTTAGAACTCTATCTTAAAATTTCTCTATAATTCTATTTGAATTTCTCTTAGAATACTATAACCATAAATTCAGTTTAGAATTCTTTGTTTACAATATTACTAATTCGAAATTATGTTAGTTCGCGAAATTTTGGATCTAAGTTTGGGTTGGTGAAAAGTGAAATAGTTAGCAATGAGATTAATTATCGTGGTAAATCCTCAGCGAGATGAAAACATTTAATTACAGTTTATAGTATTACAAGTTTGTTGACACTAACAATTTAAATTAGGAACAAATATAAATAATAAAATATGTAAGTAAATAAAATTAATTACGTATATAGCCTAAAAATATAAAGAATTTTATCGCAGTTAAATCATATACCAGCAATATATTATAATATCAAAATATATTAATTATTTTAAATTGGAAAACTTAGTTTCCTAGTAATAAGTTAAATATTGATTAAAAGTTTTTAATAGTTAATTCAACAGATTTTAAAAAAGCTGCAGTTATTAAATATATTTTACAAAATTTAGTGCGTAAATAAGACTCTTCCAAAAATCACCAAAAGACACGTTCGCAGAAAAATTGCAGAAGGCACACTACCTCAAATCATTTTCACCTGAAATTAGTTTTGCATAGATTTTTCCGTCAAGGCATTTTAGGGTGAACTTTCACAAAGTTTGCTGATTCACTTTCTTTCCTTTATTATTTAGTGACTGCTCTTCTCTGCTTTTATTTTTAAATATGTTAGAGAGTTTAACTTTGAAGAATCATAATTATGAAAAAAATTATACATCTTGCATTGTAATTAGTAAAATTGGTGAAAGAAGTAGCATCTTTTAATTTCCGAGCCGAAACAAATATGGCATATTGTTGCTCTTTTTTGATTTTATTTAGCCTTCTAGTTTAAGTTCCTTCTTTCGATAAACTTCTTTTAATAGAAAATTCAATTCAGAATTTTTGAATGATACAAAATCTAATAATGAATGGTTTCAGTTTAGAAAAAATCTTTTTTGACATTTTATGGCATTTTGACTTATTAGATTACAAAGTCAATATTGAATAAAAAAAAATTAGAATACTAACAATAAATATGCTTCTTAATAAATTAAATTACTCTTCATATTTAATTTTATCTATTGCGAGTAGAATATTTTCTCTTAATAGATGGGTAGATAAAATATTGATGGATATTAAGCAACAATATTAAACTATTTTAATACAGTGTTTTATATAAGCTATAAAACTAAGTTCATATTAAAAAAAAACAGCTTACAGGGAAACAAAGTAACAGAATCAAATGAATGATAATTGTTCCTAGATAAAATTAAACAAGGGATGCTTCAAGATTATTCTGCAATAGTTTCAAGGGTTGCATACATAACGTGCATGTAAAACGAAAAGCACATCATACCTACGTAATCAGAACCGGTAAACCAGTCTGGCGCAATTTATCGCATTCTTGGCGCATACGCTTGGCACATTTTACCCTCTGTACGCTTCTCTACTATTTAGTGGTAATTATGAATGTAATCAATTAAGGTATAAAGGACAATAACTAAATATTAGCAATATAAAAAATTAAGGCCAATTTCTTCTTAAGTCAACAAAAAATATTTTATTCTCCCATATAAAACTAAAATTATATAATTAAATTTTTAATAAATTAATATTTGAAAGACTATATTAACATCAATTGTCCTGGACTACAAGTTAACATTTTATTAACAAATGTTATGTGTTTCAGTGTGAGCCAAAAGCATTCTAGTATAAAATAGAAGTTTAAAAAAATGCATTTATGAATTTGATTGGATGAATAAAAAATATAGATGCCGTATAACTCAGGATGCAAAATTCTGAATTTTTTGGCGATGAAGAAATGACGTGCGCAGTGACGTAAATACGAGAATGGCAAAATAGAATTTTTTGCATAATTCGTAAAGGTCTCCATACCTATGACTTAATAAAAATTAGATTTCTAAATATATAAATCAGCCAAAAAATCACTAAATTCAGAATTTGGAATCCTGGATTATACGGCATCTGTGCCAAATAAAATGTATTTTATAAAAAACTGAAAATTTGAACAAGATGTATATAGGAAAAGAGCGAATTAACAGTAGGAATTGAAAAAAATAACAGTTTATGATGACGTTTTTTGATACCCCTTGAGAATTCTATTCATTAAATGTTTTACTTACAAATGGATATATTATTATTTGATCACAGAAACTTAGTACTAATAAATGGCATATTTATAATTTTCTTATTGACACCAAACTAGATTCAGACATTAACGTATCTTAAAAACTTAGCTGAAAATTCGAAGCACAAAAATAATCACCAAGGTATAAACGATTTTTTCACTCATTATTGAAATTGTATTGAAATTAATTCTGCAAGTATTTCTCCTATTTTTTAAATCATTTTTGGAATTTCTCGGTGATTTTAGCAAAATATTTGGCAATGAATCTGGTCCTGAACGAGAAAAGTATTCCCTTTTTTGTTTAACTCCTTCTGTGTTCTAAATTCTTCGTAATTTAAAAGCAGGAACGAAGTAGAAGAAATCTCCCCAATACTTATCCTACCAATCTAGAGGTATCATTTCACTTGGAGAACGTTGCGGCCACTACCTATTTAATGTGTCTCACCACTTTTAGAGAACACGACGGAGATTGTCATAACTTATAACATTTAAAGCAATAGTTTTTTTTTAGTTATGTAAACGAATTCGCAGTTTTAGACAAATTCATTTTGTTTAGTATGCTCTAGTATGTAAATCTACAGAGTTTTCTTACATACTAGAGCTAATTCAATTAGAACTGAAGTCATTTCTAACATTACAAACATCTATGTTTGTGGAAAGAATTGTACCCAAAACCTGTCGAACAGATTATTAAAGAACTAACCATTCAGTTGCCAAATCAGATTTTGAATATGGCTTAAGGCGCTAGTGTTTAAAAACTAACAACGATTTACTTACAATTTTATTTCAAATCGTACAGATCAAATCTCCTGAAAAACAATATAAATATAGATAGATATAAATTCCTGAAAAACAATATAAAATAAAGCATTGTTGTTGATTAACTGAATGCACGTTATACAAATGACACTAAATAAAATGTATGTATATATAACCATTATACCTTAATTATCATTTGCAATCTTAAAAAATTCTAAATCCATTTTTTGGTAATTAATCTTTTATTTTAAATTTATTTCGAATTCGTATTGATTTTACTAAGAAGATAAAACCTATCACTTAAAAGGATTCTATAAATAATAAACTATAAACTGAAATAAAAGAAGACTACCTATTTATAATTTTACAAGTGCCCACAAAACTTTTAGTGAATCCGTAACGATTAAATAAACAATATATATTTATATTATCCTCCCCTATTAAACTCTAGATTTAATCTTCAGAATTCTTTCTGAAAGCACCTTGTTGACTTTGAGGATTTTGTTCGCACACAGAAATAAGAAATACCCGTATCCTGACATTTGAAGTCAAACAAAACATTTCTCTTTCGAAGAAAGTAAGTTTTCGCCCTTATAAATTTTGCAAAAGGAATGTAATGACTCTAGACTATGAATTTTGGAGAAGAAATACCATATGTCATGATATTTAACCACACATATGCTTATCAAAATGGGTATTTCAGTGAGATATAATGAAATTCAGTTGTTATGTTATCAACTTTTCAGAATTGAGATTTTGATTCAGTGAAAGTTAACAATCGGTTCCCTTGGTTCTTTGGTGGTTTTTTTTTTACTCCAAGATAAGAGCGAAGATGAGATTGATAAGATGGATATCACACAAAAGCTATAAAAATATAGGGTTACCAAAAATTAGATTTCATCGCTAATATGTATCGTTGAATTTTTCGCCAAAATTAAGGGGTGATTTATATGAACTGTTATGGACCCATTTCACGGTACTTATTTATCCACAGCACCAGAAAATTTAATTTCATTGTACGCAGTAACTCTAGGAAGTATGTGATCACTGGCATAAAATTGCGTTTTAAAGCTTTAGTCTTAGTTGTGTGGGTTGCATACTTTATAAATTCGAATTTAAATTTATGCTGGCTTGTCGCTGTTTAGACTTTTTTTTTTGCACATCGGGGATCATTAGACCACAACTTACAATTTAATTTGGATTCCGAATTACTACAAGTATCAATGCGATAAATGGGATTCGAATACACGAAATGTTAAACTGAAGGCTAAAGAGAGCGCTAACTGTTCGGCTGCTAACTTGGCTCAATATATAATGTGTGATACAAAATTGTTTCTAATTTAATAAGTGAACATTAATAATTATATGTGATAAAGCAAAGTTAATTTTTAAGTAAGTAATTCAGCCTGGTGTTAAGGAGATATTTATTTACAATCATCTCACAATCATCTATGATAAAAAAAAAGTAACCCTATTATTTGAATAAGTAGATTTCTCAGATAATCCACGAATTTTGAATGAAGTAAACAAATCAACATAAACATGTATTTGAACAATTTATACACACAATAGATCATATAAAACTGTATATTATATTTGACAGTTAATGAAATTATTCCTCTTTTACAAATTTAAAGATTTATTATTTTAATAAACTATTAAAACATTCCATTAATTTGAAATACTTCTTCCTTTTAAGAATTAAAAAATATTTTTTATGGAACTAAGGCATCGTAGATACATTAAGTAGATAATCAGTAGTTTATTGTCCTTGCAAATATTCAAAACTGAAAGCAAAGGCAATTAATTACTAGGAATACGTTCAACACACGTTTAGATATATTGACCCATAATCTTGAATCATTCCTGTAGAAAACAAATGTAAATATTTGAGGTCATGCTTAGTTCTCTGACTTTCACACCGTATTAACGAAGAATCATTAGATGTAATGAAATTAATCAAAATAGTATGGTCTACTAGAACGCTTCATTTTGAATGGCTTGAATTTAAGCCTTCCTCTTTTCGGTCGTGAAAGTAATTAAGAATTAATAAATGAATGATTGTTTGCGAATTAGGAGTGAAGATGGTTTGTGAAATTAAAATGACTGTAACAAAATAGTATGAAGTTTATGAAATGTAAATTGTATTGTCTAAAACTAATGTCATATACCCATTAATAATTAAAATACTGACGAATATTTTGTATACGACAAAAATACTGATTCAAAATTATTAGTACAGTTTCTTCTCAAAATGCTTGTAATTTATAAAGCTTTGACGGGGTAAAAAGTTTCGTTACAATTTCAATATTCTTGATATCTAAATATAAATAGGTTTAAAATAAAATATTGTAGAAAAATTAACATAAGCAGAAAAACATTTTTATTTGTCACAAAATAAGCTTAAGTTTGAATATGGACCAATATTGATGTTTTGATGTCAAATTTATGATCTTGCAAATACTATTCCATAAAACCTGTGTGAAAGGTGTGTGTGTGAGAGAGAGAGATACTTCAGTTACAAATATAATTGTCAGAACTTTTTCCTGAAAAAAATTCGAAAGAATTCCTAATTTATCCTAAATGTGTTTCTACATTCTTTGAAATAGATATCATTTTATTCAATCAGAATAAATATTGGAATGTATACAAGTTCATTTTAGGGCTAAGGTATGCGAATCACTCTGATATAATTTAATTCTAGATATGATCATTTTTAATATAGTCTTTTCATAAATATTAGAAAGAAAATATTGCTCAGTAAATAATTCCTAATTTTATAACATTATGACATTCTTCATCTAGTTTTTATTTCTAAATAACTACATAAAAATATAACAATTGTAACAATGTAAATAACATGATTTTATAAAGTAACTAAGAAAGACCAGCTCACCAGCTTTTGAAGGCAGAAACTTTCAGCAAAAAACATATGCATAGTTTTCGAGAAAAAATATAGGTTTATGAAAAGAAAATATTTCTATTTTTTTAGATTTCACAATCTGTTTTATATATTACTAAATGATATTTCAAGTACCGATAACCTAAAATCAAATCGAATGAAATGTGGAAAGCTTAAGAAAACATTTTAATTATAAGTTATTAAATACTGAGATTACATTTTTAATGCTGATTTACTTATTATCTGCATAGTTATTTTAAATAAAAATCTGAATATAATTACAAATAATCGATTTAATCTACAAAATAAGTATGGGTTTTTGTGATTAATTCAATATTATTCACAATTATTAATGTTGTTTATTTTTTATCTAAAATAATAAAATAACAATTTTATAAATTGTGTCTTGAAATGAAATCTAAATGAAAGCTAATGAATTATATGTGTACAGTGTTATGTTTTCACAATTTTAAAAATTTTACTATCAACAAATAGCATGTAAATATACTTTCCTATATTTACATACAGAAATGCACATATTTTCCAATATTTGATCCATGGAAATTTATATATTTTCTCTTATATTTGGTTCATGGAAATTCACATAATTTCTCATATTTACTTCATGGAAATTTATATATTTTCTCATATTCAGTTCATGAAAATTTATACATTTTTTCTCATTCATTTCATGGTTTTTACAGTTGTATATATTGTTTATATCAGGATTTTAATGCCAAAGTTTTGACATTTTTTGAGAATTCTCAAACTTATAAGTGGATTGAAAAAAGAAATATTAATTAATAAATATGTATTTTCATGTAAAATAAATATATTCTTGAAACATTTTTTAAATGCCTTAATTTTTTATTATTGAAGAATTTTTAAGATTTCTCCTATTATATTATAAAATGAATGTATATAAAGAAAGGACCTCATATATATATATATATATATATGGATAGATAAGTATGTATGTAATGTATACTTAAAAACTACTTTTTACTTACAATAATGTTTTATCTACTAATTATTTACTATATTAACAACAATAAACAAGAAAAAATATTTTTTTTATTTTTAAAATACTTACGAAAAGAATGGCTCATATTAAAGTATACTTGAAATTGCACTTTTTAATTAATAAGAAACAAAGAAAAAATTTCCTCGCTGATTTTAAAAAACCAAAATGTCCATTCTCGATTAATTCATTTAAGAACGATACCTATGTAAATTATCAATATAATAAATCATAAAATGTATTTCTAAATCAAATATAAATGAAGAGTTCAGAATATTTCTAATATAAATATGAATGGCACCTACAAATTATTCTTATCTGCAGGCTATATTACATTTAAAATAGTATGTAACATTTTTTTGAAGGCTAAAATCTGCGAATTAGAGAAAAAGAAAGCTTTTAGTTTGCTAAGGACAAAAAGTAACAATTTGCTTTTAGAAATTTAATTCATAGTTTTGTGATTTAGTTAAAAAAAAAAAAAGATAAAAATATCTAAAAATGAAAGGAATGAAGATGGAATTGCTTTAGAAATTTTTTTCCTACTGCATAAAATTTATAAATTGTTACACAATAACGTATTTGTTTAAATTATCAAGGCTATTAAAATTATTTCAATCAGTTAATTTAATTTAAATCTTCATTTTTTTGGAAATGATATATTTATATAATGTTTTTTAGTAACTACTAAATGAAAGAGAATTCATTTTTTATAATTATTGATTTAAGTAATTTTTGATTTATTTTAATGTAATTTAACTTTTGAAACATGTTTATATTACATATATAAGATGAAATTAGCTTCAATTATCTATATTTTACACTGAAGTGAAGCAAAAGGTATCTTATATTGTTCAACATTATTTTTCATATATTTAATATCTTAAAGCTATTTCTGTTAAAAAATATAGTAAAATTTATGAATGCCTTACAATAATTAATATAAATGTAATAGTTATACTTTGAAATGCCAGTAGTTTAAAGGAAGAATTTTTTACATAAAATTTGAAACAAATTTTGTTTTACTTTATTTAATTGATATATATATATATATATACATATATATATATATATATATATATATATATATATATATATATATATATATATATATAAGTACGAAAAGATACCTTGTAGGCATTAATGTGAAGAATCCTAATGTTAAAACGCGCATTTATTGTTTCGTGCTGTGACATGGCACATCGTACGTGTGTATATTTGAAAAAACAAAAAATTGTTTTCTTTCATCGCTACACGGTGAAAGAAAACGATTTATATTTTCGTGATTATGTTTTTCACTTTTATTTTGAGATGGGAAGAATGGAAGTATTAAAAAGAATTCCAACTATATGTATGCAGTATGAAAATACGTAAGAAACGTCACACCTGTTCACCTAAGACAGCTATAAAAGAGATATCTTCTTGGGGCTGTAGTATGTTGATGCTCATGGTCATGGCTGAGTATTCCAAAGCTGAGAATTGTGAGATAGTTTTACTGTACGGTGAATGTCGACGCAAGGCACGATCAGCAGCAAGGTTGTACCGTCAACGTTTCCCTGAAGGCCCGCATCCTTCTCATCAAACCATGTTAACTTATGTAAAACGTTTAAGCGACACAGGTTCCGTTAGTAGTCGACCTAGATGTGGCAGACCAGCTAAGGTAGGACGGCAAGTTCAACAGGATGAGGTATTAGCATATACCCTTTCATATCCAAAATGCAGCGTAAGAGAGACCAGTCAACACTGTGGTCTCTCCAAAAGTCAGGTTTGGAAAATCCTAAGCGAATCAGGTGCTCATCCATACCGACCAACACCTGAACAGGTTTTATAGGTCAGGGATGCCGAGCGATGCTATGCAAGGTGCAACTTCCTCATGAATCAGATACATCCAATATTCTTGGCAGATATTATGTGCATGCTTTTCACGGAATGGCATATACAAGTGACAAAGCACCCACTACTGGGCTCTGAAAAATCCTAAATGTTTAGTCGTCGTTCGACATCAATTGCGGTATACTATTAACGTTTGGTGTGCAATTTACAATAACAAGCTGACATGCCCAATATTTTACAATGGTACGTTAACGGGTGCGCGAAATTTACAATTGCTACAGACGGTAATACCCGATTTTATGGAGAACCTACCGTTGTTTAATCTTATGAATCTATGGTTTCAACATGACGGCACGCCTGCTCACAAGACATCTCCAGTGAAGCACTACCTCGACAAGGAATTAGGCTACCAAATACTAGGGTATGGCTGTTTCGAAGAGTGGCCTCCACGTTCTCTTGATCTGACTCCACTGGATCCTGTGAGGATATTTGAAACAGCAAGTGTATGCGACCACTCCACAAAAATTGCAGGACCTTAAACGACGCATTACGGTTGCGTGTTCCAACGTGTGAAACATGATCTTCAAGCGAGGGTTCAAATGTGCATTGAAGCGGACAATGAGAAGTTTGAACATCTTAAATGAAGTATATTGTTATACCTATTTTTTCTTTCTTAGATCGTTTTGTCACGTCACAGCACGAAACAACAGATGTGTGTTTTAACCGCTGTATTCTTCACATTAATGCCTAAAGGTATCTTTTCGTACTGAATCGAAGATGCTCTACAACTTTCTATATCACTTTTTCTCTCTATCTCGTTCCGTTTTCGAAATAGGAATGCAAACTCCGCAGTTTTTCACCAGGTGGCGCAGTAGTCCGTTTCATTCAGTAGCGCATGGCTACTTTACTATACCTAGACACCATTTTTATAAGTATAGTAGCAACTGTATATATATATATATATATATATATATATATATATACTACTGGCCATTAAAATTGCTACACCAAGAATTCGACATGCTATGTATGTGAAATTTATGCGAAAGGAAGAAGGTGCTGTCATATACAATTGATTATCTTTTCGGCGCATTCAAACAAAGCAGACGCCAGTAGCAACACCTACATTGTGTTTAAATGAGAAAATTGTTCAGCCGGCTCCTCATACACAAATTGCATTTGAACGTTGTTGCCTGGTGAAAAATTGTTGTGATGCCTCGTGTAAGAAGGAGAAATGAGTACCAGCACGTTTCTGACTTTGATAAAGGTCGAATTGTAGCGTACCGGGATTGTGGTTTATCTTATCGCAGTATTTCTGCACGCGTCGTTCGAGATCCAATGACTGTTAGCAGAGTATGGAATCGATGGGTTCAGGACGGTAATACGAAACGCCATGCGGGATCTCAACGGCCACCTATCACTAGCAGCCGAGAAGACAGGCATATTATCCGCATGGCCGTAATGGATCATGCAACCACGTCACGAGCCGTGAGTCAAGAAACGGGGTCGTTTGGAAGACAACAAGTATCTGCACGAAAGTTTGACGACGTTTGCAGCAGCATGGACTCTCAGCTCGGAGACCATGGCTGCGGCTTCCCTTGTCGCTGCGTCATAGACAAGAGCGCCTTCAATGGTGTGATCAACGACGAACCTGGGCGCACGAATGGCGAGACGTCATCTTTTCAAATAAATCCAGGTTCTGTGTAAAACATCATGAGGGTCGCATCCGTGTTTGGCGGCATCGTGGTGAACGCCCACTGGCAGCGTGAATTTGTCATCGTCATACAGGCCCATCACCTGGCGTGATGGTATGGGGTGCCATTGGATACACGTCTCGGTCACCTCTTGTTCGCATTGACGGTGCTTTGAACAGTGCACTTACATTTCTGGTGTGTTACAACCCGTGGCTCTACCCTTTATTCGAGCCCTGCGAAACCCTACGTTTCAGCAGGATAATGCCCGACTGCATTTTGCCGGTATTGTACGGACCTTCCTTGATACGGAACATGTTCGGCTGTTGCCCTGTCCAGCACGTTCTCCAGATCTTTCACCAATAGAAAACGTCTGGTCAATGGTTGCCGAGCGACTGGCTCGTCCCCAAACACCAGTCCCTACGGTTGATGAACTGTGGCATCGTGTTGAAGCTGCATGGGCATCTGTACCTGTACACGCAATCCAATCTCTGTTTGACTCAATGCCCAGGCGTATAACTGCTGTTATTACTGCCAGAGGTGGTTGTTTTGGGTTCTGATTTCTCAGGATCTATCCAGCCAAATATGTTTTGAAAATTTAATCACTTGTTATTTCTAATATAATATATTTGTCCAATAAATATCATTTTGTTATATCTATTTCTTCCTGGTGTAGCAATTTTAATGTCCAGTAGTGTAATATATATATATATATATATATATATATATATATATATATATATATATGTATGTATATATATATATATATATATATATATATATATATATATATATATATATATATATATATATATATATATATATATATATATATATATATATATATGTATGTATATATCTGTGTGTGTGGGTGCTTGTAATCCACGTTGGATGCTATAGGTTAAAGTTTCCCAATTGCCTTATTTACCCTTTATCCACCAGAATATCCTAGGCATTGTATGGTCTTAATTGATACATAAAATTGAAAAATTTAAACTTACAAAATCATTAATTCATTAATATTAAATTCTTTGAAATGTAATTATTCAGAACAAATTCAGACATTATTCAGCCAATCATCTCTATTCTGCGAGTGTTTAGTCTTGTTGAATACCAGAAATGCTTAAAAAATGTGGCTGTCTATTACATGGCGTCTCTGAAATCTCTCTTGTAAGAAATATTCATGAGATAGCAAAATTTTGGTGCAAATAAGAAACTATCCACTCTCCTTATTCTAAATGGTAGGAGTTGAACTAGCAATTTTCCTTCAACAAAAGTGATAGTTTTACTAATCTATGTATTGCACCCCTTTAGAGCAACGAGAAAGAGATAAAGAATTCACAGTATATCAAAAATTATTATTCTAAGCACTTAATATTTAACCGCAATTATCATTACCGATAAGAAGATGCTTCTAAAGACAACAAGCGTTGAAGAAAAGTTCTAGAAAAAGCCAAAATGGTTGGAGTTCTACTAGCTATTTTCATTTAACAAGAACGATATTTTTATTAATTTAGTAATTGTTATCCCATTCAGAACAATGAGAAAGAGATATAGAAATCACAGTATATCATAAAATTTTCTATTAATCTAAGCACATAATTTAACCGCAATTATTATTACCATTAAAAACATGCTTCTAAAGACAACAAGCTCTGAAGAAAATTTCTAGAAAGAGCCAAAGTGGTAGGGGCAGTGAACTAACGTTTCAGAATGGAGAAAATTTAGAATGAAGATTATTGATTTCCAGAGCGTAAATCTAAAATAGGAATTTGGCAAGTTATCAAGTCCCAGATTCTGAATAAATCAACAATTTGGTTTTATTTTGGTAACCTCCGAATCGAATCACGGACGTCTGCGTAACGCTTTTCTTCGCAATGTACCAGAACCAATGAGAAATTCAACAAATTAATGATTTGAGTGCAATTCAATGAACTTTACCAGAAAAACAGTGAAATTATGATGATATTGCTTATGTACTGTAAGATAATAAATAGTTTCAAAACATTAATGAAACATTTTATTTTTAATCATCATTCGAAATAACAATATTAATGTAAACATATTGTATTTATTACTCAATTTTGAGTTTTATTCTATAAAACATATAAACTAATTTGTATATTCATTTAAATGTGAAATTTAATATGTATTTCGGCACTGAAATGTAGCTTAACATTTAACCCCGTTGGATATAATTAACATTTAACCCTGTTGGATTATTAGAAAGTGATTTCATTTATTAAGATCATGTGAATTATTGTCAACAAGACAAGAATATTGTAAAATGTATTGTGAGAATCAGAATATTTTTAAAGAATGTTTGTTTTGCGACAAGTAATTACATTAAAAGACATTTATTTAAATTAAAATAACATTAAATTAAAAATTACAGTTAAGATCTATTTAACTGCTCATATATCTCATCAATCATGCATGATTAAAGTAATTTATGTCTTAATAAATATTCTCCAAACTACTTTAAATAAATTGATAAGAATGGAAACAAAACTATTTTTTCATATGATAAAGATTTACTTCATCTCATTTCAGTTACAGCTTTAAATTTAACTTTGCCAAGCTCTAAATAGTTCTTTGTGAATTAAGTCCAAGTTGTTAAATACCTTATCTGTCTAATGATTGGTCAAAATGCTCTTACTCAACCGTTGGCTCTCAGCACAAATTCATGAGTATGGCTTCAATGAATTATAAAAGGATTTCCTTTGCTCATTTGAGCTTAAGCTAAAGGTTAGCTTAATCAAGATTAATTTAATAAAGAATGCTTTTGCTGTCTAATGATTGGTTAAGACGTGTTTAATCGAGCGTTAGTTCTGATAAGTGCTTCGTGAGATATGCGTGAGGAAGATTTAATAGAACATAAAAATAGAGAAATAAGTAGATTCTGGAACATAAAGATAGAGAAGAAACTGCGAAATAGAAACTAAAACATATAAAAGTTACTTGTTTTTTGCATTACGATTTTCTACTTCATAAGCTTATACTTAAATACCATTTTTGAATGTAATAACTTCAACAAATAAATATTAAAATCAACATCATTTCGATGATTGAAATAATAACAAGTTCTGGAATGATTGTTGTTTTGAATTTTCTGTGTATCGATTCTAATTCATCATCAAAGTAAACTAGCTTTTGTTTTACACAGATTGGAAACTAACATGAAATTTACATACGTAGAAATAATTGACTTATGTATTTAAGATTTTATTTATTTCTCTTAAAGAGTCAAAGTTAACCGTTGAAAATAAATTTCAGATGTAAGTGTGGATGTGTAATATTTTATTGAGAAAAAGGTAATGTAAAGAAAGAGAGAGAGAGAGAGACAAGTGTTATAAATTTTTTGACTTTGACATTATTTATTGATAAAAATTACTAATAAAATATATGGCATACAGGCTACTATGCAATTTAAAGTGAGCATAAGTTCCCTAATTCTTAAAATTTTGTTTTATTTATTAGGCACTGTATGTTTCGTTTTTTAAAAAGCTTCTTCACAACATATTTGACAGTATATTTAACTGAGACATAATATTGTTCTGTTGTGTCTCTCCATAAAATGATTTATTTATTATAACTAAAAAAACCGTCATAATTTTATTATATGATACAAAAATATAATATATATTATTTACTGTTTTATTGAAAAAAAGTAAATGTTTAAAAACAAAATATCCTAATTAGTAAATTTTAAAATTTATTTCATTTGAATAAAAACAATTAGTGGTATTTGCTTTTGTGAAATATAAATATTTAATGAAAACAACATACTACTATAATTGAAAACTGGTAACAATTTTAAAGATTCCATTTTTTAAATTTCTCTCTTTTCGGAGAGATTTTTTTTAAATTGTTTTCTTTAGAACAGAAAAAGGAAAGAACAAGGAAACAAATTTATAAAATTCAAAGAAAAAGCTACTAGACTACTCACTTGTTGCCAATGACAGCGGCACGTGCCAGAATATTAAAATACTAAATTGCAGTTAATTTTCTTAATTGATATTAACAAAAAAAAATTGTTTCCCAAAAGCCTCATTAACAAGCTATTTGCTAGGAATAAAGTAGGACTTAATTTTAGTTTTCATTCTGAGTTATATTTTACGAACTCAATTGATTATTTTCTCTAATTACCTGTGCTTAATAAGTTAGTATTTGGTAAATTATTTGCTTAAATATTAATAACTTCCAGAAAAATTGCCTCAATTTATTGTTGGCTTCTTTTTTAATAACAAATCAAAGCACAGAAATTATTTGAAGTTAATTCATTTTAATTCTTGTGATTTTTTGATGCATTTCTGTTATTTAAAATTATTCAAATAATGTTTTTTAGATTATGTTTCTTACTTTTACTGCTATCACTATTTTTTTCTTGTTTATTTATTTTTCTACTCACTGTTATTTGAAATACAATATTTGCCTGATAAAATACTTGTTCTACAGTTTTGATTTCTCCTTTATCTAGGTTGTATTTCTATACATATGTAGATCTATAGCTATACAATGGAAACATTTTAGTGTTTTAAATAAATATTCTTAATAATCCAATCAATTAATTTAAAATCACCAGTTTTAAAAATACTGTTGATGAATTATTTAAGTGAAATCGTAAACTTCTCACCATAAAATTAATCATCCTAATCAGTTAACTAATTTTTAAAAAAGTATATTTTCCTCTTTTGATTCCGATTTTTCAACTCGTTTCGGAAATTAATTCTATCAATGAAAATAATTCTTCATGACGGTTTAATTTATAATCGCTTAAACAATTATAAGAAAGTTACAATGTCATCAACACTTAGTTCTGAGTTTTCTTCATCAGATTGTCAATTATTATTTTAAAAAGTTAATATAATTAGTATTCTATATATTTCCCATAAATATAATATATTAATAATTAATTGTTATATTTAATAATAGATGCATATTCTCTATTAGATTTATGGTTTGTGTTACATTTATGAACTACCGGATAACTTCATTTAATTTTATGAACCTTCATTCTATTTTAAATATCTTAAATTAGAATAAAAAATATGCTACATACTAAAAAACGATAAATATTACAATAATTTAATTAAAATCATTAATATTTGTTTGGGTACAAATAATTTTAAACTGTGCAAATGCGGCAAAATTGTAGTTTCGTGTGTGATTTATTTTTCCCATCTAATTTATTAGTAAAATTGTTGGTTCAAAGGGAATCAATATTGTCAATAACAGGCAAGCATAATTTCACAATGACATTGGGAAATCAGAAATATTTGTTTGTTCGATAAACATGGTAACTTTTTCGAAGTTTTCAATTATATTTCTATAAAAGAATCAGTTTTTAATAAACATATTGATTTCTGATTTAAAATTTTTACTGTTTCTATTATTTAACAATTAAGTTTATATATTTTAATCCAGTACAAAATCAATCTTAAAAATTATTTTTCCTGTTTTTAAAAATTTACCAGTAATTAAGCAGTTAATTAATCATAAGAATTTTTATGCATCTAGTTTGCATATCTTTCTGTTACAGTATGTTTCAGAAATTTGAATAACTTGAAATGCAATACTCAATTTTCAGATTTATTTAATTTTTATTTGTGAATGATGTGTAACTTAAATGCAGGAGAAATAAAAGTTTTCTCAATTATAGAAATGCTTGCACATATATGATCTATTACTCATTGATAATTCAAACTCAAGATTTTTACATTAATATAATTTTACCTCATGAATACCAAAAGAAAAAACATTCTCAATTAAAGCAGAAAGGTGATATATTTTTATACACACGGTATTATGCCGATGTTGAAAAAACACGAAAGGAAATATTTTTCATTTATTTTTTTAACACTTCGTGAGTTAATTAATTTATTTTTAATTCATTTTCAGTTTCTTATCTCTCTATACTTAATATTATATTTAAAAGTTTTGCTTAAAATAATCCAAATTTTGCTGTAACAATATTATCCAATACGGGAGTTAAAGAGAATTTCTCAAGATAAATGTTTATTAACTGAACAGTTGAGCTCCAGTGATATACAAAGCAATTTTCGTTATTATGTAAATGACTTTAATTAGATTCTATATATATATATTTAAAATGTTTAATATTGATCATCCATTTTTGCTTAAAAATAAATAAAATTTTAAGTTATACCAGTGACGATATAATATATATATATATACATATATATATATATATATATATATATATATATATATATATATATATATATATATATATATAAACACATATATATATATTTTATATATATATATATATATATATATATATATATATATATATATATATATATATATATATATATATATATATATATATATATATATATATATATATGTATATATGTATATATATATATATATAAGAATAACTTTAATTCTGGAGATAATATAATCTATATTAAGTGGCGCATCGTACTGAGTCGGCATCATAAATCTGATTTGTCGACGAATTTGCTTTCTGCCTACATATCGTATTGTTCGAGTGGCAGCAGACAAGGCGAAGTTCTCTATCGAAAATCTGAGAAACGTCGTTGATGAGAAAAATTTCATTCATAATTTCCACCAGTAATAAAGAAGTTTTTTTAATTTAATTTTTTGTTTATAAAAGTTTTCAAAATCATAAAAATTAACTGTTTTACTAAATAATTAGTCTTTAAATTTTCAAATCTTTAGCGATATTACTTCCAAAATTGATCACGTTGAAAATAATACAGAAGTAAAAGCAAAATTATAGAGAAAAACAAAAGACCAAACATGCAATTTATTGTTAGTTTAAATCAGCAAGGATGATTTAAATTTTTTTATTTTTTACTTGTTTTTAGAGAAATTAAAGTACAACTATATTAAGCTGACAATTTTCTCTCCCTCAAAATTATTTTTTAGAGAAAATGGCTGTTAGTAAAAATTATTTTTTTCCTTTTTAAAAATTCAATTAAAATAAAGTTATACAGAAAAAACATTTGAAAGCCAAATAAGAAACCATAAATTTTTCTCGTCTTTCTTTTTCACTAAACGAGATCTATATGTTGTACTAAAAACAGTACGCCTCCTTTCTTCGAAATTTTTAAGGGACATATTTAATCACTCTGAATAAACTTTCGTAGTTTGGTTTTAAGAAAAAATTATAACATTTGACTTAGATGTCAAGATTTTATTGTTAACATATTTACATAAAATAACCGTTACTGCCGAATATCATTTAATTGTTTTATTTTTCCTGTTTTCGTTTACTTGTACATCACGCAAATATTTTTCTGAGCTTGTTAATTAAAATTAAATTGTGCTTATTAATTAGAATAACGATAAAATAAACTATTCTATATAATTCATCAAATTACTTAAATTATTATTCGAATATTTTTACCATTTAATGAGCTGCATGATATTTTATTATTTGTTTGAAATAAACAATTTAAACAAGTTTTGTATGTGCAAGGAAAATTTAACATAAAACTGTAAGATAAGGCGAGATAAGATAAAGTAAAGGTGAGGTAATAAGATAAGGTGAGTTTCACGCCGGGTAAAAAAAGGATACCACAAAATATTTACAAGTAATTTCAATACAAAATTTGTTGCTGATAATTATTAAAATACAGTGAAACACATGTTATTTTAATACACTATTTACCTTTAAAATATAGCAGAAAGTATTAGTGATTTTTTAGAGCTTCAATAAGAGAATGTTGAGTAAATACATACATATTATAAAAATAGTTTTGAATTAAGCGAAATTGTGAAACTACTTAAAATTGTTTTATTTAACGTTGCCTGATATTTCTTTTAAATACTAAAATATTATTGAAGTCTACAAAAAAAGTCACTATAAATGTCTGTGTGAGATGGAGAATTTTTGGATGCAGCCCAATTTCCATTGTCCAATTCTAGATTACGCGTAAATCTCTTTTTTATCATTAAAAGCTTTATTTGCTTTGTTTCTTTTTTACTATATAGTTTGTAACGTACATGTGGCAATACACATTCATCATAGCTTCAACAATTGTAGTCAAAATTTTAAGAAAAAGTTGAAGTACCCCCAAAAGTAGCAAATATTATTTTATTCATTCATAGCTATCATTTCTCATTCTTTCTTATTCAGATAATGATAACACTGTTAGGAAAGCATTAGAGCTGAAAAGAAACTTAATATGTAAATTAGAAATACGTATATCAAAATATTTTATCAAAATTTCTCTTTAAAATACATTACTAAAAATATTAAAAATCATGAAAATGTGAGAAAAGTTTTACATTTTGAAGCTCTCATTTCAGGGAATTTGAAATTATATATAATTCATTTTGAAATATCCATTATAATTATTTGATATTGTAATTGGAGTATGCAATTTTAAAATCTTCAGAATGTTTCTAAAATTATTCTCCTTCCAGAACAATATCACTAATAGTATTCAGCATTCTTATTTTTGCCAAATTACTCATCATATTTCAATTGTATTTTATCTCTGCAATAAAACAAAATTCTATGTTTAATTTTTGCAAAATACTGAAATAAAGGCAACATGGACTCAGACTACTGTGTAAGAAATTATAAGAATGAGCTGTCCAATGTATAATAAATCGTTTGAATTTCTAACGTTGCCAAAATATTTAAGAAATATATGTTTTTAATTTACGACAGTATTATGATATATTATGAGATCAAGGGATTTTTTTCTTCAAAGTGTTTTCCTTTTCTTTCAATTTTTAAGTTATCGTATTTCTCCCCTGCTTAGCAGTTATTTAAAGTTTAAGATTATTTTCCATTAGTAAACATTTTGGGATAGTCATGAATAAAAACGATTCTAAAATTTTTGCTGAAATAAAACTTTGCACTAAATAAAAAAATAACCTTTTAAATTAAACTTATATTTTTCAAATAATTTTAATTTAATACATTTTATTTACAATTGCTTTTACAGCATATTATGGAGAATGAGTTTAGTTATGGCATATTTCCACAAGATTTCTTCCAGTTTCACTATAAATCTGCCAAAAAGTATTCACATACGGCATAAGTATTCTTATGTTACTTATGATGTATATAATATATATATATATATATATATATATATATATATATATATATACAATATATATATATATATATAATATATATATATATATATATATATATATATATATATACATATACAGCATAATTCAGACATACATTTTTCCAGTTCAACCCCATTGCAATACCATAGAATATATTTCGGATTTCTATCATATTTCTATGATAGGGCGTAGATATGAATGTTTTGCTAAAATGTAAGAGACTCTGCTTAATTATTTATAAAACAAGTCAAGAGAAGTTGCTATAGCTTGTTCATCATTACTTATCCTGTGCAGTTAATTAAATGCTTATTACAGTTTTATTTTAGTGCATCAAATATATAGCACAAAGTTAGTACAGTAGTTCTACACTTATAAATCTATTTTTAGGATTTATATAGATTTAGTTTGCACGAAACCTCTATATAATTTTTTAAAGCAATATTTTCATTAATTAGTTTTACGTATTTATTGTATAAGAATAAAAATTTGCCAATACTGTAATGTCCTTAATTTCGGCAGAAGAACCAGTGGTTGTAAATTTTGCAACCAAGAATACCATCGAAGAAACGGAATGTTGAAACTTGTTTTCATAAAAACATTGACAATATGTTTATAAGGAAAATTATTATTAAAATAAGCTCAATTTTACTCAAAAAGTTTACTTGGATAAATTTTATATTTGAAATAAGAATAATTTGCTCTATAAAACAAGGAATTCACACATCTATTTGTTTCAAATAAATTTTAGAAAGAGTATATTAAAAAGCACGCATTTTTACGCTTATTTGAACATTTTACACATTTATAGTTTGATATATCAATATAATTTCACTTGAAACAATATTATGATCTAGAATACTTTATCTAGAATTTATTTTTAAATATCTCGATTTATGTGAAGGGCAACCGTAAGTTCGATTGAAGAAACAAAAATAAAACTTAATTAATGTTAAAAATTACGAGTGATAATAATATTTTCCCCATAAATGAAACAATAATATATCTTAAAAATTTAATTGTAGTTTTAGCAAGAGTTAGAGTTCACAAAAAATATAACATAAAGTAAATATATTGCATTATATTAAAAGATATCTTAAGTGATTCTGAATTAAAATTTTAATGAAATTATTTTTATTTTAATCAAACAAATTTAATTATTAAAGACATAACTTAATGGTTCTAACAAACGCAGAGTTAATTAAGTGAGTCTCAGTATTAATTTCTTTCGTCTAATTTAAAAAAGCAAAAATTCATCAATTCAATAAGCATTCTGATGGCATTACTATTTGAAAAAGAATATACCAAACACTGACAGCTTCAAATATTTTCTATAAAAAAAGTGTTTTATTTGCGCTAATAATTGAACAATTAACAATTAGTAAAAACAAGGTAAATTGGTGCCTACAAATCTTTAAATTCTATGAATTTTGAATAGTTGGATTATTTAATTATAATATTGTTAAATATTTTTAAAATAAAATTATAAATGATATTTTTATCAGAATCCAATAAATTTAACCAGTAAAAATATTACTTAATGCAATTATTCGACGTATTACTTATTAAGAACGATTTAATATTGTTTGATTTGATTTGCAAAATGTTAATTAATTCAATATATATTTTAATGACATCACAATATAGAGCCGTGTGTCACAGTGTATGTCAATGGTTCCACTAAAATATATATTAATAAATATTTTCATTCAAACAATATTTTTATTTGTTTCAATCGTTAAAATATTAATTAATGATAATGGTTAAAGCTATAATTCTTTTAATTCTATTTTAATTCCGAAATATTTTAAATATTTTCACATAAATGAAATGAAATCAAATTTGTGACTTAAAAAATTTTCTGAACCTTTCATTTCAAATTTCAGGAGCTAATTTTAATAAATTTATATTACGTATGCTGATGAGATATCCTGATTTATTATTTACTTAATCTAAAAATTTTATTTCGCAAAGTCAGTTTTAATCTTAAACGATTTATTGCCAAGCCTTTTAATAATGTTAACAATCAGAATGATTCATATATTCAATGATATAGATATTACGGTGAAAAACTTTTAGGGCTAGAATAGAGATAAAATTATATCATAACTAATTAAATATTTGATAGCTGAAATCTGGAAAGTTCTAGAAAATAGATGCAAGATGATTGTTGAAGAGAAAGTAAAACTATCGATGCCTAAAATTTACTTGAATTATTTTAAATTTCAACTAATTAACGACTTCTTAAATAATTTAATTTATATTTTCTATTCATTTCGTTTATTTTATTTACTACATACTTAAGGATATATTATTTTAATTAAAACGCTTTTCTGGGAAAATTATTAGAAATGAATATTAATTAAACATATAAAAAAGATGGGATACATTTAATTCAATTGAATTTCATTATTTATATGTTCATTAGTAAGGGATATTAGTTTAAAAAACATCCTTTTTTATAATGTAAAAAGTAATAAATTATTCTAAATGAGCAAAAAAAAAAATTTAGTTACTCATTTTAAAAAGCCAGTAAATTATACATCAAAAGTGTGTAAGGAGCTTCAGGAAGCGCTTAGGGAAGATGTAAAGAGGGAAAGCTTACCTATCAGGGGCACGTCGTAGCGATTGTTGTCTCTTCCCCTGGGTTCCCTAGGCGATGTCGGATCCGGGTCGACGGGGATCGTACTCTTAACGTTCTGCTTGGGCTCGACGTGCTCCCCACCACTCTGGAGGGGTAATTTTTTCATCCTCCTCCCCCTGTTTTGACGCCGGGGCATAGTGGCCATCCAAGGTATGCGGTACGTATTCTCATCCGTTATGATCGGATTCGAACTCGGAGCCTCGAGTGGGCCCCTGAGCTGCTGCCGCTTGTGGAATGCCTGAGCGGAGGGGGTGATTGCCACGAACAGGTTGCTGTGGGGCTTGCGGAGGGAGTTGCTGTCTTCGAACTGACCACGGGCGGAGGTCGGAGCGGCTAGAAGCAGTACGAGTCCGGCGGATACTATATGCAGGAGGGACACAGTCATAGTTAGATTCACAGAAAGTTCTATATTATCTATAAACAGAGAGGGCTTCGCTTCCAAAATATTTCTCTAAAAGCTGGCGATCCGGCTCCTATGCGGACATGCTCGGCGAGGGACGGCCGACACAGTAGGGGTTGGCGGCGGGAATGAAAGTGACAACACAAAACCGCGCGACACAGAGAGTGAAGCGACACAGCGCCTGGCTTTTGAATCGTCCGGGAAGTGTTTTCGTCCGCTCCTACTCGCGTTCCGGATCAGCGCCTTGTGCCGGATATCCCCTCCCCTTACCCCCAGAAAAACCGGAGCGCGCGCAACTCCGCCTTTATTGGTTCGCTTGGAAAGGTCAGTGGGGGATGAGGAGAGAGAAGGATCGCAGCGATTTATTCGCCCGCACCAACCACCCACGCAATTTTTGTTTGGCTGTCTTCACACCGAAATATCGTTGTAACGTTTTTGGGGGGATCGTAAGCACGTGACGCCCCGGCGTCGTCTCGGTGAAAGATCCCCTATTTGCGGTTTATGCTGGGGTCAGCTCGTCTCGTCTGCTGTTTTCATTCACCAACTTTGTCATCCACCCCCTGTTCAAGCTTTTCATTTAGAACCTCGTGTTGCATGAGTCAGATTTCTGAGGTTAATTCTAACTGTAATGGTTCATTTGCCAGGACTGCCTTTCTAATAAAAATTAGTCACTCTTCAATAACCTCATTAGTTTGTGGGTATGGAGTCTGTGGTTATGCATTGCGCTGCTTCATACAGTAAGGCAAGTTGCTGTTCTAAATCTGATACGAGTGGCGATGTCATGTACTAGGAATAACAAAGTCAAAGTGAGAGAAACAAAAGGATGGGAACGTTACGCAATCATTATCACTTACTTCCCCACAAACAAAAATATATACACAAGAGTATTTGCATTTATGTCGGAGCAGCTAATGTCTGTGGTTGGGGCTTTGGAAATTCGATCATTTCTTTTTATTTTCGACTATGCAATAGAATCCTAAACCAAAAGTATTTCGAAATATATTTTAAAACTCAAAGTGAGTAAAAAAAACAGTATCATGCTGTGACCCAGTTATTTACATTGTGTTCTATCGGACTGCATTTACTTCAAATTTTAGCAACACATTATACCGAATATCTTAAGTATGGAAAAATTACGAGGCCTTAATCAAAAGCTCGAATCCAAATTATAAAATATACCAAAGACTGGTTAGAAATGACAGGTTTGGTGTGAAATGGAATACCTCGTGGTTTGTCGAAAAATTTAGGAATAAACTTTAATTTATCTCAGTTTAGATTTTATGTATAAGCCATCATGTTAGTCACTTCTTGTTGCCTATCATGGGGTCAAAAAAGTCGCCTAAATTCAAGGAGTACCTGATTGTAAACTCGTACAAAATATATGTATTCGTTTAATGTTCCTAATTTAGATGGACTAGCATAGATGGACATAAAATCGACAGCAGAAATGTAATTATTTTTAAACTATTACACCAACGGAATGACAATGTAATAGCACAGATGCCGTATAATTCAGGATGTCAAATTCTGAGTTTAATGATTATTTTGGCAGATTTTCATATATATATGTGGCAACCTGATTTTATTGCGTCATAGATATGCAGACCTAAAAGAATTATTCAGAAAATTCTATTTTGGCAACCCTAGTCATTACGTCATCACTCACGTCATAATATGCGTCATCTATGTAACATTTTTTCATCAAGAAAACAAAATTCAGAATTTAGCATCCTGGATTATAAAACATCTTTGCCAGGCCAACATATGAATGTGTGTAGACCAAATCTCAATATGGCTATCTTTTCCAAATCAAAATCAAATTCGCTATAAAACAATTGCAATAATAAAGTTAAATAAACGCAATGTTTCTGGTTGGTTTATTTCCTCCGACCAAAACAGTTAAACATAGGCAGCTGCCTCTTAATTTTGAACCCTAGTCACATGAAGAGGTCAACCCCTGGCTGGCATCCTCCTCTCTCTTCCAACCAAATAAAACAAATGATCACAAAAATGACATATTTGTATATGAGAATTCAGCAAGAATTTGATTTGAAGTCTTAAAAGAACGGATTACGTAAATATATATTACCGAAAATTGTGCATTTTAATTTTCCACGGAAGAAAATATTGATGTCAGGGATTCAAAATTTCTCCTCAGCAATACACGAATGTCACGCTATTTCAGAATTTATCGCTTTTTAAAATTATTCAGTGGTAGAGAACAGCATAGGATAAGTGTTCGAAACATTTTTACGATTAAAAGCGTCTTATTATGATTAAATATCTATAATTGCTACTTAAATGTTAATATTTTTTCGGTTTATTATATGTATTATGCATATTTAAATGTTTCCTTCCTGAGATTTATTATTTAAGCAGAATAATGAAATTTTTTTCATTTAATTTCATATTCTTATGTTGTTTGAAATAGATATGTGAGGAAATTCTAATTTTTAAATACACTAATTAAACTTTTTACGTGTGACGATTATCTCGCCAAATTTTCGAATGCAAATATATATATATATAATAAGTGTGTGTGTGTGTGTGTTAATTTTGATGTGTATGTTTGTTTTTGATTCAAATTAAGTAATTAACAATAAAATTTTTGAACAGAACAAAAATAATTACTTTGCATATAAATAAAAGTAAAAAAGAAAAGGAAAGAAAGGAACTAGTAAAAATTAAAAAGGAAATGAGATAAAGTAAAAGAAATATTGAAAATAAAAACGATGTAAAACTTTAATCTTTCTCAACAGAAAACAAAGCAAAAGGTATTTTGAATCCATTTGTGTAAGGATTCTTAAAAATAAAACAATTCACAAATAAATTGCTTTCTATGATTTTCTATGACTTCAAACTAATGAGAAATAAAGGAGAAAGCTGATACAAATCAACACGAAATGGAAACAAGAAGTTACAAAATATGTGTATGCAACGAAATAAAATGTTTAAAAAAATATTCACTATAAGAACACGTTTGAAGTAAACAAGATATAAAAATTGAGGACAGAAAGTAAGGATAAGAACTAAAAGCTGTTTAAAAAGGATTTGAAAAGGGGTCAGAAAAAAATTAACTTGTTAAATGATATGAATCAGTCGCTTAGTTCCTCGGGAAACGAAAGGAATAAAAAGATAAGAAGAAAATTGTTGCTAGAGGATTGAACTAAGCAATGTTTCATACTTGATGTTACAGTTAAAAATGAATAAAGCAAGGTATTTTTACAGATATAAAATGAAAAGAAAAAAAATATAATAAATAAAATTATAATTATTTATATCCAAAATATTTATAGATAATAATTAAACAGAAGATTTGATTCGCGTTTTCCAGTTTCATATAAGATAAGCAAAAAACAGTATTACAAAGAGTAATACTGCAAATAGTATTACAACAGTAATATAGTTAATACAATTAAACAAACTTTATAGATTAAATTTAAACAAAATGTGGAGAAATAGATTTCTAATTTATATATTTGCTGAGTAACATTTTTTGATTAATGATTTAAGAGATATTTGAGTAGCAATATAACAATCACACAAAAATTTGTTTTGTTGATATACTTACTGTAAAATTAAATATTGAATTATTATATTTTTCAAGTAGGAAAATTTTCAGAAAATATCCAAAAATAAGACCACAATCAATTTGATAACTTTTCAAGAAGGATAGAGATCTTGGGAAGAGTTTGACACTATCTTCTAGATTCATGGATTTATACAGCTTTTACTAATGTTCTTAAAATTCGATTATTTGATTCAATAAATGAAATATGGTGTCATTTATTTAGTATATTTTATAATATGATTTTAGAATTACAAAACACAAATTTTTCTGATAAAGTTCTAACTTGAATAACTTATATATTATGAATAACTCTAAAAAATGTGTATAAAGAAATATTAAAGGAATAGGGGAAACACGAAATTGTAGATAACTTAGGAATTATTAGCTGATAAAAATATCTAAACTATTTTGAATGTTTTATAGTTACGCTAATTACTAAAACACTTTTTTTACAGATAGGGGACACAGGGTAAATATCACTTCGACACAAAATTCATTCAGCATTTCAAAAGAAAGTATAAAGAAACACAGCGCCAGAAAGGAGCATCCATGCCTGAACCGGAATTCGGATCCGGGACCAATGGTCTAAAAAATCAGGAACGCTAACCACTTAGCTGTCACTAAAAATACGCCAGACAAGTTTAATTGCAAAATAGGCATATAAATTTAATTTCATTCAAGAGGAAAGAATGAAAGTAGCAAAATATATCGCTGATGAATATCTTTTAAAGTGTTGTAACAGTAAAAAAATTTAAAAAAAAAACACACACACACACTTTAATTGTTTTATTAATTCTTTACTTGAGACAATAACCAACTCAAGAATACATTTGCTTCAAGTTTCTTTGTTATGGAACAAACTCATTTTTCATTTTTTTGAAGAAGATATCAAAAGAGTAAATTTTAAGAATTAAGTGATAAACATGATTTACATGATCGTAAAAATAAGAATTTTATTTTAAATATCCAAATTGATTTTAAAAAGTTAACTTGCATATTCAGAAACTAATAATTAAATGATAAAATCATTTTATAAAACAGAATATATCAAGGAATACTTATTTTATTTTAAAAAAAATTTTGATACGTAAACAAAATTTGGAAATTAATATCGAGATTTTCATTATTAAAAAAATATTTTGCCGACAGACTTTTATCTGAACTAGAAACAAGAAATTTGATATATGTTATTATGAATAACTAATTGGAAATATAATATTTTCATTTGAATTTTATTTAAAAAAATAAACTTTGTTAAAATTGATTTCAGTATAATGTTTCAATAACTGACGAAGCATAAAAATTTGTTCAATTTTTGAATATTTAATTTGTAAATGTTAAATTCAAAATTAACTTCATAAATTTAAGTCATATAAATTAAATTTTATTTTTAAGGGGAATTTTATTTTTCAATTTTACTCTTTCCTGTTCAAAAACAAAGTTTATTTACATATTTATATTTATTATATACATAAGGAAAATACATAATTATGAATTTAATTTAAACTGTTAATAACTTTTACTTTCATTAAATTGTATTAAATTATGTTTTAAAAAACATTCTTTTATTTGCAACTAGTAATATTTTCATTAATATGTCCTTAGTAGTCCGCGTGAAAATAGTAGTCTTTTTACTAAATTATATTTAAAAACACTTTTTTACTTACAAAAAGAGCAACTGTTAAATTTTTTAATATTACCTTTGTTGGGTGAAAATATTTACAATAATATTAGTCTGTAAGTTATATAGTTATTAATGAACTTAAATTGTTAAAAAATATTTTCCTCAAGTAATTCATGTTTTCCTTAAGTAATCATAGTAATCATATAACAATAGAACTTTATTAAATTAATAACAAATAAAATTTTTCTAAGAATAAATCTTAAATACATTAAGAACTCACAACTAGGTATTAAATTTAGTAAGTTTTCTTAAAGTTAAAGAATTTTAGCTATTTTATTTAAAATGTGTCTAATTTCCTTTTCGACTTAAGAGTTTATTTCTGTTGCTTGCATTCTTATTATAAATGAACATTATTTGAAATATTTGAATCAAACGAAATTAATTTTCGAACTTTATTTTATTCCATTAAAAGCAATATTTTCACCACTGACCTGAAGCATTATTTCTTTGATGAAATGCTCGCTCTTAGTGAAGTTTTCCTTTCTGGGGTTTTAAAAGTTTTAAATTAAGCATTTTTTAGCAGATTTTGAAATTTTTAAAATTTGATAGTGGCTTAACAAAGTGTAAATGTATTTGAATCATTTTAAATTCAATCCACAAAATTTAATCCACAAATGATTTAATTCAAATGCAATATCTAAATTGAATTATGTTCTTAATTTAACTAAAAGAATATAATTTCATTGGTCTTAAATACGACTTTTACGTTTCGGAAAAATTTCTAAAATTATATATAGATTAAACAATTTATTTTATGCTAAGCAATTTTTCCCCGGAATTTAATAGTTCTTATTTTCTAACTAATCAAATATGTTGTTAAATTTATTATTACAAGAAATATTAAAAACTAATGTATCATGATTTGTTTATTTTAATATTTATGTATAAAAATGCCATCAAAAATAGCAACATCTCGAGTTAAAATCCAATTACCCTCGGCATCTGATATAGTTTATCTGTTTTTGCGTAAAACTTAGAGGAAAAAAATATCAACTTATGCCAATCATAGAACCAAACAAAAAATAATTAAAAAGGAAATAAGTGTCCGATAAAAAAAAAAAAATGACATGATTTTCAAAGTAAACACACACTTAAAAAAGACAAAGAAAACATATTAAGGAAAATAAATTTTCTGAAATGAAGAGAAATTGCTTTTACCCTGATCGGCGAAACCACTATAATTGAGGACCCAGAAAGAAAATCGTTTTGGCGATAATAAACGGTATGTTGTTACACGAGTCCATAAATGCCCCACTTTATATTTTCCCATTGTTATTTTCTATGGCCATTTATTAAATACGGAAGTTTTATACTTGCAAACATGCATAATTTACTTTCATTAATGCAGCTATTAGCTTATGTAAAAGTTTTTAGATTTATTTAAAACTATTTTGTAATATTATATAATAAGTAAATAACATTTTTAATTCATTTTAGAGTAAATATTACTACTTAATGCGAGTTTGGTACAATGTCTAATTTCATTGCCAAACACTATACAATTTTCTCACCAACCCAAATTCAAAATCTGGAATTTTGCAATGTAATAGTTATTAAGCTATTATATATATATATATATATATATATATATATATATATATATATATATATATATATACCATCTATAGGCAAACTTTTAACTAAAACCTTTTTGCTGCAAAAAAAAAAAACATCCGATCCGACTACCTTGTGAGCCCTTTCTTGCAAACCGCACTTCTTTATCTTACTTTCTTCTTTTTTTATGAATTTTCAAAATTGTAACGAACTTTTGGCTCACCCGGTATATATATATATATATATATATATATATATATATATATATATATATATATATATATATATATATATATATATACATATATATATATACATATGTATATATATATATATATATATATATACATATATACATATATATATATATACATATATATATATATATATATATATATGTATGTATACACATATGTATATATACATATATATATATACATATGTGTATACATACATATATATATATATATATATATATATATATATATATATACATATATACATATATATATATACATATATATATATATACATATATATATATATACATATATATATATATATATATATATATATACATATACATACATACATATACATATATATATATATATATATATATATATATATATATATATATATATACATATATATATATATATATATATATATATATATATATATATATATATATATGTATATATATATATATATATATATATATATATATATATATATATATATATATATATATATATACATATATATACATATATATATACATATATAATATATGTATATACATATATATATATATATAATATATGCACGATTTTATTATGTAATATGTAATAAAATTATATTATTTAAAACAACTTTTTATATCATATTTTTTATATAAATTTTATTATATTTTATGTTTCATTATATTCGAAAATTTTAAACTTTTAAAATTAATAGAGATATTACAATTTTTAAATTAGTAAAAATAGTACTCTTTTTTTAAATTTTGCAGTTTAAAAAGAGTTTAAAATTTCTAATATTATGATTTGAATATAGAATAAATTTTAGTAGAGAGTTTAAACGTAAATGCGGCACTTACAAATTTTCCTCGTTAAACATTTTCGAAAAGAAAAAAAGTGCCGCCAAATTTTGCAAATTAGAACTTTTTTTTAATGTGAGTAAGAAAATAGCGCAGAAAAGTTATATTTTCATCAAAATGAATAAATAACAACTTTAAGTGTTATATTTCATTTTTTCATCAATTATTTAAATGTAAGGTTTTTTAAATTTAAAACCTTAATACTTTAAAAAATTTCGAATACTTGAATATGATCAATAAACTATAACGTTTGGTGCTAACTCGCAACATACTATAGTTTTTAAGAGATGTAATTTTTTAAATAGATTTTTGAATAAAATTCTAAAGTAAATTTCAGATAGAATTTATAACTTATTCAGATAGAATTTATAACAAGTATAAATTTTGGATAAAATTCTTAATTTCTTAAATAGATATTTAAAACATCTTAACAAAATTAAAAAAAAAAATTTTTTTGAAAATTTAAAAAAATTTATAATTTTTTTCAAAATTTAAAATAAAAAAGAATTTAAATGTGAGGTTTTTTTTTCAAAATTTCAATCAAATTTTACCCGTATCAGAATTTTTCTGGCAGAATCGCTGATGATTCAAACCCATTTCAAAACTCATTCAGAAGAATCAATGCTGCCGTGTTCGTCTATAGATTAAACTCATATGGAACATGCACCAAGTAATAATATTTAGGGGCATTTTTTAATTATATATGGAAGGATTTTTTTACGGTACCCTTATATCACAAATATTCAGTGTAGAATGTCTATAGGTAAGAACCAAATATACAAATTCGATAATTCAGCACTTATTATCCATCAAAAGAAATTCAATAAATATAACGAATAATTCTACAAGTAAATCTGCATAGAACTACTTTATAGCACATCTTTTATATAAGTTGTTACTCATCACATGGCCTTTTGTCTTCACTGGTTAAATATTTTTTGTAAATTAATTAAATTACCCATCGCTGGTTTTTAGCTAATTTACAAAAAATAGATTTTTTAAATTCAAGAGATTGTTTTTGAACCCTTAATGATAATGATATTTAATTACACAATAAAATAGTGCCGTGACCAGAATTGGATTTTGAAAAACTGGATATGGAATTTTAGCTTGTTTTTCAAACATGCCAAAATTATTAAAGATTTTCACGTGGTACATATGTTTATTTAATTATTTACGTTAATCTAATTGTGTTTATTTTACATTAAGAAGAAATAATGTAACTGATATTAATTACTTTAAATAATTACAGGAATTTCATATGTTTCAATTAATATTTATCAAGATAAATTATTTTTGAAGGTAAATATTTTAATAAATGCAATACTTAATCCTTATATTTACTACGTGGAAACATAATAAAAAACAATGGAAATAAAAGATTTTATTATTTGTACCAATATCAAAATATCTCATGTATTTGTGTACCCCATTATTTTATTGCAGTATTGACTTCTCTGGAAATTTTAAAAATGAAAGATATAGTAAATATAATGCCGATTTAAAGTAAAAGAGTAAAAATGAAAGTAATGGGCAGTGAAATAAAAATGTAATATTAATAAATAGTTGTAATTATGAATGGAGAGGCTCACACAGCTTCATGTGTTACCTCATTATATACTCCTAATATTGGCGAATTTCTCAATAATATTCCCATATTACATGGTAATATAGTAAAAATGTTTCAAAATCACAATTTTTGGACAGAATAGATGAAATGATGAAATGAATGATGAAAATGATGAAATGAAATGAATAGATGAGATGAATAGATGAATGACCATTGCTTTTGGTGGCCAATAGATAAATTGTAGATTTAAAAATCAAGAATTTCTGGAGAAGCTAATGAATTTTTGTCAAGTCAAGGTGGTCTTAAAAAAAAAGAAAGGTTCAAATGTTGACGTATGCTACATCATCATACCTCTCAAATGGCAGGGATATCGTGTTCTGTAATGTCTGAGCTTGTAATTTATAAATATGTAGATGTACGAGTGTATGCTGGAGATGTTGTTTACGTTTCCAAAATTCCTTTCAAATGATTAAAAATAAGTAAACAGCTGCCGCAGAGAACTAGGAATTCCCTCGTTGTAAGATTGCAGTTAATAAACAAATAGAAACAGAAGACATAGTATAATTATACCTCTCAGAAACAAAATCAAGGATTTAAATAACGTACTAAATTGGCAATTGAATGGTTAGTGATACTGTGTTTAATTAAACAGTTCTTCAGATCCACGGCCACCTCAACCTTGAATGTTTGTAATAGTAAGGAGTGTTATTTAAATTTTAGACCTCTAACTAATAAGCAAGAAAAACTATAGCGTGACAACCAAATTATTTAAATTATTCGAACAATGCGCGTACATTAAATCATATCATCAGGCATGCGTTACTTTCAGCAATACCAAACCAGTGCCTCGATCGCCCATATATGCCTACAATGCCCATATCAGTTTTCCTCATCAAAGGTCTTGGGGTACGAAACATACGTCCCTGTTAGGCGGTCAGCCCAACGCAAAAGCCCCAGTATTTAATTCTTAAGCATGATTTGGTATTCAGTTTATCTACCCACTGAAAGGATGAAAGGCTGGGCAACATTGCCCAGTCTCAGGGAGGGAGATTTTAAATGGATAGAGATTGGGAAAGAAATACGAACAATATAAAAAATTTGAAATATAAAAATAAAAATAACTACACAGTTGATACCTTGATTGTAATCACATTTTCGATTTAAGAATAATTATTTAAATTTTTTTTTATTTTAATTGCAGTTATCAAAAACTAATGGTATAGTGGATATTTTGTGTGAAATTCTTGATTAAATGATTGAAAAGGATGTTTGCTTGATTAATATGAAATCAAATGTTCTGTTTTAAATACGCCGAGCAAAATGAGTACGAGCGCTATAGAATTCACAAAGAACTGAGCAATCTAGATTTTTAAGTTAAATTGGAATGGTATAAACGCCTTCTCTGAATGGCTGAAAATCTAGGCAAACCAAAAACAAGGCGTGCAGTGAGTCTAGAAATAACTGTTTGCAATACACTTCTAATTGCGGATTGAGAAATCTGATGATCATACAATCTGAGCCTTATAGAGAATTTGTATTTTTAAAAATACAGTGGATATGGGGATATATCTATGAAAAATACACTCCCTCCCAAAAAAAAAAAAGAGAAGAAGAGGAAATGTATATTCAACTGGCTTACAATGGCCTTCAGTTATCAAGGTGTTCATACCGTAGAGTCAAAGAAGGAGATTTTGTAACAATTGTTTTAGTTTTCAAGCTTCTTAAGGTGTCTCAAGTATAGTTCATCAACAAGACAATGCTTCCACCATAATCATCTAGTATAATATTATGGTATCAACTATAAATAAATAATAATGAGTAAATAATGTTTCATAACTTGGCGTTTACCTTTCATGATATATTTGCAACAATATGAAAATCTAAGAAACGAGGTTTGTTTTCAATGGTATAACGGAGAAATTTAGTTCAAAGAAAAACATTTCCTCGTTCTATTAGATTGGAAAATGAATAGAATGAAATTTACATTAAGATAACTAAATAAAAACTTTGTTTTTTGTAATTTAACATTTGGTGTTATATAAGCATTTATGCTAATAAAATTTTAAATCTCCTTATAAGTAATTTTAACAAATTGTTTTCAATGAATTTTTAGAGTGTATCCTATTGTTGTCTCCTGTAATTATCTCTGAGCTCATGTAATTAAGGTTTCACAAAGCACCGTTTTTTTTTGTAGCAGCCAATCTTCAGAGTTATAGGAGGGTAACCTTATAAAAATGTTCTAAAACTTTTGAAATGGAAATTAAATTAATTGACTTATTCGGAAAATTGTTAAAATTAATGAACATTCTATTCAAAAGAAGCACATGCATCTTCAACAAGAAAAAAAGCAAAAGAACTAATTTTTTTAAGTGAAAAATCATTAAAATTTATAATGAGATAAAAGCACTGGAATATAAATATTTGTATTTAAAAATTCTTAATAGTAAAATTTTTATAAATGATTCCCTACTTCCCTACAGTTATTTTTGTTAGGTAGACAAATAAAGAGAAAAATGATTATTTTTCACATATTTTCCCCCCTTTTTGTTGGATTATCTTTTTTTTGGGTTCATTTATAACATCGGAGAGGAAAGAAAGGAACAGCAGCAGCCCAATTCAATCTTTTGCGGATACTCCTTCAATTTTTAATTGAAAGCACAGCTCACAGATATAAACGCAGCGCCCACATTTTCCGCATTCCTCTCCCCCGAATAATTAATAAACCACCTGATTAATAATGGATGAGGGGAGCTCTCAATCTCTCTAATTATTTCCTTTAGACTTTGTGTTCATGAACAGCAAATTTTTGAACTGCGTCTCTTTCATTACCATTAATTGTCAACCTTTACATTTCTGTTTATATTTCGAATTTTAGTGCTTATAAATGATCTGCATCTATCTGAAACCATTTCCTTTTCGATTTAAGTTTGATTATATTTCCATGCATTTAAAAAGGATGGTTTAATGAATGGCGGTTGTAGCCTTTTCTCCAAATTATGTATCCATGGCGTATTAATTATCGTGCCATTTAAGAGTACTTCTAAGTCTTAATGATTTTCGAGGGTCGTACTGTAAAAAAAGATGCCTGCTATTAATGGTCTGCATTTTTCATGTTTCTGTCATTGCAACAATAATAATGTAAATTAAAATACAGTATTTATATATTTAAAAAACACAACTTCCAAGATTTTAATTTAAATTTTCAAAAATTTACTAAAAAATATATATGCATAAAAAACTTGGATTAGTTAAAATACGCAAGCTCTGAATGTTTTTATCTTATTCCATTTGTTTCATTTCAGTTAATTAGTTTATAATAATTTTATAAAAAGTAACACACACACACGCACACACTCACACTCACACACACACGCACACACACACACACACACACACACACACACACACACACGCACACACACGCACACACACACACACACACACACGCACACACACACACACACACACACGCACACACACACACACACACACACACGCACACACACACACACACACGCACACACACACACACGCACACACACACGCACACACACACGCACACACACACACACGCACACACACACACACGCGCACACACACACACGCGCACACACACACACACTCACACACACACACACACACACACACACACACGCACACACACACACACGCACACACACACACGCGCACACACACACACACACACGCACACACACACACACGCACACACACACACACGCATATATATATATGAAGTACGGTAGCTTAGTGATAAAATTTACGCTCTCATGGCATAAGTACGAGGTTCGATTCTGAAGTTGGGCTAGGTTGACTCAATCTTTCATTCCTTCAGCGGGTAAGTTAATGGAGTACCGAGCATGTGTTTAGGAACTAAAGGTTTCACTGTAAGCTAACCACCCTACCGGGACATGTATACTTCTCACCCCTGGGAGCCTCTGTCAAGAAAAAGCCTCTGCAAAAATTCTTCAATATATATATTTCTTCACCCATCCTGTGTTATCATGCGTTAATATTGCTGATGACGTTGTGGGGGTGGGAATTACATTAAAATAGCTAAATATTAAACAAGAATAAAGTACTCAATCATCGAAAATAAATCTGTATAATATAATAATTTAATACTTCATGATTATATTTTAAGAGAATCATTTTTTCCTCATATAATTGTTTTTTGCATAAGAGAGCTAAGTAAAAAAATTTTATGTAATGAATTCCTTATTATATAAGTGGATATTATACAATGGATAAGTTCTTTTAATAAGAAAACTGAAAGTTACTTTTATAAGGATGTGAGAAATCAAATATTGTAAATATTCACTTACAGATTTAAATACAATTTTTGGCAAAATAGTGGTATCAATGAGTATCGAAAGGGGTAACTTCTTGAATGATTTCTGCGATAAAAGACGCCAACCGCAAAAATCAATATTTCATTATAAAAAGATAAATTACTGCTTAGAAATTTTGAATGCCAAAGCGAAAATGTAAAAGTTGTTTCCGAATTCTTTTTAAGAAAAATGATCTCATTTCAGCAAACCCCGATCGAATCCTAAATGTCACAACATTACGAAACGATAAATAGAATCAATAAAAAAGAATTCCATTTGGAAAATATTTATATGAATTTTGACATCAATAAATAAAATGAAACTGGTGATCAATACACATAAACGTGCAAATATAGGGGTTTCAAGATTTAAAAGATTAACGGGATACAAAGAATTCGAGATTTCGGGTATGAATTTCTATTCGAAAAAAAATTTTAGAATACACACTCAACGTTTATAATTTTTTTAAAATATGAATAAAATTAAATTACATTTTATTCCTTAAAACTTTTTTATTTTGTTGTTCTCGTGTGCCAGCTACGCTAGAAAATTGGGGTGCGCTGCTCCACTTTTCCAAATGAACCGTATTTGGTGTGGAGTCCGACTGCTTCAGTACTCACACATGCCATAGGGACCCGTTTATAGGTTAGGCAACAATTCACACCTCCTTCAAACACAATAAAAGAACAAAGACAGAAAGAGAGCGAAAGTACATACATGCCTGAAACGGGATTCAAACCCAGGACCTCCCTATCCGTAGTCAGGCACGCTGACCACTAGACAAGTTTTGGCCGGCAAAAAAACTTTTTTTATATTACCCTTTTTCAATTGAATTATTTTAAATATGTATTTATATAATTAAATATATACACAAACTAAAGTTTTTAAATGATTATGAAAATTATGAAAATAGATATGACATAGTACGCTCTAAGCACTTTATTCCTAACGCGCGAATATCTTTATGAGCTAATAAAATAAATTAAACTAGAAACTGGAATGTGTCTACGAGAAAGTGGTGTTTTATAATAATCTTTTATTTTAAAAAATAAATAGTGGTAAATTATTAAATGATTTTTATTATATAGTTTGTAAGATAGTGAAATCCTACAAACCTATGAATGTTTGTCACGATTTCAAATTTTCGCACCAAGCGCTACACAGTTATCTCGCCAACCTACGTCACTATGTGCAATATCCAGTTTCCAAATCCCGATCGTACTAAAACATAAACTTTAGAATCAACTTCTGTTTTAAATTTCTAATATAGAAATTCTGATAATTTCAATTTCTAAATCGAAATTCTTAATATTTGAAACAAAACATAACTTTAAATACTTAAATTTCATCTTGATACGCATTCAAAATGAAACTACTTCAAATATTTAATTTTCAACCATAGATGAAAAATGCTTCAAGAGTTACTGAAACTCCAAACAAATGTCACGCATAATCATAATAGGTTACTCATACAGGTAATATATATATATATAAGATATTGACTTTCTGTAAATAATAAATTATCTAATTTTTGTTGCAACTCCGAATCGTAAATCAGCATTAATTAGTGGTAGCAAACAAAATAAACAGGAAATGTTTTTATTTGGGAAAAACTTATTTTCATGCTTCATCAATAAAGACACAGAAACCGAATATCAGCACCTCTACTCAAAAGTCATGATAAACAATAACAACGGAGAGAATAATTGTATCGATTGCATCATTAATTGCCAAAATGTTGTTTTGAGTGTACTTTTATCATGTAACAACTGCAATATTTAAGGAAAAACAAAATATATCAGTAAATAGTAATTTATAGATGAAGAAAATAAAAAAAGTAATACCAACCATAAATAAGCGAGGTTATTTTTATTTATACTTTTATTTAAGCAATTGTATAATTATGTTAAAAAATGGAGTATTATTTTTTGATGCAAGTATGACATTATTTTAGACAAAAAAATTTATTATGAAAATCGTAGTGAAAGGTACTATTACAAAATAGTTGGTATATATTTAGATTAATTAAAAAAAAAAAATTAAAAGTCCGAAATTTAATTTTTTATGATTTAAAATTTTTATTTAAACTTGTAATAAATTTTTACTTTATATCCGCCTTAACAAATATATTTACAAAATATAGACGACTCAAACAGTCTATATATCAAAGGACCAATATATAGATAGTTTACTTTATTCTTGTTCTTTTATCACATTATAGTATATTAATAGGGATTTATTTAATCGCACTGAAAAATATTTTGAATATTTATTTCTTTAGAGCACGCTTCATGTTACATTTGATTTGCCTCCCACAATTATCAATGAATTTTTAAATATATTTCATGAAATTGATGCTGTGTTTTGAAGTTCGGTGGCTTAGTGGTAGCGCTTCATACTCCCAACGCACTGGTCCGATCTTTGATCCTTGGACTGGGTAAAGGTCGTCTCAGCATTTTATCTCTTCAGTGAATTAATATAACTGAGTACCAAACATGCTTGTGGGAATTTAAAACTAGGAGTTTCAAGTTAGGCTGATCACCTAACCTGGATACTTGCTTCGCACCCCAGACCCTCGGTCCGGAAAACAGATATGGGCACTGTGGGCCTTGGCTCACATACGAATTTTGGGCCATAGGCTTTGTTTAAATCTTTTAGAGATTATATTTTACATTAATAATAGAAGGATCTTATATAGTTAGTTTTTTTTTTAAATGTTCGATTGTAAATATAGACGCCATATATTTCTAAGATAAACAAACCTTGACATTCGAATTTTTATCAAATAGAATAATTAAAAATTAACTTTGTACTTATAAATTAAAAGAATATTAAAAAAATGAATTTACTTAAAATTAATCTAAATTAAAATAAAGAAATTCGTGCTCAAATTGTGTAAATTTGTAAATTACATACAAATATATATAATCAAGATTTGAATATTATAATAAAAATTTGCGTTATATATCTTAAAAATTATTGCTTTTATGCTTATTGTGCAAATTTTAAACTTTATTAATTTAAATTTTACTAGCAAATTTTAAATTTTTATACATACTATTTTCAAGCTAAAGGTTTGCAAATTCATGGCTAAAACTGACTGTAGTAGCCTGTAATTGGGGTGTTTGATGATAGTCTCTTGTTGGCACCAATGCTATTTTTTCTTCCTTTCTTTCTCCCATTTCGAATCAAGAGAACATAGACAGAGAAGATGTAGACGTAAAACAAAAGAAAAAGGGTGGGCATAAATTAGAAGAAAAAAATCTTTATCGCTTGTTGTTCTTACAAACAGGAGATTTTAAAATAAATGAAAATAGTAGATGAACACAATAGTTTTCATCTAATAAAAGTCTTATGAAATCATCATATCATGAAATCTACGAAGTTCCAAAGCAGGTATGCCTTGGATTTTCTTGGCAGTTACAAAATAAGCACGTCTGAAACATCCTTTCATTTTAAACGTCAAATAATGCAACAGGAAAGAGTTTCTAAGACAACATTATTTTATATATTCATGTCATTTTGGTGCAACTTACCTCTATATATATATGTTACTATAACATTCAGTACTTTTAGTAAAAGTAACGATAAAACGCATTCCAACGAAATTTTACTTAAGATGGTGAAATGACACATTCTAATGTCCAATTTGTAGAATGGATGAGTGCTTTATTAACCTCATACACCAAACAATAATATTCAATATAAGAAGAATCAATAACAATGTAATAAAATTATCTTTTAAGACAAATGACTAAAAAGCAACATGATATAAAGTTTAAATCCTGGCTCTCGCCAGAATATCATGCAATCACCAATAAATATATTAGTTTGAAAAAGTTAAGTGACCAGGTAAAGTTGACTTGTTGTCACACAAGATCATATCACTATGAATTCTTTCTGTAGGAAGAATCTATAACAATTCATATCTTATGAAATAGTAATATCTTTTTAACACAATGACTCCAAAGAAACACGAGACGGATTTTAAATCCTAACGCATTAACATATACAAAAATACATTAGTTTTTATTAGAAATTAGTGACCCATGTAAAAGAGACTTGTCGTTATACAAGCTCATATTAAGAACACAAATTTTCACAGTATTTCTCAAAATACATCTAAGATAAGTTTGTACAGCTGATTCAGAGAGGCTTCTACCCACAGATTCATTAATCGTATGTTTCCGTTATCAAAAATCATTTACTGGATAATCATCAGAGATCTGTTTGATCGATTTAAACGATTATCTGCGACACATAGTAATTATTTAAGTAATACTGTAATTACTAAATACAAGCATGCTTGAGAACTAAACATTGGAGGTTTCGCGTCTGGTTGATTACCTAACTAGAGCATATGCTCCTCATCCCAGGGCCGTAGGTCATGCAGACAGATATGGGTATTGGCTCCCATATGGGTTGTTATGTCACTGAGTTTAATTTTAATTTATTGTAATGTATTGGTTTGGACAGCTGGCTTGTCGCTGTGATATTTACCTGTTATAGCTAATAATAGACTTGTCTGAACATTTGTATTGTGGATTTCTTCGTTGGTTTTGTACTGCATTCTCTAAACGCAATGTGTGAATATTTATGGTAATCTTACTTCTCCAGATATCCCTATTTTATATGTAGAACATACAACATTAACAAACCAGCAATATTTATTTTCAATCTAAACAATCAATACAAAATCTATAAACTTTTTTCACATTGTTGTTTAATAAATAAAATATTCTGAAAAGAAATTTTTAAATATGTTTTGTTCGAAATTATTTAGGTTCTTTTCTTCAAAAGGTGCTACTATACGATCAACAACATCACCTTCGTGAAAGGAACAGTTATGACTATTTTTATATTTTCGTATAGAATAAGCTATTTATTTTTCTATTTGCATCCAACATTTTCATTCATGTATTCACCAAAAGAACAACCCGAGATGAACGATGGCAGGTGGCGTGTGAAGGACTCGCGTCACGATGACAAGAAACGTGATGACGGAGAACGAAATGCCTGAATCAGGAGGAATGAATCTCCAAGGGACGCCCTCTCCGCGGTACCACGAAGAGCGACGACGCTTTTTGTTTCAAGCTCTTTTGTCTCTTCTCTCCTTACTAAAAGCATTTCTTCTTGTTTTGCCGATTTATAGATGATGCTTCTCCTTTAGAGGCATACACTTGGTATTTGCCTTATAAAATATTTCGTTCGATTGATGGTAGGGAAGAATCCATGCAACACTGGCAATATTTTCTCATTTTCGAAATATCTAGTAATAAATTTGAGGTATCGAGCTTTTTTCTTAAAAATTAATTCTTCTTTTATCTTATTCTTTGTTAAATTAGATGTAAAAAAATTAACCAAAATTTTAATTACACTATTGCATACTTTTTGGGAAGTTGATTATTTTCATGCAAAATTTAATAGAATTTCAACAAAATGGCTAAAACACTACATGGAATTGCAATGTATTATCTTTTAATTTAATTTAAATATAACATTTTTGTGATAGTGTTCCTTGAAACGAAGCAAATCTGAGCAAAATATTGAGCAATAACGATAATATTGTTAAAATTATACAGTAATATGGATGATTTTATGAAATTTTACTGGTCTCATTCCCTTTAAAAATAGCTGTAAATGGTAAAGATCTTCATATATATTCATAATTTTGCTTCATTTAACAGATAATAGAATTTACATAAAATATGTAGATCTATTTTCGTATAAATATCTTCATCATTACTTGAGATATAGGGGGAACGGGGAGATGGAGATTGTTTGAAAAAAACAGTTAGAAGAAAATTGCCTTTAAAGTGACAGTTTCACTTATGACTAGCTATGTTAAGACTCTTTTTTTCTGAATGAAAAAGGCAAATAACGGCCTCATACTTATATCTATCAATAAACATATAAAAAAATAAATTTCAAAAAATAAAACAAAAACTACTTTTCCTTACAATTTCCGGTTTTGTATGCCAAAAAACAGATGTTAAGGGGAAAAATTGTGCTATAATAATTTTTAAATGTCATTAATTCCGATGTCTTCATTTTACGATTACATTTAATTTATTATTTTTATTTTTCAATATAGAAAAGAAAATAGATAAAATAGTTTCATAAACAATCAAATTAACAAAGCGAAATATATTAAATAAAAGAACTTAAGATTAGCTATACACAAAAAGAATTTAGATATTTGCGAGCCATAAACTTTTATTTGCGAGCCATCACTTTTATAAATGTTTTGAGATTTCCGTGTATAATATTTTATCGCACTTAAGAAAATTAATTACAAATTACGACTGCAGGCACGCAATATATATATATATATATATATATATATATATATATATATATATATATATATATATATATATGTGTGTGTGTGTGTGTGTGTGTGTGTGTGTATGTGTGTGGATTAATTTAAGTTCTCTATACTGTAATATTAATACTAGGTTTAATTCATTAATAGATTGTAACTGTCAAAAATGAATCAATAATAAATGAAAAGAAAAAAAATGGATATTTCAAAATTGAAACATCTTCTCTAGGTATTTTGACTATAAAAGCGACTTGAAAATTTCATGATTTATTATATAAGTCATTAATAATTGCATATTCATATATATATTTGATATTCTCTTGTTTACAGTATGATTTTCATTATTTTCATTCTTGGTAAGCAAATTATTTCAAAAATTTTTATATATATATATATATATCAAACCTTTGACACGACTGCCCATATGGCACAGAAGTTTTATGGTTTTATAGTGCCTATAATTCCTGACAGACGTCCTTGGGGTGCGAAGCTAATGTCTCGGTTAGGTGCTGAGCCTAAAACGAAACCCTATTGGTTAATCCTGAAGCATGCTTAGTGCTCATTTTATTGACCCACATAATAGTTGAAAAGCTGAGTCAATCTCCCTGCCCATGGATTGAACCTCAGGCCTGTGTGCATTACGAGCTGAAAGCACTACTACTAATTCACACGTCTTCAGTCTGATATATATATATATATATATATATATATATATATATATATATATATATATATATATATATATATATATATATATAGATATATATATATATATATTTACAAGGTGATTCTAAATTGATTTTACAAACTAGGCGGGGTGATAGTACCCATGCAATAATGGCATGGGAACACAGGGTCGCATTCCACTCTGAGAGGAAGAAAAGAGGAATTTACACTCACCTGACAGTGCTTGCCCAATACTTACAACAGAGTTAGGTACGAGAATGAACAATACCAAAAGTTTCACAATCATATTTACAATTACGTAAAAGCTTCACGACAAATGCTCAAAATGCCGCCTATGTGTATCGATGCACAGTTGACACCGGAGAAGGAACGACTGGTGGACCCTCTCAAAGATTCCTGTTGACGTATTAATTTTGTCCTCGGCAACAACGATTTTAGCCACAAGATATTCAGTTGAGCCCACCGTCGTCTGGTACACTAAAGATTTCATGTATCCCTAAAAGAAAAATTCCAGCGTATTGAGATCCGGTGAGCGAGGTGGTCAACCCACTGGTTTGCTACGTGCAATCTAACATGCGGGATATGTGGCATTCAAAAAGTTACAGATTGTGATGGGAAAATGTGCTGGGGCACCATCGTGCATAAACCTCATGTCTGTCAGAATGAGGGGTGGAACAGCCTGCAATAAATTGCTAAGTACCTGTTCCGAGAAGATTTGCTGTGAGAATCCGGTCAAACGGTTCGACAAGATGAGAGGACCTGCCAGGTAATCTCCATGGATACCTTCCCAGATGTTCACAGAATATTTCTGCTGGTGTCTAAGAGGGATCATGCAGTGGGTATTGTTGTCAGACCAAACATGTTGACTGCGTTTTTAAAGGACAACGTCAATTCTGTTTGGCTTTCTCCGGTAACCAAAAAGAGCAAAATGTTTCTTCTTCTCAGTGGAAAATTGCATGTGGTGAATTCGTAATTCGTGATGGAAGTAAGTTAGTAAGTTAATGAGTTAATGTTTAGTAAGTTAATATATATATAGTAAAAGTATAAAGTAACAACAAAAATATAAAGTAAAAGTGAGAAACCTTTTGAAGCTCTCCCAAATTAAAAAAAGAAAATAATGTACTGCATTTAATTTATCATATGAATTGAAATTGAAAAGCTTAAAGATTCTTACTCCAATTAACCCCAGTACAGTACTCCAGTACAAGATTAAAAACACACACACACACACACACACACACACACACACACACACACACACACACACACACACACACACACACACACACTCAAGCAACAAAAAATATATACAGTCGAAAAAAAGAAAACCATTTAAATGTTTCCCAACTTAAAAAAAGAGAATAATATAGTTATGTTTAACTTATCAGATAAATTGAAATTAAAAAGTTTAGAAATTTTTACTCCATATGAGTGGTTTCTTGCATCTTAAATTTCGCCCGTTTCTCTGATGAACAATTGAAATTGCGAAATATCCCTGGAATATTATTGCGGATTAAATTAGCCTTTAGAGTTTTGCGGCTTCCCTGGAAACTTCGCCAGCGCCCTTTAACGAGAAATCTGTCCGGGCTTTCATTTCCAGTTATGTAATTTTCCATTTCAAGCTGTTTCTTCATTTTTAACTTGTGTGTGTGGACTTAAATTTCATTTAGATGTCAATAAATTAAATTATTTTTACTGCCATAAAGTATATTATTATTATTTATTTATTTTAATTTTTTAATTAAAGTATTTTTATTTGTATATGGTTTGGTTTTTTGTGTCACTCAACGTTTGTTGTCAACATTTTTTGCACACGAGGGCTAATTAGACCGGGACCTATTGCTTAAAGTGGGTTCCGAACCACTACAAACATCCATGCCCAATGTGGGTAATTTCTTAAAGAAAAGTTTCATTATGACAGTGGCGACGTACGTGATTACTTTCACAAAGATGGGTGAACATTATTTGTTTCAGCTATAATCATTTATATTCATTTTCACTGTCATATAATATAGTTTAATGTAGAAGAACATTCTTAACCATGCAGAAAGGTATTTCCAAAGGTACGCCACTACTGTATTTAATAAAAGATCAAATATATTTAATAAAAGATCAAATATATTTATTAATTATTTTATTAATTATTTTCTGGTATGTAAGAAATAATCATGTTACAATATTCGTGACGAATAGTGAGGAATAAATGAGATTGTTTTGCAATTTATAAAGGTCATAAATTTTTGTTATTTAAACAGAAATTTTAGTTTGATAGTTGATAAAGATAATTTTCACAAAGGTAGATGAAAATTATTAATTTTTCATCTATCATACTTTATATTCTTTTTTATTTCTTTATGTAGTTTAACAATTAAGAAGATTTGTAAACATACAAAAAGTTATTTCCGAAAGTGCATATTTAATTTATGCTCACGTGGTACAGTTGAAATTGTGAAGCTACGTACAGTATTTGATGAATCGACAGGAAGAAATGAGATCACCTGTCAGTTAATAAAAGATCAAATATATTATCAAGTTATAAGACATTAATGTCGTTAACTTACTTAACATTTTTTTAAGAAAATTATTTACATAAAAGTTTTTACCTTACACTTTTTTAAGCAAAATCTGTGATTGATAAAATGGATTATTTTTAGGAAAATAAATAAAAATCATTACTTACCTTTATCATATTATTTACATTAACTTTCTATCAAATTATTTGCATCAAATTTCTTTACCTTACACTTGATTAAGCAAAACATTTGATTGATAAAAGAAATTATTTTTAGAAAATTAAATAAAAATTGCTATTTGCCTTTATCATGTGTATCTTCACATTCAATATCACTATCATTATATTATTTAATCACTGTTTAATCAAAATAATTTTTAAACATACAAAAAAGGATTTCAAAGGGATCATTTTTTATCTATAAAACAGTCGAGATACAGAAATTCATGAATTGAAGGAATGAAAAATGCGATCGTCTTACAGTTGAATATTTTTTATCTTCGCCAGTGAAAATTTTAATATAATGAATAAAAAATTACTATTTTTGAACATTGTTAAATTAAATCAAAGCAAATTCCTCCACGTAATTCTTGAATTAGGTGTACTAAAAACGGAAAATTTTTAAAGTTGAATAAGTGAAATGCAGACCTGTTTCCCCAAAAAAAAAAAAAAAAACATAACCAAAATAATTGTTTTTCCTATTTGGTTCAGATACATGCTTATATAAAAAAAATAGATTAATAAAATGATTGATAACTTCTGAATCGTGTTGCATGACGTCATCATATTACGTAGCAGAAGCCGCATGTATAAATGTGAAATGTTTGGACAGCTACTTGAAAATAGTTTTTTTCTAAGGGAGGGCACTGAGTAACTAAACTTTTTCACAACAATGCCTTCAACAGTTCGTGGGTTCGAATCCCACCTTGGGCATGGATGGTTCGGAATCCACTTTAAACCTTTGGTCCCAGTTTAATTAGCTCTCGTGTGCAAAAAATGACCGTTGAGCGACAAATGAACAAACAAATCACAACAATGCCAGAAACTGATACTCATTTATCTTCAATCGGTGAGCCTGTGAACCTGTGTCAAATCACCAAAAACCTATTTACAGTGTGAGGCACATTCATTCATCATCTCACAAGAAAAGACAAGCAAACATACAGAGAAAAAGTGAACGTCCGTACCTGAATCGGGATTCGAACCCGGGACCAGAAGCTTGGGAAGCAGGAACGATAACTCACAACCATCTGCCGGTTTATTTGATGATAGTAATGTGATCCATAATTTTATTGTCATCAAACGACGAAAAGTAGCTCAAAACTCACACATTTTTTAGAAATCTCAACTCAAGTAGAAAGTTGGGTAATGTCATTATTTCTCATGATTATCCAGTGAAGAATCATCAATGGTTAGCATTGGTCATGAAGACAATGTATCATGTACGTAAAATATTTCAGATGTTTGTTTACTCTCAAAACGACAGAAAATTTATAATACATCTTAACTAACAATATTTATTATCAAATATCATAATTGTTTGGGAATTTCAATTAATTCTTCTGAAAGAATGGTTTTGAAGTTTTATGAATAAGTACAGAATGAATATTTCTCGCTGAAAAACTTAATGAGTCATGAAAATGATTTGATGCAGAAATACTAATTGATTGTTGTAAGGAGCTTCACGAAATTCCTTTCTCCAGTTAAAATAATCCAATTTATGTTTTAAAGCTCTATTTCAAGCTATTTATATATTTCTTAAGCTGGCTGAACACTATAATTTATGAACTAAAACTTTAAGTTTATAATTATAGATATCAACTGAAATGCATTAATTCCTTAATCGGGAGAAATAATTTAATTGGTTCGTAAATTGCATGTTTTCTCAAAACTGCATGCAGTTATTACTATATAAATACAATTACGATTGAAATTAGCCATCCAAGACTTTAAAATAAAATGATCGACTTTCCCAAAATCAAGAGAAAAATCCCAAATATTGTAATAAACATGCGTATGAGACATATCCTTTTTTTATACACATGGTTGGTATATAATGAATTAAAGTACGAATGTGTGTGTGTGTGTGAATATAATGAATCTTTATAATGAATTAAATTACGAATTTACTTGATGACATTCAATAATTTTACTTTTCATATTTTTCTGGTGTCTTTTGCGATATTTTTCTTTAAATCCGAATACACATATATAGTTAGTTCCCCTTCATAAAACTTAAACACTATATTAATCCAGCAAAATTTTTTGTCAATCTCTTTATCAGTCTCCATCATTTTCGATTGATGGGGTCGAGGTGGCCTGGTTGGATAAGACATCGTTCTCCTTATGGGAAGGTAGTGGGTTCATATCATGACTTAACCGAAGGTCCGTCGTGTTCGCTAAAGGGGGCTGGGACACGTTAAAAGTGAGTGCAATCACATTGTCCACCAAGTGAAATGATACCTCTGGGTGTGGCAGGCCATGTATTGGGGGTATTCATTTGGTCTTTGTTTCAAACTCATAAAGACTCCTTCCGGCTGCCTCCATCTAACTGATAGAAACCAACTCAGGGCTAGGTGCAGGGAAGCATTCTATTGCAACAATTTTCGATCAATGAATAATCATTTTTGTAGACCCTGAAAGCCCCACTTTTCTGTGGTCTAAATCAAAGCAATTTGGCTCAAGTTCTGGTCACTGTGCAGTTCTCTTTTGTAAATATGGATTTTTGGAAGCTGGAATGGATGAATGGTGTTCTAAGCACAAAGTGACCAACTGTTCAGCGCGCATTTATCATCTCTGTTATATTTATTTGTGTTTTAGGAAAACATTTTGCACATGAAGTCTCATTCGACCTGTGGTTTAACTGTATGTAGACTTCAAATCACAAACATCTATAACCAAGATGAAATCAAGCACATCAACTTGTGATATGTAAGTCAGAGCTTGGAAACAGAGTGGCCCTGAGCACAAGCTGACGAGTTGTTTAACGACAGACTTCTCACATATTTAGAATATTTCTTTGTTTGTCATTCTATGTTCTCTTTTTGCTTGATCACTACTTAGTTACAACCATAATCTAGCTAGAATCTCGACTTTGACATTGGGGTGAGAGTTTATGATTAGTTGAGCAGATGTGGTTTAAGGGAAAACATTTTATTAACACCTGGCTTCAAGTTTAACATAAGAGATGACTGTTTTTCATTGACTCAAGTTCAATTTTTGAACCCATATACTTAAAGCATGTATAAAAATATGTCTATGAAATTGATGGTACCTGTGTGTGTGTTTAAAACAAAATTTCTCTGATTAGGAGCAGAGATTCCTGTTTTCCTCTTTAAATATTTAACACTTCCATAAGCAGAGATAAGAACAATGGTGTTTAAGTGTGCTTTCATGGAATGATACAATCTAACTACTATTGGTTACATCAAAGATGACAAGCAGCAGAAACAAATAAATAATTCACTGCATGGAGTTACCAATTAAATCCGCGGATCTGAAGCTATTAATGAGACATGAGATATTTAGAAAAATGTAGCTGCTGATGATATACTCTAGCCATATCATTTCTATAACCATAACTTCTATGTAAGAACAAACGTTGCCATTTCTACAGAGCCGATCATCAAAGGAATGCCATGCAGCTTAAGTGTTGTTTCACCATGCTTCATTTTCAAACACAATTTCTCTATGCCAAAAACACAATCCGGTTTTCAAATTTCGTACATACATTGATGTTTAAAATAACCTTTCCATATGTATGTATGTTTGTTAATGTATAGTGTAGGTCATGTACAGATATATGTATGTTCTATTTGACATATTATACCATGTTTTTATTATAAGAATTGCTCATCTAATTAAATTTGTGTAATTTTCCTTTCATCAATTGTTTTTCTTTTTCATAGTTTTGAATGATATTTCAGAAACCAGAGTGTGAGAAAACTTATTCATAAACATATGAATAAATTTTATGGCATAAATTTGATAATGACATAAATTTTAAAATATTTTGATTCTAAATTAGTTATAAAATTTTTAATAAAACTGCCAAAGTTTAAAAGGATACAAACGACTACGAACTGTCTGAATCATAGAAATCTATTATAAGTGGATACAAATCAAACTCTCTTTCATTTCCTTTAGTGGGTCGAGGAACTGAATATCAAACATGCTTGGGAACTAAACACTAGGGGTTTCACGTTAGACTAATCACCTAACCGGGGACATATACTGCCCCCCCCTGGCCCTTCTGTCAGTTAAACAGGTATAGACACTGTTGGCCTTGGCCTACAGTGTCTATACCTGTAGGCCAAGTCGTGCCACAGATTTATATATATATATATATATATATATATATATATATATAATATATATATATATATATATATATATATGTGTGTGTGTGTGTGTGTGTGTGTGTGTGTATGTAATAGAATACCAATTCCTTAGAAATTGTAACTGTCAAAATAATCTGATATGTTTTCACAAATATCAGAATAGCTCTGATAACGTATATACATTATTAATATTTAAATTAAATTAGCAGTTTAAAATAATTAATGTTAATAGATATTTCAATTCCATGATTTTATGTGCTGTTTTCTAAGTTATGCATGTCATTTTATTAGACAATATGAAAAAACAGTCATTTAATGTTCATTGGTGTCTTTAATGTTTGTCGTTATAATCAGTGTGCGTAGTCAAGTTTCTTAATTCGTTAGCGTCTACGCTTTCATCACGGTTCATTGAGTTTGAATTCGACGATCATGAATTAAAAACGATGGCAAAAAAACTTGTATCGACTTTTTAAAAAAAAATCTAAACATTAATCGTTTCTCTGCTCTATTGAATCGATTAAAAGAACACTTGAATTATTTATTTTTGATTTCTTTCGTGCATATAAAAATTTTTTTTCTTACATTTTCGTTAATTTATCGATGATCAAACACGCCGAAACAAATGATGAACGACGTGAGGGGTGACAGTTACAGTGACGAGTAGAGGACGAGAGAAATGTGAAGTTGAAAAAAAAAATAAAATAGCTGAATCAGGATGAATCCTCATGCGAGCAATTCACCGTGTAACAGGCGAAGAACGAGGACATTTTTTTGTTTCAACATCTTTTGTTTCTCCTTCTCTCGGCAAAAGGGATTTTTTCTCTTTTATTTCGCTTTTTGTAGATTGTTTCTTTCTTGAGGGAATACACTTAACATTCGTTTTGTATATATTCTTTTATACACCATGCCAGAAATATAAAATGGATATCATAGTTTCAATTTCTCTTTGAATTTATTTAAGCATTTAAAATTAATTCATAAATTGAAGTTTTTTTCCTTCTAGTATTTAGCTAGTAGAGAATAGTCCTATAGACTAAGAATGTTGTATTGTATTTTAAGGTCCATCAGGAAAGCTGCCTTCTGGAAGGACTTTAGTACATAGTGGGACCTTTTTTGCTTGCCATAAGGGAGGAAACCAGGAAAACTTACAAGTACTCACATCGACAGACGAGCATGGAGAAGAACAACATTCATTTTTTGTTGTTCAACGGTGGCTGAAATTGAAGCTGGAGCCTATCGCCTCTGAAAAGAGTTTCCAGCCTTTGACCATGGTGAGACTTTTTGTTTCAAGCTTGTCATTTTATAATAAGAATTTTACAGATATTCTCAAAAAAACATTAAAAGGGTCTATAACTATTCATTATTTATAATTTTTTGTACAGATCATCAAAGTGATTTATCTCATTTGTAGCAGTGGAATAACACTGAATTGCATGTTATATGATCTTGGGCGCGGATTGTTGTAATAACTGAATTACAATAACAGCAATATTAGTAAGTATATTTTTAAGGGTTCACTGTATCCTAGTGGAAGGACGCGGTTATTCAGAGCAAAGGCATCGAGATTCAATAACAACCTCTGTTGAACAAATAGAGGTGGAAATTGCGTTTGTGATTTCTGCATGCTCGTCTGTTGGGATGTGTGCTTGGGTTTTTTTTCGGACTTAATCTCTTGCAATATGTGAATGTGGTCACTATCCGTGAAAAGTTCACCTGGAAGGCAATTACGTCTGTGGATATTAAAATGCCTTATAATGTATAGATAATCTAAAAAGCGCTGTCTAAGTATATATTGTTGGCATACGGTATCTTCACAATAGGATAGCGCTGATCAAAGCTAGAGGTTCTATGCTTGAATCGCAGTCACTTTTTAATAAAGAGATATGGTTACAATATTTCTGCCATCGGGTGTTTAACAGTAGTTCTGTATTTCCCAATGAAGCTCTATCTGTCACTTAAGATGAAATTTTTTTTTGTTTGGCGATAAATATTTCGGAAGAGAAGAGTTGGAGAATGAAGCACTTTAAATATAGCATTTCAACTGCTTGTTTCCCTGATCTGATGGCCGAAGTGGGTAACAAGAATATTCTAAAGTTTGTAGAAGATGCGAAAGATTTTTAAAATATATGTTAGGTGATTATTTTGAGGAATAAAAGGAGATTCATATATAGTACAACTCCAATCATCCAAAATCCATCTATCCGAATAATTTTCAAAATTTCAAATATAAATAAATAAATTAGATTGAATAGGAGAAGGAAATAAGAAAATGGAAAAAACTCAAGAAAAGGAAAGATAAGAGAACGAAGAAAATTGGAATGTGTGAGAGAGAGAAAGATGTGCCACTTGAGGAATTTGAAAAGATAAAATTAAGCTAATCTCTGTCACAAGACAGCCCATGTGGGCCAACGCCTAGAGTATTCATCTCTGTTTTCATGACCGAGAGGCCCTAATTGTGAAGAATATGTCCCGATTAGGGGGTCAGCCTAACGTGAAATCTCCAGTGTTTAGTACCCAAGCATGCTTGGTACTCAGTTTATCGACCCACTGAAGGGATGAAAGTCCGAGGTAACTTAGCCCAGCTTGAGGAAAGAAAATTGCACTTGTGCTTTGGGAGCGTGAAACGCTACCGCTAAGCCACCGGGCTTTAATTTGAAAACATTCCTTTGAGAATTTCCCCTATGTTCAGAAGTTAGTGATGAAGACATGGGAGAATTGATTGAGTGTGATACTGGATTTCAAATTGAAAATGATGGTCAACTTATTGAAAGTATCGAAGGAGAAGATGACCTTAATATCCAAATTGTAGCAGGCATGGGACCATTTGGTAGGGAAACATTTGCCTGCTTTGAAACTGTCTTGAGGTGGATGGAGCGTCAGCCAAGTATGACCACACACAAAATTCTCCACGCCAAGCGAATGCATGACTTGGCTGCCCGAAAACGGATGAAAGCTGTGAAACAGTTTACTGGGATCAGCAAGAAATGACTTCCATTTATAGCACTGTACACACGTACTGTATTAATGTACAGGACGTGAAAATATCTTAATATCCAAAAGTGCTTCATTTTCATTTAGCTAATTAAAAGTTCTTTTTCTGTAAAAAAATGTAAAGTTTTTTCTCATTTTTAATATAGTATTAGTAATTGAAATGGACACTTTTTTAAAAATATCCAATTAACTGAATTTTCGATTATCCGAATAGGGTCCTGTCCCAATTAATTAGGATAATGCAAGTTATTCTCTATATAACAGAATCATTTTCCTCAAAATTATTTCGTTTTCCCCCTTTACAAACAAAACAGCCTTTATTTTTTGGATAATCCTCTAACTTCCAGCGCTTCTATACAAAGTTGTAAATATCACTTTGCGTGAAAAAACTCTACATGCAATGTTTTCCTCAGATACTGTGTCTAAGCATACCTTTAGATAATTAAAAACATTTTCATTTTATAGTAAAATATGCCTAAGTTGTTAACATATAATAAATAATCTTTTTAACAGTCTGATAGAACTGTTTTTCAGAAAAAAAATTAAATTAAAAAATCCCAAAGTAGCTTTTGAGGATGAAAAAAAAAAATAACTTTCTGCACACATATACCACTTTAGAATATAAAAATTTCATTCAGAATTTTTTTACTTTCGATGTCGTCAGTTAACACTTCGGTAAATTTTAAAGCGGTGAATGACAACTGATAATTTTACCACAAAGTCGTCAAAAAGTTAATGAAATTTTCAGAAGTAGAAAAGACAAGCATGTGCGAACAGTAAAGGTTGACACATTAATTACACATTATTTTTCATTAATAAAAATTATATGATAAACTTAAGTCATACTCCTATATTTCTCTTGTATCAATGATAACATAAGAAATTGAATTTAATTTTAACCGCAAAGTGGTTGTTTTAATCGTTACGTTAATAGAACGCCACTTTATTACGATTCTCATAATGTAGAATATTCACGACGTCAGATAACATTTCATTTCCATCACAATATATTGAGACAGCGTTTCAATCCAACTTGTTCATGAATTTGCTGCTTTCATATAAATTCCATTCTTTGAGCGGCAGCAAACAAGGCGAAGTTAACCATCGAATCTGAGAATAGTGTCGAAATTCGTTTTGTTAAGGAAATATTTCTTATGCAAGGAGCAAATCATTGGTTGGTTAATCTGTGGTTTAGGTACCCCTTTCTCGCTAAATGGGCAATAGACGCGCCAAGTGGGATAACCCTGGCTATTTCATCCTAAATGAACTCCTTGTGTCAAAAAATACACTAGAATATGGAAAAAATATGATAATTTTTCTCCATATTCTAGTGTATTATTTGCTATATAATTCGTAAAAAACATTGTTTTTGTTTTCGTTGACATATCAACGGTGAAATTCGTTAAAAACATGGATTTCGGTTTCGTCGCCATAGAAACGCTGTTTTTGCGTAGTGTCTCTCGGAGCATTCAACTCCGCGAGACAAAACGCAAAAACGCGCCAGTTTGCGACTTTTTGAAAGTGCGCCAAAGCACATTTTCACCCATTGGTTTGATAGGTCGTTTTTCATTAATTCAAGCCAGTAACACATGGACTATAGAACAGCAGAAAAAAAAGACATGAAAAAACAACCATTTTATAAATAGTTAAAATCAGCAAAGATGATTTAAATTTTTTTAAATTTACATGAGCTAATAGAATTTTAAATTAACAATTGCAATATATGTAAACAATCTCTTTAGAATCTTCAGACTATTGCCTTGCTTAAGCCAACATTAATTTTTTGTAAGTATTTTTAAGAATCGAAATACAATACAACGCTTGTGAGACTGAGAAAATTCAGCGAATACTGAGAAAGGCATACAACAGGTGCATTTAAAATGATTTATATTGCATCATGAACGCATTGAATCGATGGTAGAATGAACTCAGAGATTTATATGAATATCTATGTAAATAAACTGTATTCATAACTGTCGTTAAGACAGTAGATTGGAGAATGAAGCATAATTAACTGGCCTTAAAATGCATTTACGGCTGATTATATTTACAATAAGCAACCGTTTACATCTTACATGTATTCTGCTGAGTTGGATGCATTCTGATCTTTAATTTAATTGTACTAGACTCAGATTTCATTAAGAACATGATTAGACATGTATTTTAAATCTGATTTTTGTCAAACTTGCTCTTGTGAATAAAACGTTGTAGTAGAGTAATAAGCTAACCAAATCGGTATACATTCAATGGATGACGAATCAAGACACTGTTAGCGAGGATAACATGCTTACACACCTTCAAAAATTTCTTGATTTTAAAAGTACAGATCATTACCCCCATAGAGTTTGAAGTGTATAAATTTGTCCATATAGCCTGACCAGCAGGGTGTGGATAATATGTCATAAAACTTCCTGATACATGCTTTCTTAGACGTTTGCAGAATACTGCTATACGTCCAGTGTCGCTGAAGTCAGTTGGAAAATGATAAAATGTATCCTTATGTTGTCTAAAATCAATATCACTGAAAAGGACATTGTATTTTTAGGTTAATAGCAACCTTTCTAAAAAGTGCCACGTAAAATAAAAAATAAAATAAAATAAAATAAAAATAAAAAAAATAAATGATAAGCTAATAGGGTGCTGACTATATCTTAATCAACATAGAAAAAGGATGAAACTTCTTGCGATCTAAAATAGGGCACAGATGCCGATTAATCCAGTATGCCAAACTATTACTTTGGTGATTTTTTGGCGGATTTTTTATGTATCTAGCAACCTGGTTTTTATTACGTCATAAAGATGGAAATCTATAAGAATTATGAAGAAAATTGTGGCAACCCTAGTATTTACGTCATCGTGCTCTTGGCAACATTACTTCATAACCAAAAAAGTTCACAATTTTGAATCTTGGATCACAACACATACTCTTGGCAACATTTCTTCATAACCAAAAAATTTCACAATTTTGAATCTTGGATTATGCGGCATTTGTGCCTAAAACAGTTTCATGTATAATTAATAGCTAAAGGACATCACTAAGTATTTCAGTCTTATGATGATTTCATTTCTACTTACACCAAATCTCTCGTATTTTGAACATGCTAGATTTCTGATTAGGAACATTCATCTAAGAGAAGAATATAGGGAATTTTTTGAAATTTTGATACACTTATACGTTTCTTCAATAGTAGTCCAAATTGGGCCAAGGAAAATCTCAAGCGAAATGAGTATCTCAACCAATCAGGCTTTCTCAACTCATATCATAAGTATTAAAACAGAGAAACAAGAGGTGCTGTATTTGAGTGAGTTCTGTAGTTAATAATGTTTCAAATTGATGATCTAGCTAATTTTTAATAATAGTATAACATCATATAAAGAAATTAAAATGGCTCCTTATAAAAATATAAATTTAAAGATCATTGGAATTACATCACAGTTGCATTTAGCATTTTTACACCTTATTACAAAGAGCAAACACCTTTTTGGTGAGGTTTGCAGCTCTAAAGTCATTTTTTAAACATTAGACTAATATGACAAAATATTTAATTTTAATTTGAGATGACACGTGCATGAACAACATCTGCCTTCAGTTTCAACATTTCGTAGGCTCGATTCAAACCTCAAATTTAGGTATTTCAATTGTTCGGAATCTACTTTAAACTGTAGCTCCCGACCAAATTATTCCTCTTATGCCAAAAATGACTGTTGCGCAACAAACCAATCTAACCAATCCTGCAATTTTGAATAACTACTAAGACAGATTACTGATAACGAAGCTCAAGGTGGAAATCAGATCTCTGAATTGGGTAAAAATGACCAAAGTTCTGCTTAGCAATCAGCTTATAAACCCTTTTGATGAAGAGAGAATTACACGCTAAGATATTTCCAGTAAACTTGTGAAATAATAGAATTTTTCTGTCAATTTTTACGTAACTGAAATATTTGTTAATTAAAAAAAATATGTGCATAAAATATTTTAACAAAATCTTACCATACAATTTTTCACAGGTTCTATTAAATGACGCCAGAATTATTTTTATTGGCTTACGCATATGATGAGAGAAATATCGAACTCTAGTTAGAGAGAATAATTCAGTTGCAATCAAGCTTAGACATGCTATGCAGAGATTTGGAGAGAAAGAATTATTTTGTATCAGCATTTATATTTGCTTTCGTTTGGGATAAAAATAGACTGGGAATAGACTAATGAACAACACTGGGTGTCTGATTTATTAGGATTGTTTCTTAGTAATATTGTGTAAGCAAAAAAATTCCAGAGAATAATCAAATGTTGCTTCCTAAGACCAAATTAAATAAGTTGACATTACTCTTTCGCCCCTTGATTTTCTGAAGTGCGAACTTCTCTACATTACCAGGAATTAGAAATAATAAATATACCACACACACATGCTAAAATATTTATTTTTCATCAGAGGAACTGAATTAAAATGTGACGCATGTTTTCGTTACCCTTAAATTCCTATATCATAGAAATTTGAGCTCCTAAGCAAAATCTAAAGCCATATTTGAATTCCAAAAAGCAAATTCACTAGAAATCAACTCTAGAGACCTCAATACTAAACAGTTGTTGTATGTTTAATTACTCGTATGAATCCATTTCTGGATTATTTTTATACGAATTGATTTTATTAACTGAAATCAACAAACTAAAACGGGGTAAACACTCCTTCGTGGTTATTTTATTGATGTGTGGTCAGATACATATATAGATCTCCCGATGGAATCACTAGAAATGCAAGTTTCAGTTGAGGATATTAACCGCGTGTTAAGAAAAAACATACTCGACATGAAAAAATATCAAGTTTGTGACAAAACAAAAACGCTTTTTTTCGCTTAAAAATAAAATTAAAGGAAAAAAATTGGGAATTGTTTCTTTCCGAGAAAACAAAAGAAATCAGATTCAGTTGTTTTGAGGTACAAAATGAAAAAAAGTAAGAAATGTTTGTGATTTGAATAATAAATATGTATTGTAACAGATATGGAAAACAGTGCCCTCTGTAACTAGTGTGGGATCTATCGGTCACCATTATCAGAGTGAAGAGGAATTCTAAAAAAAATGGACGTGTGTCCCACAGCTGTTTTTTTTTTTTTTTTGTATTATATATTTAATGTTTCGGTCTTAGTATTTGTATGTTTTGTAACTGTGTCCAATTATTAAATTTAATTATAATTTTAACCCCGAGATTTGTGATCAATTACAATATTTAATTAAAAGAATTAATTTTCAATATTGAAGATGAGGTATAATTAATCACCTGAAACAAAAAAGTCCAATATTGATAAAGTAAGAAAACACTATTTCAAATATGAATTCCATTGTACATTTTAATTATTTAAGGGCACTGTGTACCAGATAATTGTGAAGGAGATTCAAATATCAATGTTGTGAGGTGATAGTAATAAGCCGGATCCATTTGATATAAAAAATTGAATTAAATATTCCAAAAGTATAATGAAATGTACTCATAATAAATATTCCTTTGTAGATTTTCTGCTCCTTTGCATTTAATTAGGGAGATGCAGTAGCTTGATCAGGAAAAATAGCGTATTTGTGTATGAAAGTTAATAAGTTCTGTACCTGTGTCAACCAAAGACTATAGTGTTCAAATGCTTCTTATACACAATAATATTCTTCAAAATCTATTTTCTTTCAATTGGTGTGAAAATTTGAATAGAATAATGCTTTCCAAACTACAGACATCTATTTCGAATTCATGAGGACGTTTGGAAGACTAAATGGTGAAAATAGATTGTTGAAAACATATCATATTTACTTTTCTTAACTTTTAGTTAAATAGGATTAAAATGCCATCTGGGGGAATGAAATTCTTACGATTACTAAAGTTTCAATCCAATGAGATTTTTTGTTTGAAATGGACATTTTGCAAGCAACAAAAAAGGATGTTTAGCTTACAACAAATCTTGAAGAAATAAAGTAACTTGGAATCACACAGTTAATGCATAAACTAGAATAGAATGAACAAAGAATGTTCTTCTCAGAAAAGTTCAGCATATTTGCAGAAAAAAACACGATTTATTTGTAGGTATGCAGTGAAAGAAGAGCATTTAATTCAGTGAGGACATGGTTATTAAAAGCATTGTCATATTTTGAAAAACAACATTCGAAAACACATTCCATTCGAACAATACAATCATCTCAGCAAGTTGAAACTGAATGATATTCTGAAAGAAAATATATACATGAAAATAAATTTTTGTGTGTGCAATAAAACAAAGACGGAATTTGAAAAAATTTAAAAACAATATTAAACACATATAGATAACAACAAAAAAAATTAATTCCTGAAAACTAAAAAAATTAATTCCTGATTCAACCACTTGTAAAAGAAATGCGAAAGCTGAGAAAACGTTAATGAAGCAATTCCATCGGCCACATTATTTCTATATATAAATGCGTATGCATGTGACAAAATTAGAGTGATATTCTTATTTATTACAAACTACCTCATGTTGCCAAATGAAAAGCTAAAAGGAAAATTTTTATTATCTTTTTAACTTCTCTCTATAAAATTTAAATTTATTCTATTTTCATTTTTTTTCACAGAAAAATTGAAAATTACAAAAATTTCACTTTTTTCCTTGGAGTATGCAAATATTATACTTTAACAGAATATAAAAAAAGAAAAACAATATTTAGAAATATAATTACACACTTTTTTATTACAGGAATTGAAGATTTATTTGATGAAGCCATTGTATTATTGCAGAGAAATTGTTGAAAATTATTACTTTATTACATTTGCAGTTGAAGTTTTTTTCTCGTATTTCAGATTTCTTTCTTTGTTACTAAAGCGCATCTTTTGAAACTTCAAACATCAGAAATATCAATTATTAAAAATCAATAATATTGTAGAGACAAAAAGTTGTTAATTTATTTCACTTAAAGTTAGTAAATTTCTAGCATTTAAAATTTTATTTCGGAATGAAAAATTATATATATAATACACACACACATATATATATATATATATATGCATGTATATATATATATATTCATTTATATATATATATATATATATATATATATATATATATATATATATAATATATAGTGTCAAATAATATATATATATATAGTGTCACACAAATAATCTTTTGGCATCGTTACTAAGTAATTATTTAAAGCTAGATTAAAAATATAGTCTGTAAACTCGCATCATTTGATAATGAATTTCAAATGAAGATATTTTTTTTTTACAATTAGCTAGCAAATTTGGAATTATTTGTACTCCTCTTTGGAAAAAGTTTTTAATCACTTTCAAATACAATTCCTGATTTAGCATTAGCGATAATGCAGAATTAAGTTCCAGAGTAATGGTAAGCCATTTCATCGAAATATTTTAAAACTAGTTTTGAAAGAACTCAAAATGAAAGTGGCAGAATTTGTGCCAAGTGAAGAAAAACTTTTGGACAATGGATATAACCAATATATATAAAAAGAATAATTCATAAATACCCTAGTGTTTTAAACTAAATAAAATACCACTGTAAAAATTTATAATTAAAAATTTTTAATCATTGAAATTTCTAGGTACCTATTAAATAAATCAATTATTACTTTAAAATTAGAGTATAATTAGATTTAGTATATTTTTATTTACTATTCTTATTAAAATTCTGCTTAAAAAGATTTTTGCGAAATATTTTTAATTTATTTTTAAGTAAATAGAAATATTTTTAAATAATGAGCTGAGTTTGAATAAATTAAAAATTAGTGGGCGTGACATCGATACGATAAAAAATTAAATTTCTATATCAGTGATCTGATAAAATAACAAGCACTTTTCATTGTTAAATTTTTACAAAAATCATTATTTTTCTTATTGCAAATCTTATCAGAAATATGATGTTGCAGACGATGTTTTTCACCTTTTGTCACCATCATCAAAAAGAAAATTAGTTTGGCCTTCAAACTAGATAATTTCATTATCATTTAAAAATATCTAGTGAATTTGGCATTTGTTATTTAGTGTAACTCATAAATAATTTTGAATTAGGAAAGGAAAATCTTATAAGAATTATATGAATAACAATATGAATAGAATTTCTGTTTTTTTAAGTGTTAGAGTGAACCTGATTTTGCCACGTAACTTGATTCTATATTTTGCAAAGGATAACCGGCAATTTTGATAACGAAAAATTATCTACAAATGTTTGCGGAATAAATATTTGTGGAACTAATAAGATAACACTGAAGACGAGACTACTAGCGTGTAAATCTGTGATCAAATAAGCTACTATTTATGACTCAAAGACTTGGACTTTAACTTAAGAGTATGAAAAGATGCTAATAAGCTGGGAGAGGAAGATTTTAAGAGTCCTATGGGGACCAGTCAAGGAGAGTGATATTTGGAGGAAACGATACAAATATAAGATTCTAAAACTCCTTAAAAGGAGAGCTATAATAAACCATATAAGATTAAAAATCATCGCATTGCTGGGACACATGGAAAAAATGAATGCCAACCGATATGCAAGAATATTTTAAAAGTCAGTGTCAGAAAAAACAAAGAAGTCACAGGAAAAGATGACTTGATGAAACTAACAGGGGTCTTAAGAACTTGAAAATATCAAATTAAAAATCTAAGGCACGAGACACATAGACTTGGAGAGGCATTGTTAAAAAGGACATGGTCCGATATGAACTGTAGTGCCACGGAGTTAGTTTATTTGTGGAATAAAATTTCAAGTAAAACTGCAAAGTGTACTAAAATCTAATGTATACACAATTTTCATTGTCTTTTTCAATTTCAGATAAAGATTACTTTGTTTTGAATTATTTCAAGATGAATCTCTAAAAATATATAATTTCATAGACTTAGAAACGCATTAGTATGCACTGATACTAGAGGAAGTTTATGGAAAAGCATAAAAATTTTTTACGACATTAAAGACAATTTGTCAACACTATTCCGAATACATATACCTAATGTAATTTAGCATAAAGAATTTCCATAATTAAAGTTACTTTTGAAATTAGTAGAAAAAGTCATCAGAAAATGCGATAAATTAAAAATGCTACAAAATTTAATGTTTTTAGTTTTAAAGATTGATGTTACATTAATTCTTTTTAAATTTGTAATGCATTCCTGTTATGTATAGTATAACTATTTCCATTATAATTTATGTAAAAATAATGTAAATATATGTAAAATATATGTAAAATTTAATGTAAATATATGATAAATTAAGATATATATAAAAATATATGTAACTATTAAATAATTTATGCAAATATTAAATAATTTATCATTCTTGAAAGATTTTGCTAACGTTTTTGGGGCTAATTCAAATTTTGTTATCCCAAAATTAGTAATAAATGTAGCGTGTAAAGAAAAGTGACTTAAAATATCGTATCAATTCTACAAAAATAGTTATTGATTTTATTAGTTTTTTATAGGAATGTTTATAACTTCTAAATTTCAAACTGTTTTTATAATGCAGTCCTATAAGGATTGTAGCTTATATTAAATATATAAATTTCATTTATTACGTCCAAATTTCCTTTTGCAATTTATATTAATTAGAAGTATCAACAAAATGCTGCTTTATATATTGTCTGAGATGTTATAAAAAATAATAACGGAATATATACTTCACATTTTTGGGATGTTAAAGAAAACCTGTCGTTGTGAGTGTGATTGGAAATCTGTTTTTTTTTTTTTACCTCAAAATATAAGAGAATGAGAAAGTATTAGTAAGGAATAATATAAGAAAACACAAAAGTTTTCAAAAATTTTATGACTATTTTGGAATGTAGATATTATTAAGATTAAAAAAAAGAAATTATAAAGGAAAGTAATATTAAAATTTAATAAAACATGAATGATAAATCGCCAGAACTGTAAGGCACATTTAATAGGAACTCCATAAATTGTCCAATTATGAATTCAAAATAAATTATTAGGAACGGTAACATTGTAACAGTGAAATTACTGATATTAAAGAGTTTATATATAATTCTTAATACTCTTAATTTCCTGTTAGATGCTATTATAAGTTTCGAATTGAACTGAAAATATGAAAAATACTTGAATTTTATTATCAGTATAAAAAAAAAGTTCACAATAATATAAAATTGGAATTTTTATTGCTTTCAAAATAAGAACACCAAAAGCAGAAGATAAAGTGTGTTCTATATCCAAAAAATAAATAAAAAGAACATGAAAAAAAGAGCAAAGCAACTCAAGAATGGCATTTCACAATAACATGAATGCTATTTTACAGTCAATTTAAATTTATTCGCATTGAATTTCCATTCTCGCAATTGGCATAAAAAGTCGCCTGCAGAACCACTTTACTTTTTCAGGATTAAAAAATATGTAAATAAATAAATAAATGAACACTTTTCAAAATAATTTTTTCCCAACTATTATAAGAACATGGGATTAAAAATATGAACAAAATTTAACAGAAGCGGAATACAATAGCTTTCGAAAATTCTGATGCCTGCAGCGACATCTGGAGCTTCAGATAGAAAGATAAGCTGAATAAAGAAAGAAAACTCTTTGATGTGCTTTATATATATTTTCTTTACTTTATTTTCGAAAAACTGGAGAACAGAGGAGAAGGAATTTTCTTTACAGGCAGTCGAGCTGATTGATCATATCGAAGAGTTGCGTTGGCTTTCGAGTGAAAAAAAAAGAATATTGCAGCTTGGAACATCAGAATCGGAAAGGGTTTTCCTTCCATTCTTTTATTCGTTATTGCATTATAGGTTTGTTTGAATTTTTGCAGGAGAGTCGCTTGATAAGTAAAGAAATCGAATTAGGAGGACTGAGTCAGCATGGCCAATACACGCTTGAATAAATGAGAAACGGGAAGAGGGAGATTTTAAAAGGGGCCGTCCACGGCAGAAAAAAAAAAAAGAAAATTAGTACTGCGAAAAGCTTTACATGCGTTGCGGAACTTATATATATAAATTATAAAAAGAGCATATAAGAGAAAATAAATTAAAAAATACAATTAGTATCTTGTGGTGTTTTATTTAACGTGTATATCTTAACTTAAATAGGTTTAAATCACTAAGAGTTTTGAAATGATTTCGACCATAACATTACTCTTTTAATGTGCTAAAACATGTAAAGTAAAATATCCATGATGAAAACTTTATTATATAAAAAATGTGAATTGAACTTAGCAATCTTTGAAATACAAAAGTTAACTTCAATATTACGAACACTCACGATTTTACAAACTAGTGCCTGGTCTTTAACAAGGCTCCATAAGGATGATTTTAATTCTCATTCACAAATAAAAAATTTGGTAAAATCATTTTGCGAACTCTTTTCTTGTTTCAAACGTTTGCTCAGTAGCTTCACGCCGTTTTCCGTTAAGATCAGCCGAGTGAAGCATTATTTGCCTCGGCCAGTGATTGGGAGGGTGACCACATCCTCCCCTTTACTGGGTTGCTGGAGCTTCGGGGATTGAGGACGTGTCCACGTCCATATGTGACTTCCAAAGTACTGCCGCTGATTTGACTTGGATGTGGAGAGCATGATGTCATCTCAGGTGGGACCTCGTCAGGTGACCGTGGCTCAAAATAACGAGTCATTTGCTGATGGGCGAATATTCCACACAAACCTGTTAAACTAATGATACACTCTGGGGCTAACCTGCACCGCTATGCATATCTCAATCATTTGTGTTTATTCTGTATGATTGTCTTACCTTTTTAAATTATGCTTGGGTAGCATAGACTAATTTTTTCAATAGGGAAGCATAAATTCTTCAAATTAGAGACAACTTGGAATCACACTAAATTTGAAATCTTAGATTTGTTTATGTGATTTGTGCGGAATATCTCCTACTTAATTTAATACCTGTCTTACAGCCAATGCAAAAATTATAATCAATAGCATGAAGAATAAAGTCGCAAGTACTTTTGCAAGACACCGAATGCTTTTGCAAGACACCTAACCTTTATTGGTGACACCTAATGAAACTGGCGTTGGAAGTGCAATGTACTTGTCAATCAATGCTTGGAATGATGTTGCAGAAGGAAACGACATACCACCGTATTCTCTTTCCCTGGGTTGCTGGAGATTCGTAATTTAGGGAAGTGTCCACGTTCATCTGTGACGTCCGAATTCCTTCTGATAGTGGGGCATGAATGTGGAGAAAAAGGTGCCAGCTCACGTATGATATCGTCATTTGATTGTAGCCTAGAATTACAAAGCCCTTGGTGATGGACGAGCATTCCAAATCCGTTATCCTTAAGGTGCATTCTGGTTCTCATCTGCACCACTGTGTATGTATTACCACCATAATTGAGAAAAGACGATGCCATTGCTGAAGACGTGTAGTTGAGTTGCTGCCTTAAATTATAAAAATGGGAAACTGTTTTTAAAAAAGTAGAAAATGGGCAAAAAATAATTATTTCATCTGATGCTTTCATCAGTAAAATAGAAGTAATAATTGTTTTCGAATTCTATTATGTGAGTTTCTGATATGGTACATATTTAATCATTTTTATAACAGTACATTATCTATAAAGAGTGAAGTTTGGTAAAAGAATTAGTTCAAGGATTTAACTCTTACTTCTTTATTTTGTGAATTTTTGATTTCACAAATTATATGACCAATCCCTAGAAGGGTTTTAACACGAGAGTCTATTGCCTTGTCCTTATCAAAATAAATTATGACATAGTTGAGACAATTCTCAGTTGATTCTATTATGAAATCATGATTAGTAATACTCTGAGAATTACGTTACAACACCAGTTAAGCATATACAACTCTAGCATTTATAATTTTAAACATACGATTGTGAAAACTTTCTTTTATTTGAAATAAAGTAATGGTATTTTCTGAATAAATTATGACTTAGTAACTTAAAAATAATGTAGAAATGAACTTTAGTTAATGGGTATAAAATGTTCATCAATAATCAATAAACTCTGATAGCAACAAAAGGCTGCTAATGTAAAAGTTACTTTAAATATACCATTATGATTTTCATCAAGCATTAATAAGTTGCCTAGACAACGACATGGTGCGCGTGTCATTGCGCACTATACAGGAAAAAGGAAAATATGCTACAATGAGAGGGACTACGCTACAATGACTGGTATTTAAATTTCGTCCGGATGACAATGTCTGTAACGAGAAATTATATTCATAAGTGGTAAATGTTTTTGCAGGTCAAAACCACATGTCATTCTTTATGGTATTATATAGTGACGTTCTCTATGATGTAATAAATTTTCGGTGTAGTTGGTTACTTTGATTGCATTTCTTCAAGCTGAAACTGAATCTTTTTATAGATTTTCATTTAATAAATTATATTAATGTGGAACTTTGAAAAAAATATTAAAGCACTCATGTGATTGGTTTTACATGAAATTAATTGTTTGTAAAACTTATTTATGAACAATGAAATGATTAAATTTTCAAGGGAAGAGGAGTTTTCCACAGAGAACAATCATAAATTGAATTTTCCAATTTAATGGGAAATCAATCTGAATTTTCAACTTAGTATGTGGTGAAATCATTCCTTGATCCGTTGCACGCCTATATAAAGAGTGATAATGATTCCCAATATCCAGTCAGATATTCATTGCTCATCATATTGCTTCTCCAGAGCTGTGATATTTCGGGGGGGGGTTCAAATCTGGCATATACCAGATTGTCCCTACTCTTTTAGATTGGTGATGATTTGGTTAAGGCAAGAAGAAAACTAATCTTATGGATACAGTCTACATATATGTGAATCCTATTGGTTCTTGAAAACTGATCACTTGATGATGTGCCATGAAGAGTAATGCTCTCGGTTACATGATGGAACCAACATATTGCTCAGCCAAAATTGCACTCAAGATACTTAGATGCATTGTGTGAATAACGGCTGCATGTTGCCACGATTGATACTACTGGTCATGAATCGACTATAAACAAATGCAGTATTCATTTTATTCAAGACAGCAGCTGTGCATTTATCGTTAAGCACTATGTGATGCCAGTCTGTTGAAAGACATGATGATCAGCTGCCACACTATTTCAGACAACTCTACAGATGCTGTGGAATTACAGACACCCATCCAGACAACTCTACAGATGCTGTGGAATTACAGACACCCATCCAGACAACTCTACAGATGCTGTGGAATTACAGACACCCATCCAGACAACTCTACAGATGCTGTGGAATTACAGACACCCATCCAGACAACTCTACTGATACTGTGGAATTACAGACACCATTTCAGACAACTCTACAGATGCTATGTAATTACAGAGAGCATTCCAGAAAATTCTACAGTTATTATTTGTTTTATAGAGAGAGTTTTAGGTTAGTAGTACTACTACTATACTACTACATGTCTTAAAGATTAATATAGGCATAACCTAGATCAGCCTAGTGTCTTTAAATATTGGAAAGATCCATGGTAGCATTAAAGAGGCTAAAATGTTTTTTGGTGGTCAATAATGACAGAGAGACAACTCAGGACTGGTACACAATCATTCGATCTTGTACCTTGGTCTTTCATATATTTCATTTTCTTGATAATTTCTTTGCGCGAATCATTATTGCAACCATATCTGCACAACACAGATGAGGCCACGATTTGACAATCCATCTTCAAGCTTTTCTACTATGAAAATACTATTGATGTTGCCCATTTGGTCCTCGATAATGTCGTAATCAAATTATTGACTGTGTTTCATAAATTGTCTTCGTAGTGTTTCTGAACAAAAAGAAAAGACAAACTTCCACACTGGGTTCTTTAGTCTCATAGCATACGAGTTGCTCAGCAGAATAGAGTTCTGTTCCTAAATAAAAATACATATTGTTTGAAAATTTTCTTATTTGTATATTTAGAATACATAACCATCCTGGGAAAAATTGGGACTAAATAATTCGCTTATATTTCGCTATATATATATATATATATATATATATATATATATATATATATATATATATATATATATATATTTTTTCGCAAAAATATATATGCTGTAAGAAAAACTGATGGAACACTTATGCAATTTTGCATGTAATTGTCACATTGAAACCAACATTTAACAGCGAAATGGATATGAAGTCCTAATTGATAAGATGATCCACTCGATGTGACTACCCTCAAGTGACATTATATAAGCCATTAAAATGATTGCAATATGATAGATAAGAAAATATTTGTCCAGGCAAGCCCCGGACTGCTCTTTAAAGTTAAGCGGTTGTTTCAAGATAAACTTCACATATTGAACTGAAAACCACAAGTTCGTCATTGCCAAGTGTCTTGTATTTTTTATGACGGTTAGGTGATGAGGTCAAACTTGGGCTGGTACATTGTTTCTAAAATTCACAATATATTATGCGTTTCAGATAAGAAGTAAAGAAACATACCAACAGTTATTTCACTTTACACGGAAAGATAATAAATAATGACAGTGAACTAGAAGCTTTTCTAACTGAGAAGTGTGTGAAGGTCTCCTCTTTCTCTTTTTAACTATAAAGTGATTGTTTCTTTCGTCACCGTTGAGATCCTGAGAACGCTACTTTATTGCAATTGTCATTGATTTAAAATATTCATAACTTCAGATAACGTTTCATTCACGTCACATCATCATATTGAGACGGCGCTGTAAATCTAATTTGTTGTCAAATTTGCTGTTTCATCTTAGTTTTCGAGTGGCAGCAAACAAGGCGAAGTTCACCATCAAATATCTGAGAATAGTGTCGAATTTCATTCTGTTGATAGGATGATTTCTTAGATAAGGATCAAAGCATCACTTTGATAAGCCGTTTTCCCTTGATTCAATTCTTTAATACATTGACAATTGAACAGAAGAAAAAGCAAAATGAAAAAGACGAGACAAAAAAAAAATATCTACTTTATAGTTTAAATCAGCAAGGAAGATTTAAATTTTCATTTTTATTTATCCTTAATAATTTTTAAAAGACAGAAATTACGGTTACATTATAGATGATTCTTCAAAAAGTCATTTTGAATAATATAGAACAATATCTTTTATTAAGTAAATTAATAAGCTAGTTTTCCATTTTTAAGTTTGCTTTTGTGTTCATGTGTTGGGTTTTCCGAGATTAAAAACGTTTTGGAACTTCAGCGTTTAGTATCCAAAGAAAATGTTTCTATTTGGTAATTTTTCTTGAGGAATAGATGCATGTTTCCTTCTAGGAATCCTTATTTGCGAAAACTGGTTGAATAGGCCTACCTGTTGAGTGCATATACAAATTTTTATGTAAATCTTACAAATTAATATTCCTTCAACATGAAGTGTAAAAGCTACTTTTTTCGATTATTTAGCAAATGCCTTGAAATAGAATATCTTTTACATCTGCATCTGGTACAGAATCGCGGTCCTTATTAATTCAGACAATCCAGATGCTTCAATAAACAGTAAGATTCCGTTTTAACAACCTACCTTCCGCTAAAGTTCACGCCCACTTCCTGTCCTTAATTTTAGACTATATCAATTCATTTTATTTTAATCTAAGTTTATGTTATTAGGTTCTACATATTAACATGAGAAATGCAATTTATTTTTCATATCGTATTTGTTCATTTTTATTGAGTTTTTCAATTTTCATTTTTTTAGCATCGGTTCTCTTCTTAAAATATGAAAATTGAAAAGCAAGAACACTTGGATCCATTTTGAGTAAATAATGAATAAGAAACCAGTCTATGCAATACGAGAATTTTATGATTACATTATATATAAATCGTATTACTTAACTACATTTTTAAATAAACTATTAATCAAAATTTAAGGAAAAACAATTAAAAAAGAAGAATTCATGCATAATGTCTGGCTACTAGGATTTCTACCTGTCAGCATAACAAGGGGCGAAAGCGATGGCACCTTATATAATCGGGCACCCAATGGGTGCTCCATCGTAACCGCAAAAGTGAGTTTTCGTAATTTAAAAGCATAGACTAAGTATAAGAACCAAGACACTGTCTGCCACTCCGAGAGATATCATTTCACATGAAAGACATTGCGACCAAAACATATTTAATGTGCTTTAACCCCCATGAGCGAACATGACAGATCTCTTATTGGGTTGGGATTCCTACTCACTGGCCTCCGTTCTTCCCAATTAGGACACCACGGCTAAAGAAAGAAGAGAATATCTAAATAAATGGATAATTTATCCTTATAACCACTTATATGTTACTATATTCGCATGCATATATATAAGCACGTTTTAGTGTTAATGTACTTAAATAATAATGTGATATAATATTTAAATGCATTAACACTAAACTATTTGTTATAGTAATATATAATTATTTGTTGTAGTTTATATATATTCTCCATTATAATGACATATGTCATTTTGTTTATTTTTAAATTTATATTTGAGAAATATATTTTCCAATATTTAACACAAATTTCTTTTAAGGTACATAGCACAAACATTTTTTGTTAACAGAATTTTCTTTAAGTGATGATTGTTTTTACAGCCAAGCGATAAAAATTTTCATAGTGGGTGTTGGAAGTGTTGCTGAAGATATTATCATCAAATTATATTAAAATAAGTTAGGATAAATGTATCTCAAAATAAAGAAGCCATACTATATAGACAAAAGATACAGTATATTTCTTAAAATAACACAATCGTCGGTAGAGCAGTATTTTCCAATTGTCCTAAATTAAATTACTGCAAAGCAAGTAGGCGGTATGAAGATTTAACTACAATAAAGTCACAAACGTGGGAGTTACATTAAGAGATACGTTATTTCTACTTCATGTATACTGAGACTAAAGGGAAGAATTCTTGACTTTATTTACAAAACATCGGCATCTATGGAGACATCTGTAAAGGGATGGGAAATTTCAAAAATATATATATTTAAAGCCATTCGTAGCATATTTGCCAAGTTTTAGATTTTCAATCAGTCTTTTACAAAGATTTTACCGGGACTCTTTTTTGAATTAAAAATCTCAAGCTCGATTTTAGCCACTACTGAAAGAGAGCTTCTACCTTCTACATGCATTTCTAACGGGGGGGGGCGGTTGGGAGTTTTCATGGTTTCTTCTCTTGTGACCCACCATCTAGGAAAAGTTCTTCCGAAACAAAATTTACATAGGTTACTCTAAAATACCTTACAGCAGTACTAGGTCGTCAGATAGTCTACAATGCTCCTAAAATGTAATGAAAAGCAGCACATCTAACAGCATTTATAAAAAAGAGAAGGTTTTATTGATTTTTGCGAGTTAAATGGTTTTAATTTAATTTTCAAATGTGAAAGGTATATATATATCTATATACTACTGGCCATTAAAATTGCTACACCAAGAAGGCAACATGCTACAGACGTGAAATTTATACGAAAGGAAGAAGGTACTGTGATATGCAAATGATTAGCTTTTCAGCGCATTCAGACAAAGCAGGCGCCAGTAGCGACACCTAAATTGTGTTTAAATGAGGAAATTGTTCAGCTGGTTCCTCATACACAAATTGCATTTGAACGTTGTTGCCTGGTGAAAAGTTGTTGTGATGCCTCGTGTAAGAAGGAAAAATGCGTACCAGCACGTTTCTGAATTTGATAAAGGTCGAATTGTAGCGTATCGGGATTGCGGTTTATCTTATCGCAGTATTACTGCTCGCGTCGGTCGAGATCCAATGACTGTTAGCAGAATATGGAATCGATGGATTCAGGACTGTAATACGGAACGCTATGCGGGATCTCAATGGCCACCTATCACTAGCAGCCGAGAAGACAGGCCTATTATCCGCATGGCCGTAATGGATCGTGCAACCACGTCACGAGCCGTGAGTCAAGAAACGGGGTCGTTTGGAAGACAACAAGTGTCTGCACGAACAGTTCAACGACGTTTACAGCAGCATGGACTCTCAGCTCGGAGACCATGGCTGCGGCTTCCTTTGACGCAGTGTCATAGACAAGAGCGCCTTCAATGGTGTGATCAACGACGAACCTGGGCGCATGAATGGCGAGACGTCATCTTTTTAGATAAATCCAGGTTCTGTGTTCAGCATCATGATGGTCGCATCCGTGTTTGGCGGCATCGTGGTGAACGCACACTGGCAGCGTGTATTCGTCATCGTCATACTGGCCCATCACCTGGCGTGATGGTATGGGGTACTATTGGATACACGTCTCGGTCACTTCTTGTTCGCGTTGACGGTGCTTTGAACAGTGCACGTTACATTTCTGGTGTGTTACGACCCGTGGATCTACCCTTTATTCGAGGCCTGCGAAACCCTACGTTTCAGCAGGATAATGACCGACCGCATGTTGCCGGTATTGTACGGCCCTTCTTTGATACGGAACATGTTCGGCTGTTGCCCTGGCCAGCACGTTCTCCAGATCTTTCACCAATAGAAAACGTCTGGTCAATGGTTGCCGAGAGACTGGCTCGTCACCAAACGCCAGTCACTACGGTTGATGAACTGTGGCATCGTGTTGAAGCTGCATGGGCATCTGTACCTTTACATACAATCCAATCTCTGTTGACTCAATGCCCAGGCGTATAACTGCTGTTATTACTGCCAGAGGTGGTTGTTGTGGGTACTTATTTCTCAGGATCTATCCAGCCCAATATATATTTTTTGAAAATTTAATCACATGTTATTTCTAGTATAATATATTTGTCCAATAAATATCATTTTTTTATCTGCATTTTTTCCTGGTGTAGCAATTTTAATGGCCAGTAATATATATATATATATATATATATACAGTCGCGTGTTTCTATGTGGCATACATGAGAAAGGAAACAACAAGCAGAAGTAGAGAACATTTATTGACGATGACTTCAGACAAGAACAAAAGGGCAAGCTGGGTTTTTTTTAACGGGGATCCATTTTACAGGCAGAAAGTTAGACTTCTTCCCAAGTTTACATCCAAGCCTTATATGAGATTCGAACCCGAGCCTAGTCAGTGAGAGCCGAATGTCATAACCACCATGTAGGCTGGGTGGCATGAAATATAAAATCATTAATAAATGTTGAAACTATATCACCAATGGGCAGCTTAAAACTGAAGATCGTAATGCATTTATTAATAATAGGCCATACTAATGTATCGCAAGGAAGAAAACCCTCAAACACTTACGCTTACACAGATGTCCATAAAGAAAGCATAAACACCCATTACACCTATCTCCTGTTGTCCTAAATAAGTTTTATTTTCGCCTAAGCCCACTTTTTATGTAAGATAAATTATGTATTCGAAAGATAGTTTATAGTTTCTTCTGAATTTGAATTGAGTTCCAAACTAATAGAAAATCAACCCCCAGAGCGGCACTGAATTCCGAACTTTTTAATGGAAAACCAAATGTCAAACAATTAAGTTGGTACAATAATCAATAATTTTGACGTAATGAAAATTAAAATATATATTATAAAGAGTAATAATATCGCTACCACAGTGATGCCATTTGTTCTATTTACCATGACCATCACACTTAAATAATGCAAGTATTTTTATCTTTTTATATTTATATTTTCACAGAAAGTTGCACTGAATATTTATTGAAAGTGTTGAATGTGATGTACATTATGACCTCTGATGACAGGACAGCGCTTTTCGAAGAAAAAGGTGTCGGGTTCAAACCCCCACCACTACTGAACGACGAGAGACGTATGTTTCATTTTTTATTTCTTTACGTACATTTTTCTTCACGATTAAAGTTTACCAAAATTACCTCCTTTGTAACTCGCGAATACCACCCTGTGGGAAGTCCTTCACAAATAAGAAATCGACATTAAAACGACTTACAAAAACTTTCTATTTGTAGAATAAATAATTAGAAAGAGTCAGTGTTCATTTTATTAAGTAATAAAATACTTAAAAAAATGAAATTATACTGAGAGAGAGAGAATTATAATATAATAATTGCTCGTCTCTCGATAATGGATTCTTATTTGATTTACTGAACTTTGTTGACATTTAAATATGAAGTAAGAAAATTCTGGAAAACCACAAACTATTTTCATGAAAAAGAATCAGTTGCACAATAAATGCCAATCAAAAGAGGGTTGAAATCGACGCCAAACTCAACTTGGAGGAGAAACTAATTGAATTTGTCGCCAAACTCTTTTATTTTACTGAAATAATTCCTCGCATTAAAAGAGTAAAATACTATCTCTGGCTTTGATCACTAAAAATATTTTGTCTATTTAACAATGAAACTTAAATATTATTAAATTTTTGACTACTTTGTCATCTAAATACTTTATTATTTGAATTAATTATTAAATTAATGGGTGGAATTATTTGTATTTTCTGTGTGTTGCAGGAAAATATATATACATTATTTCTCTTAAAAATAAAGTTTCAATTGAATTGTTTTCAGTTTAAATGCATAATTTTTTTCTGCTTGTTTTATTTATTTCAGTTTATTCACAAAATGTGCTATTTAATGTAGCAAAAGTATTATTTTGGAAAACTTTGCCAAGGTACATTGGAATAATTATTTTTAATTTTGTTGCATTTTATTAGAAAAGAGTGTTACTACTACATTAATTCCCTACGTGTAAACAAGCAAAATTTTGTAAAGATAAAATGAACTTCTTTCTAAAACAATAGTTTAATGTATTAAATATTATTTATGAATAATATTATATTATTCCAAAATATTTCATAAATATTAATCCCAAAGTAAAAGAAAAATATTAAATTTTAGTACTGAGAATGCTTGTTGCCAAAATACTTATTTTGCTTCATTCAAATTTATTCCGTTGAAAAAATTATAAATGTGCATTTAAATATGATAATATTAATAAAAATTTTATTTGACATTTTGAAATGTTTTAAACTTGCTTATTGAAGCTTTTAATACAATGAATGTAAGCATTTTTTAGTAACAGCAGGCACTGGGTGTATAAGCCTTCGCTAAAACAAGGCCGGAAACTGCTGCTCATTTGTCTTTATCCAGAGGGCACCTATGATCCAAATCATGGAGGCGAGTAGCATTACTCACGTTATATCATCATACAACCGTTTTTAGGTTGGGTAACATCATACATCATGTCTGAAGAAAGGACAGAGAGAAAGTGACATCCATGCCCTAACCGGGATTCAAACTCGAGACCCACAGCCCAGGTGTCAGGAACGCTAACCACTCAGCCATCGGCAGGCAATGAATGTAAATTAAATGTTAATGTTCAGAAATTTTAGTTTTTCATCTATTATTCCTAAGGTTTTGTTACTGAAGAATGAATTTTAAGCACATAGACATCTTTCCAATCTCTATATACGCCAGTTAATACAAACTTCTTTTATTTACCTCTTAGTTTCTCCCCAACAATACCATGTTGAGAGAGTTTGACTGAAAACGCTCTTTTTCCGTAGTGAACTTGTATACTTTAATTGGTTAATAATCTACTTTAAATTACAGGTCCTCATTATATTGGTCTTTGCGTACAAAAGCTGAGTTCATCGCTACAAACAAACTAGGTTTCATTTATATTGCGTCTTAATTTCCTTAAACGTATTACTTTTCGTTTGATTCCCAAATTACGTACAATATAAGTCATATTTTTAAATAAACTAATTTTTGAAATGAAAGACATTTCAATTGAATTTATTTTTAAAGTAAAGTAAGCTTTTTACAACTCTTTTTGATTGTACTTAACTCAAAAAGAAATTAATTATGCGGGATTTATGGTGAATTAATGTGCATTCATATCCCTACAGACGCTTATTTCTAAAATATGTTTTTATTTCCAATAACAATACGAACATAAAAACAAATAAATCAGCAAACCCACAAGTCATTTCCCCTAAAATTCTCTTTCAATCTAGTACAGAACCTTTTCAGAATTGCCTAGAAAGGAAACATAGTGCCGGAGATAATTTGTATTTATAGGATTTGCCGAATTTCAAAGACATCTATTCTCTTTCTTTGTTTTATTGAAGAAATTATCTTGGAAAGCATTTATTACTCGATAAAAGACAGAACCGAACGACTGCATAAAGCGGCTTTCTACTCTCGGAATATTATAAAAAGATCTTCATGTAAAATTTTAACTTAAACCAAGCATGAGCTTGTAATTTCATTTTTGTTTTTGCAGTGTTTAACCATATATTGCTTTTTAAATATTTATGTTATCATTATATTTTTTAAATATCTGTATTTATTCATGCAGCAAATGGGCACGTGTTCGTAGAGCTAGGTACATAACTAAAGAGTCTGGATTGTATATAACCAATGGGTATGTGTTATCCACATTTGTTAGGCACGTAACCGATGTATATGTATAAACAAAGGTGTTAGGAAAGTTCTCTTCTGATATTGTCGATTTCATCTGTTGATGATGGCCAAACTGAACAATCAACATGTGCAATGGTTTGGGAACCAGGAGAAAAGATGAACTCTGTCAAATCTGTCCTTAAAAATCAATCAGTCAATACTTAAGTGATAGCCTCCACCTCTCCATCAAAAACTGTTTGACATTACACTGGAGAAGCATAAAAGGAAGAATGGGCCCTAAAAGATTCTTGAGCTTGCAGTTATGACATTATTGTGAAAGTAGTCGACCCTCTTAGATAAATGGAAGAAGAGTGTTATACTTTTTTAAGGGAATAAAATATGTTATTAAATGAGAGCATTGCTTAATGTTCTTAAGGGTTTTATACTAAACAATTTTAAATTTTAATAGTTCTTGATATTAGGGGGGTATAAAAGTTGAATAATATTATTAATAGATAAAAATATAGTTAGTAAAGTGTGAAAATAATAAAAGTAATTAAAAAGTTTAAAGAATATCACGTATTCTTATTTCAAAACTGTTGCTAAAATATTATATGCTCTAAAAAATTATAGAGTTATGGAAAAAATAAATTTCTTATAAATTGATTTTGAACTAAAATTTTGCTTCCAGAATTAAATTGAGAATATGAGCATAGAATGGAATGAAACATATACAAAAATGTTAGTCTCTAAATAGTTTAAAACGTACTTAATTAAAAATAGAAAACAAGCAACAGATACCCACATTTGACCTGCCAATTGCAAAGGTATCAGTTCACATGGAGGACATTGGCACAAGCAGCCATTTTATATGCCCCATCCACCTTTAGTGACTACGTTGGATCTTCACTTGAGTAAAGATTCAAACGCATTACCTTCAGTTAATGAGAATGTGGCATTGATGTACACACACACACACACACACACACACACATATATATATACACTACTGGCCATTAAAATTGCTAAACCAGGAAGAAATGCAGATAACAAAATGATATTTATTGGACAAATATATTATACTAGAAATAACAAGTGATTAAATGTTCAAAAAATTTGGCTGGATAGATCCTGAGAAATCAGTACCCAGAACAACCACCTCTGGCAGTAATAACAGCAGTTATACGCCTGGGCATTGAGTCAACAGAGATTGGATTGTATGTAGAGGTACAGATGCCCATGCAGCTTCAACACGATGCCACAGTTCATCAACCGTAGTGACTGGCGTTTGGGGACGAGCCAGTCGCTCGGCAACCATTGACCAGACGTTTTCTATTGGTGAAAGATCTGGAGAACATGCTGTCCAGGGCAACAGCAGAACATGTTCCGTATCTAGGAAGGTCCGTACAATACCGGCAACATGCGGTCGGGCATTATCCTGCTGAAACGTAGGGTTTCGCAGGGCTCGAATAAAGGGTAGAGCCACGGGTCGTAACACACCAGAAATGTAACGTGCACTGTTCAAAGCATCGTCAACGCGAACAAGAAATGACCGACACGCGTATCCAATGGCACCCCATACCATCACGCCAGGTGATGGGACAGTATGAAGATGAAGAATGCATGCGGCCAGTGTGTGTTCACCACGATGCCGCCAAACATGGATGCTACCATCATGATGCTGTACACAGAACCTGGATTTATCTAAAAAGATGACGTCTCGCCATTCGTGCGCCCAGGTTCGTGGTTGATCACACCATTGAAGGCGCTCTTGTCTATGACGCAGCGTCAAGAGAAGCCGCAGCCATGCTGCTGCAAACGTCGTCGAACTGTTCGTGCAGACACTTGTTGCCTTCCAAACGACCCCGTTTTTTGACTCACGGCTCGTGACGTGGTTGAACGATCCATGACGGCCATGCGGATAATATACCTGTCTTCTCGGCTGCTAGTGATAGTTGGCCATTGAGATTCCGCAAGGCGTTCCGTATTACAGTCCTGAACCCATATTCTGCTAACAGTCATTGGATCTCGACCGACTAGAGCAGCAATACTGCGATAATATAAACCGCAATCCCGGTACGCAACAATTCGACCTTTATCAAAGTCAGAAACGTGCTGGTACGCATTTCTCCTTCTTACACGAGACATCACAACAACTTTTCACCAGGCAACAATGTCCAAATGCAATTTGTGTATGAGGAACCCGCTGAACAATTTCCTCATTTAAACACAATGTAAGTGTCGTTACTGGCGCCTGCTTTGTCTGAATGCGCTGAAAAGCTAATCATTTGCATATTACAGCACCTTCTTCCTTTCGTATAAATTTCACGTCTGTAGCATGTCGCTTTCTTGGTGTAGCAATTTTAATGGCCAATAGTGTTTATATATGTGTGTGTGTGTGTGTGGTAAAAACTGTAGGTATATTTATAATTCATATTTTATAGCTTTATGTTGTGTGCTTTATAACTTTGAAACTTATAGAATATATTAATTTTCACTTTTTTTTGTCTTGTGGCAACTAGGCTGACAATATGGAGTGCGCTGCTCCACTTTTTCATACTGAACCATATTTGGTGTGGAGTCCAACTGCTTCAGTACACACATTCCATAGGGACCTATTTATAGAGTAGGCAACCATTCACATCTCATTCATACACAGAAAGGACAAAGGATAGATAGAGAGAGAGAAAGTACATCCATGCCCGAACCGGGATTCAAACCCAGGACCTCCCTATCTGCAGTCAGCCACTTTGACCACTAGACATGGTGGTCGGCATAATTTTCCCTTAAATATATAAATGTTTACAAATAGAATTCAGGGAAATTTAATTTAGAATTTAATTAAATAAGCAAATAAAAAATATTTATCTTACACAGAATATAACACTACAAAAAATTAAATATATATCTTAGATATCATTACATTTTAAACTTACTCAATCAATATTTATTAGGATATCCGCCATTTTTTAAAGCAGCGTCATAGTGTGTTTCTATCTAGGAAACGAAAAAGTTCCTTACATGAGGCCATGAAACAATTGTTAGCATCAAACAGTTGTGTTTTATTTGATGGGCACATTTTCAGTAGGACATTCGAATATCTTACACTTCCATAAATCTACAATAGCATTTAGATCAAAGCTGTTTTCCAGCGTCGGTAATAAATCCATTACTTTATTTATAAGCCATATTTTGCATTTTTTTCGACTGAATAACATGCAGCTGACTCATACAGAAAGAAAATGGTACTTTTATGTTTGAGAAATTATAGGTGGAAATTCTCAATTTTGGTTACAGAATAGAATCCATGTTTTGTAATGCTACCTGAACTTGCCCCACACCATCTGCAAACATAGATATTCAAGTCATTGTACTTCTTATATTCTTTGTAGTTGCTTCAACATAGTCAGGATGTGGCGCTTCGTGTACTCTACATCTTACCAATTATCGCCCATCACTACCCAAAAACGATTGTTTTTTATTCTCATTACTCCAAATCACTTTCCTCCACTGATTTTCTGACCACCTAATCTATTTAGTTTTACTAAATTCGCTTTTTGCCTAGCTTAAGACATAAATATTGTATTTTCCTTAAAATTCTGCGTTTATGTCTAAAATCTATTATTGTTACTTGGGCAAGCGAAGGTCGCTATACCGTTGACTATGCAAATTTAAGTCAGAAGGAAGCGTCTTTCGCTTAAGCAGAGCAACGCAAATGTGAAAATACGACTTTGCTCTAAATTTCTCCGATAGATAGAATCACCAGATGATCCATTTCTTCAATTCTAACATTGATCTGAAGGGGGGGGATTTTCTCTAAACCATGGTAACTGTTCAACGACCGACTACAAGAAATACGATTCGACAGATTTAATGATCATGAATATTGCATGAACTCAGTGGGTCTTTGGCAGCATTGGGAATTGAACTCCATCCTTCCAGACGGAAGGCCAATCCCCTAATCACTAGGTTACCACGGCCCTTAAGTCCAAAATCTGATAATCGTCTCCTTATTGTTCTTGAATTATGTGCAGTAAATATTGGATTCATTTCTCAGCTAACAGCATCAGAGAAAAGTATTAACCATAAAGTGGTTGTTTCTTTCAATCCATTTGAGATTATGATTACGACACTTAATTGCAAAACTCACTGGCTTAAAATATCCATGACGTCACAGAACATTTCATCCACGTCATACATCGTATTGAGACGGTGTCATGAATCTGATTTCAAGATGAATTTGTTGCCTGCCTTCAAATCGCCCGCTTCGAGCGGCAGAAAAACAAGGAGAAATTCACAGTCTGAGTAAGTGATTACAAAAAATCCATTCATGATTTTTACCACTAATAAAAAAGTATTTTAAATTATAATTTTTCCGTTTTTAAAAAATTTCAAAATTATGTAAATTACTTGTTGTTCTAATTAATAAGTTTCCAAATCTTAAGCGATATTGCTTACAAAACTGAACACTTTGACAATAGAACAGAAGAAGAAACAAAATGAAAAAGATAAGACATAACATCCACTTCATGTTTAATTTAAATCGGAAAGGACGATTTAAGTGTTTTACTTTTAAAATATTTTTCTTATCAATTTATCACCCGTAGCACTTAAGCAATTTTTTGGCCTGATCTTGCTTTACTTTATCACTGTTTTCATATTGCAAATGCAACTTTTTTGCACCAGATGAAACCACTTATATACCATACAATTAGTTTTTCAATTTTAGCGCTCAAGGGACTATTTTTTCTCAATATAACAATTCTGCTTCTTTTAGCAGGTATAAAGTAATTTTTTGTCATTGATAGCAGTTTTAAATTCCTAGCATTAAGAAAAAGATTAAAGGTATACAAAACATAATTGATTTAATGAAACAGGGGAGTGCATTTTTCTGCAAAATTCATTCCCCCCCCCCAAAAAAAAAAGCACTTTCACAAATCAAAACATAACTATGTCTTAGATATACGCATTTGATTGACTTTCAAAATTGTAATTATAATTAGATAATGTACTTTTACAACATTACATTTCAGCATTCATGACAAATTGTACTTGATTTTTATACCAAACAAAGCGCAATTTGTTTGTAACATAGACTTTTCAATGCAGCGTCTTTAATTAAATTCTATAGTTGTGTGTTTATGTATACTTTTGTATTTTTTGCTATTTAATTTCCAGAGATCAACTGAATTCTATTTATGGCAGGTAGGGAGCATTTTGGAATCTATTCAATTATCAGAACTCGGTGTTTAACGTCGCTGACTCCAAAGCTTAGATACCATATTTTCGGGTTTAGAGAGGATATGATTTTTCTCTTACACAGAGTTGAATTATTCAAACTTTCTGTTCCGCAATCCCAATCCCATAAGAAAGCACAAGAAATGCCATAAAATCTGATTTCGATGCCTGGGACGGAAAAGCGTTGCATGCCTCTTCTGAGAGAAGGTCGCTTCTGGAGCAAATAGAAATCAATCGGGCTTTATGCCTTTCCTTCCGAGAAACTCTCCTCACGGAGATGATTTATCTCTCTAATAACACCGAGAGAGCATTAATTGGTTAAAATCATGAATCAGCGTTCCCTGGCTCCCCCCGGCAACTCTATTTCATTAACTCGAACGGATAATTCGACAGGTGGGCGGCGGATACTCCTCAGTGCCTTTGCGCCACCCAGTTGTTAATGAAGTTCCCATTTAGCTAACATCATTATAACCGTTTTCAAAACATCGATATTTAACTTGGGATCACTCAATACAGTGAATGCAAATGAATGAAGGCTCCGAGTTTGAAGCTTTATGTCAGATGGAAGCTAATCAGAGCTTCCTGCGAACATAAACAGAAAAGAAAATTCGGTCTAATAAATTAAGAATTATTCTTTTGTCTCTATAATACTTTCGTGGGTTCTACCGCAGCAAACTCAAAAGCTTTTACACTTTTGTAGAAGCTTATTGTAGAAAAAGTATCGGTTTTCCAAATTTAAAGATTTGTTATAATTTTTAAAATATTAACAATTAGGTTTACTTAAAATACACAAATTTTGCATCACGAAATTATACCTCACACGTAGTTATAGAATTTTAAAATCAAAACTCCCATTTCATATTTTCTAATGATTTCGTTTCACATAGGCGGTGTATTAAGGAAAACGTAAACACATACGCTATGAAAATTTAATAAAGTTTTTCAAAAATCGAAAAAATATTAATATTTTTATTTTTTGAACTTCATTGTGAATAATCAAAGAAAATGATAATGCAATTGATTTTTCTTCTATCTCTAGCGTTTGCACATCGATTACAAATTTAAAAAGCAGAAATAAACCTCGTGCTTCTGTTTTTGATGCGAGAAAATTTCCAGAATGGAATATTGTATCATTTAAATTAATTATATTTTGATATAGCAACTTTATAGGGCGTTAAAATCAAAGCTAAAAAAATATCGTTTTTTTTTCAAAATTAACCATAATGATAATTTTTTTAAATATCTTTGCTACTAGGTATGCTCAAAATATCATTTTGCATCGTGAAATAATACCCCAAACGCAATGCTATAGATTTGTAAAATTAAAACTCTTTTCATTTGTGTTTTAATCATTTCATTAGGCGGTGTATTGGAAAAAACGTAAACGCATACACTACAAAAAAATTTTAAATACTTTCACAAGAAACAAAATCAAAAATTTTTATTTTTTAAAAAAAAAAAAAAAAAAAAAAAAAAAAAAAGTGAATATCGAAGGGAAAGGAGATTGATGATGGAAATATTTTTTCCTCTGCCTCCAGAATTTGCACACCGATAAGAAATTTAAAAAGTAGAAATGGACCACACTCCATTTTTGAAGTGAGAAGACTTCTTGAATTTAATTACATCACTTGAACTATATGCATCGTGATGTAAGCAATTTTACAGGGAATTAAAATCAACACTCACAATGGTTTAAATTAATTTTTAAACGCTGTAATCAAAATTTCTTTATAAAACAGGAATAATGCTTCAGGTTAACAAATGATCAACACCTTGCTATAAGCTATCCCCCCAGCTCAATCTCGGACAAAATTTGACCCATAAACAGAAAATATTCCATTTGCATAGATCATTACAAAAATACTAATGTGTTGGGTTCAAACAATAACTTAAATATTTCAAATCATCTTCTTAATATCTAAAGTGTAAAATTAAAGCACCAGTGTTTGGTGGTCTTTAATTTTACATAACTGTACTCCCTTCAAATTAACCAGTGGGTGAAAGTTTGTGGAAATTTAATTATTGTGCGCGTATTACTTAAAGTACCGGAGCGAAGTGAAACTATCTCAGCTGCTAATGAATTAGTTCTGGAATCTATTATTAGGATTAGGGAAGCTGGGTTCTATCAAAATTATAATAGGAAAGTAAGTTTTCTAAGAATAGAAAAGTCTTATAAGCCTTTTACTTTTGAATTTTATTTCTAGGATAGGAATGAAAATGTTATAATTCTATTACGTTTTTTAAAGTTTGCAAGTCAAAAAAATAAAGATTTGCAAAAAATTGGGATATTGAATATTGAAAATCCACATGAAATTAAAATGTAGCCATTTTATCATAAAGCGAAATATGTTCCTTCTCTCCTTTACGATAAAAAAATTAAAATTAAAAATTTAAATTGCCATTTTTATTGGTGACTTTTAAAGTTTTGAATCATTTATGTGTTTAGATATTTTTGTTATTATACTTTATATGCTTTTTGTGTTCAAATTTATCGTCACTCTATTAAGATCTAAGTATTTGATAGAATTCTTTTATGATTCATTTTAATAATAATAGCAACTCAAGAATATAAATTTTTACTTCTGTTATTTTTAAAAATTCTGAGGTTCCGGCACCTTATATAGGACGGGGGGAGTAGCAAGTGGGTGTGCCATCGAGGCCACGAGAGTGGGTGAGTCTTCGTAATTTAGAAGAAGGATCCGAGCAGAAGACCCCCAGACTCGACCTGTCACTGCCAGAAGTATCATTTCACATCGAGGACATTGCGACTACTACATATATAACATGCACCAGACCCAATTATCGTACACAATGACTCTTCCATTGAAATGGAATATTCGAAACCACTACCTTCTGATAACGAGAATGAATGCCTTAACCAACCGGACCTAAGCGGTAATATTTGAAAGTATACAAAACAGTATAATGAAATTGAACGATTGTAAAAATTATCGTACATGAAAGTGAACCTTAGTAACAGATACTTGTTAATATATGACTAAATATTCTAGATAGAGTTTACATCTATAGCAAAGAAACTAATAAACATGACTGTAAAAATGAATATTCATTTGGATCATGAAAATATATAAAATATCTCTGAATTCATGTCATTAACATAATTTGGTAAAAATACTTTACAAACTCTTGTTAAATAAATTTAAATCGATAATACAAAATAATATTTAATCGATAGCTAAGTATTGTTTTTCTATAAATACTGGTAATTATTTATATATATATAAATAAATAAATATATATATATATATATATATATATATATATATATATATATATATATATATATATATATATATATATATATATATATATATATATATATATATATATATATATATGTATGTATATATATATATATATATATATATATATATATATATATATATATATATATATATATATATATATATATATATATATATGTATATATATATATGTATATATATATATGTATATATATGTATATATATATATATTTATATATATATATGTATATATATATATATGTATATATATGTATATATATATATATGTATATATATATATGTATATATATATATATGTATATATATATGTATATATATATATATATGTATGTATATATATATGTATATATATATGTATATATATATATATGTATATATATATATGTATATATATATATATATATATATACATATATATATATATATATATATATATATATATATATACATATATATGTATATATATATGTATATATATATATATATATATATGTATATATATATATATATATATATATATAGATAGATATATATATATATAGATATATATATATATATATATATATATATATATATATATATATATATATATATATATATATATATAGTTAATGACCAACACTGATCAAGAATTTGTAAGCTAGATATATAACTTTCAATTCAAAAATTTGTATGTTTTCAAATGCACTAAATGTATTTTATCCATAAGAAAATTTACTTAATTTGTATTTGTAGTATTAATTTTCTTCGTTTTTCAAAAAAGTGCAAAAAATGAGTTTGTAAAATTTGCTCTTTATCTTGAATTATTCTAAATAAATTAATAAAATTTTCGCGCAATTTCTTGCAGCATTCAGAATAATTTAAGTTTCATTCTGAATACTGTTGTAAAATAATTTCAAGCTCTCTGATATAGGTCAATCTGTTAATTAATTAAAATGAAAGAGCTTAGCATAGCGGTTAAAAATAATTAGAAGCAACAATTTTCATAATAGAGAAAAGTTGAGAAGCCGACGCTTCATTTATTTGTTTTACTTGACATTTTTGAAGTCTGAATTTGAATCACGAAATAGGCTTAGGAGACCTTCTCGACAGCTTCCACGAGAGCTCTTAATCAGCTTAGGAGATTAATTGGGACAATAAATCTTGAAAAACAGAGCAGAGAGCGAGTTTCTCAAAAAAATTATAGGAGTTAGAGAAAAGGAATTTTATCAGAAAATATTCGCCAATGTGTTGCTCAATAGCTTTTTCTGAAATCTCGTAGTCTTCTAAGCCAAATTAAAGGATAATACGTTAAATTGATCAGCAATTTAAAATTTATTTAGTTTCATAAGAATTTTAATCTTATTGTTAAGATAAAATATGTGGTGAGATTCTAAGTTTACTTGGGGGAATGAAATATTCGTTTTGAACTATCGTATCATTAACACTAAAACTATTGGCATTATAAAACAGTTGCTAAGCTTTTGCCTTTTACTAAGGATTACTGTGGAGGGGAACAATTTAATAAGAAGCCTGGTGGCAAAGGTTCAAAGTTCGATCCTCACACTGGGCAAGGTCGACTCAGCTTTTCATCCCTTCAGTGGCTCAATAAATTGAGTATGAAACATGCTTGGGGACTAAACACTAGGTATTTCGCGTTAGGCAGAACACCTAACCGGGACATATGCTTCGCACCTTAGAGATTTCGATCAATAAAACAGCCATGGGACATATTAGACCTTGGCCCGCATATGGCCTGTCGTGTCAAAAGTTTACTTTTTAATTTTTCACTACAACATAGTGACGAATGAAATTAAGTTTCGGTCATTGATAACAATAAGGAATACATGAAATTTCGATGCATTCATTAATAAGTTGTTGTTACTGATCCCCCTAGTGTAGGTAAGGTAAGTCTACACTAGGCCCAAAAGGTCCCGACGTACAATTTCCGTGTAGATTTCATCCTGCTCAACCCACAGCTGTTTCCAAGAGGTACCTAGACGGGTAAAGAGATGAGCGTGACTTGCAGAAAAGGAACAAAAACAAGGAGAAAAAATCCTCTCCCCATTAAGCAACTTTAAATTTTTTAAGTGGCCACTTATAAATATCGCCATGGCCGAGGTCAGTAGTCACTATAAGGTATGGACAGACCCGGACTATTTGCCAGCATACCAGTGATGCACCGGAGGGAGGCGCCAAGCAGTGGACGGTTTGTGTTTGCTTAAGGAATAGGTTTTCGAGGGAGTAAGCCCTCATTGTTTATTATTAAAAGTTTGAGAATTTGATAGTTTTGTTATGATTTGTTTCACAGTAAAATTCTTGTTATTACTGATGACACTTGGACAAGCCATGCTCACTATGCCGTTGGCTATGCGAAATTAAGTCAGTAGGGTTCGTCTTTTGTTTAACCAGAGCACCCCAAAGGTGAAAGTACGATTTTGCTGTAAGACTCTTCCGATAGATGGTATCACCAGAGGATAAACTCCTTCCATTTTGATTTTGATCTAAAGGGTGAGGAAATTTGAAATTTTCCTCAGACCATTAAACCCATAGTAACTGCTCGACAACTGAGCACAAGACTTTCGATTCCACTGATTCAACGAGCACGTGTATCACATATGCTTAGTTGGTCTTGGGCGGCATTGGGAATCAAACCTAGCCCTTCTGGATGAAAGTCTGATGCCTAACCACTAGGCTACCACGACCCTCGAAAACTTTTCGTATATCGTATAATACAAAACTATTTATTTTAAATATTTATGAAATATTTGAATATTTTTTATTCAATCATTTTATTCGGTAATTATCTAGCTTACAAAAACAAATTTGACTATACTCTGCTCTTTCAGCGAAACTTTGTAGTTTTTTCACAACTAAGCAAACCTTTTTTTATTTTTACTTTTATTTTGAGTGATATAATGTTGTTATTAATAAATGAAATATTTGTTTATATAAGATGTTTTTGAAAGAAAATAAAATGGAATTAATCAAAAAAAGCTTGCTTAAAAGCAAAGTTATTAATCAATTAATAAAAATTTAATGTGTGTCAGAAATTGATTAAATATAGTATTTCTATTTTATTGTTAATGCATAGAACTCGGATAATTACTGCATGAACATAAAAGTTTGTTTAAAAATGAATAGAATGAACCACTTTATTTGCATAATATTAAATGTATTGGAATAATGAGGCACCATCTTCCTTTTCCACGATGTTCTTATGTTATTGAATACTAAAATTTTCCCGTTTTAGCTACATCAAAATGCATTTGCTGCAAATGAGGTTCTCCAGAGGATTGTAGAAAAATGAAGGGTATTTGTTAAAATGGATTTAACGTCACCTGAATTTGTTTCAAGTAGCTATTTGAGATGCATATTCCTTTCATTTAGAACAATGTAGTTCTAATTAAAATAATTTTCGAAAGAATGGTGATAGATAAATTTTTGTACATATGCTTTTTTTTTTATGAAAATGGGTATTTTTCGTGCAATATGTAAGCAATTTAAGTTTTTTCGATATCGAAGTTTTTTTTATAAAGCACATCTCTCCTCGATTTCTTATTAAATGGTTTTATGGTTTGAGACAATGGCTTGCGTTCACAAATAATTTGAAAGTTTAAACTTTGGGAAATTAATTTTCTCTTTTGATCCAGAAAAAGTTCTAAGTAAAGAAAATGTTCACATAACAAACCTTTTTTATGCTTCGTAATATAGTGTTCTTTGATAATGCTCAGCAATTCGGAGTTTATTCTTTTAGGGACGGAAGTGATGACATATAGATGGGTATTCTATCGTAGACCCGAAAGTGGCTCTTTGTAGTTCAAAAGCAGGGACCAAGCAGAAAATCCCAGTCTGCCACCCCCATAGATATCATTGCACATGGAGGACATTGTGATCATAACATATTTAACGTGGCCGTAGTAGCTTAGTGGTTAGGGCATCTGACTTCGTTCCGGAAGGGTGGGGTTCGATTCCTAATGTTGCGAAAGACCCACGAGTACATGCGATATACGTATTCGTTAAATCTGTGAAATCAAAATTCCTGTGGTCGTTCGTTGAGCTGTTACCATCTGATGAAAACTCCTTACCCCCTGGTCCATGTTAAAATTAAAGGAATGCATCTTCTGGTGCTGCAATCTATTGGAGGAGTTTAGAGCAAAATCGTACTTTCATCTTCGTAGTCCTCTGATTAAAGAAACAACACGCATTCTACTGACTTATATTCGCATAGCCAACATGATAGAGAGCTTGATCAGCTTTTTTGACAACTGCTGTAAGTGTAGTTTAAAATGTAGCGTAACATTACGCTCAAACTAAACTAACAACAACAGCGTAACATTAACTCTCAAACTCTAATTCTTAGCATACAGAAAGGTTTTGTTGTTGTAGCATTCTCCCGAGATCAGCAGCGCTAGACCAGGTCCATGAGCACGTAACACACAAAAAGTCCAGCACCATAAGTAAATTTGCCATCAGATCTTTCCCGGAGAGATCAAGGCATTGAAGAAAATATTCAGAAGAGGTCTATACATTTAAACACTTGGAGCGTTTCGAGTTTCTTCGAAGCCTCCACGAATTTCAAGTTACTAAGATGGCCACTTCTGAAACGGGCAATAGTCGTTTGTTTTTGTCTATAAAGATAAGTAGCCAGGGGAGTACTTGGATGCGCGCTGTGGTACCAATGATGCTCAGGAGGGACAATCCAAGTGGTTTTATTCTCGTGTTTAATCTTTGAGTGAATCTCCTGAAATGTGAGATGTGCGGACGGCACACCGTCCTCAGCCACATCAGTTTTGTCCCAAAGTGTCCGCAATCTCATTCCCCTCGAGATCCACGTAGAAAGAAATCCACTGTAGGTGAATATGGTGCGATATCCGTTTTAACATTTGAAGTATTGAAACCCTAGTCCTGTCTCTCACCTGTTGCCATCTGGTAAAATGCTGTACTGCACTTTCACTATCAGATAAAATCCAAATCTCAGCTCCATAAGGAAGTGAATTTAGGGAGTGCAGGGCTTCTTATACGGCTATAAACTCACTACGGAACACCAAGAAATAATCAGAATTTCTGTTTTTCAGCCTTTAGACACTATATTGCTGTTTGATGTAGATTCCTGTGCCAGTACGATTGAATTCATCTTTACTGCCATCCGTATAAACCTGTATGGCATTGAACGGTATTTCTCCAATTCTCTCAAGGGCCACCTGCCTCAGATAGTCGGGAATATCAGATCGTTTATTTAAGAGGATTTTATATATTTGCCTGTCTTTGAAAGATCTATAAAATCTCGAAACGCGCAGTGGCGAAACTATACAAATGATCAAAACTATGTGCCAATTTTATCAATTTTATCGACAAATGAATAATTTTTTGCCAAATCTGAAACAATTTTCTTTTTTACTTTTCATTAGAATTGCAATAAATCTAAGCGCCACTTGGCGCGTTTGCTTTCGTTTCTCCGAGTCTAACGAGAAAGCAAACGTTACGGGAAGTTTAATCCAAGCAAATCTCAATAAGTTTATAAATTTTAAATTATAGATATATTAGATAGTGAGAAATTAAATGGATGAAATATAAATCACAATAAATTTGAATGGAAACAATTGGAGAATGTCGTTTTGATAGCATTTCAGCTGATTGCCGAGTTTTATCCACTAACGTGGTGATGAAGTTTACACACTATTTATTTGATGTTTCAGCATTCTTCCTTTACTGCTATTAACAATCATGCTGACGATTGGCCTCAATGATTTCGAATCGAAATAAATAACCAATCATAAACGCAAAACAAATAAAACATAATAAAAGAAACTTACATTTATGTATATATAAAAGAATATAGAGAAGTAATATCTTTTGGCTTGTGAATGGAATTTGTAATTTCAACATGGATTAAAATTTCATGAAGAAGATAAGAAAGGATGAAAAAGGAAAATAGTTTTTATCCTTTGTGCTGTAAAAATATATTTTTAGTTGATACATTATTGAGCGTGGTGTTAGTCCTTCTATTTCAGTACTCAGAGCAGATAAAAAGAAAGGAACTGCTTTTTAATTAAGTGTCTCTTTCGATGTACGTCTCTCTCTCTCTCTTGTGCAAGAGAGCTTTTATCTCACTGAAGCCTATCATGAATTTCTCAGAAACTATTTTCGATTCCATGCGTGTGCATTATTGAGCAGGGAATTCAGGACCGCGTTAATTTAAGATTCATACTATTTCCGCCCTTGGCGCATTACATACGAAGAGGGAAAGCTGCAATTTATGTTGAGGCGTTACGATTTCAGCAAAAGAATCTCTTTTTTTGAAGAATGAAGGGAACAAAACTTTCATTCTTTTCCTAGTGCGCCTGTTTCGATGCTGTAAGGGAGTTCTTTTGACAGATTTTTGAAGAATATTGAATTAAAATTTCGAAAGACTTCACATATTTCATTTAAAGAAAGAAAATCTATTGTTTCAATTGAATATTTGATAATTTTCAGAATGATTGCATAGTTAAGAAATAAAAATAGGATGATAATAATTTATTCATTTTCAAAAGAATTTAATGATTTCTCACTATAAATTGATATATTTTTAAAAATAGATTCTTAAGAACGTATTTGAAATCTTTAAGAGTAAGTTTGTTAATTAAAGGAATAAAAAAGTTAATGAAAGGGGGAATTAAGATGTAATAGAATATTTGAAACGGCCGATGGCTGAGAGGTTAGCTTCTCTGACTCCTATGTTATTGGTACTGAGTTTGATTTCCGGTTCGGGCATTTTTTTTTTCTAAATGCGTTTTCCTGTCCTGCCTCCTGAGATAATGAATGAATGCCGCCCACCTTGTAAAAGGGTTTGTAGAGGAGTGGTGTGGGTAATGTTACTCACCTCCGTGACTTGATTAACAGGTGCTCATTGGGTAACAATTGATTAGCAGTTTTTATCCTTCTTGTGGCGAAGGGTAAATCACACAGTGTAAATAAGGGTATTTGAGAGAGTAAGAGAATATTGATTTCCACACATATTCAAAATTTCCCAACACATCGTTTGAATCATATATTTTATAAACTGCTTCTATAGTATTTTTTTAGTTAAAAATGTTTGGTATTATGTAAATGTTAGATAATAACAAACTTTAAAACAAAATGTACATTTTCTTAGAGAAAAAGGAATTTTAAGGGTCGTGATAATCTAGTGGTTAGGGCATCGGTATTTCCTCCGGAAATGCTGGGTTCCATTTTCATTGCTGCCACAGACAAATTGAGTACATGCACTATACGCACTTATTAAATCTAACAATCCAAATTCCTGTGGTTGGTCATGAGCATTTATCATGGGTGAAGCAGAAAAGTTTCTCCTATTTCAAATCAATTTCATAATTAAAGGAGGAATTCCTCTGATTGTGCCATCTATCGGGGGATTCTTACATCAAAGTCGTACTTTTACCTTCATCGGGCTCTGGTTAAATGAAAGATGCACATTAATGACTTAAATTTGCATAGCGAGCTTGTCTTCTCCAAGTGTCATAAGTAACAAAAACAATAATATTAAGTTTTCACACATTACTAAAATTTTCAAAGAGATTTTAAAATATTTTTGTAAAAAATCCAATATACTTTCTCGCAACGTAAAATATTTTGTTGCAGATGACTAAAACTGTCTTAGTTTATAGTGTCATTAAGCACTAAATATAGTGGCATTAATTACTCAGGATGAATTTGTGTACTTATATATGAAATAAACTTATTTTTTCATACTTTATCCAAATTGGTTTTTATCTTTCCTTAAAGTTTTAAAAAGTGAAATTAAAGTAGCCAAAAGAGGAAATCATTATCAAATGCTTTTTTCTGGTTTTTTTCGTAGATATTTGGTTTGTGCATTACTTTTTGTATTCATGAGAAATTTTAGGATTCTTTTTGGAGCATTTCCATCATTTTCCTTGTAGTGAGTTGAATAGATTTCAAGGTAACCGCTTATATTCGAGCCAATTTTTTCTTAAAAATTAAATTTCATTTAACATATATTTAAGTAAATTATAATGTAGAAACGTAATATCAGCCTAAATTTTAAATACGTATAGTATACTTTTTGTGAGATAAGTTATTTTCTGGTAAATTTTTAAGTAATTTTAACAAAATGGCTAGCATTACATAAAAAAATTGTTTTATATCAATCTTAATTTAATTTGGGTTTAAGATCTATGTAAGTATGCTATTTAAAATGAAAACATCTAAGGAAAATAAAGAGCGACAAAGAAAATATGATTAAATATATACAGCAATATGGATATCTTATATTTTACAGATCATTCCTTTTAAATATAGCTGTAAATGAAAATGATTTTTATACATACATTCAAAATTTTACTTCATTTCATAGATAAAGGCACTCAAAACATGAGGCCAACTTTCGTATAAATATCTTCTTCATTACTTCAGAAATCGTGTGGTTGTGTGTGTGTGGAAATTTTTTGAGAAACAAAGTTATGAAAAAATTCCTGTTAAAGTTTCGCTTGTGATAGCGACGATGTTGCCACTTCTTTCTGAATGTATAAGGCAAATAACTGCCTCATACTTGTGGATATTAGTCCATACATTATAAAAAAAACACACAAATTTAAGAAAAATTAAAAAGAAAGGGCGATGCCATTTTCCTTCTCCACTTCCAATTTAAAAACGCAACTTTTTGTTTCGCTTTTTAAAGGATGCCACGTATTTTAAAATCCGGTAACTCTTAATTTCTATTTTGCATACTATAAATTTTAAGAGCATACATAATTTGATAAAATATATTAATTGAAATACATATCTGATGCATTTAATTCATATATTTTAAGGTAATTAATTATATATGAAAATTCTGAAACATTGATAGCAATGAATAGTTATCAGTAATTCAAAATCAGCGATTCATAATATCAAACTTTGTTCCCTAATGAAATTTAGCATGAGGAAAATTCTGAGTGAATTTCACTCGTATGTGATTTCAGTTGCAATTACAGCTAAATTTAGGTAAACATGTTTCTCAATTAGAATGGCTGAGATTTTAATCAAATGTAGTAATCAATAAGAATCATTTTCTAACTTGTGTCAGTCATGGTTCTCAAAGTGTGAGTCGCAACACAACGTGATCTCAGATGAAATTTGAATAACGGAATAATTTTATTTGTTAACGAAAATAATTTATTCTTAGAGAAAAATAATTATATACTGTAAATAGCATGATTGAAAATTAAATATTATCGATGATAAATATAGTTCACTTTCATCGATATCTCTTTTTATTCGATTGTGTACGTTGCTTCTTTTTAAAATATAATTTTCTTGTTGTGAATTACATAATATTCAGTTTGGTGTTTTTGAATATCACATACCTTAACGCAAAAAAAAAAACCCTAAAAATTGTCAGAGGAAAAATATAAATATAATAAATAATAATTAATTTAGAAACCATTGTATTTTTCATAAATAAATAAAAATTGATCTTCGTTTAATTATTTAGGAAATGTTTTAGTTCACTTAGTTAATGTTACTGTATTTATAACTTTTTGTAAAAACAATTGCTTCCTTAATTAAATAAATTACACCATCATGTTTTCAATAATCATTTGCAGTCATTTTACAAAATAATGTCAAATTCACTGAATCGTTCGAAATAAAGGTAACATGGTAATAGGGATTAAAATTTTGGAATTTTATTTCAAAATTAACCACTTTGTTTTTTTCACCAGCATGATTCCCTGTACCTAATCCTGAGTTGGGCTCTAACAGTGACGTGGTAGCAGCCGGGTGGGGGCTTTGCCATTTAAAAAGCAGGGATGAAGCAGAAAACGCCAAACACTTGGCCTGCCACTCCCACAGGTGTTATTTGACTAGGAGGATAATACGGCCATTTTAACGTACAACAGCCGCCTTTGATGAATCTTCATTTAAGTTCAAAATCGAACTCACTACCTCCCGAGAACAAAATGAAGTTTATTCCAACCAAAACATTTCGGTCCCACTTTGAAGTAAGTATCTTAAATATTTGAATATGTATTTGGCACACATGCCGTATAATTCTGGATGCCAAATTCTGAGTTTGGCATCCAGAATTGGCTGATTTTCTTATGTGTCTGGCAAACTGGTTACTATTACATCATAGATATGGAGACTTATAAGAATTATGCAGAAAATTCCATTTTTGGCAAGCCTATAGTATTTACGTCAACACACTCATCATGATACGTCATCTTTGTAACATTTCTTCATTGCCCAATAAATTCGGATTTGACATCCTGGATAATGTATCTGTGCCAAATATTTTTTTGGGTAGGGCACAATACTTTGAAATTTTCAAATGAAGTAAAATACTGCATGAAATTTCATTGCATAAAAGTTTTCATGTTAACTTAATAATCTTTGCAATTTTAAAAATAATAACAGTAGTTATAAATATATATTATATTATTTGTGTATGTGTGTGTATGAGCTAATATCATTAAATTTATAAATTTAAGCCATATATTCCTACTTTTTATTCGATTTGCTTATAAGCTAATGTCGTAAATCTCTAATAGCTAACTCTCAGATTCCGAATCCGAAAAATTAGAATTTTTTTTTTTAAATTAGAATCTTATAAATTTATGAAATAATATTTTGGAATTCTCTAGTTTTCATCTTTCAACGTGGATTCCTTTCCTTTTTCATATTTTTTATAAGTTAAATGATTTACATGTGTTTTAATGAATTTTATAATTTACACATGTTTATTTATTTATATAATTTTGATATTACCCGGGGGATGGCACTCAGTACCTAGATAATTGCACTTTGTATAGATACATTTTTAGGGGAACTACAGCTATAAAATAAACATAATTTAAGTTTCATTCTAGTTATGGACTAGAAACACAAGTATTAGATTAATACAATGAAAAAACAGAGCAGAACTTACATTTAATAATTTCTCTATCTGGCAAAGATAAATAAACAAAACCCTAAAGAGTTTTGAAAAATCTTTGTTGACTGAGGTTTTAATTTAACTGTGAAAAAAATCAAGTTATCAAATTAAGAAATAAAGTGCCAAAAAAAGAATGCAATGGAAACTGAAGCCAAGAACTTTTTGTATATGAAACTTTGTTGGTCTGGTTCGTTTTCGCTAATACAAGGCAATGAGTTCAAATTCCAACTCAATCGAAGATCCATCGTGTTGTCCCATGGCGTTTGATATACTTTAAAAATATCTTGATTGTAATGTTTTCCATGTGAAGTGATACCTCTAAGGGGTGGCAGGCCAAATCTAAATGTCTTCTACTTGGTCCCAGTATCTAGTTTACGAAGAACCAAACTTTGGGGACTACGCTGACACACCCATCGGGCGCTCCACTATATAAGATGCCATCGCTTCTGCCCTTTCTAGTGTTGAAAGGTGAAAATTCCTTGTAGTTAGGCTTTTTGCAACAACAACAACTTTTTGTATATAATGTACTGAAAAATTGTAGTAAAACGAATTAGCAAACTCACTTCTGATGGAGAGTTAGGTTTAAGAGTTTTACAGCTTGACACATAAAATAATTCAATAGTATCTCAAAATGTTTTTTGCACCAGGAAATGAAGTTCAATATATGAATGAACTAAAAATTAGTCGAATGAGTCACATAAAATTCTTGAAAACTCTTTCGTTATGAAATATTCAGAAGTAAAAATTCTGTTCATTCGCGTTTCAAAGTAGTTCTTACCGTGAGATATCGGTAAAAGCGAAAACTCATTTGTTGTAACGGGCAAAAACAACGTTATACTCTTTTTGTTTCTCTTCGTTTGCAATTGCAATGCAGTATTTCAAAACTATAGTAAATATTATTACTTAAAAAAAAAGACTTAAATATATTAGAAACACAGAAAGAAAACGGTATCACCGATACCATACATAATTTTTCTCTACTTTCAGAGACAACGTACTGAGGAAAATTTTTAAGAGGAAAAAAAAGAACCCTACAATTATTTGCTAAATTAAGAAAAGATCTAGAACGGAATAAAGTAAAAACTTAAAAGAAATTTTGGACCACTTTCTTAACTCTAATTCTTTGACTTTTTCATTGTATTCTTTGAAGCTTAATGTATTTTAGATCGTTACAAATTTGAAATTCCTTGCTTCAAACATTTCTGCGAATTTGATTGTAGTTTTGCATATATCTCTTGGGAAATCTTCGAGTAGTTTAAACAAATGTATTTCTTACGATACACGCGATACTCTTTTTAAAAGAAATCCGTTAAAATAAGAAGAGAGACAGGATACAAACTGTTTAAAAACAGAATAGGGGAAACAGCAGTCAGATAACGGAATAATAGGTCTATTGCACTTAAATATAAAATCATAAATTAAGCAAATATGTTACAACTGAAGCATGTAAGGTGAAGAATGATTGGGAATATTTTAAAGATTAAATAGAGAAAGAAATAGCTGGGAGATACATAAAAATAACATGTTAAATAGAAAAATGTACATCCTTACGCTGAAGTTTTAAGCCATCTATTTATACACCTGAATAGTGGAAAGATATGTAAGAAAAATAACATCCTAAATTACAGAAATGCACGTTCTTCATTTACACAGTTTTCAAACCATCTGTTTCCAAGCCTAAAGAACTGAAAGAAGGAAAAAAATAACCTACTTATAATAGAAGAAATACACCTTAATCTGTACAGTTTTTAATCCAGCTATTTACATGCCTAAATAGCTGAGAGATACGTAAGAAAAACAAGGTATTAATGAGTAGAAATATGCGTTTTTAACTCGCTTAGTTTCCAAGCCATCTGTTTCCTTGCTTAAATAGCTCAGTAGTACATAAGACAAAAGTCATACTAAGAAATAGCACAATGCATTTTCTTAACTCATAGTTTTTAACCATCCATTTACATGCCTAAATAGCAAGAAATGCATAAAAAATAATACATACAAAGTAGGAGAAAATGTAGTCTAATCCCGTTCAGTTTTACCGCCAACTATTTCCAAGCCTAAATAGTTGAGAGATACATAAGAAAAATAAAATACTAAGTTGTAGAAATATATGTTTTTAACTCAGACAGTTTTCAAGTCATCTATTTCCTTTCTCTTAAACTGCGGAAAGACGTAAAAAAATTAATATACTAAACAGCAGAAATATACATTCTTAACTCTCATGATTTTTATGCCAACTATTTACTGACTTAAATAGCTGAGAAAGATTTAAAAAGTAATGTACTAAAATTGTAAGATAAAAATATACACATTCTTGTAACTAACAATTTTTAAGACTTCTATTTCCTCGCCTAAATTGTTGAAAGACATAAGAAAAATAACAAACTAAGAATGTACGTTCTTAACATCCGCATTGTTTTTAAGGTCATTTACAAGCCTAAGCTGCCGAGAGATACGTAAGAAAAGTTATATATACTAAGAAGTAAAAATATTCGTTTTTAACTGTCACACAGTTTTTAAGCCGTCTATTTACATGCCTGACTATTCGATTTTTTAGAGTATTATCCTGTTTCCAAAATTCTAGGCTCCAATATTTAAAATCTCGAACTTAATTTTTCATTTTAATGCAGGAACGTTGTGTTTAAAGATTAGATTATTTAAAAATAAATTCGAGAGAATCAAATTACTCAATTTCTCTTCCTAAAATTCCCTGCCATGTATTAATGAAACACAGCACGTTTCTTTAAAAAATTGATTTTATTTAATAATGCTAAAATAATATTTTTTCCAATGGCAGACAGTTACAGCTGCAACAGAGTCTATTAATCTATTGTTCCCTGATACCCAAGAAGCCGGCCAGAAACTGCGACCTCTTAGCCGCCGAGGCGTTGCCCTGGGTGCACCACAGGGGGTGGGCCACCATCGCCTCCTCACACATGCTATTGGGACCCGTTCATAGGATAGGCAGCATTCATACTTCACTCACACACACAAGGAAAGGACAAAGACAGGATAGAAAGAGAGAAAGCACATCCATGCCTGAACCGGGATTCATACCCAGGACCTTCCTATCCATAATATGACACGCTGACCACTATACAAGTTGGCTGGCTATTAAAGTAATTATTTCATGCATTAAATAGTTATTTGTCGGAGAACATTAGAATGGTATTTTCCCATCATATATGCATAACAATATCAGGAACAATTAATTACAACTTATAAAATATTTTTATTTTAAATTTTTTTTTTAGTTGTAACATAAATAATATAAAGGCTTTCTACAGTGATAGTATATATATATATATATATATATATATATATATATATATATATATTTGTTTCTTTCTGACTAAAACTCCTTAAAATCACTATTAAAAAAATTAAAAAACATTCGTAATTTTCATCATTTACGAAATACTTTACAGATTTTAAATTCCAATTAGCAATTTCTTTACAAAGATTAAAATAATACTTTTGCAAAAAGCGGAAAAAAATGGGAAAATTCTAAGAAGAAAAATTAAACACGTTAATAAAATAAAAAGAAACATGTTTTGAAAAGTTTTCGAAAACTAAAAATCTAGAAGACAAGCAACCACTAGATCTCAGGGGTGTTGAGAAAGAGGGTGGAGAAGGAAGCATAATCCTTATTCAGACGATAAACGTGACATCTTGCAAATGAAGGAAAATGATCTCAAGTGAAGTGGGGAAAAATGATAATTCAAGTCACTGTAACCGGCAGAGAAAAAAGGATTATTTCACAGGGAAAATTTTGAATAATTGTTAAATATACCGAGCAAATATTATTTCTGAAGAATTTCTATCATACGGAATTAATGATACTTTTTACTTTAAAGGAAACTCCATATCGATGGTTGATAGCTTTCTGAGTCATTTCAATTTTATTTTTATTCGTGAAGTCCATTTCATCACTTTCTATGGTTTTATTTTTTGACATACATAAAATATTTATTATTTCAAGCGAATAAAATAATTTATCTAATGGTAAATTCAATAATGTAATATTGAGAGTGTTTACTGATGTTTAGGCCTTTTCTGAATATTATTTACAAAGTTACTGCAAATGGGGCTTAAAATTAGTTTTAATGTTAGCATTTATATTGAAAAGGTTTTTGTTGGGAGTATATTAAATTTTTTATGTGTGTATGTAAAAGCAGTAGACTTTACGAAAAAAATTTATATATTATTCCTCATTGTGTATTCCTATATGAAAAGACACTGGCGTGGCATGGAGGGGGAATAGAGGAAGGTGCCAGCTTAAGAGTAATCTTCCTTTCACCAACGTTTCAACCAATGCATTAGTAACTATAGACTCGTTACTGATCTCAGTTACCGTGGCTGCAATAATTTGCATCTTCTAACCATTGTGCCCATGGATATCTAACTTAGACACAGTACTACGCATCTTGATATATTTTATCTCAACAACCCGAAATGTAGATTCCCCACAAATATTTTGTAGGCAATTTTGTAGGCAGTATTGCTGCTCTATATGTTCCTAGTTTATAATGGTTTATAATATGATAAGATTATTTAAAACAAATAGCATTTAATGCACTTTCGAAACGACTTGGGAAACATTGACTAAAGAAATATATAATGTAATGTGCTAAAAGTAACCAAACAGCTTAAGTAATTGATGAAAGTAAGGATCAAGATTTGGTGATTCAGGTATATTTCTTATATTATTCCTCATGGGATATTTTTTTATATTATTCCTGATGTGCCAAATGAACCAAACAGCTTATGTAATGATGAAAGTAAAAATCAAGAACCAAGATTTGATGATATAATATTTTTCTTTTTGGATGTTTTCTCTCATTTCTGCTGTTATTCCCTTTTCTTTCATATTGCGTTTTACATTATTTTTGTTTTCACGTGCTATTAAAACAACAAAATAGCTTAAAAATACATTCTGTGGCTCAGCTTGATAATCTTGGAATGTCCTCTGATTATGAGCTTGTACCTGACCAAGAATCATCCTCAGGCCATCAGTAGCCTGGTTGGAAGGGTGTTTTCATCATTGGAACATAATACAAACATCCTTCCTACCGGATTCCCGACTTAATCGAAGATCAATCATTTTCACTAAAGGCGTTTGTGTGGGTTAAATAAATTGTTATCGCAATGCCCTCCAAGTAAAATGATATCTTTCGGGCTGGAAGGTCATGCCCTGAGGGTTTGTTGTTTTCCTTGCTTCTAAATAACGAAACCTCTACCATCTTCAAATATTTCTATTAAACATTCCTATAAATGTCCTCTGGTATAAGCATTAAGCTCCAAAACTAATCACCCTAACCTGGTTACCTTTATTCTACTCTCTGTATCAGTCACAAATTGTTTGACTTGTGTAACTTCTATTAATTGGATGTATTTTGACTGATAAAGGATTAAACCTCTAAATACTGTAATGGGGTGTACACTTCATTTTATTAGATGCTTTCAGATATATAATTCCTTCATTTTGAGTTCTTATGAGTTGCCTTTCTACTACATTCAGCTTTAAATAGCTGAGCCGAGTACTTTGTCCTTTGATTCAATATTTACCACAGATTTTGATTTTCAGATAGAAGATTTTAGTGGTTTAAAATCTTTTATAAACTGTATGTTCCGTTCTAATTAACTCTCGAGTGCAGATTTTGTCTTTCTAGTGACTTATTAAGCCAAATTGAATTATTTTACCAAAGTGAAAAGTTGCTTGATTTTATAGTGTTTCAGAAACTTTTTAAAACAGTATTTTCCGGTCTAATAGGCTCTCGACAGGGAAAAAGGATTTTCAAGCGACATGTTAATTCAATCTTAAATATTTTTTAAAAGTGAGCAAATTTATTTATTTTATAGTGGCTCAGAAACCTTTTTAAATAACATAGATCTAATACACTCTCGAGAACAAAAAAGGACTTTTGAGAGACACTTTAAATGCCTTTTCAATATTTTAAAAAGTATGAAAAATTAATTTTTTATAGTAGTTCAGAACAATTTTTAAGCACTATGTTTCGGTCTAATAAACTCTCGAGACGCAAAAGGATTTTCAAAAGACATTAAATTATATATATATATATATATATATATATATATATATATATATATATATATATATATATATATATATATATATATATATAATTAAGTTTCAAATTGTAACAACTTAAAAAGAGTTTGAGATTCAAGATCCATACTTATGTACCTCGATATGATGCATATCATTAAATTACTAAATCCGATGAAAGATACTTGATAAATGATTGTGAGAGAGTTTCAAATATCTAAACTAATTTATTGGAATAGAAATACATCAATTCTGAAAAATTATGATTTAAATCTTTATTATTCGTGATCATTTTCTTTCGTAGTGTCATTTTTATCAGCGAAGAATTTTTAGACTTAAAAACTCTTTCATCAAAACTTTAATCCTGCTCTTTATTTTATGTTATTTAAAGAATTACATATATGTTTCATGAGATTTTGAAGTCAGCAGATGCAATAAAATTTAGGAATGCTAATTTAAAATCCTTGAAATTAAAAATAAGTTGTCATGAAATTATCTATGGAAAAATATAAATGAGCTCTAGTTTATTATATAGGATATATAATGTTACATTATATTAAATTTTTCTAAATAAAGCCTTTGTGAATATATTTTTATTATTGCTAAAATTTCATAGAATAAATATTATTGAAGATAAATAATTTAATGTCTAATCATGTATGGAACGTCTAATCATAATGTCTAATCATATATAAAAAAAGAATTGCTCTTGCAAAAGTCATACAGTTAACAAAACTGACTAATTAAATCCTGATGTAACATCTACATGGATAGCACATTCACCTCGAGTTCAATGGTTTCATAGTTCGATTCTTAATACATTTCAATATTTTTCTACTGCTTACGGATTCGTTTAAAATAACGCTGTTACACAATATGTGTCATATCAACCTCAAAAGCAATAAACATATTTTAAATTGTCAGTACTTGTTATTGTAAATAAAGTTGGCTGAAAAAAATAATATAGAAATTTCTTAAGCACAATCATTTTATTAGCTTCTACTTATAAAGATTTGTGCGTTACCCAACAATCATTTTTTTAAACGTGGGAGCAGATAGACTTACAATTTAAAATAGATCCAGAACACTACAATTATATATACACTGGTGTGCAAAACTTAAGCAACAAGTGCTTTTTTTGTCATAACTCTGCAGGAAATCATCCGATTGACATGAAATTTGAATATGATGTACATTATTCTGTACTTAAACGATGGTAAAAGAATAATGGCGCAGAAATGAATATAAAGCTTAAAGTAGGGTATGGAACAAAAAAAGGCTTTATTTGACATATAGTGGCGTTACACATGATTGCCTTAAGAAGCGTAAGTACAACTGGCAGATGTTCCCTAGTATGGGATATGCCCTCCCCTTACTGTAATTGTTGCTTGGCATCGTCTCTCCATGCTAAGCACCAGATTATCCAGGAGTTCTTGGGGTAAACGTCTCCATTCCTCCTTTAACGCTTCTTTCACCTGATGGGTGTTACCAGGAGGATACTGTCGTGTCGCAAGACGTCTCCCTAATGCATCCCACACATGCTCTATAAGATTTAGATCTGGAGAGTAAGCTGGCCAGTCCATTCGTGTGATATCTTCACTTTCCAGTAGCTCTTGAACATTAGCAGTACGGTGTGGGCGGGCATTGTCATCCAAAAATATGAAGTCTGGTCCAATGGCCCCTCGGAACAGACGCACATGGGGTAGGATTACCTCATTGCAGTAGCGGTCTCCAGTTACAGAACCTCGATCCAGATCTGAAGCTCAGTGCACACGTTCAACATAATGCCACCCCAGACGAGAACTCCAGGACCACCGTAACAATCTCTTTCTGCGATGTTATTAGGATGAAATCGAGCTCCAACCTCTCTCCAGATCAACTGACGTCGAGAATCGCTTGTAGCACTAAAACGACTGTCATCTGTGAAGAGGACGCGACTCCATTGATGAGGTGTCCAGGTTTCGTGTTCTCTGCACCACTCTAAACGGTGCCGCCGATGGCAAACTTTTAAAGGTATGCAGCGTTCAGGACGTCTAGCAAATAAGCCAACTTTGTGGAGGCGTCTGGACACTATAAATCTTGATACTTGTCGTCCTATGGCTGTGCACAGTTGCTGAGATATTGCGCTGGCTGACTGAAAGCGGTTTCTTTTCGCCTGGAGGACAATGTAACGGTCATCTTTTGGTGTTGTTTTCCTTGGACGGCCACCACCAACCTTCCGAACAGCTGTACCAGTAGTTTTAAAGGCATTCCAAGCAAGAGAAGCAACACTTTTGATGATCCCGAACTCTTCGGCGACACTGGTCACACTATGCCCCTCCTCAAGCTTCTCAATCATTCTTCCTCGAGTAAAGTCGTCTAAATGATTTCTTGAAAACATGTTCCACAAAATAAATCACTTGCACTTACAGCGAATGTCTTTAACTACGGTGCTCTTCATCCTTTTATCGCAGTTTTGACCTGCGCGCGCCGACCCACAAGGTTTACGTACATTTACATCACCTATGACGTTTTATTTCGAAAATTTGCATGCAAATAATCTTTCTATTGAATTACGTGCATATTATATTGCAATTTCATGGCTATCTTATACTTTGTTGGGGAGATGTGGCCGAAAAACCACTTGTTGCTTAAGTTTTGCACACCAGTGTATATATATATATTCCTACTTTAGAAGAGAAAAGAACCAACAAATCACCTAACCGAAGGCCGCAGTGGTAATCATTAAAATGTTGGTTCGTTCACGGGCAGATAAATATACAATAAAGAATAATCTTTGACGTAGAATTTAAATCAACTTCATGTGAGGAAAATATTGGTTTAAAAATCTCTTCATTACATTTACAGCATAGAAACAACTTTCTCTATGAGAAAAGGATTTTTCAACTTTAGTAAAATTAAAGACTTCAGCATTATTTTAAAACTTTTGAGCAATACTGTGAAAACATTTTGGGTGAACAGTTTTATTTATACAAAAATGTGTAAATTTTTTTTATTGAGAAATGATGTAGTAATATAAATTTCGCATTATAATCTCTAGTTTTACAACTAACTTTGTTGTTAAAGAACAGTTTCGAGGGTTCACCCCCTCCTTCGATTTGCTGTAAACTGATATACACTTCAATATGTTGTTGTTGTTGTTACACAACCGACGCTTTCCTGTACCTAGCCCGGAGTTGGGTTCAACCAGTTAAATAGAAGAAGCAAAAGGAGTCTTCCTAACTTTGAAGCAAAGATCAAGCAGAAGAGCCCTAATGCTTGGCATGCCACCCCCAAAGGTATCATTTCCCTTGGAGAACATTGCGACCATGCCCAGTTTAAACGTGCCTTGTCGCCTTTAGCGAACACGAAGGATCATCGGTTAAACCGAGATTCAAACTCACTACCTTCCGATACTGAGAACAATGCCTAACTAACAGACCAACATGATCTCGGCAACAAAGTTAGTAAAAACACTGAATTTCGGAATCTTTTCCTCCTAGATTTAACTCATTTCCATTTGGCGGAGCTGTGGAATAAACAAAAGCACCTTCACTACGTAGAGCAACTAATACATTCGCAATGATTGAAAAAAATGTTAAATGTTTTTTCTTCAAAACTTCATTTGCGGATTATAAAATTGTTGTTATGGAGTATATAAATTTTCGTAGCCCCCAGCAATTATACATAATTGGTAGCTTTAAAAGACAGGGAGAAAGTTACAGGCAATCGCCTTTGAATCTCTTCAATAAGCAGGAGAGGCAGAATCTTCAAAGAGTCTCCTACTTTTGAAGTAAGAAACTATCAGAGCTCTGGAATGGTGTGCATCGCAGCTTTAGCAAATTTCTCATTCATTTATATCATTTATTACCTAATTACGAAATGTATAATCAATATTTCGATGTGAAACAGCCTGTATCGTGACACAGTAGCCCATGCAGCTGTCCTGAGTTCGAACATGGACAAAATTTGAAGAACACACAGAATTAGAATTTATTTATTTATAGATTGTGAGCACATTTATATATCTGAGAAATTATAACACCACGTTGTGGATTGCCTAACGGCCTAAGGTAATTTAACGTTCACTGCATGATTTCCCTGAGGGAGAATCTTTTATTAGAGAGTGCACCGTATTGACGTGTCGCAAAGGAAGAAACCCGGAAAACTCTTAATCATCCATTCTGACAGACGTGCGTGCAGAAATCAAGAACGCGCCATTCATCACTCTTTGTTTCACAGTCTTAGGTCGAATGCCAGACATTTTGCTCGGGAGATCTTTTTGCCTTGCGTGTGAGAAATTTATAATTTTTGTGTGTGCGTAAATTTGAAGAATTTATACTTCCTGCTCTTGTCTTGCGTGTAAGTAAATTATAATTCTACTCTGCTGTTATTGCATCAGCATATTCTCTTGCATCTAGCTCGTTAGGTGGAAGTTGTTGCGTGGGAATCTTCCTCATTTAGAGATAGAGACCAAGCAAGACTCCAATTTTTGACTTACAAGCTTAGAGACTTCATTTTGCTTTTAGGAAATTGTAACCTATTTAATGTGCCTTAGTGAGAACATACATACATAAAGGTGCGGGTGAGCCCTGAACTGCACCTTTAGGTTAATGTGTTTGGAATATCTCCAAGTGCCTCGTCATTTTGAACCACGATCAGGTGACGAGGTCACACCTGAGGTGATCCTTTCCTCTCTACATCCACGCCACAACAGCGATAGAACTTTGGACGTCACTGATTGAGGTGGACACGTACCCAACCCACGGAGCTCCAGCAACTCAGTGAGGAAGGAAACATGGTCACCCTCCCAACCATTGCTTGCGGCAAATGACGCTTCAATTTGATCATTTTAACGGGAAGCGGCATGAAGCTACTGAGCCACTGGATCTCTGCCTTTCTGAACTCTAGGGATCTTCGTTTAAGTCGAGGTTCGAACGCATAACCCTCCGATAGTGAGAATGAAAACCCTAACCAACCAAGCCACCAGCCTCACTGTATTCTTTAAGAGTTCTCTCAATCTGACTTGAAATTATAGTTAATTCTTCATGTATTTTCATGAATTTCAAGCACACACATTTACTACCCAATTAATTAAGTAGCTTTTAATTTTATGTAAAAAGTTATCAGGCACACTTTAATCACGATCAACAAAACGTATAGATATTTACTACTAAACAGTGGCACAAAAGCCCCTATGAAGACCAATGCTTACAAGCTCTCATATCTGTTTACTTGGCCGTCGGATTATAAGTGATCAGTTAACAGTAAAACTTCCAGTGTTTAGTTTCATATTATGTTTTGTGCTTAGTTTCATTGACCCACTGAAGGAATGAAAGGCTGAGGTGACCTTGCCTAGCTCGAGTACCGAACTTCGGACCTATGCCTTAGGAGCGCGAAGATCTACCACTAAGCCACCCGCCTTCGCTTGGATTGATAGAAAGGAATAATATTCGGTAGAATGAAACTAATATAAGTTCCTGTAAAATTATCGAAATCATTATAGTAAAAATATTACATAAACTTCTATTTTAACTAAAAATTTCTATCTCCTACTTGTCTCGCTTTAACTTTGTATTTCCTAGAAGACATTTCTTTGAAAAAAGTAATGTTTACTTAAAGAGAAACAATTCTTGCTTTACAAATGTAGTCAATATATAAATCCTTTTGACATTTACCTAACTCAGACAAGATGAAGAAAATAAGGGAGTTTCTTTCTGGAGTTTCTAATGCTTTACAGAATGATTATTACACTCTTTCAAATGATATTCCGATGACACATTTTTCTGACACACACACATTTTGAGCGGCTAAAAACTGACGAAAACTTTTCCGCTTCCTTTGGAGAAACGCTTAAGAATGTCCTGCGAATAGATACTCTCTGGAAGAGAAAAGTTTTTCCGTTTTTTTTTTTTTTTTTTTTTTTTTTTTTTTTCCCCATCGTTGTTCGCTTTTCTCAAAGTAAGGCAATATTCATGACTCTTTGACATTTGTGAAGAAACGAGATGAAAAATGCAGAAAATGGGGGATAAAATAAGCAGGAAAATATTCCAGGATTGGAGGAAAAAAGTCATTCAGTTTTTTTTTCCTCTTCAGTTTTTTTCCCCTAAACACACGAAAAGATGATTTGAAAATTTTCCTTCTGCAATATTTTTATAGGAAAATATACAAGAAAAGTTCAAGCATTATCTGTTTTTAACAAATGAATTTATATAAAGAATACTACTCAAAAAATGAATTATAAATTTCTATAACCAAAAGAGTAATAATTAATAGAGACTCTTAATTAAAAATTAACGGGAATTAAGAATAAAAATAACTACAAAATTAATAATTATAAACGAAACACCATTTAATAATGTTTATAATTCACTAATCAATATAATTACTTTCTCATGATTTACTACACTATGTCTACTCAATTATCAATTCTTGATGAAGTAACTTTGAATCACTCAAGTCAATTGACCCAAGTCTGAGGTAGGTTTTTTTTATTGAGATTTCATATTATTAATGGGTTATTAATTGCGTTTTCATACATCTGCTTCTGGAAACAGAAGTCGCTAAACATAATAAATCACATGGTCATTTTGAAACATGATCAAATGGCGGAGTGGACATCTGAGCTGGCACACACTTTTTCGTAGTATATCAATGGAGTTGATTAAAGAACATGTTCCGCGAATTTCATGGAACTTCTGACGTAAGAAGACTTTTCCATTATAATGTTCTTCTCCACTGGGTTAGGTAAAGAAACCACTACTTTTATATTACTTTTCAAGCATTTAATCTTCAGAAATAAATGCGGGTAGCCATAAAAAATTAAAAAAAATACGATATACAGCCGAAAAGAACTTAATACTTAATTTATGTAAATATAATATATTTAATTATATAAATATAATTTTGTTTCATTTAATATTTTGTGGAAATTTTGTGTTGGAGTTATGTATAGGTCTATGAATGATAAACTGGATTATACTGCTTTGTAAAACGGAGACCCTACAACGTCATGAGGTATATTCTGAGTTGGCATCTCTGGCTTCCAAGATTTATCACGAAACAATAGTGTTCATTACTATGGTGAGACCAACGCCTTCATATCAAAATGTGTGTGACTGCAATAATTAAATCACTACCAAAATTATCACAATCTATTCCCCCATATTGCTATGATATAGAGAAGCTGACCCTAGATCACAAAATGGAGATCGTGATATTAAAAATACTTATTCTCTTGTTAAGACTTTTGCATGATCCATTTGTCCTCTGCACGAAAACTCAGTGACTCACTGCTTTCCGTTAAGAACAGCAACTTGAGGCATGATTTGCCGCGGGCATTGATTGCAAGGGTGACCACACATTCCCCCTCACTGGGTTGCTGAAGCTCCGTGGATTTGGGACGTGTCCACGTTAATCTGTGACTTTCAAAGTACTTCCTTTGGTGTGGCGTAGATGTGGAGAAGAAGTGAGATCTCGTCACCTGACCTTGGTTCAAAAGTAGGAAGCGTTTGGTGATGGGCGAGAAATCCAAAATAATAGGATTAAAAATTTATGATAAAAATATTTATTAATTGCCTTGCCGGCCAACATGTCTAGTGGTCAGCGTTCCTGACTACGGATAGGGAGGTCCTGGGTTCGAATCCCGGTTCAGGCATGGATGTACTTTCTCTTTCTCTATCCTGTCTTTGTCCTTTCCTTGTGTGTGAATGGTTGCCTAACCTATAAATGGGTCCCTATGGCATGAGTGTATACTGAAAAAGTCGGACTCCACACCAAATACGGTTCAGTTGGGAAAGTGGAGCAGCGCATCCCAATTTGCCAACCTAGCTGGCAGACGAGAAGAATAACATTAATTACCTGCATATTTTTTAAAATCATATCCAACTAAAAAATTTTAAAAGGCAATGGAGATAAGGAACTAAGCTTTGGGCTTATGCCCATATAACTTCAGAAGAACCAGTGAAGAAACATAATACATCATTAAGTGTTACATGTACACACACTCTCAGAACGACAGCCTTAGGCGACGTTGGATATCCAGTAAATAACGTCTTATTCGAAAAACATTGTTTTTATCATAACAAAATGAATCAAATCAAAAAACTAAACTCTGTGGCATGGTAGTCAAGGTTAGGGCCCAGGTCCACAGTGTCCATATCTGGGGAAAAAGACTGAATCGACATTTCCCATCCCCAAGATTGAACTAGGAATTTGTGTCTTGATAGTGCTACCACTATGACACGGGACTTAAAAATCAAACGAAATATATTTATTATTATGAATTGTGTAAAGAGTAACAGATAAAGATCGTTTTCGCAACGTACCTTCCATGAAATGGAGTTGCTGCGACGATTCTGTTTCTGAGATACATTTTACCACGCTTATATGCCACCTGATATAGTCTTACACAAATGACTTGATTCGTTTGTTTGGTCCAAGTGGATACCATAAAATAAACATATATTTCAAATGACAATATGAATAAGACATGTATTCACCTTTTTAGAAATAAATCATTCTATTTAATGTAATGACAACAACATCATAACTATCCAGTAACACAATTACCCTGTCCAAAATTACTTAACCATTTCTCGTATGGCAAATATTTAACGTTATATTTGCCTGATGAGACGAACTCCGGTACTTGTTAAATGCTTATTGCTCTGAGCTTCGCTTTTAACGGTTCGTACCCCACCATGGACTTGGATGTTTCTAGTGATTCGGAATCTACTTTAAATTTTAATTCTCTGTCTAATTAGTTGTTGCATGGAATAAAATGACTGTTGAGTTATCGATAAATCTAATCAAACTTTTTGTTTAAAATTAAAGGATCAATCGCGAATGATCTCGTATTTGGTTCACCAACTGTGAATAATCTTCTCAATCGCATTGAATATATTACCATAACGTATAAAAACATGATGATTTCCATTCTAACTGTATCCGTATATATTTACTTAAATAAAATGGCGCTCTACCTGTCCTCATATCATAAGTAACTCTTCCTTTATGAAAGTCACATAATTGCATTTTTTAGGACCTTAATTTCCCCCACCCAAATAAGTTCTCGCATATTAAAATTTTACTTCTCTTCCTAATAATACACTGTGTTTAAATTAAAAAATAAAATCATGATTTATTTTACATCATGAAATGACGGATGCGAGCTGATTAATTTTTATACACATCGCTTTTGTGTAGCTGGTGACATTTTCGAAGCATTTTACTAAAGCAATACAAAGTGAAAATGGGTACTTGATAATAAAATATAAATATAAAATATAAATATATTAGTATTTCTTCAAATTTAATAATATTTAAATTGATACGTAAAATTGTTTGGGATGCAAAAAGTATTTCTCGCTCGAAAATTGATAAAATTCAAATTGAGGAAAGGTTTACAAATTCGTCTTATTATCCGGCGCATCTCACTTTTCTTCAAATTTAATAAAATTCAGATTAAAATAAAATGCATAAATTTTTCTTCGCGATTCTTTCTATGGTATGAAAATACTACTGAAATGTTCTCTACTTATAGAAATTTATTGTATTGTGTCCTTTTTATTCTTTTCTATTTCATAAATGTTCCTTCCTTTCATATTTTCTTATATTATAACGGTTGCTTATAAAGTATTTAATAAATGTGGGAGAATATCATACTTAAGCCACAACTGCCAACTCCCCATTAGGAAGTCGGTATTGGGAATATTTTCTTTCACTATTATATATCTACTCCTTTACATATATCTGTTTCTTTACACGAAAGACAAAATTTATATATATATATATATATATATATATATATATATATATATATATATATATATATATATATATATATATATATATATATATATATATATATATATAAACTATTTTATTATTAATTATATACACATATAAACACACGCATATATTGTATATAAATACGCCTTCCTCTTGTTCCCAGTTTATCTTTTCCCTTCTAAATTTTTATTCTTATTATACCAATTTTATGTATGTTGTTATTAATCTAATTATTTCCCTTTTTTATAAATGAATCACACATTTTTTTTCCAGAAATATTTTTTTTAAATTTTGTTAAAAATTATTTTATGGCTTGAAAAATTAAATTCGCTCTGTTTTTTACCATCTATATTAACTATATTAAAATCTGTATTAAAATGTCAAAAACAAAATCCTTTTATGTTGTGTTTTTAATGAATTATGTTATTATTTAATTTTTACTTTTCTAATATATATATAGCTTGTATTTTAATGAATACGCTTAACATACTTTTGCGAGATAATATTAATTTAATTAAAGCAGATAATTATAATGATAAGCAGAAACTATTCAGTAGATTGTTTCTACGTATGATTAATAAATACTGTAAAATTAATAAATCTATGGTATTTAATAGAAATAAAACGCAAAGATAAATGGTGACATTTGTTAGGTGAAGAGTATATATCCCGTGTGTGAGAAATTCACAAATGTTTAGTCGATTCTTTGTGTACTGTAGTCATGTTGACATTGGGAGCTGCCCCCCTTGGTCGCATGTTAGAAGGACGGAGCGGCCCCCATCTGATCAGGTGCTGTAATGATGAATAGAAGAATGCACATGCTTGTGAAACATGAGAGACGTAGAAAGCGCACATAAATATATATATTTTTTTATTTGATTTGATGAGAGGAAACATGGATCTAATCGTCATTTCCATTGGAAAATGTCTGCTCTCCTTTATAAGAGTTTTTCAAGGTGTGCATGTCGAAATGAAGGAAATGGAAGCGTTAATAATCAAAATCATTATGTTATTTATACCTGAAATAATAAAGCCATATACATTATCATATTAACGTGATGTCTTTTTAAGTTTTAATTCAAGACAAACTGAGAATTCTTTTCATCTTTTCAACAGATAATGTCCTCGTTCATGGTCTGGTACTTTAAAATTTATTTTTAAGATTTCCGTATTTTTAGTATTTAATTTATATGAGAAACTCTATTTCGATTGTTGTCGAATGAATTTAGTATTGTCTTAAGCTTTTTGCCAAGGTGATTGGATTTGCAGAATACAGTAATCTGAAAACAAAGATGCTTAAAGTAATATTTTTTTAAAGGAGGAAGAGGAGGGATTTTTACACAACACTTAATGTAAAAACAGCTTGCCTCTTTTTTAAGTTATTTACATTCATGAAGGTTTTGAAATCAAGTTTTTCGGATTTTTTAAAATGATCTTATATGAATTTAAGACAGGAAATCCAATCAATTAATTAAAAGGAAATTGTACACGAAATAAATTAATATTTATCATAGTGAAATACCTATGTCGTAATCATGTAGAACACTTTCTATGCCATTTGCTTAGTTGTAATTTCTATTTTTGAAAACTGGTTATGACTTTTTAAATTTTACATTTGATAGTAAAATGCTTACTGAAAGAGAAGCTTACTTTAGTTTTTCAGACATTTTGAACTGGCAACTGAAAATTCTAAAAGTTTTAAAATTTCTGTTTCGTACCATAATTTGAGTATTAAAAATAAAAAAAATCAATCTAAAGTTTAAAATTTCTTTTAAAAGATGAAAGGAAGCTTTAAAGATTCTTATAAGAAAAGGAAATGATAAAAATAACAGAAAGAAGGCAAGTATATATTAAGAAACAAGAGCTTTAAACTAACACTATTCTGGAAGAGAATATATTAACTATATAACAAGAATAAAAAGATCTGAATTGTGTATACTATGACACAAAAATATCAGAAAGTTGCGAGAAAAATATTTTCTGCGTATGTGATAGTTAAGTTTGCTTCTCTTATAGTTTTGAATATACACAAATCATCAAAAAATAATCAAGCTCCTTTTTTCTTTAAAAAGGGTTCATTTTTGTAAAATATTTTATCGCGAAATCAAATCGGATAAAAATGACGAAATGCATTCGGATTACAATGCTAAATTTTGAAACTTCTTTTTTCTTTTCATTTAAGTACTATTATATTAATTTTATAAAAAGTTAAAACTTTACATTTTTAGTTTAGATTTTACGTAAATTTAACCTTTTTCCTCAATTTTTCATACATTTTCTTATATTTTTCTTATTTATAAAGAAAAAATTATATTCACAATTACTTTGAAAAGAAAGTTAAAAGTTTTTATAAGTAGATTAAATAATCACACCAGTATATTAATAGCCATATAGGTAGGCGGCAACATTTCTTCCAATTCCTACTCTTCATTTATTTTGTTATAACTTTTTTATTTATATTATATTCTTGATTTTTTTAACAGAAATTTAAAACTTTCTAAGTGTAGATTAAATAATCATCAGTATATTAATATCTAGGTACGTAGGTGGCAACATTTCTTCGAGTTCCTACTTTTTGTTTAAACAATGGCAGCTTTCTTCAATTTCGGAGAAAATAAAAAATTACAGTTTACTGTTTGCAAATTAAAAATGTTACTTATACATCACATACTAATTTAACACTTTGAGCAAATTCCAGAATTTTTTATATAACAATTTACTTGATCAGTTTTAAATATAAACAAACCCCAAAAATTAATCTTTCAATTCTTTTGATTCTGAAGTTTTTTGGTATGAAATTATATTGGGTTGTTCCGAAAGTAATTTCGTTTTTCCTATATGGATCAGCTTTTTGTTAGTAAAAACCAACCACTTTATGACTGTGGAATCGTGCTACTACCAGAAAGATGGTAAAAGTTATTGGACTAGAATAGGCAATGTGCAATTCAATACAATATTTATTTGCTGCATATTTTTCATTTTCGTGAAAAACGAAATGACTTTCCGAACAACCCAATATATTTAAATAAGAGATAGAATTAATTTGAAATGCTAGAAATATTTGAGGCACTAGATATTTTTCGCTTGATAAAAATCAATTTATAACAAAACCTGAAATGTTGTTCTAAAAACAACAATGTAATGAAAAAGCTCGTTTAATTGCCAAGGTTCATTTTTGATAAAAAAAAATTAATATTTAAAAGTGTAACGCAACTAAGCAAACAGAATAAAGTGATGCATATAGGATGAAGAAAAAATAGAGATAGCAACCCGGATTATTAGTTAGAAATAGAACACAAATTTGAAGTGTTGAAATATTAAATTTTTTCGCTTGATTATGATTAAGAACCAAACGAATTTATTCAACGTGAAATTTCGTTCTAAGCTTAATCCCGTTTTAATGGACTTGTTGGTTTATGGTTCAAGTTTATTGTCGATAAAAATAAATAATTGGAAAAGTAAACTTAATAGATGAAAAAGCAACAGATTGTTGAGAATATTGAAGTAGGAATCCAATGTATGAGTAACAAATGGAACAAATTCAAAGTGCTCTAAATATCAGATGAGATTAATTTTTTTGCTTGATTAAAAAATCAATCTAGAATAAACTCCTTAACCCAAAAATATCTTCTAAGAATGAATATGTCATGTTAATTCACTCAAGTTTATTGTCAATGAAAATTGTATGTAGCCTAAATAGAATAAAACAAAACCAAGATTGCAGAGGAAACTGAAACAGCAATCTAGAATGGGAGTAACAGATTAAACAAACTGAAAGTGCTAGAAATATCAGATAAGGATAGTTTTTCTAGCTTCATTAAAATAAATCTAGAACAATGTCCTTAACCAAAATAAAATGTCGTTCTAAGAATAAACATGTCATGTTGTTTCGCTCAAGTTTACTGTAAATAAATATAAGCAATTGCAAATGTAAACTAAATAGAATTAAGAAAGACATAAATAGTTAAGAAAAACTGAAGCAGCAATCCAGAATGTAAGTAACAGATGAAATAAATTTGAAGCGCTAGAAACAGCAGATGAACAATTTTTCTCGCTTAATTAAAATCAATCTAGAGCAAAACCATTAACAAAAATAAAACATCGTTCTAAGAATAACCACGTCATATTACTTCGCACGTGAGTTGACCGCATTCGTTCGAGCCCCTGAAGATTCTCCCAAAAGAAATCATTTGTCAGAACGCTGTCTTACTCTCGTAAACAAATTAATCTTGGACTAATTAATATGCGGAGAGGGAGCTTGTTAACAGTGTTGTGTGAACTTAAATGATCCGGTTGAGATGCGTCACAGCATCGCTTGTTCGACGGGTGTCGGAAGAGAAAAAAAAGGAAAAGAAAAAGACTTGAGAAAAGCATACTGTAAATGAAGAGGAAAAAAAAAAGATGTGGGTAAAAAAAAACTTCTTTGTTCATCGAGACTCTCGCTAAATTAATACAGGAGCAGTCAATTTTCACACTTTGCCTCGAGGCCAGTAGCAGCACGATTAAAAAGTGCCTCTACCATTAATTAGGAGCATGAACCAAACTTCTTTCATACATATCTTGCTAACGAAATAAATTACTAATTACCATTCCGAACATGACTTTAAAAAATTTTATTATTCAAATTCACGTTATTTAGAAAAGAAAATTATTCTTGAAGTCAGGAATAAAAATAATCGTTTTTAATTTATTTAAGCAATTAGCGCTAAACTAGCATAAATTTTTTCTCATTTTTCTTTAAATTAATCAATATTGATAATTTATTGTAGATATATAATTTTTTAAGTATAATAAGAAGAAAATTGTTATAATTATGATTTAAAAATTAATTCGCATTTACTCTCACAGCACAATTATGTGTTTAATTGCTTACATCAAATAATAAGTTTCGTAATGCATCATACAAAATTGTAAATTTTTTATATTTCAGAACATAAATAAAATTCTTATATACAGTAAATTAAACAAAAATTCTGATAAGTTTTAAGAAAAGATAATTTGAATTTTTTTTTAATAAAAAGCTAATTCACTGAAAATTATTATTTGTTTTATGAAAGAACATTGTAAAATGTATAAGAATAATATGTTATATATAAATAGTGTGCACACAGAAATGGCTGGCGCAGCTCCTAGAAAATGTAAAGTGCATAAAGTAAAGTGAACCTTTAAAAAAAATGAAAATTTACTCTTTTTTTCAGTTTCTTTTGCTTTGATACTAATTTCGTAACAGAAATTATTTTCTTACAGTTTGTCAACGTTTTTATGGATATTCGGCAGTAAGTTTACTTTAGACTATTTATTGATCTATCGAAACAATTATAAGCCACTGTCATGTTTAAAAAAATGTTAACTGTCCTCTTGTAAAAGGACGATAAATGTTCTTTTGTAACAGGATGACTATAAAAGGAAAATAAATGTCCTTTTGTAAGAGGATGATAAAATAAAGAATGATAAATGTCCTCTTGTAAAAACATGGTAAATATAATAGGACGATAAATGTCTTCTTGTAAAAGGATAAGAAACATAAACGGACAATAAATGTGCATTGTAAGAAGACGATAAATGTAAAAGGACAACAAATGTCTTCGTGTCCAAATAAAGACATTCTCGTCACGTTTAGGATTTGAGGACATTTATTCTCAAGGCAAGAAAACAAGTTCTATCAGAGCCTTGTGAGTTTAGAAATAATACCAGTACCAATAATCGAGATGGGAATCAAACCTATGAGCTGTTAAAATGAAGTCCGTAGCATTTACTATTCCGCTATCAAATAAGCCGAATTATTACAACAAATCTTAAGATTTTGTGCGCATGTGATTGTGTAAGTTAATTGTCCTAGATTTCATATCCCCACCAAAAATAAATTGATAATTTCAATAGATTCTTTAAATATTAAAGTGCGTAATTTAATTAAAACACTGAAAATGTTGATTATGATAGCTTTTTTAAGATAAATATCGTATACTACCATAGTACATAAACATGTAAACATCATTTCTGAAACACAAGAACAATATATGAGTTTTCTCGATTACAAATACAACGAATGCCCTTAAATTAAAGTTCGGCTTTCATCAAAGCAATTTTATCTTTTAAAGTTGAGAGCAAAAAAAATTGGGAAAATTAAAGGATGAATAGATGATTCCTGAACTACTCATTCTATATATATTAGTAAAATAAAATAACTAGAGAGGAATATTAATATTAGTTAGATACTACCATATGAATAATGTGAGAATGAATAACGGTTATTAAACTACTAGATACTAGTAGATGAAGAACTTTCTTCAAGTCAGTTGAAAGAAAAATTATTATGCAAGCTAAACACTCTTAACTCCTGCTGTAGAAAATTTCCTCCTTCATCAGAACACTGTAAAAATTAAATTAGTGGATCCTTTGGTTGTGCTATCTGTCGGAGGAGTCTTAGAGCAAAGTAAATCTTTCAAATTTATGATAATGTTTAACGTAATTACGATTTTTAAATTGCAGGCTAATTATTGATGAATAACTATCATAAGATAAGTTTAGTTGTAAAAGTTATGTGTAATATAGACACTATTAATTCTGACTACGAAGATTGTAAAAACGATTTTTATTGGCAGCTAACAATCGATTAATAGTCTAATGGCAACTCTAAAGAAATATTTATGTAAATTAGATGCTCTTAACTCTTGCTTTGAAAAATGTTAGAATGAATATCAATTCTTAAATTTTTGGTTATTGGTAGGTGTGCAACAGTTTTTCTATACTAGTTGAATGAATTACTTATATAAATCAGACTATCTTAACTTGTGTTGTGAAAAATGTGAAAATGAATTTTGAATTTTTGACTACTGGGTGGTAAGAGGTGAAACTTGTACAAATAGTGGAGTGAAGTACCTTATGTACGCCATGTATTCTAAACACATTCTGCCATCATATTTTTGAGTACAAAGAAATCTGCTGACATCACATTTCGTTTTCAATTTTAAAAAATAACTGTAAATGTAAAATTTTTAATAAGTTTGATTATTTTAGTATCGATATTGTTATTTAATATTGACTAAGAAAACGCTTTGTAAATACAAATACGAGGATTACTCTAAATTTTTGAGATACGCGCAGACGAGAATATACAAAATAAAAATAACGGTTTAATTTTAAAATACAAAGTATTTTAACTCAGAAGAGGATTTTTTACTGACTTACTTCAACTTGTTTAGCGTAGATAAATTTTAAACAGAAGGGAAAATGGAGTTGACGCGAGAACATTTTCGCGCTATGAATTTCTACGATTAAAGCAGGATTAAATCAGAAAGAATGCATTCAACGGTCGCAATTAGCATTTGGTGATGAATCTCAAGCTCGTGCTACTGCATTCAGATAGCTTAGAGAATTTAGAAGAGGTTGCAGTTTTCTTCAGGATGAAGAACACACAGGAAGACCGCCGTAAGCAGTAATCCCGGATAATGTGTCTACCATACGAAAAATGTTAATGTATGATAATGGCTGTACCTATCAAATGATACAGAAAGAACTTAACACTGGATCCGCAGCCATACACAAAATCATTCATGAATAATTACATATGAAAAAAGTAGTTTGCCGTTGGGTTCCCCATAATCTAACTGAGCACCAAAAACTGGAGCGTGTCAGAATCAGTAAAGAAACTCTTAAATTGTTAAACGATGGTGGCCACCGCATCATTTCTAAAATTGTAACAGGTGATGAATCGTACATACCGTTTTTTGACGTTCCAACACGTCAAGAAAGCAAAGTATGGGTCTTTGAGGATGATCCCACGCCGACAATGGTGAAAAAACAACGCGAACTGAAAAAAAAAGATGTATGCCGTTTTCATCAGAAGTACGGGATTGGTCAAAGCCATCAAGTTGGAAGGACAGAAGACAGTAACAGTAAACTGGTATACCACTAAATGGCTTCCAGAAATTCTACAAGAACTGAATGTTAGGTGACTAATGTTTCACAATGACAATGAATCTTCACATACAGCCGGATTAACAGTTGAGTTTCTTAAACAAAAACAAAAAAAAGTGCTCGAACATCCTCCGTATTCACCTGATCTAGCTATGTGCGACTTTTGGTTATTCTTTAATCTAAAAAGAATTTACGTGGATGTCTTTTTCATTCAGAAGAAGAGATTGATGTGTCTATAAATGCATTTTTTCATCTATTCTAAAAAATGAATGGCTTGAGATATTTAATGTGTGAAAAATTCGTCTACAAAAGTGCATTGATGCTGAAGGAGACTACTTGGAACACACCTAAAATTTTGTAAGTATAATATTAAAAACTTAGTTGTATCTCTCAAAAATTTCTGAGTGACCCTTGTATAAGTTGTAATTGCGGAACAGGAAGTCAGCACTCTACAAGATTATCGAATTATTCTTACAATGTAAAACAGAAAATAATTTGTTAGAACTAAGTATTTAATTGAAAATCAAAATAGAGGTTCTAAAGAAAAATGAGTTAACTGTTCATTTTTTGTCTTTATTTAATATTTTATTGGAAACTTGAGGAACACGTAGATCGAATATACTTGAAGTAAAGTTCATTATACTCTAATATATATATATATATATATATATATATATATATATATATATATATATATATATATATATATATATATATATATATATATAGGCCACTTCTGACTTTTTAAAATGATATATTAAATTAAAAATTTTATTACAAATTATTATTGAAGAATTTAGAAAAGAATACATGTAAATTAGTAGAGAAATATCGAATTGTATATATCCACCTTTCGATGTTATATCTTCCACTAAAATTACTAATTATATAAAATTAAATGTTTAAATTATTTATACTATTGTTTAAACTATGCTTCCAACTACTAACTTCTACTGACATTACTGAGCTGTTAATGCAGTTAACTGCATCCTAACTGCCTGGCGACAAGATTTACACCTAAGCTGCCACTCGCTTTTCCCAAATTTCCACATTTTCCCGCAGGGAACGGTAAGAGGCAGTGATTAATCAATGTACATTGACCTATGAACACTCCGGTTTCTAATTCAGTCAAGTAGGATCCAATGAGATCAATTGCTTTACCGATTGAACTCCCTCAGCCAGGAGTTCGCTTAGCAAAACGACAGGCGATCTTCATACTAAATAATGCAGAAGTCAGCACTGTTCTATTTCAGTGCTTATAAATTTCTAAGCCTCAATGTCTCTTATTTTCTGAAACTTCAATAAGCCTTTGCTTCAGTTCATTTTTAAGTGGTAAGATTTATTCTATGAAGTAATAAATTAGAACTATTTTATTTACATATTTAATTGCTCGAATTGAATTCTAAGACGCTAAAATGTCATTAATTGTTAATCTTTTAAAATTTTCTTTATTTCATACAGTAAACTAGAACGCTATCATAATATCTCTAACAAGGCCTTCTAAGTGTTGAAATTTGTATTTAAATCCAATGTAATAAAAACGAGGGAAATAAATTTGCATTGTTATTTTTGCAAACTATAAGGGTTTGGGGAAAGTATTTCTATTTTGAAATTTTGATGACAACCTCTAGATATTTTTTTTCTTTTAATTCACATATTTTCCCTTTCTTTTCTCATAGTTTAATAATTCTATTAGTGAGATTCAACTAAAAATATTGCTCCACTTCAGAACAGTTTGAGAACAAATAAGAAATAAATTTGCCTTGGAGACGAGGAAAAATGACTTTATACAATCGAATAGAACGTGATTCTGAAGCAGGAAAAATAAATTCTGTCTGGTGGGTGATAGAAATACAAACGGTTTTAAGGAACATAAAATCCTCAGTTGGTAATTCTCAGTCAGTAAGAAAAAAACTTCTGCATTGGTTCCCAGCAAATGGATGGTATCAGCTTTTTTTAGTCGATAGTCATCCAAGAGAACTTGTGCCCCACATCATTGCTTAGCTATTAAAAGAAATTTTTTTTCTTTTTCTTAAGAGATCACAACCTTGAAGTCATGTGCCCACGATTTCAAATTCAATGCACCATTCATTAGCTACTGTGCGATTCTTACAAAATGTGGCAAGTAAAATCTGCTTGTCATAATACCATAGAATATTTCGTTTCATACTCGTATGCACATCGTATTTTTAGCAATAAAATTTTTATATGTGGAACTTATATTCTTCGAGACGAGGGTGAACAATGAGTCGTGTTAGGAATTCTAAGAGTACTCTTCAAACTTTCCAGAAGAGCATCTTCAGTAATGTTACTTTCAACAGGACTTGCCACAGATCAGATCATGATTGTCTCATGAGCATGAGGTGCTTACACCTGAGAAGATGACAGCGAAGGCTTGTGGTCTCCTGGGTCACTTGATCTGACACTTGTGACTTTTCCTTGGTTAGACTCTTAAAGGGAAGAGTATGCGCAACAATTCACACACAATTGAGCTAGTTTTACATTCCTAACTCTGTATTTTAATTCATAAGTTTTGATTTAAGAAAATTATCAGAGATTTTTCGAAGTGGTACGAAAATTTATTTTACCTGAAAATTCTTTTAGTGTTTAGTATATTTTAATGCATTTATATTAAAATATTATAAAAATTGAACTTGAGACTGTATATTGCCTGATAAACACCCACCAAAGAATTTATTACTTTTTTAATTGTCTTTAAATTAGTGAAAACAGCGTTATATATAATATTAATTGACGAGCATAAAATGTATAGTTGTGTTGCTATAATAATAAACTGATTAAAACTCAGCATCACTTATCAGACATAAATGATACAATTTAATTCAGAAACCAAGCAAATTAAATTTAATTAGATGTGAGTTCAACGTCGTAATATTATCATTATTGAGTAGAGTTAATTTTAAAATCCAATCAAAAAAAATTAAACACGCTTGATTTTTGTAATTTTTTGTAATTTTCCATGTAATATTTGGTAAATAAAAGCTTACAGTACACACCCACATTTCGATGTTTAAAATCTATGAACGACTATCGGTATCTGTTAATTTTCACGGCCCTTGCGATGAATCTGCAAAAAAGACAAACTATTGAATTTAATTTGTTTGGTCCAACAATCAATTTCTATGACTGACAATTGTTCTTCAAGTACAAATAGTATTATGGACCTTACACTTAAAAATGGCAAAAAAGGAAATTCTCCAACGTTTCAAGTCATTCGTTGAAGATTCCCTCTAATGAAAAGACGTTGGAAAAGTTCCTTTTTTTATATACCAATAAAAATATTTGTGGAGTTAGGGGATTTTCTGATTACAGAGGAACATGTTTCCAATGTAAACTAACTCATTAATGATTTTGGAGCCATTTCAATTATAAGGCTCATTAGAATAAAAATTAAATTTAACAAAATCTGTTATTTCTCAGTTTTCACGTTTTTCATGATTAGGATTAAACTTCAGTTTTCTGGCTCCCCACACATAAGTTATTGAAGATAATTACTTTATAAATCTAGTTTCTTTTTCATTTGCGATATTTTTACTACACCTTTCTAAATTAAACAAAAAAATAATAAAATCTCTCTTAAAGTCAGGTAATGTACTTAGACAAAACTCAGTCTCATAGAAAAATCTTAGTAAGCCACAAGCCTTTTGAATTATAATAAGTGTTTTTCATTATATAATGCAAGTCCTTAAAATTTAATTCAGCCTTAATTGATTTCCACCTGAACAAGTAGAAGACAAAATTAGGAACGTTTAAATGCTGTTTCCGATGAAGAGGAACAAATTGTAAAGACCACTGCGACAAAGTTATTTTTATTTCAGTTAAAATAACAATTTAATGCGAGGAGTTGTCTGAAACTTGTTTCCTGCAGCTAAGAAAGTTGCAATTGACAACACAGGATTCAAAAACAGGATGCGATATATTATTCATTGGACTCAAAGCGGTATTTCGAACAAATTAGTCCGATCACTTAAAATAGCTGAATTTTTCATTGAGAACTTTTAGTAAACATGTTTGGTTTGTTTCCCGCTTTGTGGTTGCTTATGTGCACGCGACTAATTCAACTAACGGTTTAAAGCTTAACAAATGGGAAATATTTTACAGTCAGCTGGAAAAAGCAATTTTTATAATGATCAATTAAATGGTTGGTAAAAGAGAAGAGTAGGAAGGAAAATATTTTACAGAAATGTTTTCCTTCCAAGAAAGAATTCCCAAATAAAGATAACAATAGAATTATTTAGTTTTAATTCGAAAATTACCACTAATGATTAATATATATAACATATATGTGTGCATGCGTGTGTGAGTGTATGTTACTGTTAAAGTGTATAATTCTGTTATTTCATGAAATAACTAGAAAAATTAATAGAAATATATAATAGATGAAAAATTTCAAACTTTGCTTAATCATACTATGAAATAACTAAAGATAGACCGTTAAAATTAAAAATTATAATAATATTTTATATAATTTCGATATATAATTTCAAAGCAAATTTATGAATTAACTACCATAAATTGAAAATATATTTTATACCTATTCTTATTAGTTCACAAATGATATGGAAATGCAAGCGATATATAATTTATTATTGCTCTTATTGCTAACATTACATAAGCAGAATACACAGTTTAAATGCTGCGTCTAAGAACAACGGAATGAAGACTACTCACAAGTCATTGCAAAGCATCTATAAGTGGCTCAAAACAAGCTAAAAAAAATTAGAACTGGTCTAAGGAACTTTTGAGCTTCGTATTTCATGGTTTAACTATTGTTATTATATAGAATATATACCTAATTAAATCCTAGAATTCAATTAATATATATACTTAAACTGAATTGTCTTGTTATTTTATGAAATACCTGGTTATTCTATGAAATAACTAATTTTCCCCACTTTTTAACAGTAACGCACACATTCACTTTCTGGCCAGAAGTATGCGGACACCCCCCAAGAAATGATTCTGGTGGGTGACGTAATTAGATGAGTAATCAAAAGCTATAAAAGTGTTTTTAGTGGTTTGACAGATTATATTTATATGCGTTTGTGAGGCTATGAGTAAATTAAAGGAGATTAGTTAGTTTGATCGTGGCAGTATAATGGGATGATATCTTTGTAAGAAAACAGTTCGTGAGTTTGTGGACATTCTACAGAAGTCTAAATCCACTATGAGTGACGTAATTGTGAAGTGGAAATGTTGAAGCAGTAAAATTGCACATAAATGAAGTGGTAAGCCAATAGAATTTAGTGCACTCAACCGCAGAACTCAGAAAAGGGAGTGAAACAAAATCGTAAGTAATCGTTTGTGGAAATTTTCTAGGAATTGTGAAGTTCGACAGGCATTAATTTTAGTATCAGGACTGTTCGCTGAGAGTTGAACAACTTGAGATTCCATGGTCTCATGCAACATCCGCAACAACAAGCGGAACATCATGAACTGTGAAGATTTGGCAGCAATGATGCTGATCTTACTGTCGTTGGACTATATACACTTGCAATACTGTTCTTTGGAGTGATGAATCTTACTTTACAGTCAAGAGCTTTATGCTTTGCAGTCAAAAGTTTTACGCTTTACAAATTGACGCGTGTCGGTTTGACAGATGCCCAGCGAACGTTTCCTTAGTGATTGCGAATATACCGACTGTAAAATTTCGTGCTGGCTATGATAATGGTGTGAGGGTGTTTTTTGTGGTTTGATCTTAGTTCGTAGTTCCTTTACTTTGAGATTAATGAGGAAATCTTAGACAGTGCTACCCACCCAATTTTATGGCAATATTTTGGAGAAGGTCCACTTCTTTTTTAGCAAAATAACTGCATAACTGCATCTTTCACACATTGAGGCTTGCACAGACATGGCTTGACGTAATGGGTGTTCAAAAACAGGACTGGCTTTTATAGAGCCTTGATCTAAATCCCATAGAATACCTTTGGGAAAAAATATAACACAGATTATATAGCCAGCCAAATTGACCACCCTCACTGCATACATTCACTTCATCTATGATGGGCACCTGGAAGTCATTTCCTATGGCTACCTGTCATAAACTCATGAAAAGTCTTCCCAGTTTAATGGTTCGGATATCTTTTGGCTACATTGGAAAGACCAATTTATTTTTTCTGGATGAAAAACAGAAACATACAGATTATATTTAAATTTTAAATTCAAAGTTTCTTCCTTAGCTTCCTTAGTTCTTCCTGAGCTAGGTGGAGAAAGTTGGATATTCCATCAATATCAAATACCAATTGACAGGACCAGGGGCATTAAAAAATGGTTTGAAAAAAATAGTCTTCGGGCTTTCTGTAGCCTGCTAAAAGTTTAGACCTCAATATTGTCAAAAATATATAGTCAGTAACTTTTCGGCGTGCTTACGCTAGAAACAAGCAGTATGAATCTTTGATCGAACTTTGAGAAACTTTGAAATCCATTTCGGATAATTTTCGTCAAATCAAAATTCAAGACTTATATGATTCAAAGGCAAATAGAATCATTGAAATAATTGAAGAAAATAACAGAAGAATTCTTTATTAATAAGACTTTTATTTTCCTTATTTAGAATTGTCCTTCTACTTTTTTTACACAGAATGATGTGAATGAAATTAATTTTTAATTGTAATAAGTAATTAGTTTTTTTACTTCATGTTACAGATATAGTTATCTGATTGTAAATAAGCTTTTAAAAATGCTGTAATGGAATTATTTTGTAAAAGTTAGGAGTTCTTCTCTAATTTGAAAAAAACGTATTGTCATATATATATATATATATATATATATATATATATATATATATATATATATAAGTGTGTATATATGGCCAAAGATATTTTAGTTAACTGGAAGTCTTAAATCATGCCGCCTCACAAAGATAAAGTCAAAATATTCACTGGATCAGCACTTCAGCTGTCATCAACCTTCCCAATATTCAGCACTGCATTCATGGAAAGGCATTAGATTACATGGGTTCAAAGTGCCGATTAACGCTACTGTTTTTGATTGTTTTTAATTTTGTCGAAGTGTTTTATTTATTTAAATGAAAGAGTTCAAAATAAAGGAATATGCAAGATATTGATTACTTTTTATGATTTCGAATGTTATTACACAAAGCAAATTTTCAAATGCGAAATATTAGGATCTCTTATTTAAGTTAAGGAAAACTCTTGATCATTTCATGTGGTTATCACAAATTGTCATTTGTTGACAACTTGCCTAAATATTACCATTGCAATTACATTTCTGTGGTTCGTATTACAGTAAAATTTGTGTGCTTTAATTAATCACCCTTTTGTAACAATGTAAGCTCAACTTATTACATTCTTTTCCAAAAAATAAATAAATAAATAAATCAGAGCTCTAATTTTTGTGATTGTGAGGAAATTCGGTATAGAAAACACTTTGATCGAATATGTAATGATTAAAGTTTCAAGGCAAATGAACAAGAATTTTGATCACAGCATGGAATGCACAGTTCGCAAAATATAAAACCAGTGAAAGAGACGTAAAATTCATCTTCTTTTGTTGCTGCCATTGTAATTCCGTAAAGTAGCAACTAAAGATGCCATTACGATGATATCGAAGACCTTGCAGACAACTAAATGACTTAGAACGTAGTCGGATTGTAGGATTGCATGAAGCTGTGTGGTTATACCGAGCAATAGACTACCACCTGGAGCGTACAGACACTGCAGTGCAAAGATTTTGCAGCAATAATTTCTACAAGAAAATTGCTGACGAAATGAAGGCTCTGGAAGGCCAAGGAACACAAATACATGGCAAGATTGGATTATTGTTCGCCAGTCCTGAGCCGCCTCAAAAAGTTATCATTGTTGACTATTCAACTCGTCTATATATACCGTCCACTAACTCATTGCGCTTGTCTGAAGCAGGGTTACACTAACATAGGTCCTTAAGACGTTTGACTTCGACCTCAAAACATCGGCGTAGTCATCTGGAATGATGACACAGCCGATCATCATGGCTGCCATCAGACTGGCATCGGGTATTTTTCAACGATGAATCCCGCTTCACTCTTGAAGCAGATGACAATCATGTGCATGTCTGGGGAAGACAGGACCAGCGGCTTTTACCTTACAAAGGTGTACAGTCATAATCCCTGTTGTAATGGTGTGAATCACTACATTCAAAATGTAGTCTCAAATTATGACAACTGATCATCTTCAGTCATCCTCCGTACATCTTTAACAGCTCAACGACATACCGATACCATCCTGCGTCATGTTGCATTACCCTTCATGACACGTCATTCTGAGGCCAGTTTTCAACAAGATAATTCCAGGCCACATACCACTCTCATATCTTTGTATTGTCTCCATGCTGCTGATACTTTTCCTTGACCAACAAAGTCACCAGACCTTTCATCAATCGAAAATGTCTGAGACGTGGTGACGTGAGCTACTAGAGTCTTGCACTACAAAATACCATAGATTTGCCGCAACAAATGAGGAATGCTTGTCAGAATGTGTCGCAGGGTGACATTAAGAAACTCTACCACAATTTGCCAAGACGCATTCAAGCATGCATTGCTCCAGGGGCGTTTCAAACAACTACTAATTTGAATACTGAATGGTGATTGAGAACCGTGAACAGGTACTATGACCTTTATTTTTTTTATAGTTTTATTATCCATGAATGAATTAGATGTTCATTTTATCATAAACAACCACTTCCTTCATAGTGCTTCGATTTTTTTTGATTTTTTTTTCAAAAGAGTGTATTTACTAAATTTGTAAAAATAAATTTTGAAGTATCTTATTATATAGAATGATTAAAATTTTATATGGTAGGGAATAAGCATCGAGAGAAAATAAATTCCCTTTCTAACAGATAATTTGGTAGTATCTATTCTAGATATTGACTTTAGAAAAGCATCTCATTGCAAATACACCTCGAAAAATATAACTTTCACTAAACTAAGCAAAGTAAACAAGTTATCCTCTTCTTTGAATAAAATATGAAAAATTATTGGGATACCTTGACATTCTTGCCATAGAAATACATGCATTAAAAATATCCTTTTCCATTGAAGCAAAAAAAAAAAAAGAAAAAGCTGTTCAGAAAGCACATAATTTGAGTCGTGGAGTTGGCATCTAGGGTCGGAGAAAGCAAGTCGCTAGAATAACAAACTTTATTCGAAAGGAAAACACTGTAAAGAATGACAAATAGAAAGTATAACGTCTGACAACGGTCGATAAGTTTTCAGCCATGATTAAAAAGTGGATCGACCACAAAGTAAAAGGCAAAATGGTTACATGTAACTAAATATATAAATATATATATGTATGTATATATATATATATATATATTATATTTATATATGTATATATATATATATATATATATATATATATTATATTTATATATGTGTATATATATATATATATATATATATATATATATATATGTATATGTGTATATATATATATATATATATATATACATATATATGTATATGTGTGTATATGTATATATATATATATATGTATTGAAAATTTTAAATCACGATCAGGTGATAAGGTCACACATACTCTGGCATCCTCTTCTCTGCTCCACACAACACTAATGGACGATACAGATGAACGTAGACACGTCACCAACTCAGGTTAATTGCAGCAGCCCAAAGAAGAAAAATGTGATACACATCTGGATCTCTGTGAGGGACAAGTGATGCTTCAATTTTCTCATGTTATGGGAAGTGGCTCAACAATGTGATGTTTACTTTCAATATCAGAACCACGAATGAAAATGAAACACGATTATTTTTAATGAATGTCTGTACTATTACAAGCCATTTTAGCACGCTTGAAACTGTGAATTCAGTACATGTGCATACACCATTTACAGAATATCTGTATGCCTTATATAAACTTTTACACATGCTATCTATATAAAATCTCTGACATATTATAAATAATAAAAGAAGGGGTTTACATTAATATTCATAGTTACAGAAATTAAAATTGTTCTCTATTGTTCATCCACAAATAGGCCCTTCATCGCAGAAATAATGTCAATAATATAGTCAATTTCAGATCAAGTGTAACGAATATTTCGGTTGCCCTGTCTATCATCAGTGCTCGACACTTCCGTTTTCAAAAGATATTTCTTCACGTATCAGCAAAGGGTAGTGATTCCCCATTATTTAGTGTCTTTTTATTATTTTTTTTTTGGAAGAATTTAATGAAATAGATAATGATTGATTTCACTGAAAAATCCTCTTGTGATGTTAAATATTTCATATAGATTTATAAATATTATAAGAGCTTGATTTATAATTATTAAAAAAGCAACAAATTGCATTATATAAAAGTCAGCGCATAATAATAAACTAATTTAATATTTTTCATCTTTAATTTATAAAAAATAATAAATTACATTTTTCGTCGCGTATTTTCTATCTGGCGTACATGAGAAAGGACAACAACAAGCACAAGTAAAGATCAGTTACTGACGAGAAGGCTGATTTCAGACAGGAATAAGACGGAGGCGCTGCTTTCTTTTTGATACGGGGACCTATTCACAGGCAGAAAGTTCAACTTCTATCCCAATTTTACTTCGAAGCTGTAATTAGATAGGATTCGAATCTGAGCACACTCGGTAAGAGCCGGTCATAACTACCACACAGAGTGGGCGACAGGTAATTTACTAAAACGAGAAAATTTTTGATGAAGAAAAATGAAGTTGACAAAAAATTACTTAAAATAAATTGGAAAGATGCAGCTTTCAATTAATTTTGATCACAAACATGGAATATATATTGCTTTTAGTTCTTATAATTTCTTAAATATTGCCGTGTGTTCTCGTACGTGTATAAATGCAGTTTTTAAATAGATTAATATATTTTAATGCATTGATTCGCACTCTGGCTTCTGGTTCAATAGTCCGTAGTTTCGAATCCCATTTTAGACTGTAGGTTCTGGTTTAATAATCTTTCGTGTGGAAAAATTAAGACTGCTGAGTACCAAATCACACACATAATGTTTACATTTTCTTGTTTTCTTTTCGCACATGCAAATATAATTAATTCCAGTTATATGTTCTCACAAATACATTTTTTGAGAAACTCGAATTAGTTTCCAGTTTATCATATTTGTGACTAATAAAAAAATTATTTTATGATCCATTCCCAATTTGTCTAGAGAAAAAAATTTTTTTCATTCGCATTTAAAATTTTTTTTATTAAATTGTTGAATTTAAATTAAAAACTAATAAAATGCTAAAAATGAGAGATTTTGCTAAATATTGCGGAAAGATAATTAATTAAATTGTTGGATTACGGTAAGAGTTTTAATTTTATAATAAACTGAATGTCATTAAACTTGACAAAAATATTACGTACAATACATTCCCTTGATGAGTTATAAATACACGCGTTCCTATAATAAAATATTCATAAATTTTTTGAGACCCAAAAATCTACAAGGAAAAAATCTGGTTTATTGCGTTTGATTCTTAGTTGTCACTTTTTTGCAAATAAGGGTTAATTAGATCTGGAGAACTACGTCTTAAAGTGGAATTCGAATGCACACAAGCATCCAAGATCGCGATGGGATGCCAACCCGTATACTGTTGAACACAAAACAAGAACCATAAACATTCAGCTGCAAGCTCGGTAAAAAGCCTTTAGAATTGGTTTTTAGATATTTTTAGTACACTAAATTTAAATGCGAAATTAGTTCTTTTCTGTGAGATCGAATTTTTACAGACCAAATTATAGGAATTCAAACACCATTTTCGTGCATTTGAAAGGGGAAAATTCATCTATATAGAAACTGAATAATTTGTGAATCTTGAATCTTGACATGGTTTCCTTGATCTTAGTTTTAGTTTCTTCAATCGATCCATGATATTAACTTAAATTAATATAGAGTTTCGAGTTTCAATGATATATTTTACTAAAATAAATTATTGAAACTCGAAGGCAAAATTTAATCCCATATTTCCTTCACGAGATCAAACTCATTTGAAATCAGCTCAAATATGGCATAAGAACCCTATTGCTGTACGTATTTATCAACTACGACACACACACAAACCTAGTCTTAATAACATGACATATTACTAGTTCGATTTCTCTTTAGAGTGATACATACACATATAAAGTGCAGACAATAACATTTATTGTTGTAAAACTTACTTTAAAATCTAATTTATAAACAGACAATCATGAAAGTGTGGAAAAAAGTATTTATAAAGGAGTTTTTACAGTTTTCCAATAATACGCGAAAGAAATCAACATGTCCACGCAATAAGTTTTATTTAAAAAATTTAAAATTTTTAATTTAGATCTGTTGCACAGTAAAAGTAATTGTATATATATATATATACACACACACATTTTTAGTTTAAAATTTCCTCGCTATCGATTTTCTTTCTCTCTTTTATGTTTATTGATAAATTAATAGCTTAGAAAACTGGTTAAAAAGTTTAATTTAAAACTTCAAAAACTGTTTAACTTTATATCAATTATGTATCGTTTAATGCGAGATATTATTGTATTCATAACATTCATCTGCAAGATTCGCATTTAGTTACCTCTGTATTTGTTTGTAAAAGGGTTTTCTCATCAATAACTTGTTTAAAAATTCTCCAATATCTATTGAGCAATGACTGCATAAAATGTGTAGTAAATTTAAATGATGTAACTAATTAGTTTGCATAGAAAAAGGCAAGGAATATTTTCAATTTTCAGTTGAAGTCCGAAATGGCACCAAACTAGAGACACACTGCTGCTCAAAAAGATATTCTATTTTTTTTAAAAAATCTTGAGTCTTATTTTTTTTTTGTTTGTCATATGCATAAATAGATAGCTCACATGAACGATTAGCAAAATAATAACTTCATTTGTTGAAAATAGGTTTATAAATGTTCTTTTGGAATTTTTTTTATATTAAGATCGAAGAAGATAATTTTGTTATCATATTTTCATGTATTTCTTGTTTTTCATAAATATATACAAAACATTTGATAAATTTCTGCAATCACATTTGCTTTAAATTATTACCAAATAATAGAAACTATTTTTTTTCAGTATATTTTCTGCTTATTTGATCATTCACATTTCACAATAATCGCCGACTGATGGCGGAGTGGCTATCGTCCCTAATTTCAAAGCAATAGGGCCCGGATTCGACGTGGACGTGGTTGTTTCGGACATGGGTGCTCCTTTTTCTCTCTGAATGCGTTTTCTTTATCCCTTCACCTTCAGAGCGAAGGGAGCACACCCACAGGGTGCCCCCGTGTATAGGATACCATCACATTCGCCCCTTGTAATATTGAGTAACCCGAGAGCAGTCGGGCATAAGGAAAAAAAGATTTCACAATGATCTTAAACATTTTTTATTTATTTAGAGTAACAGTGCTAGATCGAAGCCCAGAATTTCATTTGATATAGTGTTTACATGTCAAATGAACAATATGCATTAAATGCTGTGTATTATTATTATCAAATAAACTTAACATTTCTTAAAAATATGAAAAGTCTTGTAGTTCTTACAATACTGTGTTCTTATAAATGTTGTGTAGTATAAATAAGATAAAAAAAAAATAACAAGTTATTACATAAATTAAATTTTCATAAGTCCTGTGCTTATAGAATCAATTTTTTCATGTGTAGTTAATATTTTTTGATATTGAATATTCATTGTAAAGCTTACTTTTAAGTTATCACAAATTATTTACTCCGTTGAGAAATATATTTTGCTCATATTCTGATATCTTAAGCCCTCGAATTTCTGAAAGTCAGATATAGGCTCTTCTTTCGCTATGTCAGAAAAGTCATTCGAACAAAACCATATTTGTGATGATTAAAATATTTTTCAAAATGGGTATATATCATAAAAGTTTAACACATCCGTTTTCAGAAGATAAATACATTTTTATCCCGAGAAAATGAAAGAAAATTAAAGCCATTCAATTTCATCACTTTTAGAATATAATAAGATTTTAAAATGAGCTACACATAAATTTTATTTTTAGGGACAAAACTGCTTCATCATTGCATAGACAAGAAGCGCACAACGCTTTAAGACAAAATATAGTGTGAAATTTGATGTTTAAAATTTAATTTGTGTGTGCGTCTTTTTTTATATTTAGATTACATTTTAATATGATGTTAAAATTATAAAAATTCTCTTTTGTAAAATACCTGTTAAGAATGTGCATTTTTATTTTATGCCTCTAAGATAAGTAATGTTAATTTATCGAGAGAAGGCGAGTGAGATTTTTTCTGTATTGTATGATTTAGTTGTTACTGAAAATAAACATCATTGATGTTTATTTAAATATATATTTCTAATTAGCAAAAAGTTTATTATTACCCAGATAAAAACATTTTTATCCCTCGTTTTTACACTTCAATTCATTATATTTATTTTTTTGCAAATGCCCGAGAAATTGGCTATTACGCTATCAATTCTCTGTCCTTTTCATACCTTTGAACCGTACATCATCATAATATAAGTGCTCAAGCAGAAGTCAAGATGGGTATCGTCAAAAATTTGATCTTGTTTACACAAGGGTGAACTTCAAAGTTTGAACTGACACAAATACACAGCCAAACAGTCATGTAGAAAGGCGAAAAAGTGCCAAATTTGTACTCTAAGGAAATTAAGATTTGCCACTGAGCTCTTTATCAGGAAAATCCAATGCTTACAGGCAGAATCAGAAGCAGCATGCCTTCTCTTCATAAATCCTTTAACTGGATGAGAAGAAAGACTGTTTAAAAATCCCTGAAAAGTTCTCACACCTTTCTTCCTTAAAAAATCTTAGATGCATTTTCAAGAATCCCACAATGAGCTGAATCCACTGGAAAGAAATAGATACTACTTTGTTAGATCTGTGCGCTGTAAAATAAGGATACCATTTGTTTATTGCCTATTTGCAACAGATTGAAGAGATGGTAATACGTATAACAAAACAAGATAACCTCTCGGTAGAAGAAAGACTATGGGACAGGCAGCTGCTTTTTTACATGCATTATATAATTACAACATCTAATAGGTATAATATTAAGCATTGCTAGTGTCATATGAAATACAATATTTTATGGTAAGAATATATATATTAAGTGTATTACATGAATACATAGTACAAAAGTTTTTTTTTAAGGTTTAAGTTCAATGCAATATATGTGCATATTTCCAATTAACATTCTGAAAATTTTGGTGAAAACTTGAAAGTCATACATTAGTTGCAGTAAAAGACTGATTATATGTCTGCCATTTTGTATGTTTCTTATATATTTGGATGCTTTTTGCACTATGGTGCAGTTCATAATTATTAACTAATTATAGATACATATATATGTGTGTGTGTTGAAATGAATATATATACCAAGAAATGTAAGGATTGTAATCGAATTGTAATCGATTGAAGAAACATCGACTAAATGTAATGGATTATTTATACTGTTTTATTAGTTTTTGCATTGTGTTAAAGATAAAACTGCCATTGTGCTGGACTGTAAATATACTAGAATGTAAAGATATTTGAAAGATATCAGCTTATGCTAATTCCCAACAAAGTATTTAAAAGTTTCCAGTTGTCAATTAAAAGATTAGGAAAGGTTAACGTACATGAATAAACCGCTAGAAGATTCAAATTAGAAATGAAAAAACAGTAGTTATGAAATCAAAGGATTAAGATTAAGGATTAATCACTGATCCCTCATAGTGTAGACAATCAAAATAAATAAATGTGGTCATGATATAATTCAGTCTTTTTGACTGATTTCAATAAAATTTGACACATATTTTCATCATCATCATCATCATCATCTCTCTCTCTCTCAGTATTAATTGTGCTTGAAGAAATTGTTAGCCTTCCTAAACAGGAAAGAAACGTGTAAAATTTCCTGTAAACTTTGCCCCCATTTTTCGACTGTTGACAACATATGATTTCGCAGTTAAGTTTGGTTTTGTTAATTTGATTGAAGGCAATAAATATACCTTCAATATTTTAGGAATTATTAAATATAAGTCAGGTTTTTTAGATACTGTTCATTACCCACTTACATACATCATATGATTTCTCAGTTTTGATCAAATTTGAAATAATGTATAAAAAATGCATACATGAAATAATGTTTTTTTTTAATTACATATGAAGTTTTAAAATTTATGAAAATGGAAAGAGGTTTAACTGTTTGTAAGGAAGCCGCTGAGCATTACAGAGTTCTTAACAAAAGCAGGATTTGTTTAATAGTTGTTGAAATGATGGTTCTGTTGTTATGACACAACTAGGTTCGCCATTTGTTGTCTCTTAACTACAAAAACTATTCGTGTTGGTAACCAAAGTCTGCAGAATATCTTAAATCATGTACATGATCCACTAACAGTTACTTCTTGAAAAAAAATCATTAATAAGACAATGAATTCATACTAAATAATGTTTTGGAATGTTAGAGGGTTTTTGTGATGCCGCTATGAATATTTATCTATCCAGACTATTTTGAACAGTTAGATTATTTGTTTAGAGAGAAATGATCTATCAGTCTATATGACATTCCATAGTCATGATATATTTAGAAACAAATTGCGGATGGCAACCACAATAAAGGGTCGTCATCAATCATATGTTATGGGTTTGTGTACAACAGCATACTTTCCTACATCTAACTCAAAGTAAGCTCTATGTGTTAGGTTGAAGTTGTTGGAAGGAATTCATCGTAATTTGGAAGCAGGGACCGAGAAGAGAATACCCTTTTATCCTTACCTTCAGAAGTATTACTTTACTTAGAGGATATCGCAGCCATGACCAACTTAACATGCTTCTGCCATCACTGCTGATCTAGGGTTGATGGATTCAAACTCACTACCTTTCGATAATAAGAATGAAGTCCTAGCTAACTATGCCAATAAGGCCTCACACTTGTTGAGTGTGGCATATATTTTAGATTGAGAAATGCAGTATATTTTGATGTATATCCTAGACAGTGTTTTAATTAGTACCCTTAAAACCTGGTACTGCACAAGCACTACAATCTCTGAAGGTAATAATGACTCTCTAACAATAGCTATTTGAACTTTTTCTACTAAAACTAGTATAAAAGTTTTTCGACTTCTTCCAAGTTCATCGAAGAGGTGGATCTGCAGAGATGGGACTTTAATAAGAGTAACAGTTTGTCCCAAACATCGTTGGAGGACAGTAATTAACACCATAAGTGTTTTAGGAATCACAAAATTCAATGGTTGCAATAAAAGCTTTTTTCACGTTTTCATAGAAAAATTTTAATATGTACTTTTAACTAACGAAACTCTTCTAACCTCAATAAAAACCATAGGATAAAGAATGTGAACTTGCATAAAATTTAAATTCTCAAACATGTTTGGTTGTTTAGGTTCATTAGACATTTTAAATTCATTACGAACCACTGAAATCATTCAAGTTTTGAATGAGACTGAAACTGAAAAACTAAAGTCAAGACTGATAATCATTCGACTGCCAGATTGCTATACGTGCTTGTTTAACATATTCTCTAAGCGCCTGACACTTCCATCCTTTTTACTGCTGAGAGGTGGAAATCTAGTTGCCGAGCATTACACCATAACAATATATTTTAAATTAAATATAGTTTTTGAATGTCATCACTATTTCTCATATACTTTTTTTACAATTTAATCTCAGACAATTTTAAATTTTTGTTGATTATTGCAAGAAAATAGGATATACGAATTCGGCACTTAAGGTACCAGTACACGTTGAAAATGTCAATTTCTACCAAAAATGATAAGTTCATTTTATTCTTTCGTTAAATAAGAAATTTAAATAGCTTTCCAAAACAGGTTTGTTTTTGTCTCTACGTTAAATAGATCCCGAGATATCAAGGATTTCGTAAACATTAGGAAACCAAAAGTGGTCGTTTAAAGGGTTATTATGTTAAAGATTAGTTTAAACAGTGTTTAATTTTTAAATATAAATTTATAAATATTTTAAAAGGTATATAAAATAAATACCTTTCCGAAAATCAATCAGCAAATCAAATAAAAAATATTCAGTAAATATGAGAATTTCTTATAAATACAAAATAGTCTATCTAATCTTTAAATGCCATTTTCTCCATGCAAAACTGATAACTCAAAATATTTTCATAACATCACTACGAACTTTCACGAGCTCTTGATCTGTTTATCATTTTCCAGAGAATGTACTAAAAGAATTTTAATCACTTAAATATTTCCCAAATTATGGCCTGTTATTGGAATAATAGCATAGAAAATTGGCTACAATTTCAATATAAATTTTCAACTGGCCGTAATTTTTTAATGAAAACTTAAAATTTTAGTACAAGCCTTAGATAATACATTACTGGCCATTAAAATTGCTACACCAGAAAGAAATGCAGATAACAAAATGATATTTATTGGACAAATATATTATACTAGAAATAACAAGTGATTAAATTTTCAAAACATTTGAATGGATATATATATATATATAGATCCTGAGAAATCAGTACCCAGAACAACCACTTCTGGCAGTAATAACAGCAGTTATACGCCTGGGCATTGAGTCAAACAGAGATTGGATTGCATGTACAGGTACAGATGTCCATGCAACTTCAACACGATGCCACAGTTCATCAACCGTAGTGACTGGCGTTTGGTGACGAGCCAGTCGCTCGGCAACCATTGACCAGATGTTTTATATTGGTGAAAGATCTGGAGAACGTGCTGGCCAGGGCAACTGCCGAACATGTTCCGTATCAAGGAAGGTTCGTACAATACCGGCAAATTGCGGTCGGGCATTATGCTGCTGAAACGTAGGGTTTCGCAGGGCTCGAATAAAGGGTAGAGCCACGGGTCGTAACACACCAGAAATGTAACGTGCACTGTTCAAAGCACCGTCCATGCGAACAAGAGGTGACCGAGACGTGTATCCAATGGCACCCCATACCATCACGCCAGGTGATGGGCCAGTATGACGATGACGAATGCACGCTGCCAGTGCGCGTTCACCACGATGCCGCCAAACACGGATGCGACCATCTTGATGCTGTACGCAGAACCTGGATTCATCTGAAAAGATGACGTCTCGCCATTCGTGCGCCCAGGTTCTTCGTTGATCACACCATTGAAGGCGCTCTTGTCTATGACGCAGCGTCAAGGGAAGCCGCAGCCATGGTCTCCGAGCTGAGAGTCCATGCTGCTGCAAACGTCGTCGAACTGTTCGTGCAGACACTTGTTGTCTTCCAAACGACCCCGTTTCTAGACTCACGGTTCGTGACGTGGTTGCACGATCCATTATGGCCATGCGGATAATATGCCTGTCTTCTCGGCTGCTAGTGATAGGTGGCCGTTGAGATCCCGCATGGCGTTCCGTAGTACCGTCCTGAACCCATCGATTCCATATTCTGCTAACAGTCATTGTATCTCGACCAACGCGAGCAGCAATACTGCGATAAGATAAACCGCAATCCCAGTACGCTACAATTTGACCTTTATCAAAGTGAGAAACGTGCTGGTACGCATTTCTCCTTCTTACACGAGGCATCACAACAACTTTTCACCAGGCAAAAACGTTCAAATGCAATTTATGTATGAGGAACCGGCTGAACAATTTCCTCATTTAAACACAATGTAGGTGTCGCTACTGGCGCCTGCTTTGTCTGAATGCGCTGAAAAGCTAATCATTTGCATATCATAGCACCTTCTTCCTTTCGTATAAATTCCACGTTCATAGCATGTCACCTTCTTTGTGTAGCAATTTTAATGGCCATTAGTGTATATAGATTACTTGGTACTAATATTTTTCAAATATGTTAAACAGTTTTTGATATAGCATTTTTAGTTTTTTTTAAAAAATGATTAAATTGTATACATATTTAACATTTCTGAAGAACAATATTGGTATATATCAAATGTTAGTAGCTCAATATTAATGTTTTCTAAAATTAAATAAGAAAAAAATGGTTAAAATGTATATATGCAGTTTATTTAAAAAAAAAAAAATTGTTTCGAACATGTTTGTTTGAGAAAGCTCGAAATTGAATGTTTATTTGATGATTTTAGAATAATTCAAGGAAAAGTAAATAAATCAATTTTAAGTTGTGTTTGAACAGCGATTCAAATATATTTTACATGAATAGAGAAAAAATAAAAGTGGAGAGAATGCAATATGTCAAAATAATTATTTGCTTTCCAAATACGAGTAATACAAGGAAACAGCAATACAAAAAGAAAATAATTTTAAATGCATTCGGATATAAATACCTTCAAGTTGGTGACTTTATCACAGCCTTGGCGATTGATTTAATCATACAGTCATGAATTGAAACCATAAAGACCTTGACTGGTCTGAATAACATTTGGGAATGTATAGACAACTGAAAAAAATGTGCGAGGGTATTCGCGGCGCACGCGCGCGGTGTTGGAATAAAAAGATCATTCTATTTAAATAATTTTCTGGTCTTAATCAGCAGTTATTCTGGTATTATATATATATGCTGATTACTCTGTTGAAAATAAACTGGAGGTGAATCTCAGTACTTACGTATTCAGTACTTACGTAATTTCTCTCTTTGATCGCAAAATTTTAAAAACAAAGCGTGTAAAAAAAACCTTTTTCATGTAGGAGGGAATCAAGAAAACATCAAAAAATTGCTTAGCATCTTCAAGAAAGATTTCAAGTATCTTGCATGTGTTTTAATGGGAATTAAAATTTAATATCAATATATATATATATATATATATATATATATATATATATATATATATATATATATATATATATATATATATATAATTTAATTAATTCAAAAGTCACCGCTAGAGCATTTTGTAATGCTGCTGTAGCATACAATAATAAGAATTAGCATAAAACGCGGATATCAAAGCAAAATTCATTTGTTGTGCGACGACAGTGTAAGGGCTATAAAAGCAAGTAGTGATACAGCTCCGACAAATAATCTCAGCTGAAGTGTACGAGCCCCAGTTGCCATGCCTCACACGTTACCGGAATATGCGTTTATGTTGGTGGAGTATCGAATTTGTCTATTCTATAAGACAGCGTAACAAAGACAGTGTGGAACATTCCTCGTGTTCGGGTGTGGAGAACGTTGTACGCAGAATGCACGGTATTGTTTCTGAGAACGATTCTCACATGGAATGTGGTCTAATTCCTCACCGGGGGAGTTAATGTAATAAACATTAATAATTTAACTGTACAATTATATGTGTCGGTATTTTTCTATTCTCACATTTTATACATTGTAAAGCGCCACAAAATGCCCTAGCGGTGATTTTTAAAACTAAAATTTTCCCCGTGTTTTGATCAGTTTGAATACCAAGTTTGGTGCCATACCAGATATTAGATCGCGCTACAGGCGCTCCAAACACTGTCAATTTAAAAAAAATCACCCTATATATATATATATATATATATATATATATATATATATATATATATATATATATATATATATATATATATATATATATATAATGGTCATATCTGTTTCATGGCTGAGGACCTTGGGGTGTGAAGCATACCGTTAGGCGGTCATTCAAAAGCGAAATTCCCTTTGAAGCCCAAGCATGTTATGTGTATGTAAGCACACAAATATATTCCAATTTTCGATAGCTTTTATCAAAATCAATGAACACAATTTTTTAATAGAAAATATTTGTGGTTGGTTATCACTAATAACAACTATTTTTTTTAACTCCTCTAGAGAAAATGTACAATGCCTTTTCAGATTTTTAAACTGCGTGTAATTATGACCAAAATGCTGGAACACAAATTTAAATATAATTGTCTAGAATGGAACAATTATTTGTACAGGCTTTTATTTTATCTGAAAAGAGTAAAATTTGTGTTTTTTCATATGTAGAGAGAGTACTGTACTGTTATTGAATTCATATTTTTTCCCAGTACACTGGTCGAACTGGTAGCCGAATGGTTAGCGCTCTTTTTTTCGTTTCAATAGTTAGTGTGTTGGAACCCCACCTTGGGTTTGGATGATTTTAGCGTTCCGGAACCCACTTTAAGCTATGTGTCCTGCTCTAATGACCTTCTTGTGCAAAATGGACCGTTGAGTGCCAAATAAACTAAACCTAGCCCAATCAACAATAATTGGCGGAAAATTCTAAGCATAAATATAATTGCCAAAATATTTACAGTTGCATTAAATTTAAGAAATGTCCGAGATAAAAAGGGACTTACTTGAAATATTTGATATAGATAAAGAAAACAAGATAGAAACAAAATTTCGAAAGCAAATTAATATTTAAATCGAAAGAATGAAACATTGAATAGTATTTGAAATGTTTAAAAACATTTTCATTTTAAGACAGAGTATCATTATATGTTTTTCTCTCCAAAAGAAATGTTGATTACGCATAAAGTTCTTGGCGACTTTTGGAAAACATTTGGCGAAGGTCTTATTTCCAATAAAAGATCAGAACCAAAGTATTTTATCAACATGTGAACTACTAGTACAAATTAAATTGTACTAGTAGTTCACATGTTATTCCTTATGCATGAATTAGCAAAAGACTATTCAATTGCTAATTCCTTAAGGAACAAAAACCCTATTGCTTCATTATTTAGTACATAAGGTATAAAAGAAATATTAGTGAATAAATTTTTTTTCTATTATTTGTTGATGAAAATGTAGAAATATGGAGAGTTATTTCACTATTGAAATGATGACTGCGTCAGTTAAGGATTCTATTGTTATATTACACAGATTTTAACAATTCTAATGTTAAAATAAGTATATATTTTTAAATTGAGCAGATTTTAGCAACACATAGTTGGTAATCTGTAAAGCTCAATAATAAATAAAAAAAGAAAAAACCCACATAGGATTTCTAAAAGGCAGCAGTTCTTAATAATCATAATATTTAATTCCTAACTTCGGATGCAAAATTTATAAAATAATATTTAATAAAAACTGCTTATAAATTAAAAAAAACTCTTTGAAATTTATTTGTATATCATGAATGCTTTAAAATATATTTTTATTCGTTTTATAATATAGTAAAATCTTTGTAGAGTTTAAATAACAAAAACAGTAAAAAAAAGTGTCATTTTTCTCATTATTTGTAAACAGAAATTAAAGAAAATTTGGCAATATTTTGTAACTTTATTTTACTTCTAAATTTATTTAAAGATTTATTTACAGAGTTTTAAAATGTATTTAAATTAATGCAGCTTTTTTACAGTAAGAGTATTTGCTTTTCTTCTTATTTTTGTAAATAAACTTATTTATTTATTACAATTTTAAGTAGAAACAGATGAAAATGGTTCTTTTTGATGGGAAGAAAAAATATAATCGAGATATGATAAATCAAAATAGAATTTAAATAAATATCAAAATATGAACATATTTGTTACAAAAAATCAAAATATTTGTAAATTAACTACAATTTTAATTAAATAAAACTCAAAGTGCTACTTTTCATATTTTCCAGTTTTGAATTCTAAAGCGCAAATATTTAAATGTTACCTTTTAGATGTTTTTCAATTTCTAAATGCTATCTTTCATTATATTTTGTTTTTATCCTGTAACTGAATACTTTAACTCTCTTAAATATTTTACTTCATATCTCTAGAAGTTTTTCTAGTAAACAAAAATACATTTCGATTTTTTTTTAAATATTCAGCTGTAACATTTTATATTAAAATATCTCCTTTGCAAAATGTTTGCGGGAAAAAGAGATATTGGCGCATCTATAAAATATTCCCTCTTAAGTAGTGTTGCCACAAGCGAAAGGAAAATAAAATGCGCTACCGTTTCACTCCACTTGTCTGCCTAACGAGGGTAAATTCCGAGAAATCCGCTTTGCGCTGAGAGTGTGCCCTGGGGTAAATAACATTCACCTTCTCCATGTTTCTGCAGCGAAGTTAGAGATTTTAAAATCGTCTGAGAATAAAACCAAAAGTCCACGCTTCTTAACCCAATTAAATTCAGCTTTCCACTGACAGATTTTTTTTTTAATTTTTATAGTAAATACCGATTTGATGAATTAATTAATTAGCCGTTTAATATAAGACTTTCGTTTATTTATTTTTTTCTTGATCTTTTTGCTGTTAATTGATAAAGATGATATTCTAGCTAATTTATTTAATTTAGTTTTCTTTTTTTTCTCATATAACATTATTAATTTATTTTTATTAATAATGAAATGGTTGAAGTTATCAAGTTGAAAAAAACGACTTTGTAAGACGACTTTGTAGAAATTTGAATTGTTGTGACTAGGAAAGTGCAGTAGCTATATAGTTTTCTTTTTGAGGGGTACATTATGTTAGATAAATGTATGAGTATTTTATGTTGTATATAGTTGATACCATCTCTTATTTAATTCCATCGCTATAGAACATAAGCAAATTACATTTGTTCTCTGTCAATTAAGGATTAATTGATTTTCGCATTTAAAATGTTTAAAATATATGGATTTAAAATGCTAAAAAACTTCATTTTATGAGGAATTCTTGCATCTTGAAAATGCATAAGATAAAATTGTGAGAATAATATTTATATCAATCTATTTATCTATCTATAAATGCTTGGGAGTGTGTACAACATACACACAAATTCATACAGATTACTGTGCTTAAGAATTTCAGTATTTTTAAATATGCCCACGGAAAAATAATATTATGAAAGAAGTTTATATAGTTTGATATTTTATTTTAGTTGCTTTTAATGGTATAAATATTCAAATCTAATATTTATGAATAATTGAAATGAAAATGTAGACTTTGGCCTTTCTCTCTTTCACACGCACAACAAGTTTCCTCAAAAATCTCTCTCTCTCTCTCACACACACACACACACAGAGAGAAAGTTTTTTCAAAAATATATTATTGCATTAAGGTTAATTTATATATTAAAATCATTCATTGAATTAAACGTTTTACTTGCTTCAAAGGGACATGTTACAAGACTTCAATTAATTATATAAAATTATTTAGCATATAAAATGTGCTTCTGACATGGTTCAATGGTTAACAGAGTTTTTACAATGTATCTGGAATATAATAATATATACTTAAAATACATATTGTAAGCTTTAATGTATTCTTTACTTTATTATTCCATTCAACCATATTCAACAGTGTGATAGACTGTGTTAATTCCTATTATTTAAAGAGAACTTCCTCATATTCTCTCGGTGAACGCATTTTCATGTTCCAAGATGAATTAAAAACGTAACTATCTAGGTTTCCATTTATGAACCCATTCAGTGACCTCACTTTTAAAGACCAATGGTAATGAATGTGAAACATGTTTCTTTTCCTGAAACTCTTTGAAAAATTATTTTTTTTAATAAATTTTATTCTTTGAAAATCTCGTTTATATTTTTATCAATATAAAAATCTACCATCGTTTTTCTTTTTTTCTAGTTTCCTTCCATTAAAACTCGCTATTAACATTCATGTTTACTAATTAAACATATATAAGAAATTTCCAACGATAATGTTAATGAGACTCAGTATTATGTTACAGAAAGTTCGTTCCAATACGATCATTTTTGGTGTTTGCAATGCATTTATGTAGCATTAAGATTGTTTTAAGTTTTCACATTTTCTGTAATTCATATTCTTCTAATCATTTCACATTATTCCAGAATTCTAATTCTCCCTGCATTCAGATTCTTTTAATTATTTTCTTTTTTTAACATTCAGATTTTTACAAACATTCAAGTTTTTCTAATATTCATATTCTTCTAGTCCTTTCATGTTTTTCTATCTTCCAGATTTTTCAAATTATTTTACGCTTTTTCTTGAATTAAATTTATTTTAGTCATTTCATGTTTTGTTAACATTCAGATTTTTCTAGTCTTTTCTCGTTTTTTAGCATCTAAATTCATCTAGTCACTTCGTGTTTATCTTACAAAGATTATTTCAGTCATTTCATGCTTATCTTGCATTAAGATTATTTTAATCATTTCATGTTTATCTTACATTATAATTGTTTTAGTCATTTCATGCTACTTACATTAAGATTGTTTTATTCATTTCATGCTTACCTTGCATTAATTATTTTAATCATTTTATGTTTATCTTACATTAAGATTATTTCAGTCATTCCATATTTATCTTACATTAAGATTGTTTTAATTATTTCATGTTTATCTTACATTAAGATTGTTTTAGTGATTTCATGCTTATCTTGCATTAAGATTATTTCAGTCATTTCATGTTTATCTTACATTAAGATTGTTTTAGTCATTTCATGCTTATCTTGCATTAAGATTGTTTTAGTCATTTCATGCTTATCTTGCATTAAGATTATTTTAATCATTTCATGTTTATCTTAGATTAAGATTATTTTAGTCATTTCATGTTTATCTCTTACATTAAGTCCATTTAAGTCATTTCATTTTTCTAACGTTCAGATTTTTTTGATTATTATTTTTCTGGACTTCCGATCCATTCCGTCATTTTGATTTCTCTAGAATTCAGATTCATCCCATGTTTTTTAAGTAATCAGATTTTTCGCATTATTTCTAGTTTACCTAGAATTCATACATTTCTAGAATTATTTTTAGTTACTTCCTGCTTTTCCATCGTTCAGCTTTTTCTATACATTCTCATTATTTATATAGAGATTCTTGTATACATTCTACATTTAATCAGAATCATAATTCTATCACAACATGAAATTCTTCAATTCATTTTATGTTTACTGTGACTGAAAAAAAATTCATTTCATTCCAAACGTATCAAAAATATTTCTCTATTTCCTATATTTATCTAGCATTCTTTTATTTAAACGTAAAATTCTTGTGAGAATAAAATTAACTTTAAACTGACGAATTAAAACTTATATTTTTCTTAATTTGTATCCTTAATATTTAATTTGTAACACATATTTAAAATTATAACCACACTATCTTTTAATAAGAACTTATATCGACAAAAATCAGATTTTTTTAAATAGTAAATAATTAAGCACTAATCTGATAAGATTTCAAAATCACAAAATTAAGCTTAAAAATCATGATTTATAGGCAAACTTCCTCTGTGAAAAGAATATGATATAAATTTGCTTCATTTCCAAATTTTTTTTTCTGAGAAGCATCATTAATTATTCGTTTCATTTTGTATTTCTGATCAATATTTTTATTTTTTTATTGTTGCATCATTCCACTGGAGTGGCACAGGGAAAACGTTGCTATAGCAACCACTAAAATCGTTTTTCTGTTGTCTTTTCAACAAGTAAGAAATAGCTTTGACTGCTTGAATAATAATTGTTCGTCCTTAAATATTTTATCCAAGTTAGGATTTGCTACTGACGTGAAAAGATAAACCATTTTTACCACCTACGCTAGAAGTAGGGGAGAAAACATAAACACACATACTTTCTTTTTTTTCTGCGGTTATTGGTATTTAATTAACAGAAAAATATAATAAAATATTGTATTTTCTTATTAATATTGATTAATATTTATATTGCTGCAGATATTTGTTTCCATAGCTACAAATAGAAAACACCAGAAGATGTATCTTAAAAACAATTGCGAACTTAATGATAAAAAACAAAATCACTTTTTGCTTTATTTCATGTTCATTGATTTTGGTAAAATGTTCGACACTGTAAAATTGTAAAGCAAATTATATTAGACGTGTATTTTGCTTATTCTTTAGATATCACAACGAAATCTTTTCGTTATGTTATAAAATTTTTAAAAAAATTACAAAATATGAATTTCTGTACGAAGGTCATAACATCGACAGAGATTAGTTCTTTATCGGCAATATTTACTTTGCTTACATTTTGCCACAGAATTCACTAGGCAAGGCAATTTATTTTGGAAACAGGAAGAAGAAACTCAAAACACAATTCAAGATATGTTTACTTCGATGCTCTGTATACAAGTAAAGTTTATCTCAAGCTACTGCGTGACGGAAGAATTCTAATTGTTATATATCGAGATTAGATGCAAATTAACTAGAAGTAAATGCTGAAAACCAATGAATCCTGATTTGCTTTGAAATATTACATTATAGTTTTAACTTAATTTGGAAGAAAAGGAAGACTTAAAACTACATCACATTCTCCATTGGGGGAAATTGTATTTATAACTGAAATAATTGGAGAGTACGGTTGGTATCAGCAAAGGTGGAAATTTGGATTTTTTTTTAAATTTATAATTATTGTCTAATGTTCCAAATAGGAGCAGATGAGATATTGTTACCTTGTGTCCTATTATATGATGCAATTATTAATGATTCTTTTTATGTGAATAATGGGGGGGTGGGGGGCAGGTCTCTTAAGATATCTTATCGTACAGAACATGCTTAAAGTGGTAATAAAAAAAGGGTTTGGAGGTAAACGAATGTTTTTTTTTTGATTTTAAACCAATTAAACATAATTGGAACCCTTATAGATGATCTGTTTATGTGAGACTAAAGATTTTACTGTTGTAAGCTTTCACTTCTCAACAATAAAGAATTATTCTTAAAACTTTCATGGGTAACTTTTTCATACTCATCCAAAACAGACAAGTCACAGTCTTAATTGTTCGAAGAGACGATGTGTAACATCTTATATCTTTTCAAAATAATAGGTTTTATCATTTACATAATGTATATAACTAAGTAATAAAAATCTTAATATAAAATATTTCTTGCTCTCTCTATTATTCTAGAGAACTATAGTTTCCCTACAGTTTCTTTAAGCTCACTTTTCTGTATTGCTTTTTGTTATCTTTGTATACACTCCATTTTATACTTATGCATGTTGTTGCATAAAGCCTTTTTGTTCCCTTTTTGCTTGTTTCTTTTTTCTTGTCTGAATACCATTAAAATAAGCGGAACAGAAAAGAAAGCATTAAATCGTTACCGACCTCGATATAGTTTCTTCGAGAAATTCAAGGTGTGAATTGTCTACCAGAAAATCCATATTCAACTCTTTCATGAAACTTACATTTTCCTTGTCAGTCAGCGAAATTCTGGTATCTTTATTTATTTATTTATTTGTATTGATTATAACATTATTATAATTGATAATTATAATAATGTTATAAAATAGAATGTTATACATTTCTTAATATTTTTAATTAGATATAAATCATTTGTGGACTTTAAAGATACTCTAAATCGTAGATCCTGGCACAGGATTAAGAGTTTATAGTAATGTGTGCAATGCATATATCGACATATATTAATGATTCTTCAACTAACACATTACTAGCGCGTTTAATGCTGGGTACAATCGTCAAATTATATTAATTGGTTATAGATTTTAGTCATGAATAGCACAATGAGGAAATATATAATTCCTTATTATTATTCAATATAATATAATATTGTGCTTTTCAAGGTGAATCACTAATAAAAATGAGTAAATTATTTCTTGAGAACAGCCCAAAGCCAGAAATGATTTACAATAATGTCATTATACGAATCCTCATCAAGATATAAAAGCTTTTCTGAATAATTTATTAGTAGAAGTAATTTCATCATGTCCTTCCTAGTCATGGTCCTTTTTTCTGAGTAGCACAATAAGGAAAGTGGTAAATTATTTCTTGAGAACAATCCAAAGCCAGCATTGCTTGGTAATGAAGTCCTGATGAAAATCGTCATAGATATTACTAAACATTTTTAATAACACATTATTAAGAGTAATTTCGTCGTTTCCTTCCTAGTCATGGTCTTTTTTTATGAGTAGCACAGTAAAGAAAGTGATAAATTAATTCTTGAGAACAATCCAAAGCCAACATTGCTTGGCAATAAAGTCCTGATGAAAATCATCATAGATATTACTAAACATTTCTTATTAACACATTATTAAAAGTAATTTCGTCGTGTCCTTCCTAGTCAAGGTCTTTTTTTATGAGTAGCACAATAAAGAAAGTGGTAAAATATTTCTTGAGAACAATCCAAAGTCAGCATTGCTTGGCAATGAAGTCCTGATGAAAATCGTCGTAGATATTACTAAACATTTCTGAATAACACGTCATTAAGAGTAATTTCGTCGTGTCCATCCCACTCGTGGACTTTCGCGTCATAAATAGCACAATAAGAGAATAAGTAAATCACTTCTTGATTTACCAAACCACCAAATCATCAAACCGAGCATTTATTGATATTGATACTCTTATGAGAACCAGCATCAAGGCTTTAAAACCTTAGAAACACTATGTGTACATAATGCTTGTATATTAGCGCACATGTTTTGAAGAACCTGAAACAAGTAAAATTCTGATAACCGCATGCATATTTTTCATTTTGATATGCAGTAGAAGTATTTTATACTCGGTGTCCATTTTTCTTTTTCCTAAGAAAGATTTTAGAAATTTTTCATTTGTTAAAAATGTTGAAAAGATTGTACATTGTTATTCAATTTTTTTTAATTTATTTTAAATATTTTTAGGATTTCTAACTGTTATTTATCACACAGCAGTTACCTTAACATTATAACTTTTACATATTTTGTATTGCCCACTTTTGATTATTTTTATCACCCTGTCTGTTACCACGTTGCCTTAGCACATAGTAGTAGGAGAGAAATAAGATTTATTTATTATTCATTTTCTTCAAAATTTCATATTTATTTATCTTCGATTTTTAAATATTTTTACATCTATTGTCTTGTCTGACAAAAAAAAATTAGAAATTCAATAAAATAATCACTCCAGTTGTTTTCCGTTATTTTCTGAATGATTTATTCTGTTATAGAAATGTTTATCTGATTTCGTAAACACATTTTATTTTTGGCATTTTAAGTAACTTATTTTTTCATTTATTCTGTTAAAACCTTTTAAATATGCTTTTTTATTTAGTTAAATTATTTAATTTTTTTAATACTCTCTCTCTCTCTTTAACTATTACATAATAACCTAAAGACTAATACGAGTTTAATTTTATCATTTATAGTACAAATCCTCTAATTAAATATTATAGTCGTTGGCTGCTTTTACCATATTACTGATTATCAAATTTATGAATTAATCACCAAATATTTTTTTATTTGACTATAAATAATTGACAACGATATTTAACAATTAGCGTATAAGCAATGCAAACTTTTGGTATTACGAAAAATGCAACGTTACATAACGCAGTTAAAGCATGAGTTTTATGCATGTTTATTATACATTTATAAGTATTTATTATTGTAAATAAGTCATATTTACTTGCTCTCTTCATATTCTTCTATATGATTCATTATTTTACTGCATGTATAGATACCGTATTTTGTATATATAATCATTTTTACCTATATTTAAGTGAATTTTTAACAGCCAAGGTTACTGGGAGTTTTTAGGACTAACCCATTTTTAGTGTAATATTTATCCCATGCCATTTCCTACATACGGGAAATTCTATAAATTTTACGATGATATTTTATTTCTCTTAATTTTGTAACTTCTAACATGAGAGATTTACTGAAATGCAATATTGTAACTTTGTTCTCAAAATTTGTGGCAATTCGTCACATTCACGAAGTGGAACAATACCTGATAACCTAGCCAACAGAACAAGTGCACCGTCGCGTATGTCTATGTAACAATTATACCCATCTCTGTTACCAAATTAATATTATAAATCAAAATTAAATGCAGTATCGCACAAAATATGTTACATATTCTAATACTGAAAGTATTAAGTAACCATAAAACAGGAAAACTAAAACTGAATACAGATCAAAGAAAGTTAAATTCATTTCGAAAATTTTATGACTTAGAATCAATACCTTATATTTAAAAGATATTTATATTGCATTATTTTCTTTCAAGGCTTCAAATATTCACCAAAACGTTTCAAGCTATTTAACATTTTATTCTCAGTAATATTTAACACCTAAGCGATAGAGCAAAAGGAAAAAGATAGCTGTAAAACTTATACGACGCTATAAATGCTGCTGTATACTAGTAAACATTGAGAATAAAAAAGAGCAGCGATTTTTTTATGATTGGGTTCTCTTTGTTTACTAATACGAGAAAAATTCGGATATATCAACAGTTGGTTTCGAAAATTTTAGGAAACTGGAAGAGACGGTGATCAGTAAATGAATTCTAACAGATTTAAAAAAAAAGGAATCCAATTTTTTTGCCTTTTTTCGAAAGGGCGCTTTTGAAATGAGAGATAAAAATATAATATAAAAACAGAGTTATGTATTTTTTGAATCAGGATTATAAGTTATACCAGAATGTTTTATATCTAGTTCAATCGGCATTCGTTAATAATTTTTGTTGAAATATTTAAATTTTTCAATATTTTTATAGTTTGGCACGCAAGAGTCGAAACAAAAAAATAAAAACGTCTTAACTCAGGATTTTAAGTTTGAAATATATTTTTTTTTTAATCTGAAGAATTCGAAGACATGTAGTTCCAATATTTATTTCTGAAGTTTTTTTTATTTATTTTATTTTTTTCAATTTTTAAAGGAAAGGATTAAGATTGAATAATCTGAGTTTCTAATCTTTTGTTTTGAAATTCTTTATTTGAATATGTTTTCTTCAGAATATATTCTCGTAAACTTAAAATTATATAATCTGACATAACTACTTGCTGTTCTGAAAAGAAAACTGAAACAACTGAAAAAATTATATATTTTAGAAGATCCAACATAAAAATCTTAATAAAAACAACGAAAAACAAAAAAAAATTTAATCAACCAGAGCTAATGTTATAAAAAACAATCAGAAAATAATTGATTTTATTAGAATAATAAAAGTAATTATTTTCTGATTGCTTACAAAAACAGTACAAGAAAATGTGGCAGAAAATAAAAATAAACAAATTGTTTGTCAGAATTATCATTTTTACAAATGAATAAAAATTGGAACACGAATCAATAAAAAGAAAATATAAAAATTTAAAATATTGTTGCATAATTTCGGGATGTAATCCAAAAGGATTTTATTCTGAATACAATAATACGAATCTTAAAAGCTCGGATGGTTTTAAATACATAAATCCAATTAATTAGAAAAAGTGGCATCACTTAATTTTCAGGGCTTAAGTGATACATCACCAAATCTTGATATTTTTTAGAATGAAAAAACAAAAGCAACCAAAAGGTAACCTTACACACTTTTATTTTTGATTTCTATTTATTGGAAATGACACTGTATTGATAAATACTTGATATGAAAATTCGCTTACCATTATAAATATTATAAAAAAAATTGCTAACAAATTTCAATTTACTGAAGAGTAAGAAAAGCTGTTATAAATTTTTTTCAGAAAAATGTTGTATTACGTCACATTTGAATATGCATAAATGGAATACGAAATGAAATAACATATAATCGAAAGCATATAGAATTCTAACAAAAAATATTGTGAACAAAAAAAAAGTATTCGAGTTACTTCTCTTCATTATCTGGAGTCGTATCTTGGGAAATTCATGAGGCAGAATTGCAAAGATAAAGATTTTGATGACATATTAATAGCAATCGCAAAAATATGGAAGCTGAAAGTTTTATCCAGGCTGTTATAATTTGGCGATAAACTTGGCAGTCCTTTTGAACACGGGGACCCTGAAAATCATGTAATACTGAAAACACAAGTAATAAACCATGTTCTATCTTAAAGTAGTGATATAAAAATAAAAAAACATAACGCTAAAACAACATAATGCACAGTTGTTTTTACACATCGCAATGAAATAATAAAAACATTTGTGTTTTGACTTGTGAATTGGAATTCGAATGTCACGGGATTTGCGTATGGAAACTTTGCTCGGAACAATAGATATGACGCAACGAAATCGAATCAGAAAGAATCCTTCTGAGAAACATCATTTTTTATTACAAGTGATAAAGAACCATTCCTCCTTCGAACTCTTGAAAAGCAACCCAAAATCTCTCCTGCAATCCTAACAGAATATTTTGTTTTTCCTGCCTAATGCTCGCCAAAAGAAAGCTGAGACAGGACACTCCTAAATCTACAGAAGCAACAGACTCCCTCACCCTTTGGGTACAGTATTGCCGCCATTAGTAGGGAAAAAAATCCCCTTTTTCTTCAGATATTCACTTCCTTTTTCTCCCTCTCCATCTTCCGGAGCCTCATGAATGGAGAGAAAGATTACTGATGCTGCTCCAGAATATGCAAATTTATCCCGGATCGTGCCATTGACTGCGAGCATCCGGACGGAGTGTCGAGAATAGTAACAAAATATTGATTGTGATCTTGGATGCAGAGGCTATTGTTAGCCCAAAACCAGCTGGCGAGGGAAAAACCTGGGATAAATAGGGAAAAACAAAAAATTCTATTCCCTTTCTCTACTAGTTATTTTCCCTTTTGTATCATTTTCTTTCGGGTTATCCCTTAAGGAAACTGGAATAAAAGAACTCAATAGATGGAAAGAAACATTTTCTAGGGTGTTACATTTTCAGACAGTGAATTCTTCAGTTTTAAAATGAATAAATTTGAAGACTGTTTCTCATATGATGGAGTATCTCATGTAAGGAAAAATTTCCTCTTTAACTAATATTACCTTAGAACAATAACTAGAAAAAGGAAATATCATAGTTTGTTGCATGAGAAACAAAAAGGTATTGTAAATGCGTTCACAGACATAAAGTATTAATCTATCCAAATTTAGAAAATGGACTTTTTTGTCTATTTCTAAGATTAGTTTGATTAAATGTGATTGTCGAAACTGAAAACTTCGTAAGAATATTCATTAATGCAAAAAAGAACATAAAGAATATGAATAAAAATATGTAATTCAAAACATCGTTGGTGACATTTTTCAAAACTGTGCCAAACGCGTTACGTATACTAGGATTTTATCTAGATATAAATAATGTATTTAAGATTATTGTTGTTTATGTATTTGATTATTAAGATTTCATATTTTTCACCAGACTTCTTTTCCTTTATAAATAAAGTACTACATTCGAAAGAATTATTTACAATTCACTATAAGAACACGTGCAAAATAAGATTCATATTTAAAAATATTCCTTTATTTCATTTTATTGATGGAAATCCGGCCAAGTAGTCATTTAATTTTTCTATCTAAAAACTATTTTTTAAATACATTTTAATCGTGGTTGTTTCTTCCGTTAGATATGGTTCTTCTTAGTTGAGATAATGGTTACATCACTTTATTACAATTCATCATCCTCCCTATATACCACCGGTGAGTTTATATTCAGAAAATACCAATGACGTCAGATAACGTTTCATATAAGTCACATCGTATTCAGACTCAATTATAAATCCGACAAGTCGACTGATTTGCGGCCTGTATTCAAATTGTATTCTTCGAACGATAGCAAACAAGGCGAAGTTCAACATCGAATGTCTGAATATAGTGTAGAGGTTCATTTTGTTGATAAACGATTCCTTATATAAGGACCAAAGCATCGTTTTCCATTGATTTAAGCCATTAACAAATAAACAATAGAATAAGAGAAAAAGAAAAGTGAAAAAGACATGATAAAACACACTCACTTTATAATTAATTTAAATCAGCAAGGACGATTTAAATTTTTAAAATTTTCATTCATTAATAGGACATTGATTGATTGGATTAATGTACATTTAAACTTTCAGCGGCATTAAAGGCTATTGTCTCCATGGTTCCAAAAATTTAATGTCCATTCAGAATAAGTGCTAATAAAATTCTAAATTAATAACTGCAATATTTGCAACCATCTTTTTTGAGTTTTAAAACTATTGCCTTGCTTAAGCCAATATTAAAAATTTTTCTTAAATTAATATTATTAAAATAATAAAAAGCAAATTTGTAAAACATGGCCCAAAAAGATGATCATCAAAAAAAAGAAAAAATCAAATGATCAATCATGCCTCGTAGAAAAACTCAATCATTTTTTGATCAAGTATCCTAGTTCGACAGAGAAAGGATAGTGGCCAACCGAGATTGTGGATTATCTTTCAGAGAAATCGGTACTCGTATTGGACGAAACCAAACGACTGTAATGGGGATATGTGATCGTTGATTGCAGAAGAGTACGACGGAGCGACGTGTTTGATCGCATCCACCTCAGTGCACTACTTCACGTGATGACAGGCAAATTGTGCACATGGAAGTAACGGATCACTCAGCCACATCACGAACCATTGCAGAGCACGTTCAGTCTGCAACACATCTTCCAGCGTTTGGGCGTACCATTCAACACCGAGTTGTCGGTAAGCAAAAAATCCATTGCTTCGTCTATCCTTGGTGCAGAACCACTGATGTCTCCGTCTCCCATGGGGTTGTGAAAGAAGGATGTAGAAGGCAAAATGGAATGAAATTGTACTCATTGACGAGTAACGTTTCTGCCTGCAGCAAAACTGTGGTCGCATTTGAATCAGGAGACACCTAGAGAGAGGATGCTGAACAGCTGCGTTATGCACCACCACGCTTGTCCTGAACTGGGTATTATGGTATAGGGCCTTATTGGATATCAATCTCGACCTCCTCTAGTAAGCATTGCCAGTACTTGAAGCAACCAGTGCTATGCCTTCGAGGTGTTGAAACCTTGGACACTTGATGGCATTAGGCTATTGCAAGATATTTTAATACTCACCAATTAACTGACTTTTCATAGTTAGTCTGCGGAGTTCACAGGTCACAATGGAGAAAATATTGAAAACTGTTAAGCATTCATACCGAGAAGACACAGTCAAAAAGAATTTCCGATCAAATTAAGACTGCTGTTGCCTTCTGAAAAGCTGTCGTATAATATACCAATTTCTGAACTTTTTTGGAGATGAAGAATGCTGTCAAGCTGATGTTATTTGTCACGTAACGCTACGAAGATGTCATAATTGTGGCGTAATATATTCGGGAAAAAGTTATTAAATAAATTAAAATCTGATTAATAAAAAACGTAAATGTATATTTTTGAAATCTTAAAATTTAAAAAAAGAAAATATTAGAATGGTAATTAAAATCCGAAAACGGAACAAAATATTCTAAATTTCCTCACGATGGTGTAAATACTAGAATTGCCATAATAGAACTCTTGACCTAATTCTTATTGTTCTCTCTAAGACGTAATAAATAAACAGGTGGCCAGATAAACAAAAAAATCTGCCAAAATATCGCCAAATTCAGAAATCGGCATGATGGATTAAACGGCAGGTGTGCTTTGCCTGCTTGAAGATGGTTTTGCTTTAACTTCCGGAGATAACACATGTTCGATATTTCTGAAAATCCTCACTCATAATAGATTTTTAACAGTATGGAGTTTTAACAGTAAAGACAGGATGGTATCTGAAAGGTCAACTTCAATAATCCAAAGTTTCGAAGTTGTAGACTTGATACACAAATAGGCATAGACATCCGCAATTTCAGGTTGAATGAATCCCAATGAAAGTAGGAGTTCTGTGCGTTGCTAATAACGTTCGGATATTAATCTAATAATCCGTAATCTAATTATGGATTATTAGATTAATATCCGAACGTTATTAGCAACGCATAAATTATTAGATTAATATTATAATCTAATAATAATATTAATCTAATAATGAAATAGGTCGCCATCAACTTAGCAGGTAGCAAGATAGCGAGATTGTAATCAAGTTCTATCGAAAATCCTCGTTCTGAGCACGGAGTTTGTATGTTGAGAATTCATAAAATATACTTTTAATTACAGTTTGTGTGAAGTTTGATAAAAGGGGGAGTACAATCTCAAGATGCGACACTATCACTTTGTAGTTGTTCTTTTTATTAAGTGATAATTAGCTATTAAATTTCCCACATTACATAACTTTTAAAAACTAAACCATAGAAAGTTGAATCTTTGGACATTGGTGTCACTTTTTAAAATATTTAGGTGTTTTGTAGTTTCAATTTTACAAAGCCGAGCTGTTAGCAGAATGTCTTCGTTTCAGTAATTCGTGAAATCGAATCCCACCTTGAGTATAGATGTTTATGGTGTTTCGGAATCCTCTTCAAACCGTATGTCCCGTTCTAATTAGCCCTCATGTTCAAAAACTGACCATGGAGCGGTAAGCAAACCAATAATTTTTACCAAATGTTATATGGTTTATGAACTAAACAAGAATTGCTTACAATCGAAATATAAGACGTTTTTTAATTTTATTTTAATATGTTAAGAATTTTATTTTTTCCTAAAATAATCACTTATTTTAAAAGGTAGAATTTTTAGCAGTTGAAAGAATATATTAGTTGCAGGCGACGACGCATCTGTCTCCTTCCCCGGGTAGGCTCATTAGAACTGTCCCATTTCCCTTCTGAATCATTGTTTGAGGATTTCATTTGGATTATCTTGGAGTACGCCCCACCCTAAATCCCCCGGGCTTTCCTTTCCCCCGCATTCATCACGTCAAGTGCAGTGCGGTTGTGGAAAGAATTTCCGTTTCCCCTCTCCCGAAAAGTAGATCTTAATAAAGCCCTGCATCGCCGGGGAATCTGCCGCCCGCCTGGTGGGGTTACCGGATTAATTAAGCGGGAAATGCAGCAAAGGTCGTGACCGCTCCACTCCCGAAAAATCGGTGTTTCACACCGCATCCATTGTGTCTTGTTCTAATAGTACCGATTTATGAAGAAGATGGTCTTACTAGCGATGAAGGTGTCACAGCAGCCAGTTTGAACATCATTCCTTTATGCTGGGGATGGAAAGTTTGATCCTGACCTCAAACATTAACTAACACACACACACACACACACACACACACACACACACACACACACACACACACATATATATATATATATATATATATATATATATATATATATATATATATATATATATATATATATATATATATATCAAGTTTCAAAATTCTCCTCAAGCCTTTTAAATAATTTACTTTTACAATATTATAAAAATCTTATATTATTCTGATGTCTTTGACATATAGATATATATACTAATTCATAATGCTTTTAAATTTTTTGAAGTTGAAAAAATTTACAAAGCCATTTATTCTGAAGAATTAAAATTAATTAAAACAAATAGAGATGATTTAAAAATCGAATTCTTGTATATTTTGATTACTGTAAAAGATAACTATACATACACTGACATTTATGACAAAACTAATGATTTTAATTTCAAGGTAAATAAGTTAATTTTTGGAATTCAAATCTTTCAATTAAAATTTATAAAAATGTTATTTTCATTCAACTAAATGGAATTTATGAAATATGTGATAATTTCAATAACATAAATCAACAAATAAAAAGACTGAAAATATTTTAACTAATAATATTCCCATTAACTTTATTAAGCATTATTTGGCCTGTAGATCATTGCGTATAAGAGTGAAGTAAGGCGTAGTTATTACAGAAGAGTCACCCAAGCTTTGAATGTCTTATAAGAAACTTAAATCGTCAATAGTGTTTACAATTAGTCTTTAAAATTATGTATTTGGTTTTTTGCAAATCTTGTGCGTTTGGAATTTGATTTTGACTGTTATAAATTTAATAGTTTATTTTGGCAACTTTGAATTTAGTATTATATTTTGACTTGACATTTGTAAATTCATTTTTAGCGTGAATTCGGGTGAAAGTGGCTTCATTAAGACTTTAATCCGGAGCCCTTGCAGAAAAGCCATATTTTGTTCTAATGTGGTCAACACACCCTGAAGAAACTGATCATGTTGGTACTTCGTTTCACTTCCCTTTTACTCTGTTTCTTTTAAATTCTGAATTATCTATTGAACATATGTTCCATCTGTTTACTATATATTTTATTTTCATTTTATATATTATTCTTCATTTGACATTAGATTAATTTTACAAAAAATTTACGAATAATTATATTGTATGTATATAGTTAATATAAAAATATAGATAATAGTTTAAATAAAAACTGAATTGTTTGAGATTTCTTGAAAATAATATATAACTTTTTTTTCAATCCTACGCCCGTTTTCGTCATCTCTGCCATTAGTTGAAGAGCAGCCAAATAAAATGAAGATGAAGCCTAAAAATAATTCAAATGATCGTCAGTAGAATAGTCTTCATGAAGTTTTATAACAATGGGGCAATGTCTGAAGCGGTTTCCATCTTAATCACCCTGGTGGTCTGGAGAACTACATGCCGAATCATTTACTCCACAAAGATAACTAATAAAGAAACTTGAAATATACGCAAAACTCATATGATTTTGAATAAATTAGAAAAGTATTTCTAATAAGATTAAAATGTGAAACATTTTTTTAATAAAACAAAGGAAAAGAATTGTAAAGATGGAATAAGTAAAACTGGAAATTTAAAACAGAATTTTGCGAAGAAGGAGAACAAATAAGTGAGAACCGAAAGAAATAAAACATGTCTCATCTTATAAGGGAAGACGTTTCTAATTCATTTGCGCAAGGATTTTAAGGACTGAACAATACACAAATGAACTGTTCCCAATACCCCCGAAAATAAAAATTTTAATTGAAATCAATTAAAATTTGTAAATAAAACTTTCAAAGTGTATGTTACACATACGAAATTAAAAAAATATAACCCTTCTTGTCAGTGTAAAATGTTTAATTTTTTTTATTTATTTTGCAGCGAGGTTATTGATAAATAAAAATTTTAAATAATGGAGTGAGTTCAAAAATTAGAAGTAATTAAGAGAAGAAAAATCGAAAAAAATGAAATTGAAAATTAATATTTGCAGAAAAGGGAAGGTACGTTTGTTGAAAGGCTTGGGCCAGAGGAGCGCGATTGATCGGATACACGATGTTGTCTGGTCAGTCGGATGATAGCCGTTTTGATATCGCTATACGATGTGACGACGTAGTTAAAACGTGTTATCTGACGTCATAGATATTTTAAACCAATGAGAATATGCTTATATTCTTGTGCGATTTCCGACTGATTCCCAAATCTTGCTTACTTATTTTTCTTTGCTTACAAATATTTCATTTCTCTGTGCAACACATATTATTAAAGCAACTGCATCACCCTCCTCAACAATACAAACAAGAATACAAAGATCAATTTTCTTCAGTTAATGGAATTTTTTATATTAATAGTAAATTTCAAATTTTTATATCATCAAATATTTGCCATTAAACAATTTTAAAACTGTTAATTATTTCAACAAGATGTATTCAAAGCAAATATTTTATTAAATGAAAATTTACCTTTTAATTTAATTTTTAATTTTATATATAATATTAATTTTAGAAATTCAATTTATAGTGAATATAAATTTTATATTTTCTTTAACATTCTTTTGAAAAGTTTCAGCAAACATATGTGAAATTTCTTTATTTATTTGACTTCTTTTGTATTTATTGAAATAAAAACTTAAGTCCCAAAGCCATTGATGTTCCATATAAATTAAATAAAATTAGGGAACATCTGGAAAGCGAAAAAAATTAAATTACAAATGACTATGCTTTTAAAAAATTAAGTTATATCTATAAAGATTTATAATAAATTGGTCCTTTTCTGTTGAAAATTTGCAATTTATATTCATTTCAAATTTCTAGCACCAGGAATAAGGTCTAAAACACTTGGCCTAAACTCCAATTAAAGCTGTCGAGCACATTGTTGACAGATATTTCAAACCTACTTGAAATCCAAATTCGTCGTGCGCTCTAACCATTTTCTGACGTAACACACCGAAGGGTAGTTACGACTACCCTTCGGTGTGACGTCATTGCCTTCGAATGGGCTTTACACGCGTTGCTTAGGTTATCGCGCACAACTCATCGCACGAAATTATCGGAGCATTTGCGCCCAGCCAAAAAGCAACAAACATTAACATGCAAGTTAAAAGGCTGTTGCCACACAAAAAATTTAAGTATAAATTATTTTATAGGTGAAATTACAATTAAAAGTGAAAAACCTTAAGTTTTTCAAATTGTCAAATATTAAAGAATAAAAAAATGAAAATTCTATTGTAACAATTAAAATTTATTAGAATTCATTGCCCTCAATATGAAAATCAGAAAATAAAGGAATAGTCAGGAAATAATTACGCTTACAAAAGAAACAAAAGCAATGAGAAAATAATTTTTAAAAGACAAAATAAAACTTCCATAATTATAAAAGTTCATATAAATGGGTTGACGTCCGAAAAGCTATATCCCTGACTGGGCTTTTGGAACAACATTTCATAGTTTTCTGGCCCCAAAGCCTTTTTTTAATTAGTCCTTGTAGAAATTTGGAGAGTCGTTAGTTGATGATAAAATTCGACAGTTTCATTATATATATTTATTTAATTTTTAGTTTAGTAAAAGATTCTTCCATATGAAACTTTATAAAATAAATTAAAATTATATTGTTACCTATGAATTTGACTTAAAGATTGAGTTGATAATATAAATTCTATGAATTCGGAATCAAGACGATAAAAAATCGAATATTTTGTGTAATAATGATGTTAGCAAAAATTCTTTTAGAAGTATTAGAGTTCTAATTAAAAAATTGAGCTATTTTGAAATTAAAGTTTTTCCCTGTATCATAAATTTTGTTAATACTCTTTGCGATATTTATGTTGAAATTGTAGTTGTGGACTTTAAAACAATTAGACTTAGTTTTATTAATTTTTTAGTAGTTTCGATAAATTAAAGTAATTGATGTTGATTAAAATTACTAATTAAAAGGCCATCTTTATACCTAAAACATTAACAATTACAAGATATTTGGGTTAGATTTGATAAGCATATAATTTAATAAAGCACACACACACACACAAATGTATTTTAAAATACATCAATAGATCGTACTGTATTATTATCTTTAAGATGTTTTGAGAAAATTTCTGAAATTCAATGAATTGCTGAAATGATTTACCTGTAAAAATATTCAGAGCTTTTCAAATAAAGGAATTTTAAAATATTTAAGAAGTTCAAAATACAGAGAATCTTTTTATGTTTTTCTACAAATTATTCTTGAAGTTATTGAAATAAAATCTTTATTGAGTAATATACAAAAAGCTTTTTTTAATATAGTTCAAAGAAATTTTTTTAAATTTTCAAATTAATACAAATAATATAGCTGAAGCAGAAGGAACCATAAATGTCACTGATTAAGCAAAGAAAATAATGTAATATATATATATATATACACGAGGGCCACTCTGAAATTTTTGAGATACAACTAGGTTTTTAAATATATACTTACAAAATTTTAGGTGTGTTCAAAGTAGTCTCCTCTAGCATCAGTGCATTTTTGTCGACGAATTTTCCACAGATTAAATGCCTCAAACCATTCATTTCTTGGAATACATGAAAAAAATGCATTTATAGCCACATCAATCTCTTCTTCTGAATGAAAACGACATCCACGTAAGTTATTTTTTAGATTAAAGAATAACCAAAAGTCGCACATAGCTAGATCATATGAATACGGCGGATGTTCGAGCACTTTAATTTGCTTTTGTTTAAGAAACTCAACTGTTAATCTGGCTGTATGAGAAGATACATTGTCATTGTGAAGCATTAGTCCCCTAACATTCAGTTCTTGTAGAATTTCAGGAAGACATTTAGTCGTATACAAGTTTGCTGTTACTATCTTCTGTCCTTCCAGCTTAATGACTTTGACCAATCCCGTATTTCTGAAGAAAACGCCATACATCACTTTTTTCAGTGCGCGTTGTTTTTTCACCATTGTCGGCGTGGGATCATCTTCAAAGACCCAAACTTTGCTTTCTTGGCATGTTGGAACGTCAAAAAATGGCATGTACGTTTCACCACATGTTACAATTTTAGAAATAATGCGGTGGTCACCATCATTTAGCAATTTAAGAGTTCCTTTACTGATTCTGACACGTTCCTCTTTTTGGTGCATAGTTAAATTATGGGGAATCCAACGGCAAACTACTTTTTTCATATGTAATTATTCATGAATGATTTTGTGTATGGCTGCGGATACAGTGTTAAGTTCTTTCTGTATCATTTGATAGGCATAGCGATTATCATTCCTTAGCATTTTTCGTATGGCAGACACATTATCCGGGATTACTGCCGATGACGGCCTTCCTGTGTGTTCCTCATCCTGAAGAAAATTGCGACCTCTTCTAAATTCTCTAAAGCATCTGAATACAGTAGCACGAGCTGGAGATTCATCACCAAATCCTAATTGCAATCGTTAAACGCCTTCTTCTTGATTTAATCCTGCTTTAAAATCGTAGAAAATCATAGCTCAAAAATCTTCTCGCGTCAACTCCATTTTCTCTTCAGTTTAAAATTTATTCTACGCTAAACAAGTTGAAGTAAGTCAGTAAAAAATCGTCTAGTGTGTTAAAATACTTTTTATTTTAAAATTAAACCATTATTTTTATTTTGTAAATTCTCAGAATGTCTGTGCGTATCACAAAAATTTGAGAGTAACCCTCGTATATATATATATATATATATATATATATATGCATATATATATATATATATATATATATATATATATATATATATGCATATATATATATGTGTGTGCGCGCGCGTGTGTGTGTGTGTGTGTGCGCGTGTGTGTGTGTGCGCGCGTGTGTGTGTGTGCGCGCGTGTGTGTGTGTGCGCGCGTGTGTGTGTGTGCGCGTGTGTGTGTGTGCGCGTGTGTGTGTGTGCGCGCGTGTGAAAGTTAAGTTAAGTTTGTTTGTCGCTCAACGGTCATTTTTTGCATACGAGGGCTAATTAGACCGGGAACTACGGCTTAAAGTGGATTATGAACCACTACAAACATCCATGTCCCAGGTGGGATTCGAACCCATGAACTGTTGAAGCGAAGGCAAGAGCGCTAACCATTCGGCTGCCAGCTCGGCATTGCGCGCGTGTGTGTGTGTGTGTCTGTTATGTTACCGTGAAGGACCGAAATCGGAGAATGTTGGCATTCTCCGGTGAATGCCAACAAATATCAAATACTTTGGTGAAAAATCGAATATTTCATCACACATTCTTGTACATTCGGACCCTCACCGTGTATGTCGACAATCACAGATATGCTCTGGTGGAGGTCGAAAGGAGAGGAGCCGACAAAGAGGCGACTGGCTGTTTCTCTCCAAATCCTTTGTGCTTGTGGAGTCAGTTAGCTTTGTCAGTCTTACACGAGTCAATCTGGGGTTCGATGGTGAAGGCAAAGTTTTCTTACTTTTTTCTGATTTCCTGATTTATACGGAATGCATACTGCAGTGAATCGTGATCTTTTTCTTGAAAAGTTAAATGTATTTATTGCGGGTAATCGAGATGAAAATTGCTTTTATTTTTCTCGTGAAAAATACTCTAAAATACTTTCTGAAGTGGTTTCTGCTAAAACTAAGTGCAATGCAACTTTGGATTACAGATGATTAAAACTTTTTGACATCTTAAAAATTAATGATGAAGAGAAGTTAATTGTATCATTAAAACCAGGAGAAATGAATATACAGTATTATGTTACCAATGAGGATTTGTTCAGTATACTGTATGAAGATCCAGGATAGGCCATGGAGGAAGAAAACGTATGCTTAAAGATTTGCAAAATAAATACAAAAATAATACGTATGAAGTTTTGCAATGTTGTATTTAAATCTATCCAAACAGTGTCAAAGGAAACACAATGCACCTAAAATGGTATTGTGAAACTAATGATCACTTTTGAGTTAAACTCAAGATCTCAGTTGATCTGATATCAAATTGCAGTCAAACTCAGATGGTGAATATAAGTTCATAATTGTGTATCAAGGTCACACACATTTAACTAAGTTTATCCAGTTACGACCTTTCAAAAAAAGAGAGCTGAAGTAGCGGATCACGTTCATCCAATATTTTTAACATTTGGTACTTCAGCAATATTGCAATCAGCTACTGTGATCAAGTCATATCCAATCAGTAATCAAGTCATATCCAATCAGTAATCAAGTCATATCCAATCAGTAATCAAGTCATATCCAAAATATGCGATATGTGGAAAGATGTTAAGATAGTCTATGGAAAGCCTCGCCACAGTAAAACACAAGGCTAAGTTGAAAGGGCCAATCAGAATATACAGAATATGCTAACTGCATGGATGAATGATAAAAATACAAATAAATGGTCAGAAGGTTTACCCTTTGTTCAATTTACCAAGAACACTGCGTACCACGAAGGAATACGCCAAATTCCTTATGAAGCCATGTTTGGCATTAAAGCGAAAAGAGGCATAGCATCCTCTTTTTTGCCAAGCGAACAAATCGCAAATATCGAAACTGAGGAACAACTTGAAGAAATCGCCAATACGTTTGAAACCGAAGAACATCTTGAAGAACTGGTAATACTTCAGAAAAAAATTTGAGGGGTGGTCAAACCGAAAACCAAATTCCAAAGAAAAATATTAAAGTGGACTTGCTATCTACCACGCCTTCACATCAAGTTCTGAATAAAAAACACGAGTTAATTTCTATAAAAAGAGCGGCCGCGAAAGAGAATCTTCTACTGCAATCAACAAAATTGTTGCAAACCTCACAAAATCAATTTCCTCCTGCTCAAATTGGTGATACTCTACGAATAGAAGTCCCTGATGTCGACCGTGGTCGTACAGATAACCGAAATGTGTTAGCGGTTGTTGTTAGAATAGAAGACTCCGACTTCTATCAACTTGCGAATGAAAATGGTACCCTCAAGCAGCTTTACACACGTAATCAAATCGAAATTTGTGAAGAAAAGCTCCATTAGATACGATTTCTTTTCAAGAAATTTCGCTGACAGAAGCAGCTGCAGCTAATTCGAGAAGAAATGGCAAAGCTATACACGCTGTCATTGCAAAAGGAAGTGCTCTACAAATAAATGCAGTTGTAAAAGCTAGGGCCTCTTATGCAATTCAAAGTGTCATAATAGCTTAAGTTGTTGCAATAAATAAGATTTGATTAAGATAATTTAGTAAGTTTTTTATTACGATTTTATTTTTTCATTCGGAACGTACTGTATAATTAAGTCAGTTTTTAGTTACTATTATTTTCCTTTCTTATTTTGAAAGTACTGTGTGTTTTAAGTTCTTAGTTATTCCTCTCAGAAAGAGAGGCGAAAAACGTATCGTGACTGAATTACGGAGAAAAAAAATATAAATCTCGGACATGTTCAGCATTCACCATTAGTGCATGGTGAATGCCGACATTCACCGGTGTAAGTCAGAAATAAGGATATTTAGCAAAAGAACATGTTATACACCAAGCGACTATGTGAATGTTAACATTCACCGGTGAATGTCGACATTCTCCAGATTTCGGTGTTTCACCGTAACATATCTATATATATCTATCAATCTATATATATATATATATATATATATATATATATATATATATATATATATATATATATATATAATATTTTATTATATTTTAAAACACTATTGTTTATATTCTACTGTCAATACTGGAACAATTTTTCAGAGATGATTTTAAGAGTTTTTGTAAGAAATATGGACACCATATACTCTCAAATTTTGACTTATTAGTACATGGCATCTATACTTGAAATTTTGAAACGATATATTTAGGATTCAAATTTTGATTAGCACACATATTCCTTAGAATTTAAATACATTTTAACTTTAAATTTTATGTTAGAAAATGTTTGGGAAAAGTAAACATCACAATACTAGTACAGTGGATGATCCGTTAACGAACATAGTCCGTTAGCAGACTATGTTCGCTATCCAAATAGTTCATTAACTGATCATCAATTTACCATAGATTTTTTTTTTTAGGGGAAATCGGTTAATTCGTTCTGGAGACTCAAAAAATGTTATTAAAAAGGGGATGTGTATAATTTCTTAGTAAGTTTATTAAAAAATTATACATATATATATATATAGACTTGCATATTAATTAGCCTAATTTTGGTAATTTTTAATTTTTTATAGGGAATTAAGGAACATGTCCAACGTCGATTGCTTTTCATTCTTTTTTTAAATCTTTCTGGAAGTGATTAATAGCATTGTTGTTGCAGAGATCCCTAACCTTACTGATATCAGATTGGTTTAAGAGCCATTCTAATAAGACCGTTGCCCATATATCCTCCCACTTCTTCAACGAATGAATGAGGGGAAGGGGTTTTCAAAATGCAATCAGTTTCGATTTTGAATGAAATCAATGCCGAAGCTGTTGTTCTACTTTTTGTCTATGAATATTATACTGGAAAGAATTTTTTCCAGTATACAACTTTGAAGTTTTATAGGTAAGCAACATAATTTAAGAGAGATGAAAAGTGACTTTTTGCAGTCTGAACTGTTTGTTAACCGATCACCCACTTTATATCAAAATTTGTTAATATTTATTAAAAAGGGTATCCACACCTTCACTTTTTCAAAAATTCCTTAGAAGCCAACTCTAAAGCTCAATTCATGTGCTTTAGACATCCGAATTAATTAAATGTTAGCTTACAGATTTTAATTAATGTAATTTACTTTTATTAATAAGCTTGATAATAGTTTCTTAGTGTTTGAGAGTGTAAAATACCAATGATTGCTTAGAAATACTATGATGAGACTCTGAAGTCATGAAAAGAGTCCATTGCATAATCCCTGAAAATTTCTTAAATGACGAATAAATCTGATATTCTTAAAGGCTCTTGCATCGATTAAAAAACAATTAAGGACGTTAAACCAGTTTTAACACCTTCCTAATATCCCTGGAATATGTTTCCAATAATTTTGGTCAAAGGACATATCTTGTTGAAAAATGTTGTCATTCTCATTTGAAAAAAGTACTGAGTTATGTGAAGATAAAACTGATTGACAACAATAGCTATTCATGACAAGTTAAGAATAATGCCACAAGGAATTAATTGACCTTGAACATGCCAAGGAAATTGCAATAAACCATCATTTTAAATTTTTGTCGGAGGGGGGAAAGTGCCCAACTCTAGGTACAAAGGAATATGCTGGTGCAACAACAATGTTTTTGCTAATACCACTGAACATTACTTCTCTGGATTTTGACTTTCGATGTTCTTTGGCGAATAAATCATTTTCAATCAATATTTTTTTTCTTTCCTTGAAGGTCCATTATTTGTATTTATTAAAACCTAAACACCCTTTATTTATCTTAATAACTGGTTGTTATGATTTTTGAAATCCAAGGAGCCCAACAGTTATATATATTGTAGTATTGTTGTCGAGGTTTATCCTCCAAATGTCTGACGAAGTCAGACAAGGTCCATCAGATAATTGACCCTGAGGAAATCAAAGACCAGAAGAGGATATCAGTGAATGTCTTCTGGAAAGTCCCAAAGAGTCCAGGATGTGTTAAGGAGAAGCCCGCTCACTTTTACATTTAGAGCAGACGTCAAAGGTTTTTCTTGCCTTTACGGTACGAGAGACCACTTACGTGGCCAGTTGCTAATCTGGAAATAACGACCAATTACGTGGCCAGTTGCTAATCTGGAAGAGGCTCTGTCACTAGTGAGGGCGTATAAAGAGCCAGGTTTTTTGCCAACGTAACAGTAATGACAGTTATAGATCATTCATATTGATTATGAGAAAATAATTCAATGCAGAGATCAATACATAAATGAAGTCGATTTCTTTAGTTGATACATTTCTGAATCTGAAACTTTCACGTGCGTTATTGCTGTGTCAATAATAGAATGTTGCAAATCGAATGTTAATAGTAATCAAATAGATTACTAAATATTAATCTAATAAAATGCTAAACAGTAATCTAAAAGAATTGAGCGTGAAATATCTTGGGAAATAATTAAAGCTAGTCACACTGAATCATTATAACGGTCTTGGTCTCGATACAAATTTCTTATTGAAATACATTGAAATTGAATACATTGTATATCACGTGATTAAAACTACTGCCATTTATATTTTCATATAGTTAATAGTTATTGCATTTCCATCCATATTTTCATTCAGGAAATAAATATTTCAAGCAGAAACAAGAATGTTTAGTAGCAATCTAATAGAATGTTAAATAATAATCTAATAGAATGCTAAGTAATAATTTAATAGAATGTTAAATATTAATCTAATAAATGTGTTAGGACGTATTTTAATGTTAGACAGTAATTTAATAGAATGTTAAATAGTAATTTGTATAACAAATGGTATGCAGAACCTGAATGTTTGCACAGCAGAGACGAGGGGAACTTGACGTACAGCCTTCCATTTATTATGCACTTTCACTTCAACACTAAGGAAATGTTTCACAATCTTGCGGTACCATTGATCATGGTAATTTAAGCATCCATTAAGTACTGTAATTTATCCATCACAACAGGTGTTTTTGTAAGAATATATATTCCTAGACCATTTTTATGTGCACATTTTTTAATTGTCTTACCAACAACTACCCATAGTTGCATCTGACATCAAACTACATATTGTGACTCAATGTTATATTTTTATGGAGCTTTATCAGGGATATTTAAAACCAAGGCGAAAGTGATAAGTTTTGAATCCAGAATCAGTAAGATTCACATGGCTTCTGGGTAATCTCTTAGAATGAAATAAGAGTACAGAGCAAATTAATTTCTTATGCCCCTTGAATATCCACCGGCATTCCATGGAATTCTCATATCGCTGAACATGGTATTCTAAATTGAAGTTAACTAAACATAAACTGCGCTCTAGAAAATCATTAGGTGCTTAAAGAGAGTCTGGAGGAACATTAAAACCAGGAGATTTGGTCAGTAAAAGGGGAGGTTTACTCTTCTAATAATATACAAAATATAAATAACATTGTATCTAAGCGAATTCTTTCTTATAATGAAATAAAAATGTAAGAAATTAAATATCAATTTCAAAAAGGAAGGTGATGTGATTAGAAATTCAAATTTATGCGATTATTTCACATATTAAATTATTTTTAAATTACAGATTTGTTTCACACTTTAAAATGGGTGTTTTTCAGTGCTCGGTTAGACAAATTTGTTTAAACCCTTCAATATATTAAAACTAAAATTCTTTTTGTTATTTGATTGAATTAAAATTTTATTTCCTTTAGCTTTCATTTAACTTCAGCTATTTGAAGAGTTGATTCTAATTTTTTAAGGCAGCTAAGGATTCAAGAAGTAAAATAATGGAAATTTACTTCGCTTGAATAGAATTTCATTCGATATTTCAAATTTTCATTTTCAAAATTACAAGGCGGTGGGTTTTATTTAGCTGGGTTGATTAAATGTTTTGTTGTTTGTCGCTCAAAGGTAATTTTTTGCACATGAGGACTATAATCAAAGCAAAATCCATAGTATCAAGTGGATTCCACGCCATTACAATGCTCAAGGTTAGACTCGAACCCATAAACTATTGAACCGAAAGCCGGAGCTCTAATTATCCTGGTGCCAGTTCTCAGATTGGGTTGCCAGAATTACAAAGTTCAAAATATATTGCAACTATCTAAAATAACTAACAGAATATTGTTGATTTTGTGAGTGATGTACAGACACATCAACAAAAACGATAGAAATGTAAAATATAATTCTGATAAAAGTATTAAATTAATAACTTCAGAGTACTTCGTGAATAAATCTAATGATCTAAAAATTTAGAATAATTCGCTTGACTTCGCAACTGAGAACGTTCTTAAAATTTTAATTTTATTTCCTTCCGTTCTTCACTTAGCAAAAACTCCTTATTAGGCTGATGCCTCATTAAAGAGCTCTGTTTCGTGTGTCAAATTGCAGTTTTTATTTATGCTCGGAGAATCGGATATCATTTAAGTTTTGAGCACAGATGTAAGCAATTATTTTCTAGCACATTGATGTTTAATTGTTTACCCGTTTATTTTGACATCAGGATTCCGTGCAAAAAGGAAACAACAATTGATAATCTGTACTTATAAAGACGAAAAGCAATAATAATCCATTGACTTGTAAATAAATTCGTGATTCACTTCTAAATTTGCGTAACTGTGTGTGTGTGTGTGAGAGAGAGAGAAAGAGAGAGATTTCTAATTTGATCTTTTAGTATTGAAGAATTTGGATACATTGTTTTGCGTATTCATATTATTTTATTTTGATCTCTTAAAAGTCAAATTATACTCATTGTATTTTTCCATAAATATAGATTTTAAAAATGTAATGAAAAAACACATTCATCACATAATAATCATTTATATTATTATTAATTTATATTATTTAAAATAAATTATTGAAAATTTATATTATATTTAATTTATATACATTATGTACATGTGTCTGTGTCAGTAAATGATAAAACACGCTTTTCATTTATATTCCTGTTTAAATATGTCATTAAGGGTATTTTGTAAATTTTACACTTGATATTTTCCATTGTTTGGTTCTTATTAGTTTTCAGAGTGTATATAAGCATCCTTTTTTATGTTAAGACCTGATAACTTAGATTTTTTTAACATTTCCAATCTAGTAATTCATTCTAAATGAGCTATAGCCTTAGATATGCATACTTTTTCTGTTCTTTAAAAATCGCATAATCGAATTTATTTTCTAAGTTTATAAATTTAATAAGAAAACTGTTTTTATAAAATGTGTAAAAACAATTGATAATAATAATGCCAAGAAACGCAACCAAACGACAAACAATATCAAGCAATAATAAGTCAATAATAATAAGAGGAAGGCATTACATAATATTTATTTAAATTTAATAATTAAATACAGTTTTGCATGTTTAACATAAGCATGTTTAACATTTATTATTTATAGTATTTGAATTCCTATACTGATCTTATTCTCTAAAATGCACTTTTTCATTTATAGGTGATTAAATTGAGGATATTCAGTTACTTGTAAGGACTGTCATAAAATTATTATCACAAAGTAATATTCATATTGTATTTAAGTAAATTTACTAATGACACTATACTAAATTAGTTATCAAATCTGTTTCTTTCAAGGTTAAGTGTCATGCAATGAAGTCTAAAGCACTAAAGTGTGGCAGCTTCCTAAATGATTAATTCTCCCAAAAAATGGGTTTTCACATAAAAATATTTCTTAGTTTTATTAAGTTCCTTTCCGTCCAACAAATTTTTCTAGCTTTGACCACTACTGAAAATAAAAATCTTAAAAGTTTCACACATAAATTGCAATAGCTCTCCACTGACGTGATGTGGCATGTAGAAGAGGAAGACAAGTGAAGTGATGGTTTGGTTTGTCAGTCAATGGTAATTTTTTTTGCACACGAAACTATGGTGATGACTCAGCAATTTGCACATATGTAGCATAAATGTTTCTATTTAAATTGTTCGAACACTGTGTTCAGACTATTTTGCCAATATTTAAGGCTTATAAAAAATCTGAAAACTATATTTTAATGGGTTTTTTGTGTTTAATGTCACCATGAATAGGTAGATAAAAAGATATCACGATAACTTAATAGAGTAGCTGTGATCATGATTTTACAATAAAAGATATCCACTTCTTTTTCTCCAATAAAAATCACAATTTTTTTAAAGGATTCGTTTTCTTTGTTATTATACTTACAAAATTCCATTTTACTGATAAATGTTGAAACATTTGTTTATTTTCTAAAAAATTTATGTAAAATTTTCTTTTTATGTCTGGTGAAATAGTCGAAATAGTAGTGAATTTACGAAGTAGTTGAAATATTTTTGCAAGATTTCTCATCATATTTTCATGTTTATATAATATATATATATATATATTGTGCATTTAGAGAATGTATCATAAATATTCATCATTAAATTGTTAAAACAATGTCTCGAACGAATTTTAGCCGTGTTCAGAGGCCATCTATAAATATCGTAAATGTTTCTCTCTCTCTCTCAATGGAGTGTTTTAAATAAAATTCCCAGAAACGTACTTTCTATTAATTTTTATATAATAATATTTCCTTCACCAGCTTAGAATTTCATTATGACGCTCGTTCCCCTTAGAAAATAATTCTTCGAAATCTGCACAGAAAACTTAATATCATATAATGTAATGAAACGACCCAAAATAACCACTTCCTTACATTTTCACTTTGATATTTGATTGCATTCAGCTTGCTAACGATATCATTATTATTGATTTCCTCTTCAAATGCAGTTTAATTGATTAGCTTTATTTTAAAAGCTTTAAATAGTAATCTGAAAGGTGCTCTTAATTTGATTTTTTTATTTAGGCAGCTGGATTTTGTAGTTTAAAATTTAATTAATACATAGAACTAATGTAGTATGTAAAATATTATATTGACTTATATGGAAACCAAGTTAATTCATGTTTGAATTTCTAAGAAATTAAAACATTTTCTTTAATTAAAACATTTTAACACATTTAAAACATTCATTACTTAGAAAATACTTTTATTTTTTCCTTTACCATATATATGAAATCTATATTCTTAATCCAGTAAAATATTGTTTGGTATTAAAATGATATGCTTCATAAAATGGAATAAAATTTACTGCAAGTAGTTGGCCTTTAACAAACTTAAAATAAAAGTTCTGTTTCATTTGAAAATTTTCATTACTGTGTTTGTAAATAAAGCACAATTAATAATAATTTGATCTACTTGTCACGCAACTTATAAATGTAGAGAAAAATGACACTGGGCATCGGGTAAGTAACCGAAAAAATTTCACGATGTAATATGTTTTGAAAAATAAAGATCCACTGTCCAGTCACATTATTGTGACCACCTGTCAAAAGCCAGAGTAACCATGTTTCACAGAGCGGATTGTTGTCAGAAGGATAAATGATGAGATTCATTTAGATTCCTGAAGGCATTCACTGGGACCAACTTCAGTGCCATGACCAGTGCCTAGACTGTTCCCCAAGGGTTGCAGGGTATTTGCTTTCAAAGGTTTCACAGCTTATACGCCAACGTTTATCTGCCCTGTGAAGCATAAAATGTGACCCATCGTAAAACGCTACTTGTCACCACTCAGAGGGCGTTCAATTGCTGTACTCCCGAGGAACTTTCAACCTTCGTCGCTGATAAATATTAGTCAGCACATGTCTCTAAAGGTCGAGGTCCAGCAACGTTCGCTGAACAGTAGTTTAAAGGATACTGCTGGTTGTACCGTGGTTCACATCTGGGAGGTTCGGTTGCTCAACGGTAGCACGCCTTTCACCTGAAGAGATTTTCGCAGCTGTTATTCACCTCTGTCATCTAGGCCGCGGTGGCCTGTTTTGGTTAGAGTGTCGTTCTCGTTAACGGAAGGTATTGAATTCAAATTCCAGTTTAACTGAAGATCCGTAGTGTTCGCCAATCGGCTGCGACAAGATAAATTTGGGCATAGTCGCAATGAGTCCTAAGTTAAATGATACCTCTGGAGGTGTCAGGCCAAGTATTGGGGGTCTTTTGCTTGGTCCCTGCTTCAAGATTACGAAATTTTACTCGGCTGCTTCTACCTAACTGGTATAGCCCAACTCAGGGCTAGATACAGGGAAACATGCTGATGCAACAACAACCTCTGTCATCTAGGACCCGTGGTGCACTGCACGAAATTTGCCATTTGCTGATTTTGAACAATTCCAATTCCTCATGCACGATATGCTTTTACAATGTTGACTCGCGAATAGTTTACAAACTTAACCTTTTCGGATGTGCGTCCACCGTTTGACTGAAAGCCAATAATCATGCCACGTGGACATTGGTTAAACTACTTTGTTTCTGCATAACACCAATGATTCCAATACTTTTCGAAGCCGTCACACACCCTTGATATAAGCTCTACTTCACTACGACTAAAGTACATTGTGGTCACATTAATGTGAATGGACTATATTTTCATTTATCACACATTCTTTATATATGTTCAACATATGTGTCTGTATGTGTGTGTTGAATGCAGTGATTTAAAGCAACATAATAGCAGGGTAGAGTCTTGTAGCAGAGAGGATAAGGCTCATGTAATTTATAAAAAGTTAGTTACTAAAACGAATAGTTAAAACTCTATTTTTAGCTTGTATGGGATACTTATCGTGATTAGATGTCTCTTCTCTTCACTATTCCGTATTGAATCTGATAAATACAGAGGATTCTACTTGGCTGTTGAAAGACAAGTAACGGACTTGGAAACTCCCTGACACTAGAACAATTAGGCAAAATATTTTTGCTGAAATATAATCTACAAGAATTTAATAATTAACATTTTTTCAGGAGATTTAAATACATTTTTATGAGTCTTAAAAATGCAATATTGATAAAAAATGCATTTTTGTAGATATTTTTTATATATTTCTAACTATGCTTTCATGCTAAGTATTGAATATAGACCATATTTGCAGCAAAAGTTTAATAACGTCAAAAATTATTATCTATATTGCTTTTAAGTTTATGAATGACTCTTAAAAACTTGTCATTATATAAACTTAAAAATAGTTTGTAGAAAATTATACTAAATCAAAACAAAAATAAAAGCAATTGACATTAAATGCTTAACATTAAATCACTATTCAGTTTGTACGAAATATTTAATTAGAACCACGTATTTATAATATATTTCATTAAATAAGAAAGAATAAAAATGCAAAAAGGTTAATTACTATTAAGAGTCTGAAGGAGGGTAACCTATTTATATAGCATTACAAAAAGGAGTGAGTCATCAAAACCTCAATATCAGTTTCGTGACGAGACAAAGAAATTTACTTCTTGATGCAGGGGGGAAATAAACTCAAGTCTAAACTCTCTCTCCTGCGTGGGATTAGGAACCTTCATCCCTTTTCCTTTTGAACTCGAAAACAAACGAGAAAAGTTGAATATATTGTCAACAGAGGGAGCATGCGGGCGTTATAAAAGTCGGTTTGGGTGAGTATATAGGTAATCCAGATCACTGAAGCATTAATCTTCATGCAGGATACTTTGAAAATTTATTTGGTGTCCACCCACAATTTTTTTCTCTTGTTCATCTAAGGATTTTAGTGTAGCGGTACTTACACTATTTATCTAGATAAAGTACAGCCCTTAATCTTGGGAAAGTTCTCGTCATATTAATCTGGCGAGTGACAAAAAAAGAAAACACAAAAACAGTTATTAAGTCATATATAACCTGATAATATGCATAAAATACTTTGATATTAGTTTTAAGATAAAGCATTTGTTTGAATCTCTTTTCGTCACATTGCATCATGTTACGTCATAATGAATACTGAATCATGTCACATTGAAAAAGCAATTGAGAAAAGTTTGAAATACGTCGCGTGATTTCTGCTACCAAATCTAAAGTTAGTTTAAAAGATTTTTCATGAAGAATGTTTTCTTTTTTCTGTTTAAGCAATTCTAATAAGTCATTTATTTCATTCTTTAATTCATTAGTAAGATATCGAGGTGAGTTGTGTTTTGCTGAAAACTGACTATTTTACTATATAATTTTGTAAGAAAAATATAAAAAATGAGATCTTTACTTACTTTAATATCTTGTTTGAATTTATTTAAAACACACATACAATTTAAACTAACAAGAAAAAATCAAATTTTTAATTTTCAATCAATGAAGTATATTAAAAACTCAAATATTATTTTTCTTCCCAATTAGAAAACAAAGCTAATATTTTATATTAATAAATTCCACCATGATATTTGTGTTAAAAAGAAACAGAGTGTTACATCAACAAATAACACCTATAAATCACAGGTTACTTTACCCTTTATCAGTAACATCAACAGAGCTTTCACATTTTTAAATTATGCCACGTTATTTTGTAGTATAATAAGAACTTTTTTTCTCATCAACAAATTGTAACAAATTATCATCAGCAGATTACAGATTACATCATACAATACCTGTAGCATCAAAAGGCATTTTACATTTTGTAATTATACAATGTTATTTTGTTATATAGTAAAAAAAAATTTTTTTTAATAGCACCAAATTATCATTAGCAGATCATACATATTATAGACTACATTATATGGCAGTAACATCCACAGATCTTGTACATTTTTAGATTACACCACACCATAAGTGTTACAAAATAAGATTATTTTTCATCAATAAATGACATTAAATCATCACTATTAGATCATAAATTACGTCATATATCACTCAATTGCTACAGCATTCTCAATCATTTTAAATTTTCAGATTACAACTTAATTTGTGTTATACCAGGTGAATGCAAATGAAATGAGACAGTTGTTTAAAAAAAAAAGACACAATGAATTTGCGAAAACTGTTAATACTTCTTTATTTTAAATAATATCTATCGCTATGTGCACATTTTCCCCATCTTTCGTGCACACAATTTGCGAATACCACACTAAAAGAATTATCGCTCTTTTCAGATCAGCCACACAGTTATTAAGCCAAGATTTGACGTTTTCGTAAGAAGAGTGAAGTGCTGGTCATCCAATGCATGTCTCAATGATGTAAATAGTTGGTAATCGGTAGGAGCCAAGTCTGGGGAATAAGCCGCATGCACAAAAGGCTCCCAGCCGAGCTCTTTATATGTCCTTGGTCGATTTAGTACGGTGGCTAGGGGCATTGTTATCAAGGAAAATCACTTTGTGCTGCCGTTACTTGTATTGCTCGCGTTTTTCGAGTATTACATCGTTCAAATTAAGTAATTGTTGCTTGTAGCGGTCAGTTTTAAAGGTTTCACCAGGTTTGTGAAGCCCATAATAAATTAGCCCCTCCTGGTCACAGAAAATACATTGCATTGCCTTGCGGTCAATTTGGACGGATGTCTGGAGTCAACATATGATCGATTACGCTTGGGATTTCCTGAATAAACCAATTTTTCATCGCCAGTCACAATACGATGGAGATAGGACTTGCATTTGTAGCGGGCAAGCAACATTTCGCAGATGATTTTTCAGTTTTCTTGCTGACGGTCCGTTAGCTCACGTGCTACAGACCTTTATTATCTTATTCATTGCTTTGAGAGGAGGGAAAACAGTGCTCTGGTAACATTAAATTATTCTGTAAGATGTTTTTGCATTTGGTCATCATCTTCATCGAGTAATGCTTACTATTCAGCATCTTCAAATTTTTATGCTGGTCTTCCACGTTTCCCATTTCTCACATCGAAATCATGATTTTGAAACTTTTCAAACTACCTGTAGCATTGCGCATGGCTCAGAGCATTGCCATTGTATGCTTCTACAAGCATTTGATGTGATTCGGCAGCAATTTTTTCAGATTGTAAGAAAAAGCTGTCTTCAGATTGTAATGCTGTCCACAAATCATGGTTGGAAGGCACAAAATTCGACATTTTCAACACATTAAAAAAACAATGCACGCTTAAATTCGTCCAAATATAAACTAAACGAGAGTATCAAAGGTCAGACTATAAAAAAATCACGTGTCATGGTTTCGTAATGTTTGTATACAAGCCTGGCGACATCTGTTAGCAATCGTCTCATTTGATATGCATACGCGTGGTAAAATAAGAAAATATTTCATAAATAGCCCCATATCATCATCAGCAGATTATATCATACTAAATGAGCAACAAACAAAAAAAATCATTGAGATTTCCAGATTACACCGTGATGCTTGTGATGAAAAATAAGAAAGTTTTCTATCGATAAATAACACAACATTATCAAACATCAGACATTAACATCATAGATTTAATCCTACTAAACATCAATACGTATTTTGCATCCTTATAATTTCATAAAAAAAGTTACGTTATTAAAAATCATTTTTGCAATCAAAAGTATGTACACGCTACTTAACAATAACTTAACAAATATCAAAAATTAAAAATTACCTAAAGATGAGTTTTTGTTGTTCATTATCCCTTTTGTTTGTATGCAGATAATTAAACATAAAGTATTAAAATCAAAAATAGATTTATCAAACATGCACTTAATTGGTGTCTGTTCATAGAAGGCATGTGCCTTGATATGCAGTCATTATTAACAGCACCATCAATTAACCTTACAAATAATGAAGGTTAGAAACAGATACCATACTTTTTAATGTCTAAAATGATATCCCAACTATACTAGTGAAATATGTCAGGAGGTGTGGTTGTTTAGTGAGTGGACTCTTATTGCCACTTGTGCACTGCACAACGGGTAATGTTACAAGTTTGCGGTGACATTTTGAGGAAAAAAACAGTTGACACAGAAGCCGTATAATCCAGGATGCCAAATTCTGAGTTTGGTGATTTTTTGGCGGATTTTCTTGCGTATCTCGTAGCCTAGTTTTAATTAAGTCATAGATATTGAGATTTAAAGGAATTATGCAGAAAATTCTAATTTGGAAACTCAAGTATTTACGTCATCACTCCCCTCACAATACGTTACCTCGGCAAAATTTCTTAATCGTCAAAAATTCAGAATTTATCATCCTGGATTATATAACATCTGTCCCAAACAGTTTTATAGTATTTTGAAAAAATATCTTACATTTACCTGAAAAATGGCTTAACATCATATTGACAGTTTTACGACTAGAATTCGAGAAATGGCTTTTAACTGTAATATTTGATTACAACACCCACTATCATCTAAACCAACTTGGTAGCCAAATGCTTAACATTTCAATCTCAAGTGTAACTGCTCTTGAGTTTTGTAGATGTTTATAATTTCTTAAAACCTATTTTAAGGAGAATTTGTTAGTTATCTGATAAAATTAGTTTACATGTGTGCAAGAAGTGGCCAAAGAGTGAAAAACAAACGCAAACATTATATTCTCCTGAAAGATAACTATTGCAAATTTTCTCATGAATGATTGTTGATGTTCAAGATTCCAAGACCATCTCTAGCCTTCACTGGAAAACCATCCTGATATCATTGAAAATGGAATGACTGAAGAATGTCATTACTGAAGAAGATACAATATACCATAAATGTCTTCCATTATTACCACAATATGCATAATTATCGCATTTCACTGTAATAGTTTACAGACAATAAAGTCACTGGACACGAATCTGGTTCATAGTCCAATGTTGTATACATTTTTCTGGTGCATGTATACGATAAGTATTGTTTATTTGCTTGTACTGGCTATATATCATTGGCCTGTGAGTTGGGGACGTGTCTACATTAATATGTGACGTTTTAAGTCCTGAGGCCGCAAAGGACTGATTGGTTAGGGCGTCGTTCTCATTATCGGTAGGTAGAGAGTTCGGGATCCGACTTAACCAAATATCCTTCATGTTTGCTAATGGTGATTGGAGAATGTTAAAATTGGGTGTGGTTGTAATCTCCTCCGAATAAAAGGATGACTCTGGGGGTAGACAAATCATTGAGGGTTTTCTGCTACCTAATTGGTAGAGCTCAATTCAGGGTTAGCTACTGGGATGCATACTGGTTCAAAAATGTTTTACGTCCTTCACTGTAGTGGGGTGGATGTGGAGATGAGGGTACCAGCTCAGATGTGACCGCATCACCTGACAGGTTCCAAATCACAAGGTACTTGGTGATGGGCGAATATTCCCAACCTGTTAACCTGAAAGTACGCATGTCCGGGCTCGCCTGCACTGCTATGCATGTCTGTATTTATGATTTTTTATTATATGACATTGGCACTTATTTAGTATATTAAGGATATCCAAGCGCCATGCTTCGACATTGATTTACAATCCGACTTTTGACTGCACATACTGAATTCATTTTGAAAAATCTTTTGATGCCATTCTTGACTTGTTATTCTGAAATATCTAATATTTATCAGTTGGGAATAATTCATTATCTCTTAGTTCAAGAAATCTGTCCCCCAAATTATCGAAGCACCATCCAAATCAAGCTAAAATATGATATCTAAATTCTCTTGTGACCGACATAAGTTTCAATCTGAAAATTTTTTAAGGGATGTGAAAACTCTTACAGGATTTTACTTTAATAGAAGTTATATTCTAGCAAATTTGATCATTTTCAAATCCTTGTTTCCTTAATGACATGGATTTGCATAACGTTCTGAACTTTTTTCCCTTCTGTTGAATATTCAATATTGTTGAGTTTAACAAGATTTTATCATCAGAAAATACTGATGATATACGACTTTTCCACAAACAAATTATCACATTCTAATTTTTTTCGGAATTGTTTAAATAGGTTGATAAACAAAAATTTTTAAATAATCTCTTTAAAAATCATTAAAAGAAAGTGATTAATATTGGGACTAAATTAAAAAAAGAATATCGTGGAAAAATTTTATCTTAATCTTCATGCAACATCAAGAAATTTAATTAAATTTTAAACAAAGTTATTAACTAAAGAAGGTATAAGAATAATTACTTGCTTTTAAAAATGTAAATAAATTTTTAGATTCTTTTGGTGAGTTCTGATCATTAAACTAATGAGGGTAATTTTATCGGGATATCTTATTAAAGCTAAAGCTTAGGAAGTTTTATTCATTGCAAATTATGTAATTATAAGCAATAAAGCAAGACATGATAATTGAAAAAAAGAATATGACCACGTAATCATTAATTTTGTATCCTTTACTGCTAATTTTATTTTATTTTACATTATTAAATGTGTTTATTTAAATTGATTATATTCTTTGTTATGCACTATAATCATATTTGTCTTGAAATATTTCATTTATTTATGTCAATAATAGTTACTGTTATTATTAAGAAATAAATAAATTTCATAATACAGAATTTCAGATGAACATGTTAAAATATCCATCAATACGCATAGATTTTTATTTTACTATATATAAATATAAAGAAAGAGGTGAAATGTAGGAAGAGGAAACATCAGTTGCATAGTGACAATATAGAGACAAAAGAAAATTAACGGAAAAAGAATTCGATATTTGGTAGTGTCATTCATACAGATCTATTCATTAAATTGGCGTCTAATAATCTCAGCCTCAATCATTTGTTGGTGGTGTCACGAAGAAGTGGAATGTCCTCCGAAGTTAAGATATGATTTGCCCTTGTTGGTTGTTCTTGAAAATTTATATAATGTGGCTTATTATTTCAGTCACAATAAACTATTAGTAATATCATAAAGAAATGAAAGAATAGGGAAAATTAGAGCACGAATTGAGGTTGTTGTCCATTTTCCAAAACTGACAGAATATGTCTTATTATCTCAGCTAGGATCAACAATTGGGTGTGTCGAGTTGAACTGGTAGAATAGGAAAGTTAAGATATGAATTCTTCAGGTTGGTGGTAACAGAAAATTAATCGCAATTGTCCTCAATCGTGAGAATCATTATGTTTGCAGGAAACCAATCCAAATTATTGAGTTCCAACAGAGATCAAGCATTGCACCCCAGGTTTCGAGGAAGGACTTTCATGAGATCAAAATCCACGTATGTGTAACTGTACACAAAAAAAACACATCATGATATTCAACAAAGCATGTAGCTGTTGCTGTTGTAGGTAGTAAGCAATACAGCTTGTTGCCGATAACTTCACACTGGACAGAGAACCACTGGGAAATTGTTTTATGGAGTTATGAGTCAAATTACAAGCTCTATAAGGATTAGAAACATTTTTTTAACTTAATATACCGTTCTAAATCTCAAATTTATTTCTGGTTGTATGCTTGTACAATAAAATTTTTCGTGATATTGACAGGAAAAATTCAATGTTTTCCAACACTTAAGACTTTCTTATTTCTAAATTCATTAACTTGGGCAAATTCATACACGCATATAGTGTGTTTTGGTTTGTCTGAATGCCATATCAACGGCAGTAGTATAATTCAGTATTTTAAAGGCGTTAAATTACTGTACATAGTATATAGTAATAACAATAACAATAGTTTACAATAATAATAGTCTACATGTACTTACATAAATATTGGTGCTGGTAAACCCCTCACTATAAATTTAACAGAATGAAATACCCGCCAAACGCCTTGTAATTTTGGCGACGAGCTCAAACCACCTCTCCATATCACCGCCACATCAGCGTAAGCACTTTGAACGTCACAAATGAATGAGGACAAGTCTATAACCTACGGTTCTCTGGCAAGTCAGAGAGAGAGAATATAGTCACCCCTCAATCACTGCACGTAACAAATGAGGATTCACATTGCTTTTTTTAAAGGAAAGCGGAGTGCAGCCATTGAGCCGCTGCAGCTCTAGTCTACGTGTGTACAGTAATAACAATTATAATAATAGAATACACTGTACACTACCTCATCACTTGTGTAATTTAAAAAAAAATTTCACATAATACTTGGTGTTCCATAAAGGTTCTTACTGCACCATACAAGTTAAATTAATGCAGCGCAAGTAGAAGTAGTTATTTCTATCATCTACAGCAACTAAATAACAGAATATCTACAAATTTTGAATCATAATCAAGCAAAGGGATTGATATATCAACGGCCTATTTAGAAATTTTAGAAGTTTGGGTCTCGCATAAATTACACTTAAAACGCAAATACTTATGATTAAACTCTTCATGTTATCATATCCTGAAATATATATATACACTACTGGCTATTAAAATTGCTACACCAGGAAGAAATGCAGATAACAAAATGATATTTATTGGACAAATATATTATGCTAAAAATAACAAGTGATTAAATTTTCAAAAAATTTGACTGGATAGATCCTGAGAAAACAGAATCCAGAACAACCCACCTCTGGCAGTAATAACAGCAGTTAAACGCCTGGGCATTGAGTCAAACAGAGATTGGATTGCATGTACAGGTACAGATTCCCATGTAACTTCAACACGATGCCACAGTTCATCAACCGTAGTGACTGGCCAGTCGCTCAGCAACCATTAACCAGACGTTTTCTATTGGTGAAAAATCTGGAGAACGTGCTGCCCAGGAAAACACCTGATCATGTTCCGTATCAAAGAAGGTCCGTACAATACCGGCAAATTGCGGTCGGGCATTATGCTGCTGAAACGTAAGGTTTCGCAGGCCTCGAATAAAGGGTAGAGCCACGGGTCGTAACACACCAGAAATGTAACGTGCACTGTTCAAAGCACCGTCAATGCGAACAAGAGGTGACTGAGACGTGTATCCAATGCCACCCCATACCATCACGCCAGGTGATGGGCCAGTGTGCGTTCACCACGATTCCGCCAAACATGGATGCGACCATCATGATGCTGTACACAGAACCTGGATTCATCTGAAAAGATAACGTCTCGCCATTCGTGAGCCCAGGTTCGTCGTTGATCACACAATTGAAGGCGCTCTTGTCTATGACGCAGTGTCAAGGGAAGCCGCAGCCATGGTCTCCGAGCTGAGAGTCCATGCGGCTGCAAACGTCGTCGAACTGTTCTTGCAGACACTTTTTGTCTTAAAAACGACCCCGTTTCTTGACTCACGGCTCGTGACATGGTTGCACGATCCATTACGGCCATGCGGATAATATGCCTCTCTTCTCGGCTGCTAGTGATAGGTGGCCGTTGAGATCCCGCATGGCGTTCCGTATTACCGTCCTGAACCCATCGATTCCATATTCTGCTAACAGCCATTGGATCTCGACCGACGCGAGAAGCAATTCTGCGATAAGATAAACCGCAATCCTGGTACGCTACAATTCGACCCTTTTCAAAGCCAGAAACGTGCTGCTACGCATTTCTCCTTCTTACACGAGGCATCACAACAACTTTTCACCAGGCATCAACGTTCAAATGCAATTTGTGTATGAGGAACCGGCTGAACAATTTCCTGATTTAAACACAATGTAGGTGTCGCTACTGGCGCCTGCTTTGTTGGAATACGCTAAAAAGCTAATCATTTGCATATCACAGCACCTTCTTCCTTTCGTATAAATTTCACGTCTGTAGCCTGTTACCTTCTTGGTGTAGCAATTTTAATGGCCAGTAGTGTATATATAAAAGACACATATCAAATATCATGGATGTGAGATCAATGCGTGGAGCTAACATTGATTCAGACCATTATCTCATTGTTGCAAAAATTCGAAGTAGAATATCTAATGCTCGAAAAGTAAGAGGAGAGGCTCTGATTAAATTTAATTGTGATAGACTAAAAGATCCTGTAACATTAAAGCGCTACCAATTGGACCTAGATAGAAACTTGAAGGAGGTTAATACTGATGGTGACATTAATGATAAATGGCATGGCATTAGAGATGCCTTTAAGGCATCAGGCACTGCTATCTTGGGAAAATCAGAAAGAAGAACTTCAAGTGATTGGTTTGACGCTGATTGCAAAGTGGCTACTGCCAACAAAAATAATGCATATAGGAACATGATTCAAGGAAAACACACCCGAAGAGCTGTTGAATCTTATAAAGAAGCAAGAAGGGATGAGAAAAGAATTCACAAAGCCAAAAATGACAATTTTGCAGGATCTATTAAAAGATGTTGAACATCTAAGAAGATCCAATGAAAGCAGAGCTTTCTTCCAGAAAAATTACTGTGGGTCGTAAAGAGTTTAGACCTAGAATTTCATTTTGCAGATCTAAGTCAGGGACCATTCTAACAAATACTGCTGATGTACTCCAAAGATGGAGAGAACACTTTAATGATCTGCTTAATCAGGAATTGCACTCTCATGAACCCATTAATCCTGCTGATAGCTCTAAAGTTGAGGTTCCACCTCCTACTTTTGAGGAATTTAGAGAAGCACTGGGAAAGCTTAAAAACAACAAGGCAGCAGGTCCTGATCAAATTCTGGCATAACTTTTGAAATGTAGTGGGGATGTTGCACTTGGTGGACTATATGATCTTTTAATTGACATATGGAACCAGGAGGTGTTACCCATAGATTAGAAGGAAAGTATTACTTGTGTCATTCATAAGAAAGGAGATCTTTTAGAATGCTCTAATTACAGAGGCATTAGCCTTCTGTGCACAGCTTATAAAGTTTTATCAGGTATTTTATTCAACAGATTAGTCCCACTGGCTGATAATATAATTGGAGACTACCAATGTGGGTTCCGGAAAGAGAGATCTACTGTGGAACAAATTTATAACTTAAGACAGATTCTGGAAAACTGTAGAAAGCATGGAGTTGACACACATCACCTGTTCATTGATTTCAGAACTGCTTATGACAGTTTGAACAGAAATGCAGTAATTAATGCAATGAAAGATTTTGGTATTCCTGGAAAACTAACCAGATTAGTAAATCTAACTATTCAAGAATCTGTAATGAAGATTCAGATTCAGAGTTATCATTCAGAGCCTTTAAAAATTAAAAATGGTATAAGACAAGGAGATGCCCTCGCCTGCTTATTATTTAACTTTGTTTTAGAAAAAGTCATCAGAAATGCAGGCATTAATACTAGAGGTACCATTTTTAGTAAAAGTTTACAAATCCTGGGCTTTGCAAATGATTTGGATTTAATTGCTAGAAATCCTGATACTCTTAAAGAATCCTTTCTGCCATTGGTACGAGAGGCACATAAAAAGAATTTAATAGTCAATCAAAGCAAAACAAAATATATGTCATGCATAAAGCAAAACCCTCCTTGCTCTGTATTCACCATAGGATCTAGTGATTTTGAAGCTGTGAACAGTTTTACCTACCTGGGATCTGAAATAAATAATTTTGGTGATTTGGGACCTGAAATAAACAAAAGGGTAATTGCAGCAAATCGTGCATCTTATGGGTTAAAAAAATATCTTACCTCCAAGTATATCAAACACAGGACAAATTTTTACTATATAAAACTATTATTAGACCCATTTTAACTTATGCTTCAGAGACTTGGGCCATGAAACAGAAACATGAATGCCGTTTGGCTATTTTTGAAAGGAAAATTTTGAGAAACATCTATGGTGGAGTGGAGACAGATGGGGTATGGCGTAGAAGGTATAACCATGAATTATACAAAAGTTTTAAGGACATTGATGTTGTCGAATACATTAAAATACAAAGGATGAGATGGGCTGGCCATGTTATTCGCATGCCAACTGAACGCACCCCTAAGAAAATCTTTCTTGCAAGGCCAATGGGAAAGCGTTCCAGAGGTAGGCCCAAAATCAGATGGATTGATTGTCTTGATAGGGACTTTAACACTATTTGAACATCTAATTGGAAAAGTGCTGCTGAGTACAGGCCAAGATGGAATAAGCTCATTGAAAAGGCCAGGACCCACACAAGATTGTAGTGCCATTGTTGATTGAGTGTATATATAAAGTATATAAAGAATTATATATATATATATATATATATATATATATATATATATATATATATATATATATATATCTGTTTGCTTACTTCTACATTGCGAAATAACGTGCAGTTGGCTAAAAATAATACAGTATCATGCTTTCGAAATTGGGGCTGGAGTTTATTGTACCGCAACATTGCTGATAATATGAATTGACATCCCATGATTGTAATCATAATATGAAATGTTTTTGTTTATAATGATCTTAGGGAGGCCATCAAAGACAAACAAAACATACATTTACGTTGCATTAAAGAACCAGTGCATTCATGGAGTGGTCTTAAGTATTTTAAGTTTTGAGATGTCTTAAGTGGCAAATGTCTACTTGAGTAGACAACACCTCTTGCACCCTTCTTCAACCTAATTATAAAATCCCATTAAAGGACTATCGCATATTATTGAGTTAAAATTATTATACAGGGTATTTCTAGATGAATGATGCTTTAACGCATTGTAGTATTTATTACTTAAAACCATAGTTTCTTTCACATGGCCTTTATGCTCACCCATTCTTTCACCATATAATACCTGTAAGGTTCGTAAGAAATCATGTGTATGTTCCTCTACAACCAGATGTCCTATTCTATATAAAAAACAGGTTCGAGGCAACTATTGTAACAATTACACCACAAACACTAAACAAAGTTATTGAAGAACTAGAATGTCGACTTGATGTGTGCCGTGTGACGGAAGGTAATCACATTAAAAACTTGCACGTTTAACCGCTTAATTTGCTCTTTCATTTCATGTATTAATAATAATTTTAATTTTGACTTAATAAACACTACAAGGAGTTAAAACTATGATAATCCTTTAGAAACACTTTCTATTGATAAAGAGCAAATCAAAATAATTATGACTGGCGGAGACATATCATGGAACTGTTTTCTAACCACCACAATAAATGACGTTTTTGCCATTCCTGATTTCCTCAACCTCGCCTGAAAAGAAATGGGAATAGTACTAAATTTACGTACCTTTTTTCATGAAGATTTTCTCTGAACTGAAACTGTTTAAAACAACTATTCCTTTCGATAAGTGTTAATCATGGTTAAACGATAAAGTCTACTTACAAGCTGACATCTAATTTTTATAACGTTCACACCATACCATTTGAATAACACAAGTCTTTACAAATATTTAACACACATAGGCCTTTTCTGCACGATAGTTTTCGATTGCGCGAGATGAACTGGGTAGTTCATTACCTGCGTAGCCAATTGTAGCTCCTTAATCCACAAATCTACTTCATACCCGAAAGTTCCTTGTAATTAATAAGACTTCCTTTTTCTTTCTTATTGGATAAAAGTTAGCTGATTTATAAAATAAATAGCTGCTATAAAGTTTTCTTGCACAGATTCTTTTATATCAGCTATGATGGCTCAAATTATTCGGAATTATTTGTCAGTATTGAAGAGGTATTTCATTAACTTGAAAATGTAAGAGGAAAATTACTAATTATTAATGTACTGTAAACAAACATACTTTTCTCATGAACTTAACAGGATTTCTTTAAACTATTTGCAAAGTGATTTTTGATACAACAGTTATCAATATACTTTCTTAAACGATAATCATAAAAATTAGATTTTTAAATGTGAAGCCCAATGGCATTTTTTTCGCGATTCGTGCATCCACAATACAGATTCGAAGTTCGATCCTCGGTCTAGGCAAGATCAACATAGCTTTTCATCCTTTCAGTGGATCAATAAAACTGAATACCAAGCATGATTGGAATTAAACATTGGAGGTTTACGTTACGCTGACCCCCCTACCGAGACATGTACTTCACACTCCAAGAACCATAATCAAATAAATAGATATGAACATTGTAGGCCATGGCTCTAATCGGGACTACTGGGACCTCTGAGATAAGTGTTTTGTTTAGTTAGTGCGTTTGGTACATAAACTACTTTTATTGTGAAGTTATAGTAGATCTAAACTTATGAAATTCATTTGAAAAAGTAAAATGAATACCAAGCCATGATTTAATTACTTTTATGGCATTTCTAAAAGTGATTATGCTCCAAAACAATTCCGAAATTTTTTGTTAAAATTATTAAGGTTTTGTTAATCCTTCTCAATAAAAATCAAATTCATATAAAAGATTATCCCAATCATACCTTAAAAATGTATAATGATATATCCTTTTGAATCTAGTAATTAGGCATCCATAAATGTAACTACACATATCTATCTGTACATGTTTTCTGGCTCAAAAACTTTATATAAGAACAGCAGATATTATCACGGTAGTCCATTTTACTTCATTAGTTTTTCAAATAAAGTCACTTATAGCAAATAAATAGAGATCACGTGATGGAAGTGCAGTTTTACTATTCAATCATGTAAATTATCATCATGACTTCAAATGCAGTATCTTTCTGTTGATTAAGAAATTTGGCAAGAATGCCAAGAGCTGAGTTCATCACTCTATTTAATTTAAATTCTTGAAGTAATTGACTGTATTTAGACCATCCGAATTGGCAAAAATAGCAAGACCAAAAAAAGACAGTTAACAAAAATAAAAAGAATAAAAAGTGAAACTATCAAGTGCTCTTAATCAACACTGAAGTTATCAGAAAGATCACGCATTGCAGAAGAAAAGGGCCACTGAATTCGAAGAGTGGCTGGAAACAAAAAAATCCCTTAATGAGACTGGATATGGGCTTTCCCTAAGGAGTCTCTTCTGAAGTTCCGTGACCAACACTAAAAGCCCCCCGGGGGATTCACCACGTCATTTCGAGAGAGAACTCGTGTTTCCCATCTGTGATCCAAGGGCATTGTTCCAGTCGAAGCTTTTTAGATTCCACCTCCGATGAGTCGTTTTCAGAAATAGTCTCATTTGATCCTCTGCGGGATTCTCGCACTTGTCGTTTAATCGCCGTTTGAATCTCATAATCGTAATCGTGTTCACTTGTAACATCGCACGTAAGAAAGAAATGTTTCCCAGAATTAGCTAGGATGAAGCTGAAATACAAACAATACCTTATTTTTTGTTAAATTTTGTAAGAAATACTAAAAATAATGATGAAAACCAAAGGAAATTAATTATGTTAAATTTTTAAGCATGTCTTTGGTAGTATCAGAAAACTTCAAACTTTGTTTTATCTAAAAACGCATTTTTATAATTTCCTCAAACTGCTGCATCGGTTGTTCATTTTAGTTTATTCTGTAGAAATGCTTAAATTATATTAATTACTAAAAATAACATTATTGGTGTGGTAAGTTATATTTGTCATGAGTAATTGTGGGTGAAATTTTAGAGCACTCTGTTTGATTTAATATTAAGTATTTCTCGTCAGAGAGCTATATTTTAGGAAAGCTAATTAAATTTATAATAAATGACACATAAAATTTAGTAAATAATATGATGAATGTCCGTAAAACTGTAGAATTTGAGTGATATGCAATAGCAATAAAATTTTCAAAATAAACACAAAATCAAGTTTGGAAAGTTTAGAAGGTTACCGTTTAAATTATCCTTTCATTTTATATTTCATCTGGAAATTGAATTGTTTGACCTTTGGAGAGTTAAATTCAGTAAAAAAAAATATAGGAATCACTAAACTAAAAAAAAAATAAATTTTGAACAAGCTTGTTTTTTATTGAAAAAAAATTAATTTAAGAATGGCAACGAAATCATCATTCTTTTAAACTCTTTCATACAATAAATTAAACATAGGATGTTTAACATTTTTTAAACAGAAACGTTGCAAAATTACTGTAATAAAAGTTTAATTAAAGTTGTAAAGTAAATTATGATATCATTTTCCAAACATAAATACCATTTTATTCTCATGCCACTGAAAAACAATTTATGATGTAACTATCAGATATTAAATTAAGAAAGAGTGTCAGCATAAGATATTAATAATTACTAACTATAAAGTTGTTGCTTCTTTCGTTAAAATTGTGAACTTGAGTAAACCACTTTATTACGAGTCTCATTGGTTTAAAATATCCATGACGTCAGATAACGTGAAACCCAAGTCACATCTTATTAAAACGACTTAAATTGTAAAACCAATTTGTCGATGAATTTGTTGCCTGCTTTTAAATCAAATTCTTCAAACTGCAGCAAACAAGGTGAAGTTTATCATCGAATGTCTGAGAAGATTATCGAAGTTCATTTTGTGGATAAAACGATTTCTTATATAAGGAGCAAAGCATTGGTTTGAAAAGTCGTTTTCCATTCATTCAAGCCATTAACACATGGAGAATAGAAGAGCAGAAAAAGCAAAATAGAAAAGACATGACAAATCATCCTCTTTTTGGTTAATTTAAATCGGAAAGGATGATTCAAATTTTAAAAAGTTTCATTAATAAATAGAATTCTAAATTAATAATTGCAATATTTGTTAACAATCTCTTTTAAATCTTAAGGCTTTGTTATGCCAACATTAAAAATTTTCTTTAAATTAATACTGCTGAAATAGTAATAAAAAAGCAGATTTGTAAAACAATTTTGTTTGTTACTTTATTCCCAACACCAAAAGTAAAATTTTCCGAAACATATAATGTGAAGTACCTCAGTTCAAACATATACTACGTAAAAAAAGTAGAAGGACACTTGATTTTGTAACAATAACTGAAAAATATTTTACTTTTACTAAAATTTTTTATTAGGAATATTTTAAAAATACAATTTTAACATCAAAATTATGATATTCAAACATAAAATATTAATAGAAATAGTTTCTCTTTTTTGAAACTCTGTAAAAAAAAAAATAGAAGGACAGCATTATAATGAATGAAAAAGAAGTGATTTTAATAAGGAATGTTCTTTCCATTGACCTTTAAAACTTCAAATACTCTGCTTGGAAGAGAATTCTATAGAAATTGAACTTCTGTTTAACAAAAATTGTCCCACCACTCATTCAATGCTTCTCGAAGCTGAGTTAGAGACTCAAATTGCCTTCCATCAGCATAAACCCGACGAACTAGCATTCCCCGGAAGTTTTCCACTATATAAAGGTCAGGACTTTTAGCTGGCGATTCTAAAACATTCACATTATTTGTTAGGAACCAATGTTTGACTCCAGTCGCGTTGAGAATGGAAGCTCCGTCTTGCTGAAACTTCCACTTTTCACCCCCCCCCCCTCCAAGTGAGACCCATAAGGAAGAAGCTCGGAATTCCATCACTTGAATGTAGTCTGTATGTTTTTGCCTACCATTTAAGAAAACCAGACTTGTACTTCCTCCGCATTCAACAGCCAACCAAACCATTAAACTCCCTCCTACCATTTGTCGTGTTGAATAGTATTCGTCATCATTCCCTTAGACAATGCCAGTAGTGGTGATATTTGTCTAGACCGTCTAAATTAAATTTCTTTTCGTAGGAAAATATCACAGAAGCCAATTCTGTAGTCCAATACATGGACTCCTTAGCCCACGCTAAACGGTTATCAATGTGAGCTTGTGTCCACTTAAGATGATGTTTCTTTTTTGAAAATGAATTTTTGAAATTAATACAGTTGTAAACTGTTTGTTTCATCACATGATTAAGTCCTGCTTGATTTCTTGCCTTTGATACACTTCCTTTGTTCTTCTGAAGCACACGAGCAGTTTTTCTTTTTTCACGTGATGTTAACTTTTTCGGCCTACCAATCTTCTTTTTCCATTTTTATAAGGATTTCTGATGAAGTTTGAAATTGTATTGGGGATCACTTGCAACAATCGAGCAATCTTTCTGACACCTTTACCATCATTTTGATATGAAGAAATTTTTCCCTTTTGAAAATCGTTCAAAGATATTCCTTTAGACATTTCTGAGAACGGAAAAACAGTGTAACTTTTAAACACAAATTATACATTTTTGACAGAAAAGGATAAAATGAACTACAAAATACTTATTTAGCTAAAGAACAACTTACTAAAGGAAATATATAAGCAAGTGTCCTTCTACTTTTTTTACACATTGAAAATTATATATACTAATTTTATTGTTAGTATTAGTAGAAAAGATATTTAATTTTTGCCTAAAATGAAAACAGGGTCATTAAACTAGATCTGCATAAATATCTGGTAGTTAAGAGAAAATAAGAGATATTAATTGGCAAAAAACATTGTCCTACTTTTTTATGCAGTGTATATATAAAATATATAATAAAGTTTAATAGATCTCACATAAAATCATGACATTCTCATATAATATGGAAATCTATATTTCATCATACCTAATTGTTTTGACTACGTTGATTGTATCGATTATTTTTAAATATAATATCTTATAAATTTCACTGAGAATTTTTGTTTGATCGTAAATTATTGTTTTGAATGTGTTGATTATCTTTCATTTTTATAGTGTATGCATCGGCATAATTTCTCTACACCTATACCAGAGAGAATGACTCAATGGTTTCAAGCTACTACCCATTAAGGTCTGCAAAGTAAAACATCACTTTTGCCGATAATAATTGAGAAAGTGATTGCATTTTCCGTCACTGAATTGCTTTAGTTCCGTTGTTTGGGGACATGTCCAACTTAATCTATGATCAAAATCCTTCCACTGGGGTGGAGTGGATGTAGAGAGAAGAGAGTCAACTGAAGTGCAGCCTCGTCATCTAATCATGGTTCAAAATTAAGAAGTACTTGGTGATGGGCGAGTATCCCAAAACATTTAACTTTAAGCAGCAGTCTGGGGCTCACCTGCACCGCTATGCATGTATGTATACTTAGCCCAGATTTGGGCTATCAACTGCTTGTTACAGTTTTTGCTATTAAAAATTATATAAAACAATTACTAAGTAACATAATGAAGAAAATAATATTTACGTCTGTTGTTATTTATGAAATTTGGACATGTCAAACTCGTGAGCCGATGGATTTGCGAATTTAAGTAAGTCGGGTGAATCTTTCGTTTAACCAGAGCACCATAAAGGTGAAAGTACTCCTTGCTCTTAGACTCCTTCGATAGATGAGAAAATATTTAAATAAATGTATATTGTGGCCATATATACCAGTGAGGATCCCTATGGAGTATCTTTTATTTTTATAGTGTACACACCGGCATAATTTCCCTATAACTATACCAGAGAGAATGACTCAGTGGTTTCAAGCTACTATCCGTTAAGGTCTGCAAAGTGAAACATCACTTTGCAGATCTTACCTAACCCTGTACCTAACCCAATGAGGGTTTTACCAGTTTATACTTTGGCCGTGTTAGCCTTGAGGTAAGGGCATCAGACTTCCATCCGTAAGAGTGGTGTTCGATTCCCTAAACCGCCAAAGACCCACGGAATACATGCGATATACATGCTCGTTAAATCTGTGGGATCGAAAATCTTGTGGTCCGTCGTTGTATGGTTACCATGGATGTAATAATCTGGAGAAAATTTCCTCTCCCTCGATATCAATGTCAAAATAAAGGGAATGGATTCTCTAATGGTGACATCTATCAGAGGAATCTTAGAGCAAAGTCATATTTTCACCTTCCTGGTGCTCTGGTTAAACGAAAAACGCACCCTACTGACTTTAATTTACATGGCCAACGGCAAAGATAGCTTGGCTTGTTCAAATGTCATGAATAACAACAGGAAATATTTAAATATACAATTTAAATTTTACAATGGAATATGATTTCAAAAATTGTTTGTGACAATACAAAACTAACCAGATGAGACTTAAAAATTATTTAATTGTGTAACTTTTCCATAGATATGAAATGTTTTTCTGTAATGTTTTATTTTCTTCCATAAGAGTAAATATATATATAATTCCTACATTCATTATTTTATTTTTACAATATGGACGATTAATTAACTTGTAAGAACATTATTGTTTTATTGAGTATAAAATGAGCTGAAAGCCAGCTTTAGGAAGATAGATATTTTTGCAAAATCACAAAGATAGTTAGTTTATATGTTCACAATAGAAACTTTCATTCGTTGAGAGAAAAAAATTCTGCCTGGTGCTGTCAAAAGATGCCGTCCCCTGCTGTCATTTCCAGTAGGCTGGGAAACAATGTCAGAAGAAGACATAAGATACAAACTTGAAAAGAGTCCCGAAATTACAGCGACGCAAATCAAATAAAAAATATCCACTAAAGTGAAATCTTCTGATTGCTTTTTAGTCGAATTATTTTCCTTTATTTAATGATTAAGATGTATATCTTAATAATCTTTATTTACATTCATGTTTATACTTTTTTCATAAGTATATTCTCATTAATAATTGAAATTAGAGTCGATTTGGCTATTTTTATGATGAATTCTGCTTGAATATTATAAATCAAAAGCATCTTTTCATCCAATTAGCAATTTTAATTTTTGCTCGGAATTTCTATTTACATTTTTCTCTTTTCTACGCTTTAGTAGCATTCTTTAAAGAAACGGATGCCGATTACGTACAATTTCCTTAGTTTGGCGCTTTCTATTTCCTTTTCGGTTACAGTTTAGTAGCTCCTACCATTGTTTTCCCATTTAATTATTATAAAATTAAATTACGAAGTTATTTTTATACACATTTTTTGATTTATTCTCTGCTTGAAACTCTTATTTCTTTATTATAGTTTATGAAAATTCTTTCTTTTTACTGCTCGGGTGATAAACTGCCAAATAATGCGAACCCTTCATAACTTATGAAATTGACGAATATTGAGAAAGAACTGACGCCATACAATTGAGTACTTCTCAGATATAACTAGGCAATTTTCATTAATATTCCATTAATTTTATCATGAATAAACTCATAATAAAGGGGTTTACAAAATTATGGCAAACTAACACTTCATCCAAAACGAAAAAATTCCAGATGTAAATAAATTCGGTGATTAATTGGCACAATGTTTTAATAATGAAAGGCATAAAAATAAACAATTTCCTGTTTTATACAACAAATCAACTATTGTTTCCAAAATATTTTATCACTGATATATGATATTAATTCTTATAAATTTACAAAAACTCACTTAGTCACCTTTTGGAAAATACGTGTTTAAAATTTTGTTAATTTTTAACTAATAAATACGTATTCTTATTCTAAGATAATCAAGATATCATTATATATGAGAAAATCATCTTCATTGATAAAATCAACCTTAGATATGAAAAATTATGATTTTTTTTTAATTTAGAGTTTCTTGACTGATGCTTATATAAGTATTCTTCGCTCATTGTATTTTAAAATGTGTGCTCATTGGATATCAATTTTTATTTTCTAAGTAAATTAACAGATCTCATATGATATAATTACTATCAACATGTTGATACGATAACAGTCAACAAGTTGATATATTAAATATCAATAAGTTGAATTATATTTTTTGCTTAGTTCATTAAATTATCTTTTTTTGTCTTGTGCCAGCTAGTCTGACAATATGGGATGCGCTGCTCCACTTTTTCATACAGAACCATATTTGGTGTGGAGTTCGACTGCTTCAGTACACACATGCCATAGGTACCCGTTTATAGGGTAGGTAACTATTCACATCATTCATATACAGAAAGGACAAAGACAGGATGGATAGAGAGATAAAGTACATCCATGCCTGAACCGTGATTCGAACCCAGGACCTTACTATCCCCAATCAGGCACTTTAACCACTAGACAGAGCGGTTGACAAATTAACTCATTATTAAATGCATTAGACAAAACCATATACGTAGTCATTAGTTTCAATGCTATAAAATTGTAAGCTCCTCATACATACAAAAAAGAAATGAATCAATAAATCAGGAAACTGATAAGAAAAAATAAAAAGGAACTCTCTTTTTTTTTCAGGTACGACGACCGCGATCTAATCATTTGACCTTTACCATCTTTTTTTCCTGGGAAAGTAAATGATCACATAAAATGTGCGCTTGTACAAACAAACAACACGAAGGTTGGTTCCTGAAAAACCATCAAAACTTCCCTTTCCTTTGCGCTGCTCCTCATCGATCGAAGATAAAAATAAAGAAGGAACGTTTTCTGAAAGATTGGTAAATCTAATAATGACGAAATATTACAAGGAAAAAAAACTGCCTCTCTTCTTTACCTTCTTGAAATTTAAAGGCGATTTCTTTTTGCAATGCATGCAGGGGGATATTATTTTAATTTAAACAATATGAAGGATTATATATTTTAAAACATTTAATAATGATATCTAAACCAGAGAAAGACACTGATTTCGCATTCAGAAATTATCAAGTTCAATACAAGGCCCAATCAAGCACTCGATGAAAGAAGAGAAATATTTGTATCGGTTTTCCTCTGTTGTGGACTCTTGAACATTGCGTGTCATGAGTGGTTGCATATTATCGTGTCAGAATACGCTTGATGGCAACAGCTGAAGATATATACTCTATGAATATGTACTTGGACATCTGTCATAAAAGAGCTAAGCACAATTAATTCATATTCAATTGCTGGTAGAGCCTTCAACGTGAGGCAATAATAGCCTTAATCCTCTGGGTCATGCTTTCCATGAGAATTTAGATGATGGACAGGAATGTTTGTCTCATTTGGCTTGTACAATGGATGCACCCTTCAATTCAGTGATCCAATTTATCACAGAGGTATTCCTAAGGAATAAAGTCTGTACTCCGGCAGGCAAATCCATTGGCAGCATAGCAATCGATGGTGCTGCATGACAACTGACTTTTTCATCCTGAAAATAACAATGATTCAACCAGTAAAATTACCACAACGTAGGAAGTGCATTATTCTCTAGAATAATGGAGTAGAAATGGAGTTCGACATGAAACAGAACTAAGGTTCCCAGTTTATACACCGTGGAATACCTTTGACCGTAGTTGTATTTCCGCCAAACTTTACAATAGTCATAATGCATTTTGAAAAACACATTCTTAAGCATATGCCAAACCCAGACTCTGTCATCTGAGTATTATATTTTAAACTTGAATTAATTACTTCAAAGAACCTGTTTCAACTTATTTAAGGTACAATGTCGACTGTCTTACAGCGCTTCAACAGAGCACTGTGGTTAGATCTTGAAACAAAAGGCTTTTGGGTGGCCGAAAAGACTATCGAAACTAAGCAAATGTGTTTCCTCGTGAATGGTATATATCGAAACAACGACTCCGGATGATAATTGGAACTTCTATAGTATATGGGCTGCCGGTGTTTTGAGGTTTTCTGTATTTCTTTGGAGAACACTCGTAGGTCTCTAGTTCCGTGGACCTACCGGGTCTAAATCCATTCTGACAGTCCTAATTCACTTTCCATTTGCTAATCATAAAGTCCCTGTCAATTTTGGAATATTTAACTCATTAGATATGTTCCTTAAGAATCAGCCATTTCTATGGTATTCGAATTTTACCGCTTTCTCAAAGTCAGACAATTTTGAATTTTGTGCTAACTTGCATGCAACTAGTGTTGATACTGTGTCCTACACGATATTTAAGTACAGAAGATATGACGTAGATCAAGACCAATATACTTCTTTGCACATGTAACCAAATATTTATAGCTTAATAACGTAGAAAGGCTACGGAATTCAATACCTCAGAGATGAACTGCTGGCTGTTCATTGAACAGGATATTCGTACTAAAGAAATGTCATGGTGAAATTTAATACCACACCATGATACCAGATGCAATACTAGTGTAGCGATGCATAACTCAACTGTTCAAGTCTTTCATCGCAGTTTTTTTAGACTCGATTCCGACCTTCATTGTGCTACTGAGCCCCAATGACCCGTAGTTTCACTCAATTTCCAATATGATTGGCCGTGGGCAGTGACTGAGAGGATTCTCCATCACTGGGTTGCTGTCTGCCCGTGGGTATGGAACTCATTGATGTTAATTTGTGACATCTAAAATCCTTCCGTTAGTGTGACGTGGATAAGGAGTGGAGGGTACCATCTCAGGTATTGATATCGTTACCTGACCGCGGATCAAATTTATAAATCATTTGGTGAAAAGGCAAGTATTCCAAACCCATTAACCTTATGTGTTGTCCAGGCCAGCACGCATTGAATCTGCGCCTCACTGTATGATTGTTAGCGTATCAGTTGTTCTTTATTGGTGGCTCCATTTTCCTCCGTTGAAGCCTCTATTAGTGGTTCTGTTATTCTCTGTTGGTGTCACCAATGTATTCTTCTTTAGTATATCTTCAATGTATTCTTCTTTAGTATCCTCTAAGTCTGTATGCATTGTTCTTCATTACCTCCTCCGTTTGTGTCTCTGTTGTACCCTCTGTTAATGATTACGTTGTGAATCACTGATGTTATGCTCATTATCTCCTTGATGTTAGTATCTCCATTATCCTCTATTAGTGTGTTCATTGTATATATACCCTCCCTTTTTACCTCCATTATTGTCTCTCGTTAGATTCTTCATTGGTGTCTTCATGGTTTTTCTCCAGCATCATCTTATTAGCATCTTTATTAGCCTCCATTAGTGTAACATAGGGAAGAATAAGAGGCATTCACTATTTCAGATGTTATGGTCTAAATTTCAAAAACTGATATGTTTAGTGAGTTTTGTTGCTAAAGTTAGGTGATTTGAAATGTATCGCATAAAACTGGTTTCTTAAATCAGACAAAATAATGTTTGTAGGAAAATGGTTGATAATGGACTCACTTTCTTATGACCAAAGAGAATATTTTCAATCCTAAAATATTTATGCGTTCGTGTTAAAAAAAAAAAAAAAAAAAAAAAAAAAAAAAAATTTGTCAATTCTGATTTATTTAATATAGCTTTCAGAAGTTTTGCTTTATGTGGATAGATATGTGAAAAAAAATTTAAAATTTAAGTCCAGGTATAGTCATTTTATTCTGATACAAGTACATAAGCTTAATGAAAGTATTTTTGCGTGTTGTAGCTATATATACACAATGAGCTTCCAGAGTCACTGAGATGCATCCTAACTCACGCCAAGAGGCATTTTACGTCACTGTCATTTGAAATCACACAAAAGTTGAAAATAAAATATTCTTAACTTTCACACATTCGCATTTGGTACTTCGAAGTCATCATGAATAAGCTCTATCAGGATGACTGTCTGTGGTTGTGATAGGATCACGCATGGAGACCGCATTCAGTGATTTCGAACCAACATAAATAAATAAACAAACATCATTAAGCAGACTGGTGGTGGCATCATTAACTGGATGGTGGAAAAAGCATCGTTTTAGAGAAAGCTGCTTCTATACCACTTCGAAACGAAAATCGTCGTATTGAGAACATCTTGGCAAGTTAAAAAGCACCCAAGTCTAATATCTCTCTACTAATATATCAAGCCGTTTTGTAAAACATTGCTAACACAAGGGTCGACTTTGTTACTTGGTTGTTTGATCGTGGTTCAAATTTACGACACGGTCATGTGTATTAGCATTTATCGACAGGAAACGACTACCATAAGTGTAATACAGTCTTCTTTTCTATTAAACATTAAACACATACACACAAATTACCGAAATTAATAATGAGTTTTATTATGAATTTTTTTATATGAAAGATTTGTAAATGTTAATTTATTTAATTAATTGCATTTATTTAATGTATGTTTTTCACTTCATAACTACTGAGTATCCCCGATATCTAAATATATAAAATATTAGAATCTTATGCATGATTGACTCAATTTCCTATTTTTGCGTCATGAACTGCACAGTTATCTCCCCAACCTAAATTATGTCACTTATCGCGCAATATCCCACTCAAATTATTAGTCAAATGCTTCAAGGATTACTAACCTACAAAACAAATTTTGCACAATCATGTTACGTCATACAAACACAAGAAAATATTTTGACGCAGTAAATCAATTTTGCGCAATTTATCGCCGCACTGGTACTTAGGAATAGACTTCTAAACGCACTTTTTGACTACTAAAATCTAAAGAAAGTAAGTTTGCAACAAACCAGTGTTTCAAGTATAAATTCATTAAATAATATGTAAAATCATTTAAATGGGACAGAATTAAAAGAAGGATGGTAAATAATATAAAGTATGCTACATAAACACACATACCCATATATACAAAAATATTATATTTCATTTCTCACATTATAAATTACAAAATGTTAGATGCTACAAGAAAGTTATAGCGCTAACGATAAAAAAAATTATTAAATAAAATATCCGAAATATACTATTCTTCCCAATTCATAAATTTTCATTTTCTTCTTCTCACGAGTAAAATATAGACAAGTCAGGTGAATAAACATTGTGCTTTTTTTATTTCACAATACAGCTATAAATATTGTAAAATAAGAAAACTTTTTACAACAATAAATAAATTCTGATTTGCGTGAAAAGTTTTTGATATTATTTAAGTTAAGTGATAAGAAAATCCAGGCTTGAGAAACTTATCAATTTTTTTCTTGTGTTAATCATAAATATTTAAGTTTCTGACTGTACAAAATTTAAGTATTAATACAAGGTTTACTCTGAAATTTTTGAGATACGCGCAGGCTAGAATTTACAAAATAAAAATAACGGTTCAATTTTAAAATACAAAGTATTTTAACACAGAAGATGATTTTTTAATGACTTGCTTAAAATTGATTAGCGTAGAATAAATTTATAACATAAGAGAAAATGGAGTTGATGCGAGAACATTTTCGCGCTATGATTTTCTACGATTTTAAAGCAGGATTAAATCAAGAAGAATTCGTTCAACGGTTGCAATTAGCATTTGGTGATGAATCTCCAGCTCGTGCTACTGTATTCAGATGGTTTAGAGAATCTAGAAGAGGTCGCAATTTTCTGCAGGATGAAGAACACACAGGAAGACCGCCGTAGGTAGTAATCCCGGATAATGTGTCTGCCATATGAAAAATGTTAATGGATGATAACCACTGTACCTATCAAATGATACAGAAGGAACTTAACATTAGATTTGCAAACATACACAAAATCATTCATGAATAATTACATATGTAAAAAGTAGTTTGTCCTTAGTTTCCCCATAATCTAGCTAAGAACGAGAAAGAGGAGCGTGTCAGAACCAGTAAAGAAACTCTTGAATTCTTAAATGATGGTGGCCACCGCATCATTTCTAAAATTGTAACAGGTGATGAAACGTACATACCGTTTTTTGACGTTCCAACACGGCAAGAAAGCAAAGTATTGGTCTTTGAAGATGCTAACACGCCGATAATGGTGAAAAAACAACGCGCACTGAAAAAAGTGATGTATGCCGTTTTCTTCAGAAGTACGGGATTGGTCAAAGCCATCAAGTTGGAAGGACAGAAGACAGTAACAGCAAACTGGTATACCACTAAATATCTTCCAGAAATTCTACCAGAACTGAATGTTAGGGGACTAATGCTTCACAATGACAATGCATCTTCACATACAGCCGGATTAACAGTTGAGTTTCTTAAACAAAAACAAATTAAAGTGATCGAACATCTGCCGTATTCACCTGATCTAGCTATGTGCGACTTTTGGTTATTCTTTAATCTAAAAAAGAACTTACTTGGACGTCGTTTTCATTCAGAAGAAGAGATTGATGTGGCTATATAGGCATTTTTTCATCGATTCCAAGAAATGAATGGCTTGAGGCATTTAATCTGTGGAAGATTCGTCTACAAAAGTGCATTGATTCTGGAGGAGACTACTTTGAACACACCTAAAATTTTGTGAGTATAACTTTAAAAACCTAGTTGCATATCAAGAATTTCAGAGTGACCATCGTAGGACACATTATGTTTAGTTTTATAGTTATTACTTCTTAAGATCAAAACTATTAAATTTAATAGTGTAACATGGCAATGTTTGTAGTTAGGAACATTCTTGGAACAGTTAGGAGTTATTATTTACGAATAGTAAAGAACACTTTAATTAAAGGTAAGAATGATATTGAATATAAAGAATGGAGGATTTATTACACATGTATGTATTGAATTCATTAACGTAAATTTCAACGAACTTTGAAATGACAGAAAATATTTTAAAAATAAGTTTTAAAAAACTTATTTGTATGTTAAGAAAAACTTAGCGGCTTTTTACCCTTTAAAATTCACAAAAATTTGAAACCAAAAAAAAAAAAAAAAAAAAAAAAAAAAGATTTTGAATGAAAATTTTTGAACACTGTATCAAAATAGAATATATGCATAGAATCAAGACACACCGTTAACTAAATTGTCATTACTTTTCTAAAAGCGATAAAAATGACTTAGAGAAGTTAAAATAAAAAACTTAACCATTGATAATTAAATCGAAGATTTTTTTATTTTTTAATTTTCAGTTTCAAATTTTGCTGAACTTTAGGTTATAGACTGAACGTTAGATGGATCTGATGGGTATCAGTTTTAAATGACATTCCCATAAAGATCAAACTACTATAAAATAATATTCTTTTTTTATTTACTGCGATTTCTTTTGATATCATTTAAAATTTATAAGCAATCATCTGTGTTGTTATGTGCTTTAAATCGATGGCATACTGTGCAAACAAAAATTACATTTTCTGCTATAAACAACGGCAATACCTTTCGATAAATTGAATAAAATAGTAAGTATAGTTTGTAAAAATGTAGAGGAAATGGCGTTTGAATGCTGTACCTAATTTCTCTCTGCCCGCAATGATTACGCGTGAATGGAAATTTCAGAAGGGAAAAGAACGATGGCATCCGTTCTTGAAGCGAGTAAAGTTCCGCAATGAGACATATAGTGGCATAAGCAACTTCACGGTGAATTTCAATTATGTTAGTAATGAGTTAAATGAGGAGCAAACACAAATCAAAACTTCGGAACGAAATGCAGTTGTATTAAGTTACCTAAAGAAGTACTTACATATGTAAGTTTGATTCCATTCCTTGCATTCGGTTTAAAATCAAATTCGAACAAAAATTCTGCTGACGTAGAAAAATAAATTTATTTGTATAGATTCTGAACTCCAGTGACTCAGTAGCTTCCCGTTAAGAACAGCAAGGTGAAGCATCATTCATCGCGGTGACTGATTGGGAGGCTGTCCACCTTCTCTCTTACAAGAGATCTGGAACTACATGGGATTTGGGGATGTGTCCACGTAAATCTGGGACTTCCATAGTCCTTCCACAGGTGTGGCGTGAAGAGAAAGTTGCCAGTTCAGGTGTGATTTCGTCACCTGATCGTGGTTCAAAATAACTGGTGATGGACGAGTGTTCAAAATCCGTTAAACTTAAGGTGCAGTCCGTGACTCGGCTGCGCAGCTATCTATGTCTCTGTTTAAAACATACACTGGAGTCGGTTGCAATCAAAACTCAATGTATAATGTTAAATATAATAATTTATAACAAATAGCCATTTTGAAACTAAAATTATAAAAATTTGTTTTAATTAAGTAAATTTTAGTTAAAAAAAAATGCATTAAAATGCAATTAAAATAATTATATAGCATGTAGAAGTTTTTTTGAAAAGGAACTTTAAAAAAATATTAAATGATCTCATAGAAAAAATCCTTAAAAAACATATAAGCCCATGTAAAAAATTGCAAATTTCAAATCTTATTGTCCTATGACTCCTATATAAATGGGACTAAGGTTTAAAAAGTAAAGCAAAACTCTAAAATATGCAAAAGTAAACTTCGGATTGAATTACTTACCTCAACTGGAATTCATTTTGTCCCGAGGAAAAAAAATTAGTAAAATAGTAAGAAGAAAAAAAAAAACCGTGGAAAAGTGGTGAGAACATTTGAAAGGGAAATGTCAGAGACTCTTAAACGCTGCAAATCTGCGTCTCATAATGGTTTGATGAAACGAGAAAAATATGGAAAACTTTAGCGATCAGAACGTGAAGGAAAATTGTCATCGCAGGGCATATCTTCGGACTTACGACAAAAGAAAATCAATTAGCGTGGCATAAATATCTCGACAGATGCGTTGAAGACTGTTTTCCGGAGGTGAGTATGGAAATGATTTAAATTCAAATGCAAATGCGATATTTATAAAGCAAGAAAAACCCAAGAATCTCAAAATTAACTACTTACATATGTTAATAGCTTTGAAAAGGAAAAAAAAAAAACTTTCTTGAGAATACATCGTAATGTTCCAAGAGATCTTATATTTCTTTTACTGAGTTTACTGTCAATAATAGATTTTAATAATTATTCCATGATTCAGTAATTTTAAAATTGTATTTTAAAATCTATTTAACTATGGGTCTTTATTAATGGTTAGGATTTCTCCTCACAGCAAACTTGAATTACTTTCCAATGGTATGAGAATATTACGTAGAATATTTTAACCCCAGCTCAATGCGAAATCACTTATTCCAGAAGTCTCAACTATACCCTATAAACGGGTTCATATATCATGTGTGTACTGAGGAAGTCAGACTCCACACCAAATTACGATTCAGTTGGAAAAGTACTAGCTTGGCACCCCATAATGTCCCAGCTTATCTGGCACACGACAAAAACAATTATTTAACTTAAAATTGCTTCCAGCGCTTTCCCTTGAATGTTAACTGAATTTTAACGAAACTTGTTTTCTTAAAAAAATTAATCAAAAACCAAATGTAGAATAATAATAAATTTATAAAATTAATCACAAATAATAAATGGAGAATAATAACCACACACAAACACTGAATGGAGACAAATATATTGAAGATACGAAATATAGTAAACAGAGGGAAAAATGTTCAATAGATAGTTTAAAATCTAAAAGAAACATAGATTAAAAAAGGCAATTGGATCGAATTATTAACATGACCAGCTCCTTCAGGGGGTGTTCACCACATTGGCATAAAAAGCATGGCTTTTCTGCATTGGCTCAAGACAACACACACTGTAGTCTTAAAGAGGCCAATACACCCCAAATCCACATTTAAAATATTTAACCAAAACATCAAACCAGAATAAAAGAAATAAATGTCAAGCTAAAGTATAAAACAAAATATAGCATTAAATCCAATGTTGCCTAAATTCACAATTAATTTATAGTAATCACAATTAAATCCATATCCAAACCCGCAAGAACTGCAAATAAATAAATACAACATAAAGGTACTTCGTTCCATTTGCTTTTATTCTATATTGCTTTGAAATTTTAAACTATCTATTGAACATATTTTCTATCTTTTTACTATATTTCGTATTTTCAATATATTATTCTCCATTCAGTATTTGATTATTATTCTCCATTTGGTATTTGATTACTTTTATAAAAAATTTGCTTATAATTATATTTTAATAATTCTATTTAAGCTGCTTTTGTCTGAATGTATTACTAAGCATAAGAATTTTATATCTATTCCTGTATTTTTAAATTTTTGCCTATGATATTTCTAATCATGCTTTATATAAATATATATATATATATATATATATATATTGTAAATATAAACATTCCGGGTTCATAACTAATATATTAGGTGCAATGCAATACGTATTTAGAGTAATTAATTTGCTCACTGGTATGGAAGAGAAATAAATCTATTTTGAGAAAATTTGGAATGCAAGTTGTATTTTATTTTTTTCATTTTATTTATTTATATACTTTTGCGTACATTTCTGTTCTTAAAAAAATAGGTAAGCGATTGCTTCTGCTGTTTGATTATTTAAAAATGTTTACTAAGAATTTAATTTTTGAATGTAAAATTAGAAAAAATAAACAATTAACAGTTTAAATTGCACAGAAAATTTAAAATCAGCAACTGGACCTGTTATGATAAGTAATAATCCAAATATAAATTTTGAAATATTTCTGAAATTGAAGTATTATATATTAATATTTAATATATAATACTTCAATTTAATATATAATTGTGAAATATTAATATATTTCTTAGAATATATTAATATAGCTAAAATATTCCATAAAAATATTTTAAAATAGAGTGTATGAAAATTTTTAAAAAATACATGTTTTTATACATACATACATGTATATATATATATATATATATATATATATATATATATATATATATATATATATATATATATATATATATATATATATATATATATATATATATATATATATATATATATATATATATATATATATATATATATATACATATATATATATATATATATATATATATATATATATATATATTAGACTTACATTAGATTAGATTTAAGATAGGGTGGATCCTAAAGAACCTAGCACCACGATCATAGGTCTATTGTACTATATCCCTCAGAAAACCCTATTTGAAGAGACCAGTGACTGAAGCAAAATTCAGCTGACATTTTTCAGGAATTTCCTGCAACATCCAAGGTTCAATCAAGTGCTGACCCATGTTTTCAAATCTATGTGCAGAAAAGGTTTCACATTCACATAAGATGTGCATTGAAGTTTCTTCCATATAATGACAATCTCTACAAGTGGGATCATCTGGAACTCCCATTATGGTGAGATGTCTTTTAAGGTGGCAGTGCCCTGTAAGTAGTCTCATTGCTTTCCTTAGACTGCTTCTATTGAGCTTTAATAATTCTTTTTACCTTTTACTAAGGCACGGGCTATTTAATTGCCTTGCTTGTCTTTGGTCATTGGCATTGTACCAGTTCATAAACTGTTGTTTTCTGAAGAGATCAAAGACATTCTTTCTGATCAATTCTTTAGAAATACCTAACACTGGTTCAAGAGCAAAAAAGTCAGTTGTTGATCCAGTCCTTGCCAGCTCATCAGCTAATTCATTGCCAGTAACACCAGAATAGCCAGGCACCCACATTAAAGCGATAGGGGTTATTATTAGCTAATTTACTCAGAGCGAGATAACATTCTCAGACAAGAACAGAAGTTACAGTAGACTTCTGTAGAGCTAGTAATGCAGCTTGACTCTTTCTCTGTCAGAGCAGATAATTATTCTTTCACGAGAATAGTTTCTGTCCAAGTATATTCTACTGCACATGAAAATGGCAAAGACTTCTGCTTGGAATACATTTGTATATTTACTCAAAGGGAATGATAACTTTGTGCCATCAGCAGGACAACAAATACCAGCCCCAGTGTTGGGATTCATTTTTGAGCCATCAGTATACCAATAAATACAGCTTTCAGTGATGGCAACATTATTCCAGTCTTCTCTCAAGGGAAAATTTGATTGTATAAGGGTTATGAAAAGCATACTTAACAATCGCGTAATCAGTAGGCATACTTATAAAAAGAGGACTAGTTACGTCAGCATTGAGGTTTCCCCAGGATAAAAACCTAGAGTAGTCCTTCCACTGACCTGTATTTTTAAGCCTCTTCATGCTAAGTATTACTTCTGCTTCAATACGCATATAAAGAGGATGCATACCAAGCAGAAGCTCCAGTGTAGACGTGGGAGTTGTTCGAATACACCCAGACATAGCTACACAAAGCATCCTTTGTAATTTTGTTAATTCTGCTTTAGCTGTTTCATTTTTGATTTTAGGCCACCAGATCACTGAGCCATAGGTAATAATGGGACAAATGAGCATAGAGTAAATCCAATGAATAACTTTGGGATTTAAGCCCCAAGTTCTTCCAAATGCATTTCTACATGACCAGAAAGCTTTTTTGCTCTTTCAATACAAATGTTGAAGTGCTCGTTCCATTTTCAGTTCTTGTCAAAAAATACTCCTAAGAATTTAACTTCTTTGGAGCAAGTTAACTGTTGACCAAAAAAAGTTATCTTTTTCAGATTAAGATTCTTTTTCATTGTGAAGACAACCATAGTGGTTTTTTGAGGATTTACAGAAAGGTTTTTTTACAACAAGTCTCAACTTGTTTGAGGGTGTTGGACATGATGCTAGAGATTGTTTCACCAAACTTACCTTTGACGATTATAACTAAATCATCTGTATATCCAGTGGTGGTTATGCCTGGTTTTTTAACACCTCTAAAAGGGAATCTACAACACAGCACCATAAGGTGTGTGAAAGAGCTCCTCCCTGTGGACACCCAGCTTTGACTTGGATCATCATGTTTTCACCTAAAACTGAGGCACTGACAAATCTGTTATTGAGCAGATTTTCTATCCAAGAACAGATTGTGTCATTAACTCCCTTACTAGCAAGAGATTCTAAAATGGTTTCAATGAGTACCTTATCAAAGGTAACTTCAATGTCTAAGGAAACAGCTAAAGCAAGTTTCTTAGCCTTAAAGTTCTTCTCCAAAATGAAGGATAAGTTGTAGATGGCACTATCAGTGGATCTACTAGGTTGATATGCATATTGAGAGTCAGAAAGTGGTTTTTTTTACTAAGTAGACTTCTCTAATATATCTGTGTATCATCTCTTCAATTGCCTTTAGAAGAAAAGATGTTAAGGTGAAAGGTCTAAAAGATTTAGCTTCATAGTAATTATCTTTCCCTATTTTAGGAATAAAAATTACTTATGCCTTTGGGCATATACCTATTGCCTCCAAGCAATAGGTATATGCCCAAAGGCTATACTTGCCTTAAAAACTCTACAGAGAATTGGAGCAGTCACTGGACTCCCTCAATAAACAGAACCGTTACAATTCCATCCATTCTCGGTGATTTAAGAGGTTTAAAGGACATTGCCCATTTTGTTCGATCATAAGTTAGGATTTTTTTTGGCAACATCCCATTTACTTCTACCACAACCTGATGTAGAGAGTGTAAAATTAGGAGTTCCATTTATTTCGTTGGAACCTGGAAAGCGATCTCTGAACAGTTCAGCCAGTGTTTCTCTCCCAGATTCTGAAAACTTACCATTTGGCAATTTAAGAGTGTTTAGACAGCATTTCGTGTCTTTAGACAATATTTTAGCAAATCTTTCAGTAGCAGACACAGTTTTAATGTTAGTAAAACTGTGTATAATTCTTGGCAGTAATTTTGCCAAGAATTAATTTTAGAATTCCTGATATTATTATAAGTGGTAAATGCCAGTTTATATTTCTGCCACTCAACATTCTTTTTCACCTTTTTAAAGAGCTTTCTACATTGTACTCACAATTTACTTAACTCTTTAGACCACCAAGGAACTAACCTTAGAGAGCAAGTATTGCTGACATCACAATTTTGATAGTATGCTTGGAGAATGGCATGTTGCATGTGATCAACGGCCAACTCCAAATCTGCTACCAAAGATAACTTACGAAGTCACCTTCCTTGAGGAGATCTTCTAGATCTTTTTGTAGGAACCTCAGTTGATACGTTTTGGGTTCCTACCTACCACCTCTAGTCTGTTTGCTCCTAAAACAGAAAAGCTAATGTGTTGGCGGTCAGATAAGCTTATTTCATCAGACACTTTCCAATCTTTATTAAAGTCAGCACACTTACTATTACATAAAGTGATGTCAATGAGTTATATTTATAGTAATAAATGTGAATTCATTACCTCTATTAGGAATAAATAGATTATAATACAAAATGTATTCTAAAATACCCTCACCACGTCGGCTGCAATCACTACTTCTTCACATAGTATGGTGAGCATTTGCATCACATCCTATGATAAGTTTCTTACTCAAATTGTTATAATCTAGAAGACTGACAATTTGCACATTAAATGTGTCTTTATCTTCGAAAGGAAGATATTAAGACATAAAGACGATTTCATCTTTGATTCCTTGCAATAAACAGGATACTTTTACAGCAACATTATCCCCATTTAGGTAATTGACCAGAATGAGGGCATTTAATTTGTTGCTAAAACCAATACATGCTCTTGGTCTCAAATAAAATTTATTATAAAATATGTTAAAACCCTGAACATGTAGGCCCAAAACCATTGCAAGTGCATGGCTCTTGAATTAAAACAATGTCAACCTCCCTTCTAGTTATCTTCTTGCTAAGAATAGCTGAAGCTGATCGACTATGACGAAGGTTGATCTATGCTACTTTGATGATACTTACCATTGTGGCACTCAAAGAAGCTAAGAAGAAGCACTGCTTCCCAAGTCTCCATTAGTAGAGGGCTTACTTACTTGAGTTTCCTGCAAAACCTTTTCTATCTCACTCTCAGATAGAGAAGAGCTAGGTTGCAGGGTTATATCAGAACCAGAATCTAAATCCAGTTGTTCAATGTTAGGTAATTCATTTTCCTTACTAGAAGTAGGAGAGGATTTACTTACTTGAGAGGAAGTTGCCCCTTCATGTACAAATTCCATCTCTTCAATGCTCTGCACATCCTTCTGGTTTGGGTCCCGGAGAATTTTGAAGATTCCCCAATCCAAACCAGCATAGGCACCATAACTTGCCATTTTAATGGCTTCTTAGGCTTCCATATCAATCTCGAAGATCCATATAATAGAATGTGCGTCTCTACAGATTTCTGCAGAGTACGCCACATTCTAAAGACTTCAACTCCGTGTTGAGTCTATTTAGCTGTTTCAGAAAGACGGCAGGATCCTTGGTATGGTGTCCCTTGTCTTAAAGGTCACCTTTACCGGTTTAGGTTGATCATTGGAATCCAGAACACTGAGTCCCTCACCACCAGACTCTTGTTACCATGGAAGGAAGACAATAGTGTGAAATCATGTTTACAAAATTTTGATAGGATATATTAAATTTTTCGCTTTAACTTAAGAGTGCTTTTCGCTTTTACAAATAAAGCAATTTTAAAATACCCTTCGGTACGCATCCATATCACAAAATATGAATGTTTATGTGTGAATTATATTACACAATGAAACATAATTTAATATCTTTTTTAAATATATTCACATACACATTATAAGTTTTTTGCTAAGTATAATGAACAATGTATTTCATATTGAAATGCTCAGGTTACCAAAGAGTTCTTTCCATCTGTTTACCGCAGTGGCAAGAAATTGTATGTGTTCGAAAAATAAATTAATTAATTCACTTGAACTATGCTACTCTTCAGAATAATTTATTCTTTTGATTATCTTGATCAGCATATTTGTTATGGAAGGCAATCTTTTGCAAAACATTTCGAGTCTTTCCTCTCAATTTAAGTTATTTAGTTTTTATATGGTTACTGGAAATTTGCAAGTACCTGTTTCGTTTCAACGTGAGATCAAAAAATTTATGTGACTGTTCCAAAATGTACCTCAAAATTATAACATTTAATTTCCTCATATCCTTTATTTATGACCCCAAATTAAGGTTTCATAGACTTTTCTGGATCAATAGTTACTTTTAATATTTTATTTCTACCCTGCTTATGATGATCAAAGATTATGTATATTTTTAGGTATCGGGACCATAAGATTAGCATCAGTGATCAGTCCAAAAAATCAACCGGTGAATCACGATCCCCTAAATTCCTACTCTAACTCTAGATTATGTTTGCATATTCTAAGGTAGGAGTGAGTACTTAGTGTGGGTATTAATGGTTGAACGGGGTGTTTAGTGTGATATTTAAAGAAGGATTGGGTATTTATTACAAAAGTGGGTTTTAGTGTGGGTATTTAGGGTAGGAGGTGGTACTTAGTGTGGGTATTAATGGTTGAACGGGGTGTTTAGTGCGATATTTAAAGGATTGGGTATTTATTACAAGAGTGGGTTTTAGTATGGATATTTAGGGTAGGAGTTGGTACTTAGTGTGGATATTAATGGTTGTATGGGGTGTTTAGTGTGAATATTTAAAGAAGGATTGGGTATTTATTACAAGAGTGGGCTTTAGTATAGATATTTAGGGTAGAAATGTGTATTCAGAAGTGGGCCTTTCATGTTGTTTGCAGAACGACTTGAAAGTTTTGGTGCGACGTGGCCAGTGAACTTTTCTGTTATCATGAAGTCCATGCTGTCGTCACCAACTTTTGTTCATTTTATTTATGAGTGCAACATTTAATGTTGTAGTTAATTGTCTTCTGTAAACCTCTTGTTGTATATCTGTGCAAGGAGAGATTGTAATAGTTCAAAAAAATAAATAAATTAGCCTGAACGGTGAAATTCTTCAGATTAATGCTATTCTTTTGATTAGTTTGTTCAATATATGTGTTGTGGAGGAGAACAACACAATCTTTTCCAAAACTTCAATATGAATGTCGGCCATTTTAAGTTGAATTATTTTGGTTTGATTCTAAAATTGTTCCAAATATATTCATCAATATTAATTCAGGTCAGTTCCATTTAAATATCTAGGTTCTGTTAGCTTTTATCAATAATAAGACTTTTTTTAAAAAAAACATCTAATTCTTTAAAAAACAAATAAGTTGGTGGTTTTTTCCAATTCAATCAACATTAATAAGAGTTATGATTCTAATACCAATTACTATTCCTTTAATTTCAAAAGTGACATGTGAGGAAATTTAGGGAACACTTCTCTCTGACGTTTCTGCAGTTTCTCGTAAAAAAAGTTTACTGTAGTTCAATAGTTATATATCAAATTTTCCTTCAAATCGAATTTTATACACTACTTCAGAAATGTATGCCGTCATTAAAGTTACACCAGAGTCATTAAAGTTACACCAGTCATTATACCGTCATATGCCGTCATTAAAGTTACACCAGTCATATGCCGTCATTAAAGTTACACCAGAGAAATGTATGCCGTCATTAAAGTTACACCAGAGTCATTAAAGTTACACCAGTCATTATACCGTCATATGCCGTCATTAAAGTTACACCAGTCATATGCCGTCATTAAAGTTACACCAGAGTAATTAAAGTTACACCAGAGTCATTAAAGTTACACCAGTCATTATACCGTCATATGCCGTCATTAAAGTTACACCAGTCATATGCCGTCATTAAAGTTACACCAGTCATATGCCGTCATTAAAGTTGCACCAGAGAAATGTATGCCGTCATTAAAGTTACACCAGAGTATGTATGCTTTATGTCGTCAACCATTTTACTGAAGAATAAATTCTTTAAAGGTTGTAGTTTAGTGATCACAATCATACTGTATTTTTAATTATATTTAAAGTCACATATTTTTATTTCAAGCCCACACACAAATTTTATTCAATTTTTGAATAAAAAAATTAGAATAGGATTTTGAAATGACTTTTCTCTCTGCTTTTTTTCATGAAAATATAAATTAATTATTGTACTGTTTTTTTCCTTGATTTCTGAAAAATCATTCGAATTTTCAAGATTTAGAGATATGTTTTTTAGATGAAAATAGTCCACTGGATATAATAAACAGTACCCAAATTTTACACAGTTAAACAATTGGAGCTTTTTTTTAAGGTAATTAATTATACTTTTGTTAATTATTAGATTACATTATAATTATTCATAAAAAATCATAAGTCCTTGAAATATACTGCACTTTATAATAACTTTTATCAAAAAGTTTCATTTGGCAATTTTGTTAGCAAGGTGTAACAAAATGTTCCTTTACAAACAATAAATGTCAATAATTCATTTACAAATAAGGCATGTACGTAGTTTATAACTGCATAACCCACAAATTTTGCTCCATTTGGTATTTCGATTTCTCTAAAAAGTTAAAAATTAATCAACAGGCAAATTCTCTTACAACGAATTCACCGTTATTTTTTTTAAAACGAAGTCATATAACGATACTATAATAGATTAAAAATACAACTTATCGTTGCTTCGAATTTTCACATATTTTTTAAAATATTCTTTATAAATGTCTGAAAAAGTTTTCACGAATGCAATTGAAACAAAAATAAATAAATAAATAAATAAAATCATGCAAACGTTTTCAAATTTGTAAATGCCACATTTAAGCTTCAAAATATCAAGGTAATTATTTTTTTAATTTTATATTAAATACATTATTAAAATACATTACAGTTTATTACATGTATAATGACCATTTAAGGTAAACTGGTTAAACCATTAAACGAGAATTATTATATCCAGACTATTAAATTTATTAAACCTGTATTAAATAAGATCGTTGGTTTCAACTACGGCAGCTTAATGCACACGAATGATTAAATTACACTAGGAAACAAATGCAATTATTAAAGGGCGTAAAGGGGTGTAATTCCTTTAAATATTCAATCGAGGAATTTAAACTTGTATATGACAGCAACTTGACAGCAATTAAATCATTAACGAAAACATTCGGTTAGAAAGGTTCTACAAACAGAGAATAGAGGAATTAATAGTGCGAGCTTATTATTTACAATTAAAACAATTCCATTAAGGTTACTTAAAATATTTTGAAAACTGCATTTGCAAATAGCATATATATATATATATATATATATATATATATATATATATATATATATATATATATATATATATATATATATATATATATATATAACTTAATAATAAATATTAATTAAGAAAGCAAATTGAACTAGACTTATAAACAAAATTAAAGAAAATGTAAAGCTTTTTATAAAACACAAGCCATAAAAAATTTTTAAAAATTAGAAATAGCTTTCAATAAGAAAATTAGAGTTCTATATCTAGAACACAAAGGAGAAACATTCTGAGGAATAAAAAAGAAATTAGCAAAAATGGAAATTTAAAACAGGAAAATTATGTGAAAAATATTTCAACTAAAAATGACCAGTCATAGAAACAGGATATAAAAAGAAGACGCTTCGAATTTATTTGTGTAAGGATTTGTTCGAAAAATAATTGCATTAGAGAACTGTAACCTATGTCTTAGACTAAATGGAAAAATTAAAAATTGACACAAATTAAAGAATGATTTTAAATTGAAAGAAGTTTCTCACACAAATAAATAAATAATTAAAAAGTATATTTTACTATAAGTGGCTGTTTAAAATCATTAAAAATAAAATAAAAATTTTTCAAAATTAATATTTTTATCAAATATATATAACAAATTTTAATAAAATACTTAAATTATATTTTTTAATTTTAAATTAAAATTTTTTTAATTTTTTAATTCAAATTACATTTTAATGTTTAATTTCAATAAAATAATAAATTTTAACTTTGTTGAATTAGTTTTTATTACACATTATTAGGGATTTTTAATGAAGAATAATAGATAAATATTGGAATAAGGAATGCAAAATTGTGTTTCAACCAATAAAATAATAAAATTATATTAATAGCAATTTATAAACATATAATAAAAAGGCAAAATAGTTAACTTCATCCGAATAGTGTTGTGCTAGTAATTAGTAAAAACTTAAATATTAAAAGAAAAAAAATTGTCCAGAAATAGGAAAGTTTAAAATGTATTTATATTTACCTATTTTCGTATGTATAAAACTGACAGTTAATTATTCTGATAAATGAATAATATTTTTATAAAGACAATATAAATATGATGTCAGATAACGCTTCATATACGTAATAAATAATTAATTACAACATCGTATTGAGTCGGCATCGTAAATTCATCCGACTTGTTAACGAATTTGCTGCTTACCTTCAAATACCATCCTTTGAGCGGCAACAAGCATGGTTAATTTCACCCACAAATGCTTTCGTTTGCGATAAAAAAGAATCCATTCATGATTTTTACCAGTCAAAGAATTATTCTTTAATTATAATTTTTCCCGTTTATAAAAATTTCCAAAATCATGAAAATTAATTGTTGTTGTAAATAATTAGTTTTCAAATTTTTTGCAATATTGATTTTAAATTTTTCTGAAATTGTTATTTTTTCTAATTTGTGTCTTTGACCGATTCAAGATTTCTTGCTTGACTCTCCGACCCACCAACATCTCTTGTGTCATTTCGGGTTATCTTGAAATATGTTAAAACTTTTTTATTTTTAATTTGATGAGCATTTTGGGGTAAGGCATTGATTGTTATGAGTATGTGAAACCATAATTCTAGAAGTTGCTCCAAATTGATTTGAGCCCAAAGCCTTTAAAACAATAGTCGAATTGACTTGGACATGACACCCATATTGAGTAATGACACTATGGCTTCAGCTCGTTGGAATCAAAATAAGAAATTATTGTCAAAGTTCATTTTGTAAATAAAACGGTTTCTTACGGGCTCAAGCATCGACTTGAGATGCCCTTTTACTTTTATTCAAGGCTTTAACACGTCGACAATAGAACAGAAGAAAAATCAAAACGAAAAAGACAAAAAAAAAAATTTAAAAAAAACATCCACTTTATGTTTAGTTTAAATCGGCAAGGACGATTTAAAATTTTTTATTATTTTAAACTATTTTATGGCATGAAAGTGTTCAAGTTATAAATTGTAATAAAAGCAAATCCTATGGGAGAATATAAATCCTCACGATAAACTATCTCTAACTAGAATTGCAAAAATCCATGCTAATGTGAAAGAAGTGATGATAATTGCTTGGAATTCAACATTTTTCCATCTATGCTTTGTTTTTTTTTTTTTTTTTTTTTTTTTTTTTATTCTGTAACTGCATGAATAAATACACCTTTCCTAACGAGAAACATTGAAACTTATAAAGAACTTATTTTTATAATAAGCTTCAGCATGATTACTTTTTAAATTAGGATTTTGGAAAAAAAAATTACCTTAGAATTTACGTCTCAAAAGAAATATTTCTAATTTGTATGCCTTAATGAAGAAAATCTTTCATGTTCAAATCTGAGAACCCACTGTGAAAATAATTCCTTCATTTTTCTCTCCGTAAAAGAGAAATAAAGGGAAAAAAAGATCACAGAAAAGTAAATTACCTAAGCATCACCCTTCTCCACAAAGTAATGTCAATTTGTTGTACGCCTGGACGGTAGATAATTGTGTTTAGACTCTTGGCTATGGTTTCCTCCTACCCCCCTAGAGGTGCGCACGCCAAATCCTTCTTAGTCCCTTTCCATCTCCACTAGCTTCTCGTAATTCTTTTCTTTATTATTTTCTCAGTGCTTCTCCAAGGCAGTTGAAACATGCCACGGACTGTCATCCCCGGAAAAACGGTCGCTTAACTTCTGACCTTTTATTTTCCGAGGAACAGTGCAGGGAATAAGAAAAGGAGGGAAAAAAGGGAAATTGTTGTTAACGACTGGAAGCTGGCACGCTCACAATACGGAAAAGTAATGCTCTCAAGCAGTTTGCAGGGAGAATTGTTCGGGAAAACGACGAGGGATTAAATTAAATGGAAGGGATTTTGTAAGCATGTGTCTCTCACTTTCATCTTCACTTGAAATGGATTTTCTTTCCCATTTTATTCGTACCTTTTTTTAACGCTTATAAATTAATTAGAGGCTCATTTATTTTCTTTTGGGAAATGAAAAAGTGTGAGAGGAAATAAATTTTGAATAAAAAAGAAGGGTAATGCAATATTTATTGTTAACAAATAATTATTTTATAATTTGAATTTTTTCCCCCATTTAATCTTTTATGCTCTATTTGTGTGTATTTCTCTTTTTATTAAAGTGGCTAAAACCAGCATTACTCTCACAAGTCGCCAAAAGCAAAAATCAGCCAAATGTAGCAAAGTTTGGCAATTTTGTTTTCGTAGTCGAAAACATCACCAAAAACAATTATCCATCAATATATATTGATATTCACAACGAAATTCACTATGGGTTTGGTTTTAACAATATTTATAAATTTAAAATTTATAAATATCGTTTCGCTCGCCATCTTTAAATTTTTGTCTCTAGTATGAAATTTTTCAAGCGTGAAATTCAACATCACTGTGATTTATTACGTATTTTACTCCATATGAAATTTAAAACTATATAGAAAAATTAACATTTTATTAATATAATTTTCTATGAAGTTAGAATTATATTTAAATGATTCACTATTTTTACAGTCATAATAACTAGCGAATTCTATTCCTTTAGAAGGCTAAAGTTGAATAATTGTCTATTCTGTTACATTTTCATAAGATTCAAAGATTCATTCATTCATTAAATATGTTAAATTATTGTGTTTTATATTTTTATTTAGAATTGTGATTTTGTATTCCAAAGTTCTTACTATAATTTTACTATCGAATAATAAAGTAAGACTCAAAAGAATTCAAAACTTTTTATGCTTTGTCGTAATTGTTTATTACCGTAAAAAAAGATTTGTTTCATTTTTACAATCATAAAGTGAATATTTTTGAATATTATTAAATTGGAAATTCCATTTAAAAACTATTTATTCATTAAATGTCATTAAAAATAGTTCTAACTAAGATAATTTATTTAGAAAATATGTTGTTACATATAGCTTTATTGGAAGAATCAATCCCGATGTACAACACAGTTTAAATATCATAGAAGAACAAGTATAGTAAAAATAACAAATATTTAAAAAAATGAATATTTGAACAAAATAACCGGAAAGCAGGAATAAAAATTAGAAAAAAGAGTTTTTTTTAAAAATTTAACAAGGAAAAGAACACAAGCGATGTAGTCTTCAAAAGGAGCTCCTAAAAGTTCTGGCATTATAACACAATTTTCTTATCTCATTTCATTTTTCAGAATCTCTACCGAATTTCGGACATGCCAGAAGATGTTCTGTAGTCATAGTACCCGAATTACTAAGTTGTCCTAAGCTAGGTGAAAGGATGCTTATTTTATTTAGGTGCTGTGCCCAGCAATCATGGCCCATTTGCAGTACGAAATTTGACACAATTACTTTACAGAATATTTGACAAAACATTTTCCAAGTGATAGCCAAGGATTTGCCTGTTGATTCCCCCCCCCCTCTTGTCAAATTTAAAAGTATCAGTTAATTTTCTAAAAAAATTCTTTTTAAAAGTGACTCTGGTGGAAGTGGTTTGAAGTCTTGTGGCTCAAGTGATCTTTCCTGAGTAGTGAATCTGCCATTTCGTTCCCGTCGATAACCAACATGTTGGTTGGTTGGGTTTTATGGCACAAGGTCCAAATATGGACATGCTGTACCAAGATACCCACATGTAAAGAGATCCATCAAAAAAGGATTGTTTGTTGTTGTTGCTCATCCTCAAGAGCAGTAGTGCTAAATCAGGTCTATGAGTTTATTCATTCTGAACAGTCTGAAGAAATTCAGTATTAATAGGAGTCTTAAACCAGGTTTTAGCTTGTAAGTTCCAGACAAGATAAAATGTAACTAGGAGAGACTTGAGCAGAAGAACACCTAGATCAGACTTCGAAGTGCTTATTGTCTCCAACAAAAGTCATTGTTGACAGGTGAACGATAATGGAACGGGTAAGAGCAGTTTGATCTCGTCTACTGCTGTCCCGAACCAAGGAGCTGCCAGGGAATCTATTTTGATACCACAAGTGTACTGGCGGAACCATCCAAATGGCCTTATTCATTGCCTTATATTTAGAAAATAGCTCCATATAAGTAAAAGGAGCGGCAGGTGTTGTGACTTCATCAGCACCAACTATAGCCAAACTCTCCGCAATTTCAACGATTGTTTTGCTCTGTATTTATAAAAAGAGATAAAGTTTGTCTCATATAATCTTTATATTGTCTGTCTTTATGATCTGATTATTTATGTCATGATTCATAACTGCTTTAAAATCAATAAGAATAATTGTTTTCAGATTGCAAAGATCCCTGCATCTAAATTCGGAAAGAAGTATCCCAAAAGAGCACAACTGGAAAAGAATTCACTGTGTACACATTTTACTGTATTACTTTGTATTATTTTATAATACACAATGAAAAAAGAATTTACTATTTAAAAATCTTAGGTTTGTCCTTTTACAAACATGATTTATCTTTTAAATTTAAATATACCAGTATTTCCATTAAGAAAAACAATTTAAGAAACATTATTAGTTTTCTCATAGTTACATTCTAAACTATGAGAAAACTAGTTTAGCTTACCCATTACCAAGAGCCTCGTCGTTCTGAACCACGATCATGTAATGAGGTCGACAATTCAGCTGCCACTCTCCACTTCACATCCACGCCACATTGGTGGAAGTACTTTGGACGGCACAAATGAACTTGTACACATCTGCAATCCATCCTCTGAAAATGCGTGAAGACATGGAAGTTTAAATACTATATTACGAAAATACTTAGGAAATTCTTCTATATTGTATATAATGCTTGTGTTAATTACTGGATTCATCCTCAGATTCCCTGATGATCATCTACTTTCTGACTGCCAACAGTGTGTTAAAGTCCATCTGACAAATGTCAAAAGTTTAAAGAGGATAAGCCACAACAACAACAACTGAATTCATTAGTTTAATTTTCTGATGACCAGAATAGGTATAGGGAAAATTTCTTTTCAAGGTTGCCGGCACGATACAGAATCCGACCGGTAGGATGACCAAAGTGCTGAGAAAGCTAAGACATGCTGTAGAATCCAATATTACTCGACTAACGTAACACATGTCGGGGTTTGATTTTCTTTATTTGTTTCTCAACGGATATATTTTACCCCAGAAAGTTAATTAGACTGAGACCTACAGTTTAAATGGATTCTGAATCACTTTAAACATATACGCGCAAGATAGAATTCGAATTCTCGAACCGGTGAATCCAAGGCCAGAGCGTTTATCATTTGACTGACAGATCAGCATGGCACAGAAGAGGCTTCCATGTCAGGTATTGAATTCATCACTGCAATAACTCAAAATTAGAAAGCGGTTAATGGTACAGTCTGATTATAGTACATTCTGATTATTAGTACATTCTGATTATAGTAGGTAGCAACGATAACTTTCTCTAAAATAACAACAGAAAAAAGTAATAATTCTTAAAGAAAACTATTTCAGCTAGTCGATTATAGAAGAGAAATGAGATTCACATTTGATACTTTATAACAACACTGGGAAAAAGGAATTGAAGAATGGTGTTATAAAGGCCAAACACTCTTCTTGCAGCGCTCGCCAAATGAGATGCTCTCTAAGCTCATTAAGCGCAAAAAAAAAAAAAAAAGTACTGAACCAACTTTTCGTTAATCAAAAAATCCATTTATGCATTCTCTGGACTTATAATAGAGAAACAAATGCATTTACGGTTGGTAGGATGCGCAACTGCAAAAAAATTACTCTACTTGTGAGAGGAGGGGGTTGAGCCATGAAAAGTGTTGCGGGGGAGGGGATGGTTTGTTATGCGGGTCATCCAGTTTCCGCTTCCAGGAACACGGAGTCATCAGGAGGGCCATCCGATTTCCAATCCCTTTCCATTAAGGAGAGTAAATACATGGTTGTCGTCTCGAATAAAAGAGGAGTAGGCCAGTGGACAGATGGTATTGCGTGGGTGGATGACATGCCTTTCAAGCACTCTCGTGCGTCTTCTGAGCGCAAGACCCTCATAAATAGTATGACGTGCCATCGGATGCAGCGAACCGGAGCGCGGCCTCTCAGATTGCGATAAATTTCTGGCTAACGAAAAAAAATAACTCTCATTTATAAACCAAGATATGTTTTACAAGTTAACATGCTCTGTGAGGTTATAAATATGCAAGCATTATTACAAAATTTTTAATAAGATTTCTTTAATATGAATGTATTTCAAGTCAATAACTTCTTAGATAATATGTATGTGATTATTATTTAACATAACCTTTATTTTTGATCAAAATATTTAATTTTAACAGACAGATATGCAATACAATTAAGGAAAATAATTCAATAGAATATAATTTAAAAATTTTTAATTTGACTTTTACCTCATTCATTGTGTCAAAAAAATCATTTTTTAAGTTTTTAATGTAGATACAGTTATAAAATTAAACTTAAAATAAATTTTGAAATTATTAAAAGATATTGAATTATAAAAAGTGTGAATAAAATTATATACATACATATACACACACACGTGTGTGTGAAGTAACACATTAGCTCATTTTCTTTTCTAACTATATTTCCAAATTTTATCCTATTTACGCTGTTTTTTAATAAATGCTCCAATTCCCGCAAACAGAAACATAAATAAAACGGAAAATATTAAAAATAGCTTTTTTTGACACGTTTAGGTTTAACATGCTTAAATATTCCTTGTAAAATATAAAAATTGATGCATATCATTCATAAATTTGCAGTGTACATACAAATGTTGTAAAAGTTCTATCTCTTTCAAAAACATTAGAATTTGAGTTTTCAATTTCCAGAGAAATGTTTTATTAATTGTCCGCCATCCATTTATAGCTACACGGGCTTCAAAAGAAAAACATTTTACACATGTTAATAAAGATTTAAATAGAATTTTCAAGCGTAACAACACATAAAGAAACGATTTTAATAATACTGTTAAATTCTTAAGCGCTTTTTTTTTAAGAGGCACAATCACATTAGTTATTAACGGTACTGTTCTTTGTGAAGTGCAATCGTCAATACGAAGCATATTTTAATGCACTTGTATTGCACTGAATTCATTTCATTCCTAAAAGATTGAAAAAAAAGTTTTATTTTTTTAAATTATATATTGTACTTAAATTTTAGAGCTTGAAATACTTTTTAGAAATTTTTTTTTTCTAATTTTAACTTCTTGTGATACTTCTGGAAATAATAACCACTAATTTCAACTATTTTGTGCAAAATAAAACCTCTGTTGCTGTCTCTGAGATGTCATTGTCGTGTGTGCAAAGATACACAGTAAAGTATTATTGCTAAAAATCCTTTTCAACATATAATTATTTTGTATATTTGTTGCTGTCGTGTGCCAGCTTGGCTGGAATAATGGAGTACGCTGCTCCACTTTCTCATACTGAACCATATTTAAGTGGGGTCCAATTTCTTCAGTACATACATGTAAATAGGGACCCGTTTATAGGTTAGGAAACCATTCACAATCCATTCATACAAGGAAAGGACAAACACAGGATAGAAAGAGAGAGAAAGTACATCCATGCCCGAACTGGGATTCGAACCTAGGTCCTCCCTATCCGAAATCAGGCTTGCTGATCACTAGAAAAGTTGGACGGAGTTTTGTACATTTATATAATTGAAAAACATTTTTGTGTTGCAACCACCAAGCAGTAAGACCACAGTGGCTTGGTTGGTTAGGCCGTTCGTTCTCGTTATCGAAAAGTACTGAGTTCGAGTCACGGACCATTTGAAGATCTGCATGTTAGCTTGTGGTGGCTGAAGCATGTTAAATATGTGGTGGTCGAAATATCCTCCATATCAAATGATATCTCTGAAGGTGATAGGCTAAAGCTGAAAGAACATTTTATTGGACCCTTGCTTCTTAATTACGAAGACCCTCAGCTTATCAGGGGGTGTTGACCACACTGCCATAAGATTAGGGCTTTCCTGCATGGGCAGAAACCGTAATTATTGTGCCCCAAAACTTCAAAACCACATTACCTCAAATATAAATTGAAGATAGCAAATAATTAGAGAGCATGTAAATATAAAAAATTTCAAATAAGTATTGCCACATAGTTACAAAAATTATAAAAAATTAATCTCTATTAAAATTACCTGTGTAAACAGCGAAAGTAAGAGAAAAGAACACTAAATGGCATTTCAAGCTTCTTATGAGATCTCCAACGCATAGGTAATCATCTGTTATTTTGTAAAAAATTATCCCTTATTTCATTCCTATAAGTAATATTCTACTTACTAAACTTGTGTTGGATAAAGTTTATTGGTAAACTGTTACTTATTTTATTACTCATATTGATTCATTATACTTAATTATTACTTATATTGAGTAAATTTTTAAAGTTTAATTTGTTTTTTATAATGTTTTTTTTATAAATATATATATATATATATATAATTGTTATTAATACGTGTTTTAACTTTAATAAAATTATCAAAAATGTCAGATTTTATGCTCTTATTAATTCTTTTGATTGTATTAAAGTCTTCAGGAGACAAATTTGTAAAAATTACATTTCAGATTAATTATTATAAATTATATATCATAAATTCGTTTAAATATCTAAAAACATATGGCATCTGTATAACGTAAAGTTTTTCAAAATTATGTAAAAATAATTTAGGCGAAATATTAGAGAATTTGAAGTATTGTTAATCTAAGTAAATTAAGTCCTATGTAATTCTATAAGTATATTGTAAGTATATTCTAAGTATATTTGTAGAATTCTATTTATTTGTATGTATAGTTTTTCTTCATTATAAATACAGTTGTTATAGATGTAAAAAATTTTTCACACATTCTTCTAATATGCGTACCTAATAAGAAAGCAAATGCATAAGGTAAAACACCAAAAAGTTTACCAACACGAATATTTGGGAAAAGTTGAATTAGAATATATTGTAAATTCTAGGCGAAGATATATAAAATTACAACTATCGACTTGTTATTATAATATTAATAATCCAACTATTTTTGTGATTTTAAAACATTTTCAGAAATTATATTTGATTAATATGTAAATCTAATATCAAATCTGTCCGTATAAAAATCAAATCCCCGAATAAAAATTAATATTTTTAAGTTTCTTAGAAAAAACTATGAATGGTTTAAAAATAATTCTATAAGAAGAATTTACTATCTTATAAATTTAAAAATTTTAAAGTTCTTAATTTAAAAGTTATAGAGAATTTTTTTAAATAAAAAAGGGTGGTTTCTTTCGTTACAGTTGAGATCCTGAGTACGCTACTTTATCACGATTCTCATTCGTTTGAAATATCCATGACGTCAGATGACGTTTCATCTACGTCACATCCTGCTGAGACGGCATCGTAAATCCGACTTGTTGAAGGAATTTTTCTTCTTGCCTTTAAAAAGCATTCTTCGAAGGGCAGCAAACAAGGAAGTTCACCATCGAATAACTGGGAATAGTGTTGAACTTCATCTTGTTTAATAAAACGATTTCTTATATAAGTAGCAAAACATCAGTTTGAGAAGCCGTTTTCCATTATTCAAGCTATTAATGCATGGAAAAGCAAAAAAAGCGAGATGAAAAGAAATGACAAAATATCCAATTTACGGTTAGTTTAAGTCGGCCAAAACGATTTAAATTTTTAAAAATTTCAGATTTTTTTTTTTTTTTTTTTTTTTTTTTTACAAAAAATGCCTAAGCTTTCGAAGTTTTATGTACTGGTATAATTATATTAATATATATGTAATACTGAAACACTTACTTCTGGATAAAATCTTTTAGATACTCTATCTCTAGTAGTAAAATAAACAAATTATTCTAGATAAGAAAAATGGTGGAAAGAAATTTGGTTCTGTTCTTAGCAAATGGAAAATTTATAAACAGGGAGTTTTAAACAGTAAAACTCCCTGTTTGTTCAAACAGGGAGTTTTACGATTGCACACCAGGATTACCTGTGGGACTCTAGTGTGTACTACTGGGACAAAAACGAACTTTCATTCTTCTCCAGTATACAAAAGTAACAAATTAAGGGAGAAAAAATGGTTTCAAATTCGTAAGTTTTATTCGAAAGGAAGAAAGAGAGCGAGAGAAGCTGGAACTGGATAAAGTAAATCTCGAAATTGAATGAGAAGTCATGTGACTTTCTATTAAAGATGGATCCACAGAATGTTTTTTTTTCTGCCTGATTAAAGTTTTATTTTATTTATTTATTTATTCAAACACACTAACGTTGAAATCGAATTTCAACACGGTTAAGACAAACCGAAATATTGTTCGTGTTCATAAAGAATAACTAGGAAGTACTACGAAGCGGAGTTTAAATTCCAAAAAGCTCTTCAGTGAGTTTGGTGGAGTATTCACGGAATTGTTCACGTTGGAGGTCTAAAACCTGAACAAACTATTGCTGCAGAACTTTATTGTGGGCAATTGAATTAAGTGAACCTATCTTTAATCAAAAAGTATCCGGCGATTGTCAATTGAAAGGGCGTTACTCTGCAATACACTGGTCCTGCACCGAGTATTATGGTATAAGCGGTGTTGGATATCACTCTCCCATTCCTCTAGTACGCATTGCCGGTATTTTAAACAGCCAGCGCTACATCTCCGAGGTGTTGGAGCCAGTTGTCCTTCCTTATCTTCAGGGATTGCCCTTAGCCATATTTCAACAGAATAATGCGCGACCATATGTAGCACGCATTGCCCAAAGGTTCTTCATCAGTCGCCAGATTTAATTGCTTCCTTGGCCAGCTGGTTCTCCAGATTTTTCGTCTACAGAAAATATGTGGTCCATGTTTGCTCAGTGATTGACCCAGATTACATCCCCAACTGTCACACCAGATCCACTTTGACAACATGTCGAAACTGCTTGGTTTGCTGTACCCCAATAATACATCCAAAGTATCTTTGAATCCATGCCGAGGCATGTGGCAGCGGTGATCTCCAACACTGGCGGCTACTCTGGCTACAGATTTTGGCAGGAACTACTCTTCATAGAAGTCTATAAATTAAATCATTTGATACTTTCTCTCTCTCTCTCTCTCTCTCTCTTTCTACACGTTATCTACAAAATAAATTTTGTAGTTATATCTCTTGTCTCTCTTGGTGTTGCAATTTGGGTGGCCATCAATGTATGTTAGATGAATGATCAATCTACGAATACATTGTGACGGTTAAAAGAAAGTACGATACAATCAGTTGTTATTGATTTTTCATTCGGGTGATTTATAATAAAACTTTACTTTAAGATAAATAATCAAGCTGTTACACACCAAAGAAGTATGATCTGCGACATTTTACTCAAGGAATCTATTATTTATGAAAATAAAACCAAAAATCTGTTTGCAAATTACCAAGAGTTAATCAAAATAAATCACTCCCCCACAGGAATTGAAATTAAAATACTTTTAAATGTTTCAAACATGCTTGGCGAGGGAAGTCTCCGATTTTTCTCAGTGAAAGAAAGAAGAACGTCACCGGTTGAGATAATCGCTATTAAAAGAGGATCCATTTGCTAATTCTCAAATAATGAGGTACTGAAGCTAGGGAATCTTAATACTTTTATGTAAAATATACTCTTTTTTCGCTGATAAGATTTTTCATTTCCAAAGGGGTTTAAAAGCGTGCTTCTTTAACAAATTATAAAACAATATTTATTAGAGAAACACAGCTCAATAAAATGCTGAAATTAGGTGACAAATTCTTTTTCAGATTCTTAATGCCATGAGAATTTGTCAATGAAAGTAAATTATTCTGCGCAAAAGATAATCTCGTGGATTATCATATTGATATAAATTATTAGTTATAAAGCTACCGATAACTGTCTTCAAAAAAATTCCAATCAGAAAAATTGTAAAATTTGTTCAAATATTAAATGATTCTTCATTTCATAATATGGGAAACAACGAGGGATAACGTTTGATGCCTACCAATAATTATAGGGCCCTTTTTCGCACACGAGGGCTAATTCATTTGGGTCCCACTGTTTAGAGTACATTCCCAAATATTACAAACATCCAAGACCTAGGTAGGATTTGAACCCACGAATTGTTGAACTGCATATTAAAGAGCTAACCAATCAATTCCAAGGTCACTTAGTTAATGAAAGAGCATTCCGAATTTCATCAAATCCCGCTGTGAGAAATAGGCTAACGAATATACTGCCGAACTGATGGCTAGTGGTTAGCGCTCTATTCTTCGGTTCAACAATTCATGGGTGGAAATCCCACCTTGACCTTGGATGTATGTAATATTTCGGGATCGAGTTTACACCACAGATCCTAGTATAATAAGCCCTTGTGTGAGAAAATGATTATTAGGTGGCAAACGAATGTACACTGTTATCAATAGAGAAAGGCTTACTTATAAAAAGAATTCTCTTACGATTGGTTGGGTCCAGGTTCGATCAATGTCATTATTCAGTCACAGAAGAGGAAAGTTGCCCTTATTCTTACACTTCAACCAGGGTGGATGTGATTGTAAGATTTTCTTCCCTTTGCGGCAAGTGAATATAGCCCATGAAAATATAACAGAGCCTCCCTATAAAAAATTTAGTTGTGAATATTAAAATCATTTTCGGATGGACTATTATTAATCTACGTTTTCAAACTCCACGAATTGTTACTCCGTATTCATGCGTTTCCAAAAGGGAGGGAACACGGAAAACTTCCAATTATCTATCCCGACAGATGTGGAAGAAGTGAAACGTTTATATATATATATATATATATATATATATATATATATATATATATATATATATATATATATATATATATATATATATACACACTCTTAAAATAATCGAGAGGATTTCATACTCAGAAGGAGTGAAATTTCACTCTTTCATTGTCACAAAACTCAACTAATCTTTAAGATAGAAATTCACTCTTTTGAAAGATGCGGGTAAACCACTCCTTTTAAGAGGAGTAACAACATATCGTCTAAAGGGGTAAATTAGATGGAAAAAGAGTGAATTTCAATCTTCTGTAGAAGTATTGCTAATTTTTTTATATTGAAAATTTAGTGCAATAATTAAGTTTTGAATTCTTTATTTTAAGATTTTTTTTTACAATTACAATATAAAAATATGATTTCTTTAGTCAATAGTATAACAGTACAGTTGAATATGACATTTTAATAGATTTGGATAATTATAGTTTTTTTTAAATTACATACACTATTAAGTAATTTGTTCAGCCATTTATTTCATTACTTATATATATTAAGTTTTACGTGTGAGTTTAGCACTCTGAAGAAAAAATCGTCACACTACATATTTTTCAGTTTAGAGTACTATGGGCCCATAATTACAAAATTAACTTTTACAAGCATTATTAATACAACAAATTGTGAACAATTTAAAAAATACATAAATATTTTATATAAGTAAATATAATTTCTTTTGAAAAAATCCTTTATTTAAGGTATAGCTAAAAATTTATTTTTGAATATTAATAATAGGCTTTTCTGAAGTTACAGGAGGATAAAGACAAATATTTACAGATTATTCTGTTGAACAAAACTGAATTATGTTTTTGCATACAAATATTGTTTTACGATATGTTTTCTAAGTTTAGTTTAAACTGAAAAAACTTCAATGAAACTATGAATGAAATTAAAAATACATATGCAAAATAATACAAAGAAACATTCATTCAATTTTTAATACAGCCTTATTTTTCTGCAAAGAATCTGATATCTATGTACTTATATTCTGTATTAAAATTATATTCAGCGTAAAAAATATACCATCCTCAATTCTCACATGTTTATTCCATGTTATAGGACAGATTTTTGAACATCTGATAATATTCTAGGAGTATATTATGCAGGACATTTACTAAGAAAATCAGCTTCTGGATATTAAATATCAAATTCCAAATATATCTCTAATAAAGAGAATAATTATTTATTAATGGAACTTTTTATATTGTAATTTAAAGCAAGAGTAATTTGTTAAAAAAAATGGCATTCTCATTAATTAATTAAAACTTCGTAACTGAAGATAGTAAATTAATGATTATCTAGCTGTTTTTGAAAATTTTTATAAGAATGTGGCAAAAATGATGAATTATTGATATACAATAAAACAAATACAAAACAGTTTTGGATGTTTTCTTTGTTATGAAAAAGATATATCCCCTATCATAATTTACAAAATGGATTATTAAATATTAAATAAAAATATATACATGCATACAGATAATTTTGTTAATAAATGAATAATTTATTTTACAAATTACAACAGAAAAAATTTAAACTATATGATTTTGTATCACATATACTAATATTCAAATACATTGCAAATAAAATGCTCTTTTTTAAATACACGATAGAAAACTACAATGTAATGAAAGACATAAGTTATACTGCATCTTTTGAAAGTATAGATTTTAATTACTTTCTTTTTGATCATGGAATTATTATAAAAATATCAAAATAACAATAAGATCTTTCTTCTATTTTTATTTTAAAAAAATCCTTTCTCTATAAAATTTCAACTAAATTTTTTGGCATTAAAGTAATTTAAAATATATCATTCACATGCAATCAAAAAACTTGGAAATGCATGCACAGCATTTTCATACTTTACCATTAAAAATCCAAATTTACAAATTATGTAAGGAATTGTAAATTTTGGTGTGCTTAAGTCATAGTGGCATTTTTCGAAAATAATCTTGATAAAAAAAGTATAGAACTTTCATGATTATTTTAAAATTCATCCTCAAATATGCAAAAAAATACAGATTTTATATTACCAATGCTTCGTTGAAAGCAGCCAATTTTGGATACTTAGAGAAATTCTGTAATAGAATAGAACAATAGATAGTCTATTTTTCATCACAAAATGTTATTTAATTTTAGACATTTTCTCCATAAGTTCAAATATTTTTTCTCAATCAATTTTATTAGGCATTTCAAATTGTAATCATTTTATCTGAAAGGAAAAATACATACATATACACATATGTGTTTATTCAATAATATCATACATGTAAAACTATTTACGGTCAAGTGAGTAAATACTGGATATTTATTTTTAAACTATTAAATTCAAATTAAAATTTTAGAAAATTTTAAATGAATTATAAATTTACTATAAAGCTAATAAAAATTTAGTTTTAGAAAAAAAAAAAAAAAAAAAAAAAAAAAAAAGAATTTTACTTTAAAATTGATTTAAAAACATTATTAAAATTTCTTAAGCTTATTACCAAGTAATATTAATTTAATGAATAATTACCTTTCATTTTTTTTAAAACCAAAAATTTTTAATAAGAGATTTTAACTGAAAATACTGATTGGAATTTTCATGTCATTTACTCAATAACATCATACATGTAAAAACTACGTTTAAGTGAATTATAAACACTGGATACCTATTTTTTAAAACTATTAAATTTAAATTGAAAATTTTACTTCAAAATGGATTTAAAAACATTAAGCTACCGCGTACGTAAACATAACGTCTTACGTAAACATAACTTCAAACTTTTAAATAAATTTTACAAACACAATGAAATTAAAAGTTTTAGTAAAAACCATAGTTAACATTTTCTCAGTCTTCATAAAACTTATTTTGATTACATATTATACAGAATATGCCTGATCAATGCTTGTACTTAGTAAACAATCAAATCAAATGAAAAATTGTCAGTGAAATTTTAATATATAAAAGACATATTGTCATAAAATTTTAATAAATAAAACATATAATGTTGAGTTTTATTCTGCAGATTAATATTTGCTTTATTTTGTATTAACATTTAAATTATAAAGCTTTTAATTTTATTCAATGAAAAATCTTATTAGTTGGTAAAATGTTGTATTTGATATTAATCGCACTTTCAATACAGTACAATACACTATATTAAATAATATTTCTATAATATACATTGTATACATTTAAATCAAAGAGAAAATTAATATTCATATTCACGCTGTTTCGAAAATAAAATAATTTACAAATGCATTCATTATAATTTACTATTAATTTATAATGAATTAAATTTTGGCAGAAAATGGTAATTGAAATAAAAAATAAAATTTCCAAACACATTGTTATATTATTAAATACTATCAATTAATCAGAAATTTTAAATATTATAAATATTACATATGAATATGAACTCAATAGAATTCATTCATTCACACTTACAAATACCAAAGTTTATATAACGGTGAAAAATCACAAATATGAAGATTTGATTTAGTCATTCAATTAATTATAAGAAATGAAGACTTATCGTAATGTTTCAGCACTCCTTTTTGTCCATTTATATATTTTAAATATTCTAATAGCTTTTACAAAATGGAGTACTAAATTTGTCAACTTTCAGCAAAACTAAATCGAAAGCATAGAGCCACGTGATGATTTAATCCAATCAGAGTACATCACATTTGCTTTATGCCATAAATACGTCAAAAAAGAGTGAAAATCGCTTTGAATTGGGGATGGAGTGTTTGAAAGAGATCTTTTCTACCCAATTATGTAGAAAAGGATTCATTTTGTATCCTTATTGAGTACAAAATATCAATCGCTCATCGAGCGGTGAAAAATCACTCGATTTTTTTAAGAGTTTATATATATACAGAGGTGGCCGAAATTGTGGACACTTGAAAATTTGTATGTTTTTTAACTTTATATGCTTATAAAAAATGTTACGTTTCGCAAAATGCAAACTTTTATATATCATATTTTAAAGAGAATTTATTACTAAATTCAATACAAAACACAAAATTCAATCATTTGCAATATAAAAAAGTTAAACGATAATAGTTATCGATATACATTAGATAGTGATGATTTCAGTGAGTTTCAGTACTTAGTAGAGTACCTTTTGTTTTTCGTTACAGCTTCACATCGACGTTTCATTTAGCTGACAAGAGTTTTAAGCTCTTCTTTCGTTATTACATGATGCCAGGAAACAATTATAGCCTCAATTAGTTCCCTTTTATTTGATGGGAGACCTCATTCGGACAAGAGTTTTCAAACAAGTTTCTTGTACACTGCAATTACAAGTAGGAATTTTTGTACAAATTTTTAATATTTAGTCAAGAAGCAATGACATCAAATAAAAGAGTAGATTGGACACATAGAAAGAGATGTAATCTTATTGTGTTCCGAGAAAGTGGTCTTTCCTATGCTGAAATTGTAAGACAGGTGGGTGGTTTAGTGACTACATCTGGAGTCCGAAAGTTTTGTTTACGATATCAGGAGACAAATTCAATAAAAAACGAAGAAGAAAAAATCTGAAATAGGTGCAACACATTTATTGATGACTGAAGAATAAAAAGATTGTCTCAAAGATAGAAAAATGTCATCAGCGACCATCAGAAATGATCTGAATGATGCTGGTGTTTCTGTCAGTTCAAGAACAATCAGAAGAAGATTAATAGATGTTAGACTGAGAAGTAGAATTCCACGTAAAAATTAATTAATCTTAATTTTCAGCAACGAAAAAAAAAGACTACAGTTGGCAAAGGAACACATTAATTGGATAGATGATGAGTGGTCACAAGTTATGTGGAGTGATGAAATTAAGCTATCGTTATTCGGTAGTGATGGGCGAAAATATGTAAAACGTAGATTAGAAGAAGATCTACATCCTAACTGCTTTTAAGACTGTGAAAAACCCAGTTAGTGTTATGATTTGGTCATGCATGTCAGCAGATGGTATGGGTCGCCTTCATGTCATCAATGGGACTCTGAATGCCAGAAAATATATTTACAATATTCTAGAACCAAAACTTCTACTTTCCATCAGAGATCTCTTTCCCAACAATGCTTCGTTTATTTTTCAGTCGGATTCTGCTCCTTACCAAACGGCCAAATATCGAAAGAGTGATGTCGTACAAAGAGCATTAAGTTGTTGTAATGGCCAGGAAACAGTCCTGACCTCAATCCTATCGAAAATTTGTGACACCGTTTAAAAACTCTTGTCCGAACGAGGCACTCATCAAATAAAAGGTAAAAAATTGAGACAATAATTGTTTCCTGGCATAATGTAATAACGGACGAAAAGCTTAAAACTTTTGTCAGCTCAATGAAACGTCGATGTGAAGCTGTAATCAAAAATAAAAGGTATTCTTCTAAGAACTGATAACTCACTGCAATTATCACTATCTAATATATATCGATAACTATTATCATTTAACTTTTTGTATTGCAAATAATTGAATTTTGTGTTTTGTATTGAATTCAGTAATAAATTCTCTTTAAAATGATAGATAGAAGTTTGCATTTTGTGAAACGTAACGCTTTCCATAAGCATACAAAGTTTAAAATCATCAAAATTTCCAAAAGTGTCCACAATTTGGCCTCCACTGTATATATGTATATATATATATATATATATATATATATATATATATATATATATATATATTGGGTGTGTTCAAAGTAGTCCCCTCCAGCATCAATGACCTTTTGTAGACGAATTTTCCACAGATTAAATTCCTTAAGCCATTCATTTCTTCGCATAGATGAATAAAATGCATTTATAGCCACATCAATCTCTTCTTCTGAATGAAAACGACGTCCACGTAAATTCTTTTTTATATTAAAGAATAACCAAAAGTCACACATAGCTAGATCAGGTGAATACGGCGGATGTTCGATCACTTTAATTTATTTTTGTTTAAGAAACTCAACTGTTAATCCGGCTGTATGGGAAGATGCATTGTCATTGTGTCAGCATTCAGTTCTTGTAGAATTTCTAGAAGATATTTAGGGGTTTACCAGTTTGCTGTTACTGTCTTCTTTCCTTCCAACATGATGGCTTTGACAAATCCCGTACTTCTGAAGAAAACGGCATACATCACTTTTTTCAGTGCGCGTTGTTTTTCCACCATTATCGGCGTGTTAGCATCTTCAAAGACCAATACTTTGCTTTCTTGCTGTGTTGGAACATCAAAAAATGGTATCTACGTTTCATCACCTGTTACAATTTTAGAAATGATGGGGTGGCCATCGTTATTTAGAAATTTAGGTTTCTTTACTGATTCTGACACGCTCCTCTTTTTGGTGCTCAGTTAGATTATGGGAAACCCAACGGCAAACTACTTTTTTCATATGTAATTCTTCATGAGAATGATTTTGTGTATGGCTGCGGATCCAATGTTAAGTTCTTTCTGTATCATTTGATAGGTACAGCGATTATCATTCATTAACATTTTTCGTATGGCAGACACATTATCCGGGATTATTGCCGACGGCGGACTTCCTGTGTGTTGAAGAAAATTGCGACCTCTTCTAAATTCTCTAAGCCATCTGAATACATTAGCACGAGCTGAAGATTCATCACCTAATGCTAATTGCAAATGGTGAACGAATTCTTCTTGATTTAATCATGCTTTAAAATCATAGAAATCCATAGCGCGAAAATGTTCTTGCGTCAACACTATTTTCTCTTCTGTTTAAAATTTATTCTGCTCTAAACAAGTTGAAGTCAGTAAAAAATCGTCTTCTGTGTTAAAATTTTTTGCATTTTAAAAGTAAACCGTTATTTTTGTTTTGTTAATTCTCGTCTGCGCGTATCTCAAAAATCTCAGAGTAACTCCTTGTGTATATATATATATATATATATATATATATATATATATATATATATATATATATATATATATATATATATATATATATATATACATATATATATATACATACATACATACATACATACATACATACATATATATATATATATATATATATATATATATATATATATATATATATATAAATATAAACCTCGTTAGTCATGTTGAATCCATGAAATTTCGATTCGAAGAGATTTTCACTAATTTTGGTACATATTTTGAAATATATAATTGAAAGAAAATAATATGCTAAATACTCATAAAAGATACGAAAACTGTAATCACACACAAGATGATGATAAAGCAAAAATTAAGACTTCAAATGTGAAGCTGACAAAAGAATTATTTTTATTTATTTATTTATTATTTTTTTTTGTATTCTTTTCTCGCGGATGGGGGGTAAAAAATATGGATGAAAAAGGACATGACAGAGACAAAGAGAGCACTATATTTGACCCAACCGTAAGCCGTCTTGCTAAAACAATCTATAAACATGGAATCCAATGAACCTCCGCTGGTATGATTTGAACAATAGAGTTATAAATCAGGTGTCGACCTCGTCTCCCCCTATAGTTCAAAAGTAATAAGTGACTAATTGTGTTTAGTCGACAGAAATCAGTGCTTGGAATTGTATTTGGTATAACGTTACCTTTCCCAAAACTACAATATTACATACATTAGCAGGGTAGCCTAATGGTCAGGCATCGACCTTCCACCCGAAAAGGCAGAGTTTGATTTCTAATGCCACCAAATATCCATCCAGTACTTGCGATATATGTGCTCGTTAAATCTCTGAAATCGATAGTCCCGTAGTTGGTCTTTGAGCAGTTACCATGACTGTAATGGTCTGGAGAACATATCCACCCCTTTCATATCAAAGTCAAAATTGAAGGAGTGAATTCTCTGGTTGTGCCATCTATCGGAAGGATGTTAACGCAAAGACTAAGACTTTCTTTATGTTCTTGTAAAGCGAAAGACGCATTTTTCTGACTTAATTTCGCACAGTTATCGGCTAGTGAGCTTGGCTTGTCCAAGTGTCATAAGTAATAGCAATAAAAACATATATTAGCTACACAAACAAATATTGAACATCACCAATATTCACGATGTGTCACAGATTGAGAAAGGGCTCAGGGTGTCCTCCATTTAAAACGATACATCTAGAGTTGACAGGCCAAGTATTGGGGTTCTTCTAGGTCCCTGCTTCTAAAATTCCATCTAACTTGTTGAGCACAACTCAAGGTTGGGTACATTGAATCTTGCTGGTGAAAAAATAACAACACTTTGAAAAATGGTGGTTGCTAAATTTCTTAGGACTTTATTCTCATCATCAGAGAGTTTAAATCCTAAATTAACCGAAGAGCCATCGTATTCACTAAAGGTGTTCAAAGCTTGTTAAATTGGTCGTGGTCGCAATGCCATCTAAATGAAACGATATCACTGGGAGTGGCTGATTATGCATTGGAGAATCTCCTGCTTCTAAATTATGAAAATTCCCACCAAGCAGTTTTCACCTAACTGGTCAACTCTGGGCTAGGTACTGGGGAAAATAATGGTGCACTCACACAGCGATTTGAAAAGCAGTTTTTTTAAAAGAAGAAAATAAATCTGTCATTTTGGCATGATGTACTGTTGTTTTCGGTCTTGAAAGCAGCTCCCATAGGGAGCATTCAGAAAACTTCTGCTTCAACTAAGTACAAAAATGGCCCAAAATCCATTGTTCATACCATTGCAATGCCAGATTGTCTTTCTTCACTTTCCTTAAACACACTTTACTATGGAATATAAGTTACCAAGAACAGTTTTGTTGGAAATTGATTGAAATTTCGGTCTCATTGGTATAGGTGTCACTTTCTTTTTAATATAGAGTAATGAATATAACTGTAACCATATGTAAATTTTGTATTATGCAATGTCCCCTTACACGTATGCTGATGGATGTTATGTTTTGGATATACGGCCAAGTTGTTCGCTACTACTATTATGTATTAGTTTTTTATAATTTTAAAGTGTTTTAATAAATGCTATTTCCCAGTATAATTTGTGTTTATTAGAATCATTTTAGAAGAATTATATTTGTATACATCTGCGTAATTCTACTAAATTTATACGGTGCACGTCTTCACACAAACAAGTTTATTTCAAATCATTCAAAAAATGTTATTTTTCAATTGAGTTATAAACTATTTCACAAAGGAATTTTTGATAAATAAAGTGAAAATTCTCCCAATTAATCTATATCCTTTTGCAAAACTCTTAAGAATTTGAAAGTTAAATGCTGTTACTTCCAGATATTCTGGTAGGAAAATATTTGCCAATCCATTTTACATAAGCATTTTTCTTTTAGTTACAGAGCCTTAGGGTGTGAAGCACATTTTCCGATTAAGTTGTCTGCCTAAAATGAAATGCCCAGCGTTTATTTCCCAAACATGCTTGGTACTCAATTTTATCGATCCGATGAAGGGATGAAAGAGAATGCCCAGTCTGAAGTTCAAACCTGTATACTGTATCGTGGAAATATGAAGTTCTACCACTGCTCCACCGCGCTTTCTTTTAATATTATAAAATCAAATAATATATCAATACCACAAAAATATAATCTTTGAGACTTGTTCTATTTATTCATTATTATTTTATATTAAGCAATATTTCTTATATTGGATAGTAACAAATACTACTTCGAATAACAGATTCTATTGCAAGAAAAAGAAAGATTATTTTAGCCACAAAAATTAAATTAAGTGATCACGTCTTAAGATAATCCATAAAACTTAATCTTGACAGTTAGTTTTCTCGTATGTTCTTATAAAAAATTCTTCTATTAAAATTCGAAAAAACATTTTATTCCATTAGAGCATTTAAGGACAGGAAGAAAATAATAACATTTAATTAACATAAAAATTCTAAGAGCATCTTGAATAAATTCCAATGAAATGCAGTCTTTCAATAAGAGGAGAAAACGTATTAAAATTTCTTAATTAATAATTAATTAACCTTTTTTATTTTCATATCATAGAATTATAAATTAATTAGCAAAGGACAACAACGCAAATATGGATAGATAAATATTCTTTTTAAAGAGAGTTTATTTAATTGAATTTTATTTTGAGTTCGTTGTCCTGTTCTTATTATCTACTAATATGCGATCTTTATATTTCTCTTTAATCATTAAATTATTCTATAAATATTCAGTAGAAACACGATATTTTCAAAAATTATTTACTTTGCAGAATTAAATTTACGTAAACGTATAGAATTCCAGCATTTTATTATCTTACATATCGAATTTAAAAATTTAATTCAATAATTTAAAATAAGAAGAAGGATAATTGAATATCATTTTTTTCAATGAAACTCAACATACCTCTCAGCACACACACACACAAAAAATTTATATGTAAATAAATATTTTACTTAAAATATTTTTTATTATCTCAATTCAATATGTTCTCTCTTTTTATTTACTTATTTATTTACTTTTTATTTATTTACTTAGATAGTCTTAAATTGTGTGTTAAAGAGAAAAGAAACGCGTTAAAAATACTCAAAACCCTCTAAAAAATGCGAATTTAAAAACTCAAATGTTAAAAGTACTAGTAGGAAACTAATGTGAATGAAATATATATATATATATATATATATATATATATATATATATATATATATATATATATATATATATATATATATATATATATATATATATATATATATATATATATATATGTATAAATGCTGTGGAAGTTATGCTCCATTTGACAAAATTCATCATGCGGTCATACTAAAATTATACAAATATTTAATAATTATATTTACCCTAAAAGACATAGTATTTGTGTTATTTACAAAATGAGAATAAACATCCCATTATTTTGGAAAGATCAACTCAGTTTATCTTTGCCTCCTTTCACACTTTAATTATCACCTCCGATCAGTCTCGTCTAACGACATTGTTCTTCTTCACTTGTAAATACAAAGCAAGTAAATGATGGAGATTACTGCCATTCAACGTCTATCCTGATATGTTGATATATATGTGTGTGTGTGTGTGTGTGTGTCTGTGAGTGTGTGTGTGTGTCTGTGAGTGTGTGTGTGTGTCTGTGAGTGTGTGTGTGTGTCTGTGAGTGTGTGTGTGTGTCTGTGAGTGTGTGTGTGAGAGAGTGTGTGTGTGAGTGTGTGTGTCTGTGTGTATGAGAGAGTGTGTGTGTGAGTGTGTGTGTTATTGAAGGTAATGCCTTTCATATGGTTTGGCAAAGATGTTAATCAATTAATCAATAGGTGCAAGGTCCGGAGAATACAGTGGATGCTGAGGATCTCCCATTCGAGCTCTTGGAGTGCGGCTTTGACGACTTGTGCAACATGGGTCCTGGGGTTGTCATGAAGGAGTTTGGTTTGACCATGTCGATCAGGTCTCAGTCGAATAGCCTCATTCACGCCGTGTAACTTGGAAATGTAGAGCTCCTTGTTGACTGAGACATTTTTTCGAGCATTTCCCAGTGCACCAAGAGGTCATTAAAAACTGGCTCGACAACTTCTTTGACACCAGATCAGGTGATTTTTGGCGGGACTGCATCAAAAAAATGGGTCGAGAAATGGGAAGAGGTTTATTAGTAAACCGCTTATTGTTTATCAGCATTGTTTTAATTTCTAACCCGCAACGGCTAATACATAATTGGTCAACTTATTGATATAATTATTGTTATTTGCTTAAATAAAAGACTGGTAAAAATGCTATGAACTTATTCTTCAACCTAATTCTTTAACAAAGTGAAGGAAAAGGGATTCAATTCGTTAGCAGTTTGGGGGCATTTCAGACTGGAGGTTAGTAGAAGCAGTTGTCTCTGTAGCAGCACAGACGACCTTTTCCCGGTTAGTAGAAGCAGTTGTCTCTGTAGCAGCAAAGACGACCTTTTCCCGGTTAGGTTGAAAATCGAGATGGATTTGGATGATAAAAGCAGGTCATTCAGATTCAACGCCCCTTCAAGTCTATTCCTCATTTCATCAATCGTAGTGGATAAAAGAGGCCGATCTCTTAGTAAGTCATGAACGGATGTTTTCAATTAGTGAGAGTTCTGGAGACCATGCACTGCAGAACAATCGAATGCCGTCCTTATTGAGAAAGACCAGAACACGGTGTGCAACATGAGCTTTTGCTTTATATTGTTGAAAGATGACATTTCATAAGTTTCGTAGAAGAACCAAAATCATTGGTTTAAAATTTCAGGAATGCACTCCTCAATTTGAACTCAATCCAAATTAGAGATGTATCCAAATTAGAATATATAAGATAAAAGAGAGATATATAATCCAAACTAGAGTATACCAAGTGACTAAGCATACCGACACGGTAGATGAAGAGACCTATGACGATATCATGCGCTATTAAGCATTCTCCTCGGACCCTCCAGACACGTATACGGGCATCGGAAGACTAAAAGCAAAACTGGAATTCTCCTGAAAAGATGATATTGATCCACTCCTATATCCATCTTTGTCGTTGGGAACACCAGAGAAGCTTCTGCCTGTAAACAATATTTTAAAGGAAAGTAGTAGTAATGACCATCGTACTTACAATCCAGATTGGTCCAAACATCCTTGCACAGAGGGCTGTCTTTGCACTAGTTATAGGACAACGCTCTTCAGAAAGAAAATCCCCAAATTTGGACCCAGACACTGTTAAGCAATGGAAGAGTGCTATTGTTCATTAGCCTTTTGAGTTGGCAGCTTTAATACGCTTCCCGTTAAGATCATCAAAGTGAAGCAACATTATTATCGGGCAGTGATTACGAAGGGGATCACGTACCCTCCTATAATGGGTTTACGGAACTCCGTGGGTTGGGGGCGTGTCTACGTTAGTATGTGACATACAAAGTCCTTTCACTGGTTTTGCGTCGATGTTGAGAGAAGTGTGGTAGCTCAAGTGTGATCTTGTGTGTGTGTGTGTGCATGCACATTTGGCTTGGTAAATGCTTGGTAGTTTTTCCTAATTTTGTTCAATTGTTACACGTGAATATGGTCTGTTATTTTGTTATCTTTCCTCATGGAAGACAATTATCTGGTGAACGTTAAAATGCCTAATAACAGCTTAGGCTACGATAAGGTTGTCGTCACACTCAGAATTCACCAAGGCTTGGTGGTGGCCGGACAGCTTCTTCTAGCATAAGTACCAGGGTATAAGTAAATATCATAAGTAAGTACAAGTACCGCAACCAGTACCACATAAGTAAGTACAATCTCAGTTGTTAAGCAACAAGAGATGGCTTTTGCATTTCTGCTATCTCCCTGTGCGGATATCGTGATGGATGATTGGGCATTTTCTGGCTATTCTCCTTTTTGATGTGTGGATATATATAGCTCACAATCTATAAAAAGTTCACCCAAAAAGTAATTTACATGGTGTGTATTTAAATGTCTCAAATGTTCCTTGTCAGAAGTGATGAATTAAATATACAGTATATAGAAAATAAGCTAATAATAAAAGTATTTAACCAAAGAAAATTATAAAACATAATCAACTATGTCATTATATTTTCCAAGGCAAATGTTAAATATTTCGTTTTCCAAAACCTTTTTACTTTCTAATGAGTTTATATACCACACACTCTGGAAGAATTTTATTAAAATAATTAAAATCTTACCAATTTAGTTTTAGGACTTGGAAGAAGTATAAGCCAACTTTTACTAACATAAAATATCCACTAGTGTAGAAAAAATTATACAACCCTCTTAATTTCTATAAAACATTTTTTTTCAATAACCTTTCACTAATATATATTTTATAATTTCTTTTTCTGATTACTCTAAGCTCTTCATCATATTGTTTTTTTTTTTTTTTTTTTTTTTTAGTTAAGAATTTAAGTAGATTGTTTAATGTGCAATTTTGAAATAATTCGCTTAAGTTTATTATTTCCAATTTAATAACATTTGATATTATGTTAATTTTATGTTTAGAAGCAGAAATATGCAAAATAAAGTTTATTTTCATTCTTAAATTTCTCATCACAAATAATTATATTAAATTTATTTATAAAATAAATAAAAAAAATGTTATCAAATTAATGAATCTTTAAATAATTTTTTTTATAATTAATACTTTAAATATATATATATATATATATATATATATATATATATATATATATATATATATATATATATATATATATATAAAGACGCAACATGAGGAACAATAAATCTTGTAAGTCTGAAAATTATTCACAAGAATAAAGCAATATACTATACAAAGAATAGGAAGAAAATAATATAGGGACCACATGTTCATCATATTCAGTATGCTGGTGCAACAACAACAAATTCTATTATATAAGCCTGTACCAGGAAAATGAAAGTAATTAAAAGGTGATAATTGAAAAATATTTGAATTTTCTGTTCACATTTGGAAATTCTGTGACTTGACTACATTATGCAGATGGAAATGGATTTTTTATCTGTGCACATTATTTGATTTCATTGTCGTAATAATGTGGTAAAAATCGTAATAATGTAGACTCCTTCTGGAAAGTTCTGCTATAAATGTTCATGAATGCTCCTCTCTGTACACATGCGCATGTGAGTTAAGAAAGTTTATAGAGTTTATTTATGTATTGCCATGAAAATCTTGAACTGAACAAAACTAATTTAATACGGAAAAAGCAGATCGCTTATACGAGGATTTTTAAAAACGGCAGACAGACATTATCATACGATAAGCAAAAAGATAATTATAAAGATAATATACATCAGTAAACGTTTTTGTTCCATTGTAAATGAAAAGTTTTTCAGTACGAACGCAAATATACCAAGCAAACCCAAACTAATTTCTCTCGGAAATGATCTCTTTTCATAGAAAATATATGGAATTTCAGTAGAACCTTATGTGACATTACTAAATGTTTTTTTAACAAATTAAAAAATACGTGCTTCAGTGCTGAAGAGAAGTAAGTCCAATTACATTAAGTCAGTTTGTGTATCCATCTAACTTAACTGTCTTCAAATTCTTAAGGATTTAATCTGTTATTTTACTGTCGGGAACTGGTTATTTTCTGGTCGGGATGCTGTAATTTTAATGTCTTGAGCTAGTTACTCTATGGTCTCTTTTGTTAAGGCCCTATTTTTTAAATTACGCTGATCATTTTGTATATTTTTGGATTATGGTAGCACATCCACTATATAAAGATGTTATCAATTCTGACCTGCGTCAGACGTCGGAACTTGATGATCTCATAGCCAAATTTCTGGAAATTCGAAAATATATCAGTAAAAGTTCTAAAAAATTAAGTTATATTCTTCTTAAATTACTTAAAATTTATATTAAAAATTAAACATTTAATTTCCAATGTAGAACTTTTTTTACTTTATAAATAACTAATAATGAAGGTTTTTGTTCATTTATGAAAGAAATTAAAATAATTACATAAAGATATATATTCTAAGTTAACACTTAACATTAAATACTACAAAATGCTTACCATAAAATACTAGCATTTAACGTTCAATCGCATAATTATTTCATGTTAAAATGTTAAGTCATTTCTGTAACTCAGTTGACATTCATTTTTGAAAGAAACGCATTGAAAGTAATATCGACTAGCTCAAAAGCTAGGACTTTAATCAAATAACCTCTGAAAATGTAATCCTTAAGAATTCTCAACAATTTTTAATGATGATTTGAAAGCTGTTTGAAGAAAAATTGCTTAGGCCGTCCTTCCATTTAGCGTAATTCGAGCTCCTCAATTCCAAATTCGAGTGTAGATATCTGCAGTGGTTTGGAATCCATGTTAAGCTGCAGGATTCAATTGAACTAATTTTCGTAGGAAACTATTATAAAATTGCAGATTAATCAAACCAAAATTTTTAATAAGAACAACTTAATTAGGTGATTTATTCAAATAATGAAAAATTCTCGTAAGGTATCCGCCTACGTTGAAAGTAGATTTTCAACTACATGTGTCAATTTTTTTTATTCGCGAGTTTTCTACGCAGAACTTTCAAGTTTCTAAAACAGTTTTTCGTTTTACTGCACATCAAATAGAAATTAAGTTTCAGAATTTTTTAAAAACATCTTTTAAAAAACGGAACAAGAATTTGCTTTAACCGGAAATGGTAAAGAAATGGGATATTTTTCTTTTTTACTATATTTTTATTTTTTTTTTCTATATTTTGCTTATTGATAGCCATAACTATGAAGCCATTATTTCGCCTTATATATTTGGATACAAGTGATATCATTATCACTATCAATAGCGAAACTTTCACTTTAAAGGCAATTTTCTCCTCACTACGTTTTTCGCCAAATCTCCAAATCCTTCCACCTATTACCACGATAACTAAAATAATAATGAAGATATTTGTACGAAACTTGGCCTACATGTTTTAAATGCTTATATCTATGAAATGAAGCAAAACTATGAAATGAAACAACGATATAAAATGAAGCAAGAGCTTTACATTTACAGTTATATTTAGAAAAAAAAACGTTCAGTAAAATTTCTTAAATTATCCGCGTATTGCTGTTTATTTTTAACCATATTTTCTTTATCACTCAATATTATTCTCAGATTTTACTTCACTTAAAAGAAGAATGTTACATAAACCTTATTTCCGAATCAAATAAGAAATAATAAATTACAATTTTTTTGTAGAGCATTAGCTTTTTTTTTTTTTTTTTTTTTTTTTTTTTTTGAGAATTTCACTAAAATTTGCCAGAAAATAACCATTTTCACAAAAAGTACGTTATATGTAATTACATTAAAATTTTAGGTATTTTCATAATTTTACATCATCATCTATCTAAGAACAAAATTAAAAAGATTTAAAACTAAATTTTGAAAAAGAGTTGGTTCAAATGTTTTGGCAAATACATTAATCCAAATATTTAAAGAATTTGCTTAGAAGTAGGCAATAATTCATAATCATATTCAATATCATTTTTACAAAAATTACAGTTTTAAAGATATGTTTGCTCTGTATAAATTATTTTTAATTAAATATTCATTTAAAATTTAATTCCTGATATTTACACTTTATGAATCAAAATGTTAAAAATAATTTTGTAAGAAAACATTGCGTTTAATTAATAAAATGAAGTATTCGTTCTCGTGTTAATTAATCAAAATAAATTTCTGAGTGTAACGCTTTGTACTCTTAAAATAATTAATTTGTAACAAAAACTTAAAAAAAAATTTCGAGTGAAGACTAATTATAGTGTCTTTATTAATAACCAGGAATTGGAAACTAATTAACGAACAATACCACTTAAATATCTATCCATTCATATTTGCTTTTTCCATGTCAAAAATTATAATTGAATTTCCTATTACGTAAACTCGTTATCTGTCCTTAATTATCTAATAAACCCTTTGCCATTTACTGTTAATTATTAAAGTACTGAATGTGTGTGGTAGTAAGAATAGAACCAATGTTTTGATAAAATTAAAAGTTATCAAAACTCACTTCATTTCATTATAGATATCTGGTATTAAAATAAAATTATATCACTGAGAGGTTTTTTTTTTTTTTTGTATTACATCAGAACATTTTTAATTTCCTTAAATTGTGAGGAAAAACAGTCGCCAATTATGCATTTTTATTAAACGAGACATTTACGGCAATTAATTTCGACAAACATCCTTTTTTGCTAACCAGTGCACTTTATTCCTCAATAATGACTTATTAGCATATAAGAGATTATATATTAACGTTACTTTAACGTGAATGAAGATTTCATTTTTGTGTATATAAATATTTAACATTAATTTATGAATAAAAGATTTTAGATGGCTCTAAAAATCATAAAATTGCCATTGTTTTATACTTCTGTACCTTTTTCCGCGTAATTAACTCGCTACTACCTATTAAAAATATTGTTTTACTCTATTATCATTTTAATTAAGTGTATAAACAAAGAAATAAGTTTTACAAGAATAATTCACATAAATTAATTCTGTTTTGCAGTTCTAAAAATAACAAAAGCTATGTAAAAAAATATTTTAAATCAATTCTTACTTAGGTAATTAGTTATTGTAAATACATTTACAGTTAATTCCCTCATATCAACAAAGAAAAATGTTTTTCTTCCATATAAAACTAAAATTTATTAATTAAATTTAATTATTGCTATAACATTTGAAACAAGCTGTATTAACATCAAGTATTATCCATTACAAGTCTAAAAAATGTATTTGAACTTGAGTAAATAAATAAAAAGTATTTTATTAATAATTGAAAATTTGAGCAAGATATATATAAGGAGAGTGTGAGCTCTCTCGCTCTCTCTCTCTAATAATAAGAATTGAATAAAACCGCCATCGCGTTTAGAACTGTACGTTTCTCATATAATGATTTAACTAGTAAATGTATAGTAAATTTGTGGGTTTGGTGTAGAATCGGGTTTTGGCGATGAACTTTAATATCTGATAATCATGGTAACCCTAACTTTGTATAGTTTTTTTTATAGCTTCCATCTTGTTAGTCACATCTTGACACTTAGCTTGGCGTCATAAAAATCGCCAAAGAATCAAGAGGAACGCAATTATAAACTTTTACCAATTTGATATTATTTAAACTGAGTTTACGAAAGTAATAAAAAAATCGGACCAATTATACTCGCTTGAAATCTTATGTAAACTAGATTTTTGATAGAGAAAAAATAATTTTGAATAAATATTTTTAAGAACATTAAATTTTAAATTTGTAGCTTTATAAATGTACATAATCAAAAATTTGGATAAAAAAATTCTGTGAAATTATTGTTTTTATTTATTTGAAGTTGCTACTAATTTGAGTGAGTTTAAATTGAATTTTTAAACAGACCAAGATTTTAAATAAATGTTTTAATTTTATTTACAGTTGATAGAAATTTAGCCTAATATATAAGAAAAGAAAGTGATACCAAGTGACAGACTTTTCTCATATAATAGTTAAAACTAAGATCTCTGAACTGGGTCTTCCTACGAAATGATATTATAAAAATTTTCTGTTGCAAGTTTATGAATAGGATCATCAACACAATCAACATTTTCAAAAGATCATCTGGTTTTTGTACTTGTAAATATTATAATGGATTTTTCTTGCTTTCTTTGATTAAAACATTGACCAAAAATCGCATGAAGTGGGGTGTATTTTCCTAATAGTTTAATGAATATAAATATTGGAAAGAATATTCCATGACTATATTCTTTTCATGACTATAGACATCTGATTTTGCTCATGAAATATTTTAATGCACGCTTTTTTGCTCCCTTTATATTAAACCAAAAACAAAATATTGCGTGGTAAATAAATAGCTTCAAATGGTATATTTTTCCTATTACATAAAACCATAGACAGTGAAAATGAATAATATGTAATGACAGAGAAAATATTTTGTTACATAGAATATTTTCTAATAGTTAAATTTCGCATAATGGTATTTATATTTCATAAAAAGGGAAAAAATACGTAATATGTGTCATCTAAGTTAGAGTGATTAATTTAAAGAAGATATTAATATATAATGTATTATATTTATAAATGTTTGTTAATATTTTTACCTGGTTCATTAATCTAATTTTGAAAATACTGTTATGAAGTTACGTTATATTTTACCTTAAATGATTTCATTAATCCAAATTTTTTTTTCTATTAAAGATTAAACTACATTGTGAAAAAGAAAATTTGGAAAACATTGAAACACAAGTAAGGATAAATAAATCAACAAGGTGAGGGTGAGAGTAAGACTATGTTCTAAGAAAACTCCGATAGATGGCACCACCAGATGATCCATTTTCTCAATTTTCGCATTAATCTGTAAGGAAAAGAAATTTCATCTAAGCCCTTACACCCATGGTAACTGCTCAACGACCGCCCACAGGACTATTTATTCCACACATTAAACGAGCACGTGTATCGCATGTACCCGGTGGGTGTGTTTGGCGGAATTGGAAATTGAATCCCACCCTTCTGGATGGAAGGCCGATGTCTTAACCACTAAGCTACCACAGATCTAAAGTAAGGCCGCGGTGGCCTGGTTGGTTAGGGCGTCGTTCTCATTATCGGAAGATAGTAAGTTCGAATCCCTGTTTAACTGAAGATCCGTCATATTCACTAATAGCAGCAAGGGTACGTTAAAACTGGACATGCTTGCAAAATCCTCCAAGTGAACTGATACTTCTGGTGGTCGCAGACCAAGTATTGGAAGTTCTCTGCTTGACCCTTGCTTCAAAATTACGAAGACTCCACCTGGCAGCATTTGGAATCGAACGGAAAACCGATGCATTAACCCTGATGCTACCACGGTTCCTTGTTTAATATTTTCTTGTGGTATAAGTATCAGAGTAATTTTTTATAAAAATTATTTTGGAAATGAAGATAAATTGAGATTCATATTCTAAATTAGAATTCATACTTTTTAGAGTGTGTTCGATAAATCTAGCATTTGATTAACATTATGTTAATCAAATGCTAGATTTATCGAACACACTCTAACGAACTCTATCGAACACGCTCTACACGAACACACTCTCACTTTATGGATCACGGATTCGATTCCCACTTTGAACATGGATACTTTCAATAGATTCTTCAATCGAATCAGTGATTCAGAGCAAAAAGGACTTCTAGAAAGAAAACTTAACAAAACTCATAACATAATTTTATAAATGAATTTCAAATTTAAATTCATTCAATTTTAAATTAGTATATTTATTATTACATAGATTATATTAAAACAGATGTTAAATTATTTACTTAAGACTAAAAGTTAAAAAATACAAATTTTCTAATTTTTTCCAGAAAAAAAACATGTAGTTATGTAATATTTATATTAATTTTATAAGTTATGATTTTATTTTGAAAACATTTTATTTTGCTCCGAATGCTTTCTCACTCTTTATCTATAAAAATCAGAATCTATAAAAATTAATAATAACATTTTTTAAAAAAAATATTTAAATCAAGTAGAAAAATTATAAGAACATAAAAAGTAAAAACAAAACCTCTTTAATTCTTTATTTGGATTCTCAAATTCTGTCAAAAATTAAAGGAATTTGTAGAAAGAATTTTGACAAAAGAAAACATACTTTATACAAAGGGGCATATTGGAAACAAAACGTATTTATAAATATTGTTCCACTTGATTAAAATCGATGCAAAATCATATACGTGATATTAATCTCATACAATTTTTTTTAAAGGTTGAGAAAATAAATGTTAACAAATGACAAAAAGGTACCTTTGCTGTATATCCTCATCCGGATATTAAAAGAAGTGCACTAATACGGAAAAGTCGCTCAAAGTAAAACGCAAAGATAAGAAAACTGCACTTTACTTTGCCTCTCTCATCTTACGTTGTCTCTCTAAGACAATATTTGTTTTGGAAATGATTAAAATATCAACTGAGTCACTTTCATTTCAAGAGTGTTGGAAGAGAATTAATTTGGCTTATTTTATGAGCACACATTATAATACTGAGAAATTATGAAAGTTTTTTTTTTTTTATTTTTGAGGGGAAAAAAAAAAAGAAATTTATGCAGCAGTGACAAAAGAAAGCAAAAAATCATAATTTAATTATCATCTTCAAGATTAAGTACTTTCAAAATTGCAACAAAAGTAAATAAATTAAAAATTTAATATATCGTTTATTAATACGTTAACAAAAACTCACGCAGAACTATAAAAATGAAAAGAACATTTTAAATATAAAGAATGTAAATTAACGAAGAAAAGAATCTGAGAATGAATTAGAATTTTCTAGGTATAACTACGCTTGCATTAAAAAAGTATTATGCAAATTCCCAGTATGGGAGCCGCGATTACTATTAATATATTTAATTTAAATTTTCTTATTAAATTTATGAAACACTTTATATGAAAAATGTGTTAACTGACAGTTCTTTGAAAAATGTTGTTACAAAGATACATATAACAGTATATTTTATATTTCCTTAGCCTTGTGGGTGTGAAAAATTTCAACTTATATAAATATTATTATAAATTTTCATTTTAATAACAGAGAATTAATAAAACACATACAACTGAATTTTATAAAATTATTTTAAATTAAACACTGACAAATTCTAAAAAAATCATTTATGGCTTTTAGTTACTTTCCTGGTGCAAGCATTTAATTCATTTTACGTCACTAAATGTGAACGATATGTATTAAATGATAACTACTGGACAATAATTTTTTTAAACTCTTTTAAAAATACATTATTTTGTTTGTAATTAAACGAAAATTCAAGAATAAAGTTACCAAACAAGTCTATATGCTTACGTCTGAATGTTATTCTGTACAGAATATTCTACTTCTTTTAAGAAAACATTGTTGAAATTTAAAAAACGTGGACGAGTCAATACAGTGTCTCAGTATATATATATATATATATATATATATATATATATATATATATATATATATATATATATATATATATATATATATATATATATATATATATATATATATTATCAAAATTCCATTTTACGAGTTATTTACAAACTCGTAAAATGGAATTTTGATTTAATATTTTACTGCACAAGCATATGGAAAGCATAAACAAAATAAAAAGCATGATTTAACGATTAAACTAATTATAATTTACAGACATTAATCACAAAGCACTCTCTTTTATAATAATATAGGGAGTTCTGCTTACGATTCATCAGCCACACAAAGACAAGTTCTTTTAAATCTCTCTCTCCCCCTACATTGGTAATCCCTAAAAATAAACAGTTGGGTAGTAGTGCCATCTGCAGGCATTAATAGTTACTGCCGAAATTTTTACTTTTACTACTTTGAAATAAAAATAATTTTTCAGAGAAAAATTAATGTAAAAGTGAATTTTTACATTTAGTGTTATTTAGTGAATGAAATAATTTTTTCAGCTTATTTTACAATTTATCAAAATATAGATTCGATAATATAAGATAAATCAATACAAATGCTACTTCCTCATATTGCTATTATATTAAATGAATAGTTCAAAATGATGGAATAAAATAAAACGTATCCCCATACACACATTTATTATGTCACAATCTATTTTATCTTCTCCAAAGTACTCCCTTCCGACTCCAATAGTGTTTTACCTGGGTTTCTTTAAAGTCACAATAAAAAAAAAAAATTAAAATCGCCTCGAAATCCTTAAAATTTTTGAGCAAATTTTCCTTTATGAAATTATATGATGCTGAATTATGAAGGGATTCCAAGCGATAACCACAACGAAGCAATTTAAACCGTAAGAATAAGAAATAGTCACAATGTAATACATCAAGAGAATACGCTATTTTTGGGGACGTATTTATAGAATGTTTTTCCAAGTATTGTGATGAATGACTGCGCTTTGAAAAAGCTCCATTTCACTTCGTTTTGAACGTATTTTTTCATGTAGACACCTCAAAATCTCGAATTATAATCTATACTGACTGTTTGGCTTGATGGTTGAAATTCATAATACACAACAACATGGAAAACAATCAAGATTATCTTTATCTTTAAATTATTTTAACGTTACCCTTCTAGCTTTGTTTCACATTTCAAACACTATGCATTGATTAATAAACAGCTGTAGTCTCTAAAGTACATATATACATATTACAGACATACATTTATGTCATGTAATTTTTATAAATGCTAAAAATAAATGCATAAAAAAATGCAACTAAATTGAATTAATCGCCAGATTAAATTTTCATACGTGGCTTTTAAAAATATTTTAGTTTTTTTACTTAGAAACATGATAAAATCATGAAATGAAATAAAATCATGAAATGAAACTAATATACATTTTTATGATAATGTTTTAAGTTATTGTTTCAGATAATTGTTGAATAATATTTCACTTGAGCATATTGCGTCATGCATGCGCGTGCGCGATGGAATGACGTTAAGCCGTCATTAAACTGGTATTTAAAACGCTGCATCTTGCTGCCACCGGTAGTCTTCGTATGGTGGCCAGGTATTCCGTTCGTGACTATTATGATATGTACTTGGTGTAAGGCCGATGTAATAGAATTGCTTTTGGTTCCAGCATGATGGGGCTCCGGCGCATTTCTGGAATTCATGGAATGCCACTGGAACAGATTTGAGGATCCGGTTCTATGTCCGCCAGATCTTACACCGTTGGAATTTTCCTATGAGGTCATCTAAAGGAGCTGGTGAATCGAGACGTAGTACCAACACTAATGGACTTAGTTGCTCATCTGCACGCAGCGTATACTTTGGTGGACCCCGCAATGCAGCAACTGTGATGACAGCCATTCGACGGCGAGCTGAAGCCTGCCTCGAGATTCAAGGCGAACACTTTGAACATCTGTTTTAAATTGTGCATATATGGCTGTTGATATGTTCAACAAAGGTTTTTTCCTTGAACCGGAAGTGACGTCATAGTTTGTTTTTCGTATTTTTTCTCGTAAAATATGGATCGTACAGGAACGCTTCTTTGGGCAGTTTTTATGTACTCCCAACGAGGAATCTAACTGTGCAGAGTTTATACGGTCGTTAAAATGTGTAGATATCTTATTTAAATTATTTTTCATAATAAGATATCCAATTTGCTGCGTTTCTTTCCTAAAATACTGCAAACTGGATATCAAGTTTAGAAAATATCAATCCTGAAGATGTGTTGCGTGAAAAAATTGACAAACTTTAACATATGAGATTTCAGAAGACTTCTCTCTTATTTCCATTACACAGGCTTATGCAGGATAATTTGTCATGAAAGGATAGCAATGGGCAGATTCCTTTTGCAGTGGCGCAAAAGGCATCATAATTGAATTCTGGAGCAGTGGAAAATGTCAAGTGGAAAATCCCAATGAATGGAATGCATGTTTTTGCTATCTTAAAGGGTTGTAAAGTGATTATCAGGGGAACGATGTCTACTAAACAGAGTCATTCGATAATTATTTGGGAATGTTTCTAATTGTTTAAATCTGACTCTTGAACTTTAATTTAGAGATCCTTAGGATCGGTGTATCTTTCAAATATTTTTTCAACAGTTGCAAAGAAATTATTTTTTATTTTTCTTCAACACACTATATTTAGCTTCTATGTCTGATATTAAGACTATAGCTTAATTTTGATTAAGATGATTAAAATCGGACTAAAATATCAATTTTAACTCTCTGAAATACATTTCGAATTCGAGTACATGTCAAAACCACTTGACTAAAATCCGAAAGTGGACTGCTCATAGCGCTACAGCATGAATGGGAGACAGTTTCGCAAATAATTTACCAGAGTTTAATCGATAGATATCCAAAAATAGCTCTGTAATTTAATCAAAATGTGTTTTAAGTTTCTTTTAGTTGTACGATTGGTTTCTTTCAAACCAATTGTCTAAAATATGAGTGGGATTAAAAAAAAAAAAAGCAAGTGGTTGCGTACAAAGTGAAGTCTAAATTCTCATTCTTTAATTTTAAAATTACCCAATTAGATATAACTGACTTATTTCACTAACTTATGTCTAATGTCTGGAAGATTTCAGCATCCCAATCACAAAACAAATTAGAAAGGAAATTAAATTCAACTTGTCAGGCACACCAAATGGAATTACAATTTCTACTGGCGATATGCCTTACAGCAGATTATCTTTCCCAATGTTGATAAAGACGAACAGAGTACATGAATTTTTAGTTTACCTAATAAATATAAGTTTGCATTATTATATAAGGTAGTAATATTAGTAGCCTTCTCATAGTGCCCCCTGTTTAAATTAAGCTGTAACTTTTTGCTTTATAAGTAATCCTCCTTGATGAAGAAACAAAGTTGAAGATTTAGCAAAGCTGAATCTCTCATGTCACAACCCGACTCTTCTCTGCCTCTGCGTAACATCAAAAGAATCATTCTTAGCAAATGCAAGAATAATAGAGCCAGCTTGAATAGTGGTTCAGCTGCGGGTTAGAGGTGTAAGGTCTTCCCCATTAAAAGTAATCCGCACTTCCCATCTACGATCTGTTGTAATTGCTTTCTTTCGTTTATTTACTGGAATTGATTACTTGCAGAAGCAATTACATCTTATTGTGGTCGAAAATTTGGTTTGTTTTCCTCTGTGCCTCCAGGAAATTAAGGATGGGTCTCAGGCGTTGCCCATTGTTTTCAAATTTCATGAAAACAATTGTACGGAAGTTAATTTTTGTTTTTTTTTTATGCTTCATCATTTTTTTATTTAGCAATTCGTCAATTAATGGCAATGACGCTAAATACAAGCTTCGGATATAAAGAAACATTAATATATTCTATACATTGTATTGGGACATTTTGCCAGATACCCAGAAATCTAAGAGTCACATATTTTAAAGCATTGCTGTAATACATTATTGCCAATAAATGGGAAAGCGTACTTTGTAGGCTCCGATGACACCCCGTAAATAAACAACAATGTAATATTAGGTTGTTAGGAAAGTAATTTCGTTTTTCTTGGAAATGAAAAACGTATAGCTGATAAATATTGTATTCTATTGCATATTGTCCATGCCAGTCCAATAAGATTTACCATCTTCCTGGTAGTAGCACAATTCCACATTTATAAAGTGGTTGGTTTTTGCCAGCACGAAACCGATCCAGGTGAGAAAAACGAAATTACTTTCTGAACAACCCAATAGAACATCATTTTTGTCCTTAGCTTCTGGAGGAACTGAAATTTTAGTTCAAGGTTAATCAATTTACTTCCCACTGTTTCATTTTCTTAAATCATCATGCAACAAAAACTATGTAAGGAAATGAAGCAGTTTTAATTCCTTTATTGAGTCAAGTTCTTACGAAGAGTCAATAACTTTGATTCATTACTCTAGTCCCAAAATTTCTTCATTCAATACAATTGCCGCAATAGGTGTGAAGAGAATATTTCATGAAAAAAATATATATTTCAGTTGAGAGAATTGTATTGATTCCCAGGCTATATATATAAGAGTAACCTATTACAAAACGCAGATGGAAAATACTATAGGACGGGAAAAAACCATTTCAAATTTTCACAGCAGTTTACTCCTTCCTAATCCATTATATAACAGAAAAATGATAATAAAATATAAATCTTCAAGGAAAATTTGTCGTAAATTTATTAAACATATTTAAATGATTTTTTTTCCCAGTTCTTCCATTCGTTTGTTCCATAGAGAACTATCAAATTTTTTAAGTTAAGATATCCGCATCATGTTTTCTACATCTTCCCAAAGTCATCTTTAACATAAATCAACTGTAATGCCCCTGGGAGTTTCGAGTAGTCATTTCAGAAGTTTCAAGAAATCTAATCAGGCAATAATGTGTTCTGTTCTCAGCGCGGAACATCATTTAAAGCTCTTGGGGAAGAAACTGAAAATTAATTATTGCGAATAAGCATTTCACCATTAATCATCCGGGCATTCATTACGCTTTAACATTTCTGAAACTAATTCAGTGTTTCTCCCTAAGAAGTGATTTTTTTTTTTTTTTCTGAAACGACATTTAGTTCAATTAAGTGGAGGCGGATTACATGATTGTGAACTAAAGAGAATTTAAGTAGAAATTTTGTAACAAGAACAAATTACATATAATTCTTTTTTTCGGAAACTCAGTGGAAATAACGTTTATTTATTTTCAGCCTTATTAGACACACGTGTATATTACATATAAGAATTAGGAAGAATTTTAAAAGTATTTATGAACAAAAAGTTTTTGTTTAAATTCCATTATATTTTTTAAATTTATATATATATAATCATTTATCAATATAATACTTCATTTATAAATAAAAAATAAATAAAAATCCTATTAACATAACAGCTTAAAATTATTAAAGTTTCTAACTAAAGTGAAATTTTTGTAATTCCTTTACTTTTTGCAAAATAATATTTAATACAAGATTTGAAACTGTTAAAAATAGAAAAATCATCTTAATCCGACTATTAGGGGATTCAGGCGGTCTAAATTAATGAAATTAAAGATGTCAAAAAATAATCTATAAATTGAGCTTAAATGAATAAACAAACTACTGTACACTGTAGCGAGCAAAGGCGAAGATCAGAATAGCGCATGTGCGCTAAAATATACCGCCCACCTTTTCCCTTCTGATTATATTATTGTTGTTTAACATTTGATGGAGTGGATAGCATCCCTAATATCAAAGCAATAGGTCCCAGGTCCGAATCCTGGTTCGGGTATGGATGTTTTTCTCTCTTTGTATTTGTCTTTCTTCATCCTTTCGTTTTCGAGGTGAAGATGGTACACCCACTGGCTGTCCCACTCTATGAGATGCCTTCACTTCGCCCATTATAGAGCTGAATAGGTCAAAAGCCTAAGGCAGCCGGGCATAAAAAAAATGTTTACCATTTGATTTGAGGGAGTGTTCTCAAAGAGACAGCGCACCAGATGTGAGTTTGAGGAGGCGTCCGCAAACCATATTGTCATGTTTGGTAATTTGAACGTCGTGAACAACACACTCTTTAAAAATTTGTTCTTTTCAACAAATTGAATTAATTTAAAATCTTATCGTCATCAGTTGCCTTGCTTCTTCGCTGGGTGACACTACAACAAAGTAAAAATATATCTTGAGTTTAAGAGAATTAAATGCAAAACAGCATGAGTGAAATTAAAGTATAGTTTGCACATACATTATTACGAACTATAATTAATGTAATTTTCATCTGATATTACAACAGTCATTTTTGAAAAACTACTTTGATCATGATGGTTAGGCTCAACTCTACTAACCACATCTGACACTGTTTGGAAGACACTGCTTTTGTTGTCTGACTTTAGTGGTTATTTCTTGAACAATTTATTGATGGATATGGCTCAAATGTACTGCTTCGCTCCTTCAAGATCAACAACACTTCAGTTCCATTAAAAGTACATTATTGTGCTAGGTCGCCATTTATTTATACAGTGTGTGCATCTAAATTAATATCCTGATTAAGCGAAGTTCGATTTGATATGATTTATAAAAATTATATATTAAAAATTCATATATTTTACTGACAATAAATCGTATGGAAATATATCTCTGAGTCATTAATTTTTTGTGGAAATATTTTTATTAAACTTGAAAATAAACGTCAATACAACTGATAAAAATTAAACTTTTAACACAATATATGATATTACTTATCATATGAATCATTACTTATCAATCATACAATATATGATATTACTTTTAATACAATATATGTGATATTACTAATTATAAAAATTATATTCTATACTGTATAATGTATTTTATATATTTAACCCAAACTGACTTTCGTTTTCGCAAAATTCAGTTTACTTTTCTACATTTTTTTAAATGATTCAATGGAAGAGTGATAAATAACTATCAGTAACAGAATAAAATGGTGGCATTATTCCTTGAAATTCAACAAAATAAACAAATTTATATTTTAGTTACATTGATTCGTCTGCATTCTATAATTTGAAACAAAATTCAAAATGCGTTTAATATAATTTTTACTATGTTATTAACTATAGTCATATTTCTGATGAATATTACATATGAAGTAAAAGTTCAAAATTTAATATTTGTATTTTCTTAGGGTTTCTAAATTTAGAGCTTTTCTTGAGAAATAGCTCGAATTAAAAGGGTATTCTAAGATTATGAAAGAATAAAATTGTTGCCTTAGAAATTGTTGGAAATTTTCCCCTTTCCGGAGAAAATATTTAGATTTTAGGACTTTTAATTTGATTAATACTGTTAATAAATCTTTTTGATACAATCACACAAACTTGCAAATAATACATCAAATAATTTGCAAAATTGCAAATGCTACAAAACGGGATTTTAAAAAAAATTCATAATTTCGATTTAAGAAATTTATTTCAGTTACAAGTGATTATCAAGAAAAACCTGCTTTTAGTTATTTCATTTTTATATTAATAATTCAATTATATTGGTACGGATGTCAATCGCATTCACTTGTGGAAAAAACGAGCTTTTATTCTATATAAGCATATAAGCATTTTGCATATAAGCATTTTTTCTATATAAGCATTTTGCATGATTCCAGCCATGCATATTTAGTCTATAGAATATTATTATAATAATAAATGAAATGAGAATTTTAAATGTTATGAAAATTATTACAATTCGTACATAGATTTATACATCTGCGCATATGTTATCTTTATGAAAAATATTTAATATAAGCTTCATTTCGAGAATAGTTAGTACTTTTACAATAAGGTCTAATATAAATGGAGTTATTTCCTTCTATTTGTTAATAACTATATTAGAGCTTGTAATTTAAAATTAGAAATGTTCTTAATTTGCAAAATATTATGTTAAAAATTATTTTTTAATCATGTAAATCTAAACTAGTATATTATTGTTAGCAATTACAATATTGGGTGTCTTAGATTATTATGCAAATTTTAGATGTGCTTTTGAAGTCATAAAATTTAATTATGAAATCTGTATAAACATTTATAAAATACGTTATAAAAATATAATATAAAAATAAGTTATTAAAATATTTCTTTTGGTGACTGAATTTTGTCATATTTTATTAAATACCATATATATATATATATATATATATATATATATATATATATATATATGTGTGTGTGTGTGTGTGTGTGTGTGTTATTGTTTAATAGCAGTGAAGGCTTAGGTGATAGTGGAGATTAGTATCAAATATAAAGCAAAATAATGTGATAATATTCTATTTTTTTTTTTTCATAACATTTATATTACTGTTAATAAACAATGAAACTGTTATTAAACAATGAAAGGTAAGTAGTCTTTTGAAAATTATTGTTATTTACTAGTTTTTTATTTTTTATTTATTTTATTTTTTATTTTTATTTTATTTTATTTTTATTAGACTAACTGGCAATTACTGATCAATTGAATGAAATATTTTGAATTTTCGTCGTTATCATATTCAGCGTTTGTTATATTCAAGTGAATATAGTCATGAGACTATATAATTAAAAAAATATATTTCTGCAAAATTGATTTACTTTGTTTTATATTTCCTTTCTTAATATATTTATAATTCAAAAAGTAAACAAATATTATGTAATATAAAACTTAATAGGTTAAATTTTTTTAAATGAATCTGCAACAAAGTGAAGAAGTAATTTTTTTCATACATTAAACATTTATACAATCTTTTAGGTTATAAGACATATTCTTTAAGTTATTGCTTGAACTGATAGCTTTTTGGAAAGAAGTAGTCCAGCTATATTTAAAATAGAAATTATATTATAATGCCTTCTCTAGCAAACTGCTTAACTCTACCACCGAGCAGAAAGATTTTTCCAATAACGGACACGTTTCAAGCACATTACAGCAGGAAAGACCTTATTCCAACGCATTATTTATCAAGACAGGTAAGCGTTTTTTGTCCGGAGAAGATTTATAATAGCTACACTACTCTGGAACATTTTCTTCATAAATATTTCGTGCAGTCACGCATAGTTCTTTCGCACCACTTTTTGGGACATGTTTTGGAGAAAATATCTTGTGACTAAATATAGCTGAATTTCGATTTCTTTCATACATAACATGATTCTTGTATAGTTTAAATTATTATCATCATTAGAAGAGCTTAACACTAATTACAAACTATAAAAGAAAATTGAACGTTTGTTTTTCTTAATTAAAAAAGCAAACGATTTTCATATTTTTTTTATATGCAGTGTTTTTAATTTGCTGAATATGGCAATTATAATAATTTTTTTTAATTTTTTAATTCTTAATAAAAGCACAAATATTGTAACAAATGTCTGACACACATTTTGATGTCTGTGTGATTAATAGAATCATTAAAAATAGAAAAGTTATTTTGTTTTTATGATCAATGCAAACGAGAAACATGAAGACAGAAAAAAAAAAAAGAATTTTTACAATTTAACAATTAAACAAAGATTTTTTATTCAAAACAGAAAAACTATTTATAGTGAAAAATAAATTACCCATAAGTACTTTTGTTCTCTAAAAGTATACATGAATCATTCTTTAACTATATGTTGCAAATATGCTAATATTTTCATAATTTTAATTCAATTAATGAAAATGAAACAAACATTTTACAGAAATCATGTATATATAAATATAGATATATAAATACCAAATATATATATATATTTAATATTTCTACTTATTCTATGTACTGTGCGTTCAAAACAAATACTTTTGTATTCAGAATATTGTTTTGTTCCAAAGATATCTACACTTGCCAGCAAAAGTTAGCTTACATATGCAGAGTAAACATTCTACAAAGAATAAATTTACATTAAAATGTCAATATTGATTCTATTTTTCTATAAAGCTTTTCTTTAACAATTCCTTACATAACAGTAACAATTTCAGAAAAATAACACGCATTGTTTAAAAGTAATAATAATAATAATTAAAAACTACCCAAAAAGTTATCAGAAAAAAGTTTGCGTACAGTTAAAAATTAAAAAGATCTTTGCAAATTATCTTAATTTTTTAGCTTCCGTGAGCTTGTATGAAGTGAAATATTGCCTGAATTTATTTTTTACTACTTATTCATTTTAACTCTGATTGTAATATAATAAATAGAATAAGAAACATTGTTTTGTTAATATGATTCATTAGTACTTGCAAACAAGTAAACTTAAAATGGGTTCTAAGAAAAAGAGATGGTTCCGGGCTTAAAGAAAATCTTCTTAAGACAAAGGAATGAAAGAAAAATTCTTTGAGCAATTGGATAGATAGTTGGGAAAACTCATTCTTCTATCCAAAGAGTAATCTACAGTTAAAAGTCATCGAAATCTGTTATCTTAATGCCTCGGAGTAATCGACCATCTAAGCTGACTTTACGAGAAAAAATATGCAACCTGAAATCCTTACGTTTAAATCCAAAAATTACTGCATCTCAAATAGCACTTGGTATTAGAGGAAGGTTTAAAAATCCCTTCATGAAAATACTATTAAAAAAGTTCTTAAGATATCTGGCTATCACAACCATGTTGCTCGTAGAAAGCCGTGAATTTAAACTGCCAATAAGCAAAACTGTTTAAATTTTGCCAGTAAGTATGTTAATAAACCTTCTGAGTTTTATGCAAAAGGTAATATTCTCTGATGAAAGCAAGTTTTGTATCTTTGACATCAAAGGGTGTAAACTGGGTATGGAGAAAACAAGATCTGACTTTTGAAAAGCAAAATTTTGTCTCCACAGTTAAACGCGGTGGAGGTGTCGTAATGATTAGGGGGTGCATGGCACCAAGAAGTGGAGATGATCGATTAACTTTTATAGACTCCCCATTAGATCATATGAGATATCTAAATATATTAAAAGAAAATTTAAAGCAGAGTGCATAAGATTTGAACTTTGGCCATGATTTTGGTTTCAACAGAAGAATGATCCAAAATACACTGCCCACAAAGTAACACTCCGGCATTTGCACAATATCAATTATCAATTGTATACTCCTCTACAGTCACCAGACTTAAACTCCATCTAGCATTTAGGGTACTTATTGGAAGGCAACATTCGCAGTATAACATTATATCGAAAGATATGCTAAAAATAGTAATTATGATGGAATGGATTAATATTTCATCTTCAAAAACCACCAGGCTAATTCCATTTATGCTTAAATGATAAGAATAGGTTCGTAAACATAAAAGTTTTCCAACCAGACATTAAAGTTTAATTGACAGTCCATGGAAGCTATTTTGAAAGACTTTGCTCATCTGTGCGCAAAATTTTTCTGACTGCTTTTTATATAATTTTTAATAATTATTATAATTATTTTGAAATAATGTGTGTTATCTTTCTGAAATTGTTGCTAATTTTTCAGGAATTGTTAAGGAAAAGCATTATATAAAAATTGAATTAATGTTGACACTATAAAGTACTTTTATTCTCAGTAGAATGTTTACTGTGCGTTTGTAAGCAGACTTTTTATGGCAAGTGTAGATATATGGAACTTGTAGAATCAACGAAATATTTTTTTTCCCGGTCTTATATGACGTTTGGAATAGTACAATAATCTGACTCTAATGATATAATATAAATAGTTTGAATTTTTCAAATATGCATTTCAGAAAAAGAAATTATATTTTTTACTAAAAACAAATTTATTTATTTATTCAAATTGTATTTAAAAGTTTGCAGCAAATTTTATTGAAACGTAAAAACTTACAACAAGCATCGATTTCCAATAAGTTTTATTTTAAATGTCATAAAATTAATTTGATTTATTTAAATGACAAAATGATTAATACCACAAAATTTCGTGATGTAGAATATTGAAGTATATTTTCGGATAATTTTTTGTATTTCATTTTAAAATGTGAACTACTTTTGATACTAATTAATGAGACCGTTGCATTTATATTTATTTTTGTTTCGCATTCTGTAATTTACCAGTGTTTACGAATTAAAGTTGTTTACTTAAGATAATGAAAGGACATTGGTGACTTATGTATATTAATTTAATTAAGAAAGTGATGTAGTATTAAAAATATTCTCAGACAAATAAATTTTTGAGCATTCAAGCATTTTGCATTTTACTATAATAGACTGAGTGAAAAAAAGAGCTTAGATAATTGACTCATAAATTTTAAAAAATGCACTTTTGTGATATTTTAATTTTTTAACGTGTTCTGTTTATTTGTGAAATCTTATTCCCAACTAAATGGAACTCTATAAAAATGGATTCGCTTAGAAAAAAAAATAATTTTATAAAGTTTCAATCAAATTTTTCTTAAAATTATAGTTAATTAAAATTATAGAAAATAATTCTTAAAATGGGATATTTTTTTTTCAATTTTTTTCCTTTTTCTGAAAACAAAAATTCCATATATGCAACTGTTACCATTCAGTTTAGCTTAACTGATATTTCAAAGGCTTCAGCTTGGTAGTTTTCAAATAAACAGTTCATGCATTCTCTTCTAAAATTACCTCCGCCTTTCAGTTGAAAAGCTCGAAAGTTCGATTCTCCCTTCAGGCAAAAATGTAACTGCTCAAAACTTTCTTTGATATGTATGGAACGGATCAAATTTGTTTAATGAGCAGAAATGGTCGTAAACCAACAAAAAAAATTTTGTCTGGAGTAGTTACAGTATATATTATTCAGAAAGAAAATACTTTTCTTAAAACTATTATTGAATCTAGAATAATATTACAAGTACTGCTTTCGAATTCATTTATTTACGAAATTTCATGAAAATGTTTCTCGTATATTTTTCTTTCAAAAACGTGTTATTCTTTTTTTTATTTACAATACAAAAACATGAATTTGAATTACATTACTCACATATACTATAATAAATCATTCACATATATTCTATATGCTATTAAGAAAGGATACACCATACTTTTCAGATATTTCATGTTATTTGGCGATATATTTTTTCAAATATCTTCATAAAAACTTATTATTAAGGAAGGATAGACTATATTTTTCTCATAATTCATGTTCATTGAAGCTATAATTTCTCAAATATCTTCATGAAAATATTATATTTATTTTTAAAAAAAAAGTTTATGTGCAATCATTTTTAGGTTTTCTAAAATTTTTATTGTTATTCGTATTTTTATGAATGTTATTTAAACATTAAAAACTAATTGTTTGGGTATCTAAAACAATGCTCTCTATCAGCATTTACGAACTAAAATAATTTTGTTCACTACAGACCTTTTTTTTTTTAAAATTAAGATAGAAAAAAATAATTTTGGACTTTAAAACCTGACGTTTTATACCGAGGAAATGAACATACCTCGTTTTCTTATTCAGTTGTATCTGAATTTGCTAAATTTTAAGGAGCCATTCTAAGAAAATATAAGATAATGTTCATCTACTCGTTTCATGGCTAAGTGAACTTTATGGTATCATTTCACAATTTTTATATATATATATATATATATATATATATATATATATATATATATATATATATATATATATATATATATATATATATATATATATATATATATATATATATGCAGCCACCATGGTAGCTTAATGGTTAGGGTATCGTCATTCCATCCAGAAGGGCGCGGGGTTCAATTTTCCCAATTCCGCCAAACATCCACCGAATACATGTGATACACGTGCTCGTTAAATCTGCGGAATCAAAAGTCCTGTGGTCTGTCCTTGAGCAGTTACCATGGGTATAATGGTCAGGAGAAAAGTTCGCCCTCCTTTAGAACATTGTCAAGATTGTGGGAGTTTATTCTTTGGTAGTGCCATCTATCTAAGTAATTTAGAGCAAAGTCGTACTTTCACTTTTGTGGTACTCTGGTTAAACAAAGGACGCTTCTATTGATTTAAATTCGCTCAACCAACGGCATAGCGAGCTTTACTTGTCCACACAAGTGTTCTAAATAATAACAATAACCTTTTAGGCAAGTATATTACACAAGTATTTGTTTATTAAAAGGGAATTATCACTTCTCTAGATTTTCTGGTTTAAAAAAGCAAATATAAGTGTATATTTTCGATTTTAACTGTAAATTCTTTAATACTTATTCCTGTTTCATTTTTAAATCGAAATGTATCTCTTTAAATTTAGATGCTTCTGTAACTTTCCATTATAAATGGAAATGGAATTTTTTATATGGAAAGTGAACTTATCCAAATATTTTAAAATCATATTTTATTTTTTATCAAAAATGAATATTTTTATATATTGGCTATATCATAATTTTATATATTGGCAATATTGATTAGTATTTAGCTAACAATAATTAATTACTTTTCCTGAAAATAACTTTGGTATTAATCTTATTTAATTAATTAATCATGAAATTATTTATAAAATTTGGTAAATTCTATAAATACAATGGAAAACTAAGGAATTAATAACAAGTATGATATTTAATTTAATTGTTACATTTTTGAAAAAAATAACAAGTTTTATAGCACTAACTATATATAGAATCAAAAAGAATTAAAATCATTAAACAAATATTGAAGTTTTTGAGGAAAAATATATAAAAATAGTTTAAATTTTTAAAATACTTTTTTTAGAGAGTTTATTTGAATCAGAACTTAAGCTTGCCGGAAGTCCGGTTTTTCAGAAAAAATCCTAGAATCTCGTCTAGTTTACTTCAATTCCCGATAAAAATTAGATTTGTTGTTGTTGTTACTTATGATACTTGCACAAGCCAAAATTGCTCTGCCGACAGCTATGCGTATTTATGTTAGGAGGGTGCGTCTTTCGCTTGACCTGAGCACCATGAAAATATAAGTGCGACTTTGCTAAGACTCTTCTGATAGGTGGCGTCACCAAAATATCCACTCCCTCAATTTTGACATTGATCTGGGGAGGGGGATTTTCTCCAGACCATTACACCCAAGGCTCAACGACCGACCACAGGACTTTCGATTAACAGATTTAACAAGCACGTATATCGCATGTAATCTGTGGGTATTTGGAAGAATTAGGAACTGAACCCCGCCCTTGTATGGAAGGACGATGCCCTAACCAATAGGCTACCACAGCTCTAAAGCTTGTTTTCTAGATTGCGCAACCTACGCAACTGTCTAATCCCTTCTTCCACCCTGTCATCCTATTGTTGCAACAGAAACTGTTTTCCTCGATCCCTTTTCAAAGATTATGCAGTAGAAGATGGAAATCTTCTACTGCATAATCTTCCAATGGACTGTAATTAGCTCCAGAATTGTTCAACCAGATGTATTTTCTCTGTATTACAAATTTTTACTGTCTTTACTCTGTAAATATTCTTGTTTTTAATAATTTTGTCATTTGGGGACAGTCAGCAGGGTCTGGGAAGTGCCCCTCCCGTATACCAAGCTGCTGCGTTTGGGACTCGTGACTTCAGTCGGTGGCGGCAACCCTCCAGCGGCGTCTCTTTTCTTTCCTTTCTTCCTTCCAGAAAATTCCACCCAAACTGGTTCTTGAATTAGGCACAAGGGACCTCGCTGGTGTATGCAGCTCTAAAGTAAGGCCGCAGTCAGCTGGTTGGTTAGGGCGTTTTTCTCATTATCAAAAGGTGATGAGTTCGAATCCCTGTTTATCTGAATATCCGTCGTGTTGACTAATGGCTGCTGGAGCATGTTAAAACTGGGCATGGTCACAATGTCCTCCAAGTGAAATGATACTTCTGGGGTAGCACGCCAAATATTGGAAGTCTTCTGCTTAGTCCTTGCTTTAAAATTATGAAGACTCCAGCTGGCTGATTCAATCAAATACGTAGATTCCAACTTAGGGATAAGTACATGGAAGAGTGCTAGTGCAACAACAATTACCCAAAAGTTAGATTTAGTTTTATAAATGAACAAAAAAGTGTGGAAATAATTAACTTATAAGTATTGTAAAGTAAAACTTATATGGAAAGTGATAACCACAGAAGAATGATGGTCTGCTAATATGTAATATTTTCGTCGTATCATCTTGACAATTGTAACAGGAGCGAAATTATCTTTGCTAAGGATTGGTTGCAGTTAAACTGGGAACAGTAGAAGCAAGAAGAGACTACCAAAAATATGATTATTTCAAGTGAAGAAAAATGACTCAGGCTGTTTTTGAATTCATGGATAATCAGCAGCTCCCTATCTGATCAACATTGTTGAGTATACTTTCTATTTACATGGGGCATCAACAACTGTGGTGAGTATTTTTTTGATGAACAAAGCACTGACTGATAATAAAGGTTTGTGGGAGGAATCTGTTGTTGTTACTAATCCCAGATGGTCCAATTCCAATTATAGACCAACTCCACAAATCCATAAACAGCCAGGAAATCCAAAAAGCATAAGGGCTTTGAAAAAGCCTCTTCCAAATCAAAATTCATGCAGCTCAAGATATGCTCAAGCGACGCCTGTTCAGCTTTACATTTTGTGCACAGACTAAAAGTTTTGACCATGCTCATATTTGAGGACCCTTAGGTGACCTCTCGTGAAATACAAGTCTGTTGGCTTCTAGTTTTTTCAGAAAGCAAGGCACCAGCAGGGCTAAGGTAAAGGAGTCAGCTTGTGAATATTTTTACAAGGTTAAAACCAAAAAAATTTCCAAAAAATGTTCTGACTAGTGCTAAGCAGTCCATTTAAATATTTTTCAAATTTTTATTCCTCATTCAGTGCTTCGTCTTTCTTAAGTAACTCGTAAGCAATAACGTGTAGGAAATAAGATATTAAAATTATTTCCTTGTTATTTATTTTTGCCCTGGTTTAAACTTATAATTAATAACTATTTATTCGTAGCACATATACTACAATCTAAAACACTCTAAAAACTCCCCAAGGGTATGTGCCCTGAATGCCCGCTTCGTTGGGAAAAGGAATATTCAGATGTCCCGATTGAACATCTCAGAAATTTAGCAAACCTAATCAGAACCAACATGAATATTCAAAATTAGATTTTAAAATTTATTAATTAATCGATGTTCAATATTGATAAATTCAATTCGGAATAGCATAATAATCAATTTTTCCAATGAGAGAGCAAGAACATTTAAATGACACTTCACTGTGAGCCCTAGCGAACTCAGATTTCGTAGATACATAAGAGTTATAGTAGTAATATGGGGAAAACATTAGGAAAACTTTTAACTATAAATATAAAAAATAAAAATAATTAAATTTCAGACTCTTTAGAAGTATGCTCAAACCCAAATAAAAAAATTAACATTGCAATATATGGCGAACTGATCCTTAAGTTGAAATAAAGAGATAATTTTATATTGTTATGAGTTTTCTTCTTAGCGATAAAATGCAGAAATGAAAAAAATGTTTCTTCTAAACAATTTATTTTCAGCTCCGACAGTCACGAATTGGCTTCGATTGAAGATAAAAGTATATGAAATGGTTTCCATCGCCAATCTACAAGACTAGTTAGATGACATCTAAACTGAAAATTTTCTTCCAAAAAATGTTCTCAGTATTAATATATTCTTCCTTTATATAGTGTCAAATAAATTTGAAAGCTTTAATTTAATCATGGAATTTTGTGTGTTTCTGTTCATTTTGTTACTGCTTGATGCAGTTCTTTTTCGCTAAGTGGGAAATTGAAAGAAGGCATCAGTTCAATATTGACTTTAAAATTTTGTTTAAATAAATCTTTTATTATGGAATGAGAAGAACAAATTTAGAAATTTATATGCGAGAGGGGGGGCACATACATAATAAAATTCATTTCTATTCAGAAATTGAAATGAGCAGGGCAAGTGAATATAATTAATGGCGACCGAGCCATTAAGAGGATCTTCAAAGTCAAACCATCGGGAAACTAAGAAAGGTTAAGATCAAGGATTCAATCAAGGAATTTTTTCAAATCTGCATTGATACCGATTTGAGATTTTTTAAAAATTAAAACTTGAAGGGTCTATTCAGAGAAAGGGACACCTGGAACTTGGCTCTGCGGAAGGTCTGAGCCATCCTGGGGTTGACGTGCCAAGGAATGATTATATTACTAAAAGAAGTATTCTGATATTAATACAATGTTTTGATTCCCTCATACTTGACATAAATTTAATTTTCCCTATGCAGTATAATTTCTAAATTTAATTTATTTGCTGTTGCTAATAAAAAAATCAACTGCTTCCATCCTAAATATTATGCGAATACTTTTAGCAAAAAATATTTAACTGGAAAAAATTAATCTTCATTTAAATTCTAATCCAGAAAAATTTTCGAAGTTCTTGTTGATTTTACAAATAATTTTGGGATTTTAATATGACGTTTAATGTGGAAAAATTTACAAAATGATTCTTTTTCAGTTGTTCAGAAATTCTAAGATAAACATTATAAAAACATGATGGAGTTAAAAGTGATAGATGCAATGAAAGGTACCAATCCTATTTATATCAAAAAATATCCATTGTAAAATAACAAATCAACGTAAAAGTCACAAAACTGTTACTGCTACTAATCCCAAATTGTCTAGCAAAGCTAGCCAAACTATTGAATTTATGGAGACTGTCCAACAAAGATAAGCAATCTCTATCAATAATCTATAAAATGTCTAAAAATAATTGAGGATCCTGAAGAACCTCATCTTCTTTAAAATCCTGGAAAACTAAAACAGGGTCCGAGGTCACCTTATTAGCCCTACACCATTGGCTTTCATGGATGATCTTCTGTGCCTACAGGAAAATGACATGGCTACGAAGCTTTGTGCACAATAAGCTTGACACAACTTTTACTCAGGTTGAAATCAAATGATTGCATGGCAACTCATTTAAACAACTGAAAGATTTTATAATAAATTTACCTTTGTCATCACAGTAATCATTTTTCATTTGTGTCATTCAATAACTTTCTGAATAATTTATGCTCATGATTAATTTTGTTGCCACTACTTCACGGAACTTTCTTTTTCATGGTGCCTTAAAAGTTATAAATAACTTGCGCAGTTTTTTTTTTCTTCGCTGCCAATCGATGTATTTTCGTGAAACCTCCTGAATCGCAATCGTATACAAACAAATAAACAAAGTGGCGTGCCGAGAACATGGGCAAAATTTGCAAGCAGTCATCGCGTCCATTATTCACGTGGTACAAATGAGATAAAACAATGATAAAGTGCTTATGAGCGTTCGCTATGACACGCACGCGCGCTTACGAATCGCGTGCTGCGTGAGAATCCGTCCGTATTCGCTCCTTGTTTTTTTTCTTCTGAAGTTTCGTTGAGTCAATTCATCTATTATTAAAGCACGTAAGAGTAGAAAGCGGGAGATGTTTCATTTCAGAAATATATCTTTGATTCCCAGGAGAATAATATTTTTTATAAGAAATTCCAAATACATTCCGAACAAATATCAGGCGGAAAAAATATCGGGAAGTAAAGGAAATAAATATCTTTAGATTCCTTCTGAAGATATTTAGTTCCAAAGAACACCAACTTGGAAACAACATTATCCAGTCTGCACATTTTTAAAGCAGTATTAAGGAGTTTGTGATGCGTGTTGAATATTAAAGGATACTCAAGGACTCAATTAGTTTTATATAACATCTCGCTTTTTAATTGCTATCCAATTTAAATGCAAATTAAAATAATTCAAGTTTACTTTTGGTATTATTGTACTGCATCTCTCACATTATACCTTTTTAACAGATTCAATAAAGAAAATATGTTAACACAATACTTTATTAAAATAAAGCAATTATGAGTAAAAGAAAACTATGATAAGTAAAGCAATTAGCGAACAACATTTCACAACTAATGTTTTAGCAATTTATCCATATTATATTTTCGAATTAAAAGAAAGTTTCAATTGTGAATTGTAGTTGATAGTTACTGAAAGTTACTGAGATAAAAACAGATACAAAAAAGAAATTAAGAAGTGTTTGAGGCAAAATTTTTGACGAACAACAATGTATGATAATTTTTTATTTCCTGGTACTAAATTCTTTTTAATAAGCTGTTGGTGAGTAAATAAGGGATTGAAGACTTTATAGCAATGGAGTAACTAAAATGCTTAACGAAAATATTTTGTGAACCTTTTTCTACAATGCACTTATAATTTATATTAGTAAATCATTGGTGATGAATAAAGATTTTTTTTAATTTTATAACAATGATGAATTAATAAAATGTATCAACTGTTTTATCAAATGGTACATACAGTTCATCTTAATATACACTGCTGGCCACCGTAACTGAAACACCCTGAAGGAAACCTGAAATAACATAAAATTTACAACGTACAGTAGAGGTGAGATATGCAAATGATTAGAATTTCAGCGCAGACGCATGTCACAAACACCTGTGGCACCACTTCAAAGCATTATTTAATGCTTGGAGGTTTCGATGGTTTCAAGCTCTGCAATTGTGTTTTTCTTGTAGTTTTTCAAAAAAAAAAATCAATTATGCCTCGTACAAAACAGAGATCATTTTTGATCAAGTTTCTGAGTTCAAAAGAGGAAGGATATTGGCTTACGAGATTCTAGATTAACTTTCAGGGAAATTGGTAGTTATATTCGGCGAAATCAAACAACAGTAATGCGGATATGTGATCGTTGGATGCAAGAGGGAGGGACGGACCGAAGTGTTACGATTGCATCCACCTCAGTCCACCACTTCACGTGATGAAAGGGAAATTATGCGCATAGCAGTGATGGATCGCTCAACCATAGCACAGCACGTTCAGTCTGTAACGCATCATCCAGTGTCTGAGCGTACCATTTGAGGCCGTTTACCGCAGAGTGATCTGACCGCAAGATGTTCATTGGTTCCTCTACTCTTGGTGCAGAACCACAGACGTCTCCACCACCAATTGTGCGATTAAAGTAGGATGTGGACGGCAGAATGGAATGAAATTATTTTTACTGACTAATCACGCTTCTGTTTGCAACACCACGATGGTCACATTCGAGTCTGGAGACACACCATGAAGAGAGAATGCTGAACAGCTGCGTTATACACCACTACAGCTTGTCCTACATCGGATATTATGGTATTGAGTAGTATTAGATATCACTCTCAGACTCCTCTAGTACGCATTGTCGGTACTTTAAACAGCCAGCGCTACATTTCCCAGGAGTTAAGCCAGTTGTCCTTTCTTACCTTCAGAGCTTTCCCACAGCTATGTTTCAACAGGATAATGTGCGACCACACGCTGCTCGCATTATCCAAGGTTTCTTCGTCAATCTCCAGGTTGAAGTGCTTCCCTGGTCGGCTCGCTCTCTAGATATTTTGCCTATGGAAAACATGTGGTTGATGATTACTCAACGACTGACCCAGGTTACATCCCCAGCTGCCACACCAGATCAACTATGGTAAAGTGCGGAAGCTGCTTTGTCTGCTTAACTCCAAGAATGCACCCAAAGTGTCTTTGAATCCATGCCGAGGCTGTGGCAGCATTGGTCTCCAACAATGGCGACTACTCTGGCTACTGATTTTGGCAGGAACCACATTTCATAGAAGTCTATAAATTTAAACATTTGGTACTGGGCCAACAAGTTGTCTACAAGATAAATTTTGTTGTGATATCTCTTGTATTTCTTTGTGTTTCAGTTTGAGTGGCCAGAGGTGCACAACTGAATAAATTAGTAACTGAAAGTTCTATTTCGAGAAAAAAAGTACTGTTATTAATTTTTTAAACCAACGTTACCTAATTTGAAGGATATCTTGAAGAATTAAGCAATAAAGGAAATATAGTTAATGATCTTCATGTATTAGGTAATTTTTTTTGTAAAATAATTTACATTTGTGGACAGTTCCGTTAGCAATTTCTGTGAAAATGTATGCCTCCTAGTGTTGAAATTCAACGCTAAAGTTTGCAGTTTAGTACCAAGTAATGTTTCATAATTTTTAGCGCATATAATTTTAACTGTATGCTTAAAAGATTAGAATGTTAAAAAAAATTAAATTTTTAATCCATTGTTTCAATGAAAATGTAAGCTTTTTTGAAATTTTAGTATTAATTTTAACTAAATTTTTAAGTATAATTAATTTTATTTGAATAGCAGAGTTTCTCTTAGAATGCAAAATCAATAACTTCGCACTATCAATGAATTGCAGAAATGTATGTTAAATCTTTTAAAGAAAAAGTTGGTACACATTGTTTAACTTAAGCTTTAATTGAAATTAAAAGAATCTTGAAGTGAAACTTTAACCACGAGGAAGAAGAATATATGAGATTCATTGCGTTATCATTAGAAATCACAGCAATTTGCTCAAGAGCCATTTTTTCAGCTAAACGGTGCTAATTTATTTTCAACCATACTATCAAAGAAGTGGAATGCATAATTCTTCCCATGACCAATAAACTCCAAAATTAAAGATGCAAATAACTTATAAAGATATTAAGCTGAGCATCCATCACTTTGTTGTATTTTCTGGCTGGAAGTCCTTTTTTTTATTATATTCTATAATCCCCCCCCCATATTGACGAATTGAGATGCCCTAACGTAGGACTTGAAGGAAACCGGTTTCGAAAAGCGAAAGCGAGGGGAGGAGAGAAGGGACTTGTCGGCGCCAGAGAAAAGGAGAAAAAAAAAAGGCTGCAAGACTTCGACTTAAAAAAAAAAAAAGGAGCCCTGTGAGTGTGTGATTCCAGCTTGACGCTTTAGTGGATTCGAGTGGCAGGAAAATTGAAATTTCCGGTTAATAAAAGCCTACATATTTTAAATATAATTAAAGTTTGAAGAAGAAGAAGAAAAAGGCCAATGTAGTTTTATTCCGAAGAAACTGAAATTACGATCCAGATGAAGGAAGCCTCCTCGTACTAGCTATAAGCATGTTTTTGGAAGCCCTCTAAATAGGCCGGCCTAGTCACTGTTTGTACGTAAGTTGATGTTTTTTAAAATGTTCTTCCAGCCAAGTGTGGTACCACCTATTTTATAACTTTAAGTAATAATACGAGTATAACTTTAAACAATTTAGTATCATTATGAACTCCACGTGAATGCTGAATCGTGTTGGTAGCAAAGTTGTAATCTTGATATAATATAAGTGATTTATAAATAATTGAGTTATATGTGTTTAAATAGTTTTGTTACTTTATAAGTGAATAAACAGAAATTTCTAATTATTAAAACAAAGCCAGTTTCTGCTTCTATTTTTCAGGATTGGATCTGGGTAGAAAAATAAATAAAATAATAAATACACAACGCAATTAAAAAAAATAATACCTTATTATAATTTAAAATATCATTTATAATTGTTATTCAATAACAGTAGTCATATACACAACAACGTTCAGCTGATTTTAGGCATATTTGCCAATTCTGTTCTATACTGAAATACTGAGACATTTCTAAAGGGCACAGGATTTCATTAACGACTTGTGTCATATTTATATAATATAGTATATATTATGTCCTAAATTTGCATTAAAGATGGCGCAACTCGCTTCTAATATCACTCTACTTGAATTTTTCTGTTCGTGCAACCACGTCACGAGCGGAGAGTCAAGAAACGGGGTCGTTTGGAAGACAAGTGTCTGCACGAACAGTTCGATGACGTTTGCAGCAGCATGGACTCTCAGCTCGGAGACCATGACTGCGGATTCCCTTGACGCTGCGTCATAGACAAGAGCGTCTTCAATGGTGTGATCAATGACGAACCTGGGCACACAAATGGCGAGACTTCATCTTTTCAGATGAATCCAGGTTCTGTGTACAGCATCATGATGGTCGCATCCGTGTTTGGCGGCATCGTGGTGAACGCACACTGGCAGCGTGCATTCGTCATCGTCATACTGGCCCATCACCTGGCGTGATGGTATGGAGTGCCATTGGATACACGTCTCGGTCACCTCTTGTTCGCATTGACGGTGCTTTGAACAGTGCACGTTACATTTCTAGTGTGTTACGACACCTGTGGCTCTACCCTTTATTCGAGCCCTGCGAAACCCTACGTTTCAGAAGGATAATGCCCGACCGCATGTTGCCGTTATTGTACAGACATTCCTTGATACGGAACATGTACGGCTGTTGCCCTGGCCAGCACGTTCTCCAGATCTTTCACCAATAGAAAACGTCTGGTCAATGGTTGCCGAGCGACTGGCTCGTCACCAAACGCCAGTTACTACGGTTGATGAACTGTGGCATCGTGTTGAAACTGCATGGACATCTGTACCTGTACATGCAATCCAATCTCTGTTTGACTTAATGCCCAGGCGTATAACTGCTGTTATTACTGCCAGACGTGGATGTTCTGGGTACTGATTTCTCAGGATCTACCCAGCCAATTTTTTTGAAAATTTAATCACTTGTTATTTTTAGTATAATATATTTGTCCAATAAATATCATTTTGTTATCTGCATTTCTTCCTAGTGTAGCAATTTTAATGGCCAGAAGTGTATATATATTAAGTGTCATGATAGTTCTCATGAGGCCCAGGCCTATGGTACCCATATCTGTTTTCTTGACAGAGGGTCTTGGGGTGCATCCTATGTCCCGATTAGGTGTTCAGCATAACACGAAACCCCTAGTGTTTAGTTCCCAAGTATGCTTGGTATTCAATTTCAACGACCCACTGAAGGGATAAAAGACTAAATCGACCTTGCTCAGAGCCATAGACCAAAACTCGAACATGGGTATCGCACTCTATAGTTAAGAAAGCTAGACCACTCGCTTGTGACGTCACCAGGCTGTGGCTGAAATCAACCGTTCGTTCACAAACAAAACATTACAAAGGAACGAAATTTATGTTGTTTAAAAAACACTAACAAAATGGATTTAATACTCTTGCTAATTTTGATATTATGTTCCACGAAGAGTATTAGAAAGTTTAAGATCAAAGAGATGAAATTTTATTAAATATTGCTTAAGTACACGTTTAGTGATTTTTTTTAAATGCATTGCATAAATACATTGTAATAATTTTTTCTTATTCAATTTTAGAAAACACTATTATTGAGCTACTGATGTTTGATATAAACCAATATTATTCTTCAGAAATGTTAAATATGTATACTATTTTAAGAATTTTTTTAAAAAAAACTTAAAGAATGCTACATCAAAAACTATTAAACATTTTTGAAAAAAATTAACATCAAATAATCTATATGTGCTGTTATCTACAGCATGTACTAAAATTTCAATATTTTGTTAACAAATAAAAAAATAGGGCCAGTTGAATATTTATACTGAAATTTTAGCCAAAATCTCTAATCCATTATTCGAATAACAGGTCAAAATTTTGGAAATATTAAAGTGATTAAAATTCTTTTAGTACATTGTCTAGAAAAAAGTATACATATTAAGCTCATTGAATTTCATAGTGAGATTATGAAGATATTTTAAATTATAATTTTTGAAGTGTGAAAATTATAAGCAAAAACCAGTTCTGAGAAAATCGCATTTAAAGATTAAAGTATTGTGTCTTAATAAGAAATTATCATATTTACTGATTAAATTTTATTTGATTTCCAGAAAAGTAATAATTTTATGCCTCTTTTAAAAGTTTACTAAATTTATACTTAAAAATTAAACACTGTTTAAACTAATTTTTAGCATCATTCTGGCTGTTCAAACGCCCACTTCCGATACTTTAAATTCCACTTCTGGTTTCCTAATCTTTACTCAATCCTTCATATCTCGAAATCTAATTAACGTAGAGATAAAAAACAAACCTATTTTGGAAATATATTTAAATTCCTTATTTAACGAAATAATAAAAAAAATATCATTTTTGGTTTAAATTAATGTTTTTAACATGTACGGGTACCTTAAAAATCCATTATTCACGCGGTACAAATAATATTTTTCATTTGTGTGCTTTCAAAGGAATGTGTATGAAATCTGAATAAAAAGTCAATATTTTTCAGCCAAGTATACGAATATATAATTAATAATTACTGTACATTCTTTTAATCCAAGCAAACTATTTCAAGTGTTATGTTTTAGTCTAAAAGAGTTATTAGCAACATAATCTATTATTAATTAAAAATAATTCTTTAAAAACATTTTAAATTCAGTACACATGATTAATTTATTAAACAGATATATTCCCAGTGAATGATATATTTAGAACTAAATTCCACGTATTTTATGAGTGATAATTATTTTATATAGTTGTAATGGAAAAGACCAATAGCAAAATAGAAAACAATAAAATCATTCTTTTTTATTATATTTTTTCTTAATAAACAATACACAAATTTACTTTGAAAAGCAAACATTAACATCAACATTTTCCTTAAAAAGTAATGAAAGTTTGGCATTTTGAAATGTTATCAATACACTGATTTAGAAAATTACATACACACACACATGTATTTATATCACTACATTTTTATTCAATTTATTTTGATGCATTCATAACGATAGAAAATGTATAAAAGCTATTTGGATGTACTTAAACTTATTTTCAAAGTTATTTCAGTTTTAAAAGAAAATAAGGATATTAGACACAATTTCTGATTCAAATTAAATAAAACAAATTGCTTAAAATTATGTAAAATATAAAGTTTTTTTTTAATTTTTATAGTTTGTGAGTCACAACAAAATCATTGATTTCTTAATGATTTTTAAGAAATATATTTATTTTTGATTTTGACTCTGAACAATGACTATTTGACTATGAACAATTTTACTTTTTCTGCAACACGTTTAAAATAGAATATAAAATTTCAGCTGTTAATTTTTTACAGGAAAAATATGCATCAGATCTTTATACCAGGGAGCAATACTTCATTAGCATCACAAATACATATTCATTTGTTGGCAAATCGATTTATTAATTTGAGATGTACCTAATAAATGACCTCCTTTGTAATTTCAATAGGGTTTTATATGGATCGTATTCATTAAAGACACAACTTCTTTACCTTTTTCTTTAAAAATAAATATTTATCTTTAATAGGTAAGCTAATTTTTACCTGTTTACTTAATTTGAGCATTTAAAAGATAATTTGAGCATAATTGTTTTGTTGTACTTAGATGCGGTAAAATTTAATGGGAACAATTATGAGTTGAAATAGACTCTAATAAAGTTCAAAAAATTAAAAATTTGGGGTTATATGGATGACAAGTAATATTACCTTTAAAAAAGAAATTTCTTCCTTTTCAAAATATAAAATTTCTGTATGCAATTATTATTTAAAATATTTTCTGAAAAATAGGATAAAATATTATCCATTGAATCATACAAATCTGTTTCATAATCCTCATAATTTTCATTTATTTCAATTTGTCTGATATTTTATAATATATAACTAATATCAATAATATTATTAATTTGAAATTGTAAAGCATACTTTTTTAGCACATTTTTAATGAAACCATTTAGAATCAGATTTTCATCAGTAACAGAAGCACATAAATTTGAATGTGGATTGTAATCAAACATGAAATTGCTTTTTTGTTGATCACAGTCCAAAGATCAGGAATGCGAGTATATTTTACAAGCATTTCTCTATTTCATCTAAAATATAGTATTTTGTTTTTATTCCAAATCACTTATTTTACTTTGGGCAGTTGAGTATTTTCTCGTTTAGTTGAGTGATCCTTAAAATGACATACTTCATTTGTTAATTATTTTGGACATCCTTAAAGATACAAGGTGGTGTGGTTTCAAATATTGTAGACTTATTCTTTAAACTTTTTTCTCTTCGAAATCTTCACCGGTTCTTAAAATATCACATAGTTTGAAATGCAATTCACACACCTAAAAGTAAAATTTAAATGTGTGTGTGTGTGCGTGCGTGCGTGCGTGCAACATGGAGATAACAGTTTTTCTTTACTAATAATACATTTTCTATTAGGATACATTCTGAAAATAATTTCCAAACTGCTATGAGTTTAACTATTATTATTTATTCTCTTTTAACACTAAACATTTCTTTATTATTAATAAATTGAAAAATAAATGATTACTTTATTTTTCTATAAAAATTTTTATTTGAATGATGCACACAATTATTGGCGTAACAAATGTAAAGAAAAAATTCATAGGAATTTACTTTTGATTTGACTTGAAAGTTTTTATCACTGTTAATGTTATAAAAAATTCAAAAATGTATATAAAATAACAAGATAAAATTCATTCCAATGAAACAATAAATGAAATTAATTTACTTACCCTATGGTGTTTGGTTATTTCCATGTTTTCTCTCGGAATTGCAAAAATCCATATGCGTTTTAAAACTCCTTCATTTGGGTCAGCATCATAACTGCCATTTCAGGCAGTTACGCAGTATTGAAACGGCATGATGTTTATTACAAAATTAAATATACAGGATGTGTTTGAATATATCATAAAATATTTTGAAAAATATCCCAAAAACGAATTACCGCTAAATAGTAAACAGCACAGTAATAAAAGTGAAGAAAGCATTAGCCTGCGAATGCAATGTCACAATCATTTGGTCACATGGTAATAAGGCTTTCTACTATCACAAGGCCTTAAGGACGCGAAGCAAAGCCGCCCAACTTGTCTATTGGTCATGTTGCCTGACTGCAGAGAAGGAGGTCTTGGTTTCGAATCCCGGTTCGGGCATGGATATACTTTTTCTCTTTATCTATCCTGCCTTTGTCCTTTCATAGTATGAATGGATTGTGAATGATTGCCTACCCTATGACGGGTACCTATGGTATGTGCGTTCAGAGGAAGTCGGACTGCACACCAAAATATGGTTCAGTTGGAAAAGTGGAGCAGCGCACCTCATGCCAGAGGCGCAACCACTACACCAGATGGCTATTGTATGATTCATATTTTTTAAACATAACTCCTATTGGTTTATTATATTATATAAATAAAAAAAATCATTAGTTTTCCCTACTACTTGTAAAAATAAGAAAAGTATTTGTCAACATAAAACTTTAGGAAAATTTTAAATAATTTTATGCGTTAATAGCGTTACCTTCTTGTAAATTCGTGCAGAATAGGGCTGATGGTGGAGAGGATTTCCTAAAGGTGGCTTTATAAATTTTCCTAAAGGTGGCTTTATAAATTAAAATTAAAAAAAGTGCACAGTTCTCGCCAGCATGTGCGCTTTTCTCTTCGTATATCTTTAATATATGCCGCCTTCAGCTTTTTGTAATCAATTCTGGGTTTAGTTTGGTCTGGATTACTTAAATTTTGCATTTTTCGCCTTTTGGCATTTAACTCTTTTTTCCTGAGATCAAAAGACTGCGTCCACCAGTTTGGCATTAAATTATTCCGCGGCTTCGTTTTCTTATAGGAAATTGGACAACACTCAATCAGTTGTTTTTGCATGATTGCGGCTGCATTGTCAAGTTGATCAGTTGTTTGACTAGCCTTTAACAGTTGTAGTATATTGCTTACGTGTGGATATAAATTTTTGATGAATTTGTGATGATTTCCAAATTTAATCTTGAATCTTGTAATTTGTGTCGTATCTGGTGGTGCAGCCAGTGTGATCTGGATATATTTATGGTCACTGAGTGTTTCAGTGTCCAAGACCTCCCATGTACTTTCTATTGCAATGTCGACATTAGGTGTTAAAGTCACATCCGGCCATCCTTCATTGGTTGATGAGTTAAAAGTTGGAGGAGCACCCATGGTGTTTAGAAGATGTAGATTATTATCTATCAGGTAATCTAATAGTGATTCACCTCGTTGGTCGTTGCCTTTATGTCCCCACATGATGTGATGGGCATTAAGGTCTGCACCGATAATGATCTTTTCGTTCCCTAAATTTTGTAGGAAGCTATCAATATCCTGCAGCGCTTCACTGATTCTTGCTTGGCCAAACTCGCTCATATTTTGCCTGTGATTTGGTGGGGCCCTATATGCTGAGATTATTGTCAGTGGGCTAGCATTAATTGTAATTTTAACTGCTACCGCGTTTTCTTTAAGTCCAACTATGATCGGGCTTACATCAACTGTGGGGATTACTCCAGCCTTCCCATTACCAGAGAGTCAGTATTTCAAGGTGCTTGGAATTCCCAGTATCTGATTATCTTTGTTTATATGTGGTTCTTGTATTACAAAGACTTGCACATTCAAACTGTAAGCAATCATTTGCAATAAGTTAGTTGGGGCACTTGACCTCATAAGGTTTATTTGGATAATCTTTGTTGTGTGCATGCTGGTGCTCACTTGTGATTGAAGATTAAATGTTTGTGGGGCATTGTTTCAGGTTGGGTAAATGTTGCTTGGCATATTTATTTGTTGTTAGAATTAAGTAGAGACTTGTAGATGGGACAAATTGCAGAGTAAGATTCATGGTTTAAGGGGAAATTTGTTCCTTTTTTGTTGGCAATGTGGCAGTTGATGCAATTTTGATATTGAGCCTGGCAATCATTGTCTGAGTGTCCACGTCTACATCTACCACAAACTTTTTTAGATTTACAGTCCCTGCTAAAGTGTCCAAAATCTTGGCAATTGTAACATCGGGTTATGGTTTTATGGTTGCGTATATATGTAGTCTGAAAACCAATGCGTATCTGCCTCCGTGCAGCAAGTATCTTAGCTGCTACGTTGTTTGCTTCTATTACTATATGTTGTAGGTTTGCATTCTACCTATGTGACTTAATTTCTGTTATTTTAATATGCGTATCCTTGTCCATTTCTGGAAAGTTATTCAATATTACTTTGGTTATGTTGTCATTATTAATTGTAGCTGGCATATTTAGAAATATTACTTTTCTAACTAATTGGGAGGGCTCTGTTATGTTAAAACGTTTCTCTACCAGTTGTTTTTTCAGCATTTCTTTTGTTGCAGTTGAACAGCACTTTACTTTAGCTACATGTTTCCCCCATGTTACTTTTTTGGGGCAAACATCACTATTTAGTTTTAGGAAATTTGATTTTAGGGTTGTAAGGTTTTCGTTTTCAGCAGGTTTGATGATGATTGATGTTTCAATGTCAGCCTCTGTTCTTCTTTTTAATATGTCACTATAGGTGGGCTTAGGTGGAAAAATTTGTTGCTTGGGTGTAGTTAGAAGTGATTTGGTTTCTTCTTGAAGTTCTTTGATTTTCTGAATGTTGTTGTTGAGTTGATCCATTTGCTGTTTTAGAGATGACCCATCTTCATGTTTGGAAGCGGTGAATGATGGAGGGAGTAGTGTTATCAGTTTATCAAGTAGTTCCATCACTTGGTTTCTTTTGGGTTCTGGTAGATGGTGCTTCCCTCTGGTCTTCAATAAGATAATTCCTTGGATATCATCAATTAGGTGGAGTGGAGAAGGTTCTGTATTTCTGGAATCTTCTGAGTGTTGATTCAATGGGGTAATTTCACTTGATTCCTCTGTAGTTGAGCTATTTGTTAAGCTTTCGTGTGGTGTGTCATCTTCCTCTTCCATTGTTCCGAAGTTTAGATGATGGCCAGGTAGACTTTGTGATACTGTAATGTTCTTAAGATTGAGAAGCGAGATTGGTTTCTTGAGTTGTTTTTTATCCATTGTTTGGGAGTTTGGTGTCTAAAAGAAAAATAAAATGGTTTGTTAGAGGTGGGAGTGGAATACAAAATTGCAGAAATGCTACTGCTGGAAACAATAGGGGGAAATGAAGTCAGAATATTCAATTCTAAAATTTACTTATTATTGTTAAGGTTTGGAATTCAATTCATAAGTGAATAGAAGTAACCCAGATGCCATCGCCATCCCGTTTCACGTCCCGGCATTCACTGCAAAGATCGGGACAGATTCTTAAATAAATGTAAATACACACTCCTACATTCACTTAGAGAAACATGGACCAAGTAGCTAGTTGTATTGAGAAGCTGGAGAATTTAGTAGATTATTAATTATTTAATGTAATAGGGTCCTTTGGTCATGCATCCTCCCCATGCTCAATTTAACCTCGATATTATCCATTGCATGAGAACTAGATTAATTAAAATATAATTGGAGTTATACATTAAAGTAAAATGTTTGATTATGTATTGAAATAAAATTTAAATGGATAATTCAATTATATTATTGTCAATATAGTTTAGAATTTGACTTTAGAAGACTTTAAAAGCTTAGTTGAGAACGCTGTAAATTTAAAATTCAGCAGGAGAAAAAATAAAAGAAATGAACTTAAAACTTAGAGTTATTAGAATAAAATATATAGAACATCTGGGACAATACTTTTTTTATATTAAAGTCTTTAAATTTAGGTTTAGCTATTGTAGCCAAAGGGTTTAAGACCGAGAGAGAATGATGGAAAAGGTTTAAGCCATAGATTTAGTCTTAGCTAACTTAGATTTTTTTTTTTTTTTTTTTTAAGAATATATACTTTTTAAGCTGGCTAATTGGAAGCACATTTAATTAAAGGAATTTAGAAAGTAGTCTCTGGGACAGTTAGGAGCTGAGAAAAACGCTGATTAATATTAAAATAATTTAGTTAATTAGGTGCGGGATATTGGTGCTCAAAGGGTTAAGACGAAATTGAACAGGGGGGCATGGCAGGCAGCAAGAAACGGGAGTTAATTCAGAGTCAATGCATATACATAAGGGAGGAACGAAGAACCAATGGGAGAAAAATAAGAAAAATATTCAATTTTTAATCACACTAATTAAACTATAACTCGTTAACTAATGATTATTTTTTTAACTGCAATAGAAGTTTTTTGTCGCAAGAATCTGCTCCGAGTAAACATAGAAAGATTGGAGTGGATTGACTAAAAATTAAAAAGTTATGGCAACATTAAAGTGAAAGTGACCAAAAAAATTTATAAAATAACACGGAAATTTAACAACAAAAATAGTATTTAAAAATTATGGTATATTTATGGAAAATTAACTATTATTCGAAGAGTAAAAATACAAACAATTCCTGAAACGTTAGAAATTCCACTCCAATATAAATTTAGTTTAAAAATGATAGGACAATTAGGGCTGAAGTTATAATTGAATAATCATTGAGGTAAAAAAAAAATTTGCAAAAAACATAAATTTTTTTAATTCATTAAAATGCTTACATCTTCTGGTCCAATTATCCTATCTACACAATCTATGCATCAAAATGCGCAGAACTATCACGAGGAACGAAAGAAGATAACATCTGGGCACTTACCTAATTAATTAGCCACTCATTATGTTGTTAATATGTAGTATGTAGAGAAAAATGCTTGAAGAAAAATCATAAGTTCTGGGTTAGGATTGTCCGGGAATGAAGAAAAATTATCCAAATTGCACACAAATTTACACCTAGGTGGTTCAGAGGGTTTTTGATAGGTCTGCAGCTGAAATTTAATGAAGAAAGAAATAGCAATTGAAATAATGAAATGTGAACACAAATCACTATCCTCCGTTGCTAGGGTTATGCCTTTGGTTGCCATGCCTTCTTTGTTAGGATGGGGGAATCGCCATATTGTACAATTTTTGTGAACTATTCACAATAATGCTTTTATCTTCGTTGTTTTGGCAGATATTGATACCAAATTTTTTGACAATTTGAACAAAGCGTTAGCACACAACACAATTGCAAAATTTCGAATTAGATCAACGCTTAAACGCGATATTAAATTGGAATTAGAACCACAGTCAGAGAAACACAATCATCTCCCAGTCCGCTTCTGGAGACCCCCAGCTGGAAGTATCCGAGGAGCTTGGAATCGCCCAGAGTGTTATCTCCAGGCTTTGGCAACGTTTCCAAGATTATGGTAATGTGAGTAGACGTTACATCACAGGTCGTCCCCGAGTTACAACGCTGAATGATTACCGGTACTTGGCAGTTACTGCCAAAAGAAACAGACGGAGCACAGCATTAGACCTGTCTCGTCAACTCTCTTCAGTTACCAGTACGACAATTTCAAGGCTGACCGTGTACAGACGCTTAAGACACATTGGTCTATATGCTCGTAGGCCTGTCAGATGTGTTCCACTTACCGCAACTCACTGTCGCCTACAGTTAGACTGGAGTAGAGAGTATATCTTGTGAACACCGCAACAGTGATCTTGTGTGATGTTTTCCGTCGAATTCAGGTTTAGCTTTCAGTCTGATTCTCGCCGGACTTTCATATGGAGAAGGTCAAGTGCTTGTTACCACCAAGAGAACGCCATTGAACGACACCGTTTATGTGGTGCAGGATTGCTCGTTTGGGGAGGAATTATTCTGGGTTCTAGAACAAACCTCCATGTTTAGAATGTAACCATGACGGGCCATATCATCATTCTGGAACAACATGTACGTTTATTTTGGAGTCCCATGGGTGCAGGATTTTTCTTTGTGGATGACAATACCCGTTCTCACCGTGCAAAAATTGTACACAAATGCCTTCAATCGGAGGATATCACCCGTATGGACTGACCAGCATACTCACCAGACTTGAATCCAATAGAGCATGGGTGGGATATGCTTGGACGATGAATTGGAGCCCGTAAAGCCCCTCTCACATATCTACCGAAACTTCGGAAAATATTGCTTAATGAGTGGTGTAATATTTCCCAAGATCAGATCGATAATTTGATACTCAGCCGCCTATTATACAGCCTGTATTGCATCGTCTGAGGACATATTGTGTATTAACCATCATACCAACAATGTTTTATTGGATTTTGTAAAAAGTTTCTGTTTTTAAAATTTACTCCAGGGAGTAAAAATCGCAAATTTCATCAATGATGTCAAATATATAGCATATTTTTCGCTCTTTACCTTTTGTTTAATCAATGGACTTAACAAGTAAGTCATATTTTTTTGCTTCTGTCTCTTTTTTTGCCAGAACGCATTATCCTTAATTTATGGACACGAATGTATATTAATAGGCAAAGACAGATGATCTTCAAGAGTAATAGCTATAAGTAAACACTGCATACCTAGTTTTCATAAAAATATTGCAATTTAGAAAAATAACGATAGTTACTATTTTTTGACTTTGCTTTGTTCAAAACATTGTTTTTCACCAGAAGTGATCTCACACGTTGATCATTTAAAAAGTGTTGGATATGTTGTTGAACCATTGAATATTCATTCCTTTTATTTACAAAGTCATTCAGCGATGGAATTGGGACATTTTTCATCCTTTCCAATGCATTTCCAACCGGAGACGCATTGGAAAAAGCGTAAACACCTTCGATAAAATGTGTAAAACCCATATTTTTTCCGAAGATTGAAGGAAGTAGAGATCACTATTTTTTAAATTAATACGCTGTAAGAATGTAGGGAAAAAGAGGAATCGATACCATGCACATTTTTTGGTCCACCAGGAAGTTACACAAAGATGATAAATTTAAAAGGGAAAGAAAGCGTTCGCCCTGCTGTACTTCGTGCGAACACCAGTCACGATATCACGCTTAGAGTATGAGACATCAACATCTTCACAGTGTGTTTAAAGGAGTGTTAATTACAGTTTAAATAAATTACGAACGCTGTAATCAAAATTTAGTAACGAAGACTAGCTTATATATGTTTCAGGTTAATCAGACTAACTTCCTGATATTAGTTTCATTCCATCCGGTGTTGCCACCCCTTATTCAACCCAACATAAAAAATAGACAAACATTAATAATTAAAGGATATTATTTATATAGTCATAATTCATTTAAAGTGTAAATAATAATGGAATTAAAAAATTAAAAAAAACTTGTAAATAAACTTCACTATAAATTTGCTGATTGTAATATTTACACATTATTTGCTTCTTGTGAATCTTGTTATCGTTACTATTTGTGAATTGAATTAAAGTGTCATAAGTAAACTTCACTATAAATTTCATGTGAATATTGTGAATGTTATATTTGTCGTTATCTTGAGTTTGCTATCTATGAATTGTTCTGAAATCAAAAAATTGCAGACACATTGACTTTTTAAAAAATGTAAAAACATTAACAAGATTTTGAAATATACTAAGAAAACTTTACTAAATTTCTTATCTTAACATATTATTAACATGATTTCATTTCTTTACTTTTATTTTTATTTATTTATTTACATTTGTTTCATATATTAGAAACAAATAATCACCCATGCAGTCAAAAAAAGGCATGAAACATTTCTTTCAATGCGTAAATGTTTCAAACTTTAAGTTTAGCTCCATAATTTCCAAAAATTTCTTATTTATCCCAACCTTTTTTCAAATTATGAGGGCCATAATTTATCTGAGTATGCTCATACTTATTTTATTATAAATACAGTAGCAACATTTATATAATACAAAATTTAGAATTTTTTTCAATAGAGATTACTAAAAATATTAAAGATTTTCATGGCTGCTTATAATATTTTCTTTTTGAGTTCAGCATTTCAATTTTTATTGTGTTACATAATTCCTTATTTACTGTTACATATAAAATATTTGAAAGGAAAGAATATATATTGAATTTCTTGTTTCTTAGGAAATATTTTTCATGATTTTCTTATATTTTACAATGCTTTTGCAAAAATACTTCGAATAGTAGTAGTAGTTACTGGAAAAATATACTTTAGAAAGCCGCTTAGTAAATTTTTTGTTTCTTTTTCAGTCAAGAGTATTTTTGTGCACGTTTGAAAAAATAAGATGGCACTGAAAACCCAATGGCATAAACTACAAGTAAAATAATTATACAAATTTTATAAATGCTTTAAAAGATATGACTTTTTCTTTAAGTGAAAACAAATATATTTATCACCAAAAAATTTGATTTTACACACCTTTTAAACTAAATTTTCTAACGTCTTTTGTATCGTGTACAAAACAAATAGCATCGAAAACATGTGCTATGAATCACAATATTAAAAAAATTACAAAAATTTTAAAAACTCATTTAAATGTAAAATTTTTAATTTTTTCAAAAACATCAACTGCATTGGTGAAAGCATAGAAATGTGTACTGTAAAAAATGAAAAAGGAATTTACCAAAACAAAAACAAAATCCAAAATGTCAAAAACATTATGCCAAAAATAAACCAAAATCGCAAACAATATTTCACTGAATTGGCGAGAAACTGAGGGATACCTTAAAATATACGTCATTTGAATTGCAATGGAAAGATAAATCCTTTATGCATTTTGACGGTATGAGTTCTTGTATATTTGTTACCTTAGGTAAAAGAAGGAGTTTTACAGCTTCTTTAAACTATAGTTTTTGTAGGTCCAGATATATATATATATAATTTTCAATTTTTTATTCATTAAACTTCTCTTTACCCAATATAATTCTTTAGAGAACTAAATTTCTACTAAAGCGAAATATGTATTTCTTTCTGCTCTAACCATTTTCTTAATCCGTATCATATATTAAAATTTTCAAGTATAAGTAGATTTAAGCAAGTAAACACCGAATTCCATCCTTAAAAACGATAGGACTCGTAAATTTGAATTTACACTTCTGACCATAAAAAATACTGCACTAGGAAAGACCAAAAGTATCACAGCAAATTTTATTTATCAATTAACACAAATCAAATGACAGAAATTAATTACATTTTCATCTTTTATGAAGTGTGCATAATGAAAAACTCAGTAGTTAGTACAGTTAATTGATTTCATGCCTCGGCATAAAATCAAAGATGTACTTTAAAAATATAGCTGTCCATATGGCTTCTACATAATTTTATAGATGATCTGAGATAGAAATGGCTGGTGGTTTCCGTGCCATTGTTTGTGCTTGCATAGACTACATTTTCAATTGGTGATAGACCAAAAGAAAAGGAGGTTAAGAAAGCAATTCAATCTAAGGGTAGAGTATGCTTGAACATTGTTTGCCTTATGTGGTCACGCTTTATATTGAAATATTGGTGATATCATACAATGAAGTTATGGTAAGTTACAAGCTCCAAATCCTTAGAGATGTACCTACATTTCAGCTGTCTGTTCAGTGCACCGGCAATTCGTATTAAAGGTTTGAAATCCAATGAAACTGCAAATCCTAATTCCGTATAAAGAACTTTGAAGATACATAACGCAATAAGTAATCGGCTTTATATATCGGTTGTTGTCAAGTTCAAATGCGACTCCTATGTTATTGCTGGCGAAACTGGAATTCGTTTATAAAGACATTATCATTCCATATCCATTGTTCATCACACCACTGGCTGCTTAAATGTATTTGGTTTTGAGTCAAGAATAAATAAAGTAATGGATGCTTTGAGAACATTCCAATCAGCTGCAAATGACGTCGAATTGTATGGGCGGACACCGAACCATGCGCAAAAGACTGAATTTATTGTGCAATGGATTGTGATGTGTCTGAGGGATTTTTTACTGTTATGTACGCAATAAGCATTTCACCATGGGATGTGGTGCAACAAGATGGGTGTGATCGATCACGTCAGCCTGCAGTTCTCTTATCCATCCAGCGCTTGCAAATTCGCATCACTGTTGCTTGGGTTTCGCCAATATGGTCACCAATTTCTCAAAAGGATAATTCGCAATTCCTATAGATTATTAATCTTCCCAAATCTCAGAAACTTACTCTAAAAACGCTTTATTTTTCGCTTTATTTTAAAACTTTATTTTTCTACGAAAAAAAATACCATATGAAAAAGACAATGGCCTTACTTCAATCTGCGATCGCTTTTCGCTTTAAGTTGCACTTGTTGATAGTTCTACAGTCGCCCGTTATGGGCACATACGCTGCAATGTACTCATAATCTCATCTTTGCAAACGCATAGTGTAAATTTGACATCATCCACATTTTTTCCTTAAGGATATTTAATTTTCGGTGGCCAGCAACGTACTTTTCATAATATTTTCTTAATTAATGTGTGATAGTATTTTTCTAATAATCTAGAGATTGCACGGTATTTACTGGGTTTTTTTTAAGAATGTTTCCTTTTCCGTGACCAGCGGCAAACTTTTCACATAGTATTTTTTCAATAAATGTGATTTTTAAAATTTCTTCAGTTACGTACTAACGACTAATTACGTGAATATAATAGAATTACTTATAGCATTTTCTTAATAATTTCGATCTTAAGAATTTAACAACTTTTTTATAGCTAAATTTGAAGACGAAGTGGTAGCTCTTCGCGTTCACAAGGCATGTCTCTTCAAGCTGAGCAAGATCGGACGAGTCCTCTGTCCATTGAGTCCATTAAATGGACTTACTTAAGTATGTTAGGGAACTAAACACTGGGGGTGGTTTCGCATTAGGCTGACCAGGACATGTGATTCACGCTCCATCGTTCATTAAAACAGATATTGATATTGTAAGCCATGATCCCATATGAATGCCGTGCCATTAAGTTTAGTTTAGTTAGTTTTAATATAGCTATCTAGTGAAACATAGATTACAATATTTCACATAGTTTCTTAATAATTGTGGTTTTAAGAATTTAACCAAAACTGTTTCTCTCTATTGGCAACTAATTACATGAATAAAACGTTTCTTTTTTACACAGTATTTAAATAGAAAAGGGCATAATTTGAATTTTATCTATCTCTCAGTTTAAATATACTTCGTGAAAAATTAAGTGTAGTCTATTATCAAGTGGTATATCTATACTATTTTTTTATTCAATTTGAGAATGAGAGCCATTTACGCTCTATAAAATAAAAATAATAGAATTCATAAAATGTTTGATAAAATTAAACAATTTTATTGAAAACATATATTATAACCTAACAAAGAATAAAAAACAAAACATCCTAGAATATTAGATCTTTTGATAAGGTATAAAATTTGAAAATTCAGATCTATTCATGTCACCTAATTTATAAATAATTCGATTAATAAAAGTAGTTTTGGCGAAGTCTTACAAAAAATAAATAAAGACACAAATTGGGACAGATGTAGACAGATTGGGACATAATATTCACATATGCTATGCAAAAGTAAAATAATAAAATTTAAAATAATAAACGTAAAAAAAAATTGTAATATAAAAAGTACTCTTGTAATAGAATCTAAATTCATTTTAAACAATGAAAACTTTATTTGCTATTCCAAATAAGTTTAATTCGGAAAAGGGATAATTAATTGTGTTGTAATTAACTATCTCGTCTTTACCGCAGCACGGAAAGAGGATTATCAGAGTTTAATACCATAGAATCGATATGGGCAAACAGATGAAAGAACTAGGATTATAATACACTTTGTGTGTATTTAGCATGTGAAATATGACTTTGAATAAATGCATTTATTTTCATAACTGAGAAAGAATTAATAAATAGGGATGCATAAAATTATCCTCTAGGTTTCTAAAATTAATCAAGAAAAACTTTGTCACATTCACACATTTGCTCTAAAAAATAACAATAATTCTTTATTAAAGTTTCTTCTTTGTTTAAATTATACAAGAAAATTTATATTTAATCTATAAAGGAAATTATTTTCAGTACTGATTTTCAAGCAACATTTTCCGACCACTCTTTTAATTACGATCAAATATACTCAGCCCAACCCTGAAAACATATGTACAGTAAACACTCGTTTTAACGCGAACCTCTAATTTAAGAACGCTCACGTTTTTAAGAACAAGTGGCTGCTCCCTACCTTGACACCATAAACACAATGATAAATTTAACCCCCATTCAAGTGAATTATAATTTTGAAAAATCTCTTTCATGCGAACTTTTGATTTTGATGAATAGTTTTCTTTTCTGTTTTTCATTTCTTATAATTAGATATTTTTCAGCATTTTAATTGATTCTTTTTTATATAACGCCTGAGAACTTGATTCATTCTTGAAAAAGAAAGGGACACATTCCAGACATTGTTGGAATAATAGTCAAAAACACATGGATATCAGGCCTTTGATGAGAAAGAACTGAGATACCAATTTCAAATTCTGTGTTTCCCATACGTTAGAGCACATAACATCTTCTCTCCTCCTCGTACTTAAGAACATAAAAAGGTTAAACACTCTTTAAAAAGTTTCTGCGGGTTGGTTTCGTTTCATTTGCACAACTTATGAGAAAGGAAACAGTAACCTCTTTCTCAAAAATATTGCAACTAAGCAAAACATCCTAATGATCATTTCTGTTGATGATGATATTATTAAGGGAAATCCGGTTGCTTTGCTGTGAAGCTGAACTTGTGTGATGAAATGCAATCAACGATGTGAGTTGTTGTTGCTGTTTCTAATCCCAGATGAAGCTAAACCACCTCGATAAAACCAAAAATCACTAAAAAATATAAAGGATTCTCCAAAACCTCATTCGCAGTAAAATTCAGACAATCAAGAATATGTCTCGGGGAGGCCTAATCAGCCTTGCACCAGTGACACTCCAGAAAGACTTTCTGGTCCTGTTGAAAAGAAAGATACCTAATGTGGCCACTCAAAAAACGTAAAAGAGTAGTCTGCTGTATCCTAGGGATACAGATCTGGTGACACAAACGAGATTTTTTTCTTCAAAGTACCAAGAGTGGGCAGGCGAATTTCTCCAAATTACATTTCATTTCATCGTTTTAAAAGTGGAGATTTCCGAAAACGTTAGAATAGCGTTGCCCTGCAAGGTGTCAGCAGTGACAGACTTACTTGGCCAAGTTATCTGCAATTACATTACCACTAAAACCAAAAAGGGAAGGAACCCCTTGAAAATGTATAGACAGCATAGTTAGAAAGTCGTGTCACAAGGTCTAAAATATTCAAATTTATCTTATCCCCAATAGTCGTCTAATGAGACAGATGTTGCATAGAGTCACGACTGTCCATTGGTATCCAGATGTCTCTGAAAACAAGTTCAGAGGTCGTGTCTATATAATTCGATCCTTATGATGCGAGTATTGTTTATAAATGTGAAAACGTGATTCTGCCTGTTTCTTATAGTTAATTTTAAATCATTCTTTCTAATAGTATTTTATTTATGAAAAAAGTAGCTTGGTAAATAAAACAGATATTTATATTCTAATAGATTATTTTCCTATTTTACGAACTGTTTTACCGGTCCCTACAAGTTAGAAAAAAACAAGACCCGACTGTAAAATCTGTATGACTTTATTAGTTTAAAGTGCCATCCCTTAATACAGGAGAGCGTGCTTTGGTGTGCGGACACTCAAATTTAAATTTCCAATGATGAATACAGCACCAGATGAATATTGCGCATATGCTTTATGCATTGCATGACTGCCAAAGTGGTTGTTCGGGAGTATTTCCAGTTTCTTTTCTTGTGGCCCAAAAAACTGACAAATTATGAAAAGTCGGGAAAGATGTTGGGGCTGCTTTCACAACTTATAGTAAGGGACTCGATGACTAGTAAGATTACGGTGTTTGCATTCATTATCTGAAAGTAGTGAGTTTAAATCCCGATACAACCATAGATGGTCATGTCAAGCAAATGGTGCGTCTTAAATAGGTAGTGGTTGCAATGTCCTTCATGTGAAATGATACCTCTGGGTGGCAAAACAAGTTTTGGGGTTTAATGCTCGTAATTTGCTTTTAAACTACGAGAACTGTCACATGGCTATTTAACTCAAGATTAGGTATATACATACATAGCGATGCAGTCGAACCTCGGAATATAACTTCAGATTAACGTGTTTGGAATATTAATGCATCACCAAGGGCTCGTCATTTTGAACCATAGTCGGGTAACGAGATCTCACCTGAGCTGGCAACCTACTTTTAATTTCCACGCCACACCAGCGGAAGGACTTTGGACGTCATATATTAACTTGGACATGTCCTCAACCAACTGAGCTTTAACAATCCAATGAGTGAGTGTATGTGGTCAACCTCCCAATCACTACCCGCAGCAAATGATGCTTCACTTTGCTGATCTTAGGACTAGGTAGAGGGATGCATGCAGGTGCAACAACTTTTATTTAGGTATTTATCATGTGATACCAAAGGAATTTACACATTATTTTTTAATACAAAATAATTCATAATTTATAAGCGTTTGCATAATTCGATTTCTAAAATTTCTAAAAGTTCTTTGAAAGTACTATTCGTTTATTTGTATGCACTATAAATTCATCGTTATTGCTTATAAACCCCAAATTAATTCCAGACTTTCAATGGAATTTAACACCTTTTGCAGCTGTGAAAAAGATTGATGTTCCCTGTTTAAATCCCAGGAAGTAAGCAGTATCATAGACAATCAGCTAGTTGGGGATAGTATGGAAACTGCAAACAGGATTCGTGAAGGTCCTTTAACTCCTTCATGACAAATATAATTCCTCAATATAAATTGGAATCACCTTGTGAGTGGGCCAGGATTTATTGTCTCTTCACTCTTTCTTATTCGAATCGGTGGAATAGATGGAAACTTGAGTCAAAGAGTGACCTCAGAAGATGGATCAGGAGTTAGAATCCTGGCCATTATAGAAACAATATTCATTAGGGACAGAAGGGAACAAACTTTGTGAAATTAGTCATCAGCAACTTAATCAATCTGTTAGATTGTCAGCAACAATATAGAAGGTATTTACTTCATTATGATTTTTAATTATGGCAATTACAGAAGCTGCATTAATTGGCGTCAGAGACAGGAACATTACCTTATCTGAGGAAATTCCTTCCAGTAAGGCTTAATGGAACTTCGCATACACAAGTCTATATGAAACTCCATGTTGTAAACCAGAGCAATTAGATCGTTCTGGTGTATATCGTCTCTAACAATTCGAAGCGCGTATAGATCATGTTAACTAAGTCTTGTCAATTTTAAACACATGTTAATTGCAGGTCAGTGTATGTGAAAAGATTTCATTGTTTTATAGCACTCAGTTTATTTTAATACATGCACATTTTTTGGTGTACATGGACTAATTCAGGAGTACAAATGGCACCACATTCCGAAAGTTGTTGCCATGTAAGGCACCGAGCCGCTCTTCTAAGTTCAATATCCATCTTTGTTCACCAATCGCTCTTACAATATGAACATTATTGAGTGTTTTCGACATGTTTTTAAACGTTTTTTCTAATGGAATTTCATAAAAAATGACTACCATTCATGAGATTTATGATGTATTTCGCCTTCAAATTTTTCATATAAACAGTTTTTAGTTATAATTTATATTATTAAATAAAGTGTAAAGTTATCATATAATTTCAAAGCGTAAATGTTGAAGTCCTATATTTTGATTTTTAATAGTGAAATCCTTTTAAGGATCACCCTGGCCTAGGGATAGGCTCATATTTCATAGAATAGAAGAAGCCATTCTTAATCCCAAAAATGTTGAAAAATGACAAATAATTTTTAAACTTTGGTGTTATTTTATTATTTTATTTATTTATTTATTATTATTTTTTGGTGAACCAACAAACCCTTTAATTTTATGCGTGACATGTGAGTGTTGATAACAATTTAAATGTTATAACCCCAGATGAGACGAAAACGAAATAGATTTGGACGTTTAAACAAATTTATCTAAATACTAGATTATCTATTAACCTAGCATTTAAGTAAGAGATACTAGGTTATTTACTAAGCAATGTCAAAGTGAAATCATTTTAGTTATTAATATTTTCTCAAAAAAAATGACTTGTGCTTTAACTTCGACTGCTTTCTAACATTTATTTTAATTCATTTTTCTTGAAGTATTCAAAATACTTATAATTTAATCTTCATTCATGAATATATGAAGGAAATATTTAATGTACTTATTAATCCCAGGTATAATAAGTGTATCCAAATATAATATATAGCAGGTATCACAGTTATAATGAAAACTCTCTAGTTCATCCGTGTAAAATGAAATTAATTGAACTTTAAAAAAGTATAAGAAAAGTATTGGCCTCCAGAGAATTCTTAGCCATCGTGTCATTTTTGGAAACGAGCAAGCTCATTAGCTTGCTCAAGAGAGGTCTGTCATGTCACAACAAAACTCTCCTCTGCTTCTGAGTAATAACAAAAGAATCATTAATAGTAAATTTAAAATATATATATATATATATCCACCCTGTATAGTGATGTTGGTATGGGTAAGAAGTGGGGTGTCTTTCATAGCAAAAGTAGTGAAATTCCTGTTCCCTGCCTCTATCTGTAAATATTTATTGCCTTCGTGTGTTTACTGGACATGAGTACATGCAGAAGCTTACATCACATTGGAGTCAAGAATTCGGCCTGCTGCTCTCTATGCCACCAGCTGTATATGGATGGTAGCCACCTGACGCATTACTTCATTGTCTTAATGCTTCTTGAAGACAACGCTACGGACGCTAATTCTTTTTATGTTGCTTCATCAGCACTTTATTGGTCAGCTTGTCAACCAATGGCAGAGAGATGCAGAAGACGTAGAAAAAATATTTAGTCTATTCTAATAAATCTAAATTAATATTATGAGTTAATAGAGAGGGTTATTATTACTTATTGAAATATATACTGCAAACATTATTTCTGCAGAATTGCTAAAAAATTATTAAAATTGTATTGACTTAATATTTATTATAAAAATGATTATGATTAAATTATTATTATAAATTGCTTACTGTGCTTTATTTTGTCAATTTATAAAACCAAAATATATGTTATAAAAATCATGCAACTCATTTAGGTTTAAAAAATTGTAAGTCGCCAAAACAAGAAAGAAGTTTAGTAATAATTAATTCAGTAATAGAACAATGTAATTGGTACATTTAAATTGCAAGAGTTATATTATAAACACAAGTTTATTCGACAACGTATGCATAAATATTCCAAAAGATTTTCTTTTATAATAAATGTTTCCATTTATTAAAAAATTTACTTTGAATTACCGAGAAAAAAAATTAAATCGCGACTCGCTATAAATGAATGATTTTTCTTATTTAATTCAATAAAATTGTTATGTTTAATACAAATTAATAAAATAGAAAATGTTTCATGTTGAATAAATTGATAAATATATCATAATTGATTGAATAAATAATATATTGATATTCAAAAAAATGATGAAAGGAAGAAATTAATTTCACTGTACATAAATTCCATCAGCTTCTTTCTTCTTTTTTTTTTTTTTTTTTTTTATCTGTTAGATAAACGGAAAAGATTAACTTTTCTTTTTTTAAAGAGTTAAAATAATAAAAGAATACTTTTTTGCAACAGGAATTCACTTCGGTCTCTTTTATGATTTTGTATAAAAGTATTGTATTTTTATCTCAGTTAATTTAACAATATCTTTTTAAATTCGCAAAGTTGAAAGAATTCCTAGTGAAAAGAATATATCGCCAACCACTGGTTATGTTGGCGAAATATTTAATTTTTTGAAACCATTAGACACTTTAAAATGTTTAAAAGTTAGATAATAGTTAAGGATTCACTTCTCATATGTAGGTTAGCTTGCTAACTCATTTTATTTTTACTCTGGTTTTTCTAATTCAAAGAATATAAAAGAATATTTTTGAAGGAAACATATTTCTTTTTCAAAATTATATCAAAGCTTAAATCTTTGATGCGTAGCAAATATAACGAGTATTTAAAAAAAAATAAAGAACATTTTAAAGAAAATGTTGTGTGTGTGTGTGGTGCTTACGAATTACGAAGTTAAAGAAGCACAAGTAACTTGCGTTTAGTAAAAAATTATGTCGGTAACTAATTTGTGTTTCTTATTTGCTGAATCATCTTTATTTTACTGTATTAACATTTTATGTCTGGGGAAACTGCAATCAATAATAACAATCGATAATTGGTTTCTCTATCTTCTCAACCAGAAAGAAATTACATATTTCAGTTTTATTGGTTAATTTGATAAACAAAGTAAAAAGAAGTGGAAGAAAGAAATGCTTGCTGGTATCTGTACTGATTCTTCTATTCTTTTAATCAAAAATAGTAAGCGACACTAAGTACAATTTTAGTATAAAACTGGAGATTTAATGATCACATTATTATGAAATTGTCAGTAAATTCTGAGAAAAATCAATTGGTTCATTATACTCAACTTATAAAGAACTATTTTCGAACTAAAAACAGAAAATACAAAAGTAGGTATAATTGTTTGTCACAATTAACTTCCAACTTTTACATAACAATAAAAATGACTTAAAATGAAACAGACTATGTTATCGCAGCATGCTAATCATGTGTCACCATGTGTCAATAAAATTACAGACATATAAGAGTTAAAAAAAAAAAAGACTTTGATAAACATGATTTCACACATTAAGAATTTTTATATTTATATACCAATAATGATATTAAAATAGTGTGATTTATTCTTTAAAGAAACTTATTCAAAATGCATCGATATTTTCTCAGCACCAAAGATACTTAGGAAACTGTGTAGTACAATTGATTAGCCTCAAAGCTTTAATTTCTATCTCTAACCCATTTGTTTACCCTATATTTTCAGATAAAATCACTTCCCTATTTTTAGTGATGATCAAAAACATGACATGTTTGTATTATTTATGGATCTACTATCTATAATTATTGTCTTCCATCTTCCCGTTCTTTTTATTAGTTTGGGCAATATGTTCCTTGCATTTTTACCCATAACTTTTATTTAAACAAAAAATAATAATTATATTAATAAGCTAATCCATTATATATTCGTCGTTGCTGTTTACAACCTCTTCCCAACTCTCGATTAATTTGTTGATGCCGTTCCACCAAAGATCATCTGATCTGGTGTCAAAGAAGTTATTGAGCCAATTTTTAAGGACCTCTTTGTTATCGAAGGTAGCGCTCTTCATATGGTTTGACAAGGAGCAAAAAAGATGGTAATTGTTCGGTGCAAGTCCGGAAAATACTGCGGATGCTGACGGACTTCCCCTTATTTTTGAGCATTTCTCAGTGCACCTGAAGATCCTTAAAAACTGACTCAACAACCTCTTTGACACCAGACCAGGCGATATTTGGCGGAACGACGTCAACAAATTGGTCGAGAGGTGGGAAGAGATTGTAATATATAAGTGATTAACTTATTGATATAATTATTGTTTTTTGTTTAAATAAAAGTCTTAGGTAAAAAAACGCTAAGAACTTATTTATCAATCTAATACATTGCTGAAGTTGTCATACCAGCAAAGTACTAGCCCACTTTGCTTGCTAAAGAAGGAAAGACACCATTAACACAGCAGTCATTTATAGTGACATCAGTATTCCCTCTTCGGCTATATCCATCCTGTTTCGCAAAATTCCTGAAATCACAAAGAAACTTTTCTGTATTTAATCTCTTTTTCGGAGTTGGAATATTATCCCATAAAGCATGGTGATGTAATTTTATCTCGACTACTTCTCAGTCAAACTCAACTGAGTCATTGCTACATATTATTTACTGAAGCAGAACCTCTGTTTTTGAATAGCAACATGTTTTAACAATATGTCATTTCTTAATTGTATGTCTTAGTTTTAATTGCCTTCGTATCACCTTTTTTCACAGCACTGTCTTAAATCTACTAGACTTGATTGAAGAAATGCTTCATCGGAATCTCTGCGTTCTTAAGAACCCAATTTCATAGCGTCTTTATTGGATTCTATTTTGTTCCATTTTTATTCTCAAATAAGCTTTAAATTTGTACTTTTTTACTGCTGCAAGCCTGTGTTTCCACATTTTTTATAATTAACACTTTATTAACCATAGCATCGTTTATTAACCATAAAATGGTTGTTTCTTTTGTTACAGATGAGATCATGTTTGCATCACTTTGTTACAATTCTTATTGGTTTAAAATGTTCATGACGTCAGAAAAACGCTTCATCTAAGTCACCTTCTATTGAGGTGGCGTCGTAAATCAGCATTCTCGACTAATTTGCTGCCTGCCTTTAAATCGCTTTCTTCGAGCAGAGGCAAACAAGGCGAAGTTCACCATCGAATGTCTCAGAATAATGTTGAATTTCATTTTGTTAATAAAACGATTTCTTAAATAAAGAGCAAATCATCGTCAGATTAACATCCATTGAAACAGGCAGAGACTTTGAGAGGATGACCACATCTTCTCTCACACAATTGCTGGAACTCCATGGGTTGGGGATGTGTCCACTTTTATCTTTGACGTTCAAAGTCCGTCTGCTGTTGTCGCATGTATGAGGAGAGGAGAGTGCCAGCTCAGATGTCTTCTTCATCATCAGATACGGTACAAAATGAAGAGGTGCTTGGTAATGCAGAAAATTCTGTTTTTGCAACCCTAGTATTTACGTCATCACGCACGTCATACAATACGTCATCTTAACAACATTTCTTCATCACCAAAAATATTAAGAATTTAGTATCCTGGATCATACGGCATATATATATATATATATATATATATATATATATATATATATATATATATATATATATATATATATATATATATATTTGTACACTAATATTTAAATGTCATATTATTAAAATTACATTCATAAGCATTATAATGCATTCTAGTTTTCAGACTGCATTTAAATGTTTATTTTTAAAACTTTACTCGGTGTGAAAGCCATGATCCCCTTGTTTGAGATGTTTACAAGTGTATCTTAATTCTGTGCTGTGTCGCCATTTATACTGATCTAGTAGCTGAATAGTTATCACAATGGCATCCTCAATTCAATAGTTCATAGATTTGATTCATACTTCAGATGCGGTTGTTTACAATGAATCGGAGTTCAATTAAAACTGTGCATTCTGGTAAAATCAACCCTAATGTACCAAAAGCAAAGAGATACACTGATCAAACTGTTTCAACTTGAGTATTTCTAGTGTGATAAAATATAGCGCTCAGTGGTTCAGTCGCTGAGAAGCAAAGTGAAGCATCATTTGCTGCTGGCAGTAGTTTGGAGGAATCCACATTCTCCTTCAGTGCGTTGTTGGAGCTTCATAGGTCTCCACCCACGTGTCCACACTAATTTATGAAGCATCGTCTCCGTGGGCAGTGATTGGGATTGTGACATCATTCTCCCTCACTGGCTTGCTGGAGTTTCGATGTTTGGGGACGTGTCCACGCTAATCTGTGTCGTTCAAATCACCCTGTACCATGCATCAGCATGCTTCCCTGTACCTAGCCCTGAATTGGGCTCTACCAGTTAAGATAGAAGCAGCTTTGTGATTTTGAAGCAGGGATCAAGCAGAAGACCCCCAATACTTGGGCTGCCATTCCCAGATGAGATATCATTTCACTTGGAAGACATTGCGATCATGCGCAGATTTAACGTGCTCCAGCCACCATTAGCGAACATATTAGATCTTCGGTTAAACTGAGATTCGAACTCAGTACCTTCTGATAATGAGAACGACGCTCTAACCAACCAGTCCACTGTGGCCTCTTTCCTCTGGTGTGATGTGGATATGGAGAGTCGCGTGAAAGATCAAGTGTGACCGCATCACCTGACCGTGGTTTAGAATTATGAGGCGCTTGGAGAGGGCAGAATGCTCTAAACCCGTCAACCTTAAGGTACAGTCCGGGACTCACCTATATCACTATGTATGTGATAAAATGCACAGAAAAATAGTATTAAATAGCTTAAAAATATATTAAAGATGTTAATATATAGTTAAGTTATTTAATCCTATTCCTCTGTGCAGTTACATTTCATAATTGCATCAATAACTAAAAATTATGTGGATTTACAATTGTCGAACATTAATAGCATTAGTTCTTTGCAAAGTATACTTTTAATTGGACGAAAAATTAACTGACAAATCTATTTATTCTTAGACGAAATCCACTCAAATTGTTGTTTTCCTTCGAAATGGCTGGTGTGGTAAAAAATATGATGGCTCCTTGGGAGTTAAAGTTAGTTTTCTCGACCAATTTCTCAACGTCTGAGAAATTTAATAAAAACATGTCTGTACCAAGAAGTGGAAACTGGACCAATAAGGAATCCAAAGAGAACGGGTCAACAAAAGAGAAACATCATTATTGAAATTTGATTTTCCACGGCACAAAAATTTTTTGATAGCTTTTTTTTATATATATATTTTTTTAACCGAAATACTCCACTCTTTTGCTACGAGAAAAGCTGAAAAGGTCGGTAAAAAGTTGTTTTGCTTTCTTTGCGATCTTTTACGTAACATTTTGTTCCACTGCAGATGATTTCTATTAAATGATCAATTCTCTTGTATGCTCAAGCTTTTTTCTTCTTTTTATGATTCCTTTTCCGTTTACGTCCCACGCTCCTCCTCCTTCGACTTCGAAGAAGAAACAAACAAACTTGAAGCAAAACATTTTCTAAAGTGAACTTGATTTAATTGCACTTCAATATTTGCTTCTTTTCTATTAAAGGGGAACCAGCGTTTTATTCCTGCTTCGTTCTCCACCTGGATACTTCCTTTAGACTCTATTTCTGCAATGAATGTGAGAGTTTCAATGTTTCGATAACTATTTTTTTTTTATTTTGAGTCGGAGAAATTTCATTAATCGTAAAAAAAGAAACATTTATCTCAATTAAAAATTGTGGTGGCAACTTGGATTTCAGGACTTCTGTTTCACAAGATAACAAAAGAAAAATGAATGCACAAAAACTACATTTATAAATAATACAAAGGAAAAAAAACCTGTAAGGGGACAAGATTCACAACAGTCTAAAGCGACCAGTGTCATGTTCTGTACTTGCCAAAATCAAAGATTCTCATGCTGAAAGGGTCAAAGCATATTAAAATTTCCTCAAAGTAAAACATCACTTTGCTTTAATTCACCTGTCAAACTATTTACAAAACCTTGATTCAAAATTATAAGATGACGCTATATTTTAGTAGCTTTGGTCATCAGAAATAAGGTGCCTAAAACTTTTTTTTTAACAATGGGTTCTAAGTGACCAATCCTTCGTTACAAAAAGGTCGGAAACTACTACTAATCTATCGTTACCCGACAGGCAACTATGAACCAAGATCACGGAAGAAGAGTAAACTTCCCATGTTCCTTGACTACAAACCCGTTTATGGGGTGGGCCACATTCATCTTGTTCAAGAGTGTGATATTTCTACAAGTGACACTTTTCCTTTCGCATTCGCTTTTTGCGTGCTTCTGCATTATTCTTAATTTATGGACATGTATGTATGTTATTTAGCAAACGTACTATCAATCAAAATGCTAAATGGTTACAAATTTAATTTTTAAACACGTAAACGCTATGCAGTTTATTCCTCAAATTACATCACAAGATCTTTAAATATTTGAATATAATTTCAGCGTGATATAATTGCTAAAAATCTCATTCGAGAAGTGTTAGAAAACAGCTGTTAATTTATGAAAAAGCAGTCCTATAATTTATTTCTTTCAATTTCTTTTCTAACGTCGGGCACTTGGTGACTAATCCTTCGCTACAACAAGACTGGAAACTGCTACTCATTTATTGTCACCCTGTGGGCACCTGTGAACCAAGTCACCGAGATAAGCAGCATGATCAACGTCACTCCACCACAGACCCTTTTATAGGGTGAGCCACATTTATTCTGCATCTGAGAAGAAAGGACAGAGAAGCACATAACATAGAGAGAGAAAGGAACATCTATGCTCAAACCAGAATTCGAATCAGGGACAACCAGCTTACGAGTTAAGAATGTTAACCATTCAGACATCGTCCCGCCACCTGCAAAAAGTATCGAAGTTAATCTAAATTACGAGAGGGTGCGTTTATTCATATGTTATATTCTACTATATTTTTCACAGGTAATCATGGAGAGATGATCGGAGGAAGGCATTAGCGCACAATCCACTACCTGGCTAATTATAATGATGATGATGATGACTTGTCAGCTGAAAAGTATGAAATAAAGATTAAAACATCATATAGTCTATATTCGTATTTGAGTTTTGTAATTGTTTTGTAAATGTATTCAAAATTTCTTTTATTGGGTAATTGATGGCAATACTTTTCTAATTTTTGAATGTCTCGTTTAATTATAAATCTAAACAATAGAATATTTATATTTTTTTTTAATTTGAATAAGTTGAATAATTTTTGCAAATAAATGAAAAAGTGTAGAAAAGACAGAAAATAATATTATTCTAACAAAAAAAATTTTTTTTTTCAGAATTGTTTTATGTGAAATTATGGAAGATAAAAAAAATGCAGTTCACATTGTATCATCGGCAGATGATAAATATCTTGCCAAAATAACTGGAAATTCAAATTTAGTCGTCATTTTATTATACAAGAGTAATGTTTCAATAAATTCGCGGTTCACTGACATGTTTTAACATTGTAAACAAAACAGTGACATACAGGATACGAATGAATAGAATGGAGAAATAAGTTTAAGCCCAGAACGATTTATAACTTTTACATTCAAATTTAATAGAGTTACGTGGTGGAGGCATTACACAAACAAAAAAATCACCAAGCGTATTCGACATGGTACTTCAACGTCACATGAAGTCAATCAATTAGTTGATTGTAGTTTTCGAAACATCATTTTTAGTTTGATATGATGGCAACCATCGCTAAGAAAAAAGCGTCGTTACTTTAGTACTTCGTAAATAGAGTTAGGTGATGGACGCATTAAACAAACAAAAAAAATCACCAAGCGTATACGATTTGTGACTTCGACGTCACAGGATGACCTCCTGTAAATTAATTGTAGTTTTCAAGGCATCATTTTTAGTTTATATGATCACGGCCATCACTGAGAAAGTTCTCGAAAGGGTATTTGGAAATTTATCGTTGGTATAGAGCATTGTGAAGATATGGTCACTCTGTTCATAATCATGTATTTCCATTGAAAAGAAAATTGTAATGGTATGCAGTAAAAGTTTTGCTAATTGTATGCCCGAGAGTGTCACTGAAATGTTTGAAAAACAGCTAACTTTTTTTACGCTAAATTTGTAAAATCACAGTATTTAAAGTAATCACTTCCAGCATCAGTGCATTCTTGTAGGGGAATTTTCCAAAAATAAAATGTCTCCAGTCATTTTTCTATTGGAATTAATAAAAATCATGAATTTATGTCAACATCAACCTTACCCTTAAAATAAAAATGACATTTAGGCGAGTTCATTTTTAGGTTAAAAAATAACAAAAAATGAAACCGGTAGTATACAAGTTAGTTACAAATACCTTATCAGCTTGATAGCATTCATTAGACATGCATTTAAAAAAAAAAAACAATAAATTTTTTTGTCTATGCCATGTATCTTTTTACTTTTGTGGTAGAAGGATTATCGTTAAAAGTCCATGCCTTATATTTTTAAGTGTTCGAATATCAAAAAGCATCAGGTGTATTTTATTGTTTACTTTCCATGATATCAGCTCCGGCGAAATAGTCTCATTAGTGGTGGTTGCTATATAAACAAGCGCAGCCCATTTCAAATGGGAGTAATGGGATTCATGAATTTGTGGTAAATATCATACTAATAGGTGTGTATTACTTTAAAAACTTTCACAATAAAGCAATGTTGTTACCTTTCTTCTAGGTAAAGTTGATAGTGACTACCTGTGACGAATTTAAAATTATAATGCTGTGGACACACTCTTTAATTAATTAAAGGATTTCATTACTGAATCTATCACGCTCCTTTTTTAGTTCTTTGTTAAACTATGGGAAACCAAACAGCAAACTGTTTTTGCATATGCTATTCTTCATTAATAATTTTATATACTTCAGGGAATGTAATGTTATGTTTCTTTTGTTTGTGTCATTTGGCACGTACAGCGATTATCATGGATTGAGATTTTTCGTATGCCATGTTTATCATCCCGGATAACATCAATCAATAGCCTTTTTATGTGTTACTCCTATGAAAGAGACTTCGACTTGGGTGAAATTTTATAAGTCATTTGAATACAGTAGCGCTTAATGGGTTTTTTATGTCTAATTTAAACTCTCTTTAGTTGTTGAAAGCAAACTTGAAACAAACTCTTTTCCATTTATAGCTATTTTTAAAGGAATGTTCATTAAAATTTCGTAAAGTATCCATATTATTGTGTATTTTTAACTCTATTTTCTTTATCCCTCAAAATGTTTCTTAGATTTTGTTTCATTTCAAAGAAAATTGTAATATAAACCATATAATCAAATTAAACTACAATTATAATGCACTGCAATTATCTGTAGAGTATTAAACATTTTTTTTGTTAAAATTTATTAAAATTTTTCAGAAAATAACCAATTTCTCAAAAAATACTTAATAAGTATTTAAAATTTTGTCTAATTTTATGTTTCTACATCATAATTTATCAAAAAAAATTTTAATTAATATTTAAGAGAAAAGTTGACTCTAACGGAAATGGATGCCTTAAACAATTTGAAATTGATCGATATAAAAAAAATTTCTGCCAGGAAAAAATAACTCACATTTTTTAAACTAATCGTTAGCTTTTTCTACCATTTCTCGTTTTCACAAATCTCACAGTATTCAGAGAACAGTATTCAAATAATAAATAATTAATTATGAAATCCCTGCAATTGTCTTTTTATTTTGTATATTCCCTTTATAAAATAAGAGGAAACCCTTTTACTAGTCAAATTACTTTTATTCTGTAATCTATTATTTATATTCTTTTCAAACTATCAAGTTTTTCTAGAAAAGATTAAAAAAGACAGAAATTTATCCCGTAAAGAAAAGCTTACAAAATAAAACCCATCATCCGTTTATAACTCATTATTCATATTTTTTTCGATAGTCACTATGTTTCTCTCCATCCTCAAGAAAATTATCCTTTAATACAGGCTTTACTTTACAGAATAAGAAATCTTTTTTTATTTTACAAATCATTTTACATTATATACTTACACTCTGTAATTTCTTATTCATAATATTTTTATCCAATAGTTATTATATATTCTAAAGAAATAGAGTAATTTATAGGCATATTCCAAAATAAAAGATTCACAGAATAAGAAATTAAATGTACTACAAAATAGATATTATTAAATTTTAACACCAACTTTTATTCAAGTGATGTTAAAAAAAAAATAACGATGTTCTTTAAAAGGAAAAATTCGAAGGATGTAATCATACATTCTTGTTCACAAATTGTAATGTTTTGTGTCTTGAAATATAAAAATCTTTAAATAATTCAAAAAATAGAATTTTGATCAGACAACTTTTTTTGTTATAAGAAGGCATAATTGCTCAGGAAAAAAGACAAGGTAATAACCATAAATTTTACATTCATTTTAAGCACTGAGTTAATGTTTTATATTAGCTATAAATTGATATGAAGACAATACTAACTAGTGTACCGCACAAGGAACACCAGTTCGGTTGATGCTCTTGGGACTTGACCACTATTGGAGCCACACCTAGTTGACTAAACAGGAGTCCTTGTCACAAAATCTCTTTGACCACGATTCAGGATTATTGCTTGTGCTTACAGACTTCTGTCAGCAGAAACAGTCTGAGGGAAATGCATCCTAATATTGATTTTCCTTGAAGCTTTTAGAATTTTTTAATAATTGTTGCCAGTTTTTTCTTAGAAATTCTTAAAATTAAATTTTGAAACAGTCGAATTTTATAAATGACCATAACTGCAGATAATATATTATTGCCAGCTTTACGAGGACTATAATTGCAAGTTTAAATTAATTTTGCCTTTAAAGAGAAATTAACTTTTTTACATTAATTAAATGCTTTGAAGTTTTTACTTACATCTGAATCCAAATTTTATTTATATTTTTAAATTCAGTAAGGCGTAAATTCCTATTGTAAAATATGTAATTGCATTTCTGAGAAGAATCATCGTTCTTACATTAAGTTTTAGCTTTACTAATATTTAATATACATGCTACAGAATTTAATACAGTAACATTATCTTTAAACTTTTTTATTTCAAAAGAGTTATGCTTAGAATTAATGAAATACTTTTTCCATATTAACTTGCTCCTCATTTGTATTTTGTTCATTTTGCTTACAGAATTCAGAAGATTTAGTAATTGTAAGAACTCTGGTTTATATTCAAAACACGAATATTTGGCATAAAGCTGAAAGTTGAATTAAAAGTTACTAAGAAATTACTTCAAGTTTCAGTTTTTGTAATCAAATTTGCGTTCCAGTAGTATCCCGATGGTTTCCGTAACAACAACAAAGTGAAGCATCATTTGTCGCGAAGAGTGATTGGAAGGGTGACCACCTTTTCCCTCATAAGGTTGCTGGCGATCCATGCGTTGGGGACGTGCCCATGTTCATGTGTGACGTTCAAAGTGCTTCCGCTGGTGTAGGTGGAAGAAGAGAGGAGAGTGTCAGTTCAGATGAGACCTCGTCACCTGATCATTACTCAAAATTATAAGTCGTTGATTGATAGGCAAATATTCCAAACCCGTTAATCTAAAGGTACAGTCCAGGGCTCTTCTACACAGCTCTGTATGCTTGTCAGTATATCCGATGTTGGAGCAATTTTAAATACATTACTAAAATGAAATGTTTCTATTAAAGAGTATCAATAAGATACTATCTTGCATTTTGTGAGAATTGTCATCCCTTAGTATATATATATACATATATATGTATATATATATAAGAGATGAAAGAGATGAACCATACATGTAATTCAGATATTAATCTTCTTATTATATTTTAACTCTCATTGTTTACCAGATATTTAAGCAAAGAGTAGAGAACAATTGTCATAAAAGTAAGAAAGATTTCTATGGAAGAAGGATGAGAAATTCCCATTGTGTTCGCCTTGTGTTCTTCAGACAATCATCGTGTGCTTTGCTTATTTGTGGCCTTTGGATGAACGGAGTGATGATAGCTACTTTCGTGTCTACTTTTGTTTGCGCTCAGCTAATTGATGTCCAAATATTTGTCCCAAACAATGCAGTTCTTCTGATAAAAAAAGAATGTTGTTTGATACAATATTCGATAGTTTTTTCAACCTGATAATTTTTAATAGTAGAAATTGTTAAGCACTCTCTCTTGAACGTTCTAAAAAATTTTTGTTTAATTTATATTAAAATATCATTCAATGTGTCCTCCGAAATTATCTCCAGTTGAAATGAGGAAGTCTGCATGGAATAGGAAGAAATTTATATGAGGATGGTAGGCTCATGTTAACATATAAGGTATGTTTTATTCCAAAATTTTAATAGCTGCGTTTGTAATTAGTTAAACCGTAGCTAGCAATGAATTGAGTAAACTGAGAAGTTGCTGATGTGGTGTTATACATTGTTCTAGATTCCGCAATTTTTAAAAACGCAGGCATGCGGCCCATTTACCCCTTTTGAAATTATTTTCTATGCTTAAACACTCGAGTAGATAAAAAAGATATATACGGCAACGGATTCTTGTTGCATACTTCCCCGTATGTAGCACTGAGTTGGGCTCTATCAATTAGTGGAAACGGACGGGAGGATGAATATCCCGAGTCTTCCTCATTTAAAAGCCAGTATCAAGCAGAAGATCCTAAATACTTGGCCTGCCATCCCCACAGGTAACATTTCACTTTGAGGACATCACCACAATACCTATTTAATGAGCTTCAGAAGCTTTAGTGACAACGAGGGATTTTCGATTATTCCAAAATTGGAGCTCACTACCTTCCGATGATACCGACGCCCTACTCATCCAGGCGCCCGAAGCCTTACTGAGGGGTAGATGTTGTTGCCCTAGCTTGCTTCCCTGTACCTAGCCCTGAGTTGGACTCTACCAGTTAAATGGAAGCAGCCGGGTGGAGACTTCGTGAATTTGAAGCAGGGACTATAAGCAGAACACCTCCAAAACTTGGCCTGCACTCCTAGAAGTATCATTTCATTTAGAAGATATTGTGACTATGCCTAGTTTCAACATGCCACAGCCGACTTTAGAGCGAACATGATGGAAATTCAGTAAAAACCTGGGATTCTGATAGTGAGAACGACGCAATAATCAACCAGACCACCACTGCACTGTGTCAACAGATTCTTGCTCTTTCACATACAATTTTCGTTGAAAATTATTACTAAATATTTTCTTTTACTTTTTAAAAAGAATTTTATTTGCACTCTGCATCGAATGTATTTTCGATGCCCTCTCTAATCAAAAATGCATTCGAATAAGAACGAAAGGATTTAATACTCCATAATTTCGTGTCTAAAAGTAAATTTAAGCATTCGTTTTTTCTGGTCATCTATATGAGAAAATCAATTTCGGGGTACAAAACAGTGTTCTCGACAAGGTTAAGTAAATTGTTTAAGAAATAGTAATTATCATTATTTTTTTTAATCGCATTTTTCTTCCAATGCTGTATTCACGTTTTTCATTGGCCATGGACCTCGGTAGAGGGTTAACTTGACCTAATCCCCAGTATATGTATTGACCAAGGTACTTTTTTGTAAGCACTTTATATCATATAGAAAAACTTTTTATCACATTTCTATAATTCTATCTTCAAATCCCTACAAACTTACAACTTTTAAATTAATAAAGAATATATATATATATATATAAGAATTCAACAAAATTCGTTGCATTTTCATTTCTTTGAATTTTAATATCTAAAGAATAAATGGTAAATAAACCTAAAGGATAAATAAATAAAGACAGAGGATTATATAAACTCTTTATTTTAAATTTTCTTTCTTTTGAATAAAACTCACACATAGACATTTTCGACACACACACATTTTGGTTTCAAAACAGTTATCATGAAATTTTCAGTATTTAGCAGTAAGTATAGCTTGAAACAGATATTTCACCTTAAGGATTATTTTTAGTCATTTTCTTTCCCTTCTGGAAATAGTGGTGTTTATTCAACTACATTATATATATTTGTGTGTGTTTATATATATATATATATAATCCCTTATTATGCTTATGCATACTATATACATATATAGTATATAGTATGCACAACGAGGGAGATTAATTAGAAAAGCAGCTTAATAAGGCAATAAAATTATAATATTTAATTTAAAAAAAGATCATATTTTAAAATATTTTACTTTTGAAAAATGAAGTTTGATATTTTGTACAATTCTGCTATGCAATTTCTTCATACACAGGCGTTTCAAACGTCATCTTCCAAACTTGCAAAGTCTCCATTATGGAGAAATGCGACAGTAGACTTGACTAAATGCAGAACTAACAAGATTCAGTGAGAATTTGACTACTAGTCACATTTCTGTGAATACATATTACTTCCAAAAAAATTCTACTTATTTTCAGGTAAAGTTCAAAAAACAGAAGCGGGCGGCCATTATGGAATGTTATAATTTTGCCGCACATATGGGTTAAATGGTCTGAAATCTACAGTTTAAAATGGATTCCGAGCTACTACAAGATGGTATTCGAAGCACAAACTGGTCTTCATTTGCTGACAAGAAAATTGTGAAAATTGATAACGTAGCAGAATTCTGATAACATTTTTGCTTTAAAAAATATCCTTCTTAACAGGTTATGCAAATTCCATAAATAGTTTTTGATAATCTGCAAGTGTTGTTAGCTGATAATTCTATGTGTAACTCTTCATTTAGCCAGGAATCAAAAAGAAGGGAACAGAAAGACATTTCTTTGTATAGCAGACCCTTTGTTAACTTGAATTGAGCCATCTTGGCAATTACAATGTATGGCTTCATGAAACATACAGCATGTTCAAACCTTGCTCTTTTCTGTTCATGTTTGAACAGAAGTTTCAATAGACTGGGATATATTCATCCTATTATTTCAATATGTTCATCTTATCAATTTTTCAGTTGTTCTGTTGATTAATTTTCAGGGGAAAATATATAATCAATGAATCAGTATTACAGATGGAATTTGTACGAGAAACCCAATAATTATTTTCATGATTTTCTGTATCAATAACATCGCACATATAAAGTAAAATTAGATGTATATATTCAAATCAATAGCGTTTGATAGTCTCCAAAATAATTAGACTTGCAAATTCTGATTTTGGCACCAATTTTACTTTAATCAAATTGGCCTTCAGTTCAACGGTTCCGGAGTTTGATTCACAGTTCGTGGAACGAGGGGAGCATTTTCAGTGGCTCGAAATTTAATTTGAGAAATTCGTTGATCTTAATTATTAAAATATGATGACCGAACCAAACATTGGATGAAAATCTTATGAAAAGGGTTATTCATTTAAAAGTTTAACAATACTATATATTTTATAAGTTTTAATATGATTTTCAATTAACATATTTATCAAGCATAACTTATAATTTAATTTCCTGGCACCACATTTATTACACATTAATTTAAACGCATATGCATATTTAATGAATAGCCTATATAATCTACATTTCTATTTGCTTTTCGTAGAAATCAACAGGTGATTTTTCCCACAGATGCAATTAGCACATGCTTAAGATGTCACGCAATTTGTAAATTCAGGTCTTAAAACACTTTTCTCGCTTCCATTCTATATTTTAATTCTAGTTTTTTATTATGGTTACTGAATGAATTAATATGAGAAGTTACTACAAAACTTTACATTAAAATATTTACTTTATATACTAAACAACTTTCAATGTTAAATATTTACTAAATATTATGATTTCAACACACAGAAAACAGTCTAAATGCAATGATTCCAACACGAAATGGTTCAGTTAAAAAACGGAAAGTTCCTATCCATCTTTAACTGTTCTTTAGGTATAACTGTGAGTGTGGATCTAAAATACTTGCTTTTGGTTATGAAAACTCCGTGTAATAAAGAAGAAATTGTTTCCAACAGATGATCAGAAGATTCTACGAGGGCTTTCTTTTAAAATTTGATAATTTTGAAGTTCAAAGTTGTCTTTTTTTATATATTATTCTCATGAACAGAAAGATGAGCTTGTAATAAATGTCTGTGTATTTTGCATAGTTATAGATAAAAAATTTCTTTACACTTAATTTTTTTTTTTTTTGGTCTACACTATATTTGAAGCCAATCACCCATCAGCAGGGCGAGTTGTCGAAAAGTTGTTTCCGCGATTTAACATTCAAGTCACTAAAATCTCTTCTAATTACAAAATGGCGAAGAGAGTACAAAATTACCAAGTAATAATAATAATACCAATGATATGTTTCTTAACTTAGAGTCAGAAATTTTTATGTCTTCAAGGTAAATATATCATTAAAAAATGAAGAAAAAAAAGAAATGTTGAAATATTTACAAATGTTTTAAAAACAAAACTATAAGCATATTTAAAAATAATTTCAAAAAATATGAAGATGCTTACAAAATTACAGACACATTAAAATTCCCTCACTAAATGCTTACTCTCTTCTTCATAGTTAAAATAAAACATTCTTAAACTGAAAAAAGAAAATCGAGAACTTTTGTTTCCTCATTTAAAACAATTTTTTTTAGATATGAAAATTTCACCTTACATATTTTATCAATATGCCAATACAATTTCACCTTCAATATTTTATCAAATATGTCATCTATTTTCTTTTATCTGTCTCTGTTTCTTGTCCTTTCTTCTGAGATGATGAATGAATCTTGCTCACCCTATTAATGGGTTTGTGATAAAATGATGTGGGTAATGCTGCTCACCTTGGTTACTAGGTATATAGGTTCCCACCGCGTGACGATAAATGAGAGTAGCAGTTTCTGGCCTTGCTGTAACGAAGAATTAGTCAACCGGTGCTCATTGTTGGTAAAATAAAGTTTTCATATTGTAAATTAAAACAGTAACAGTTTATCATTATTAATTTACTATATACAGATAGTGTCTGTTACATTATATCATTATAATTCGAAACAACGAGTGCACCATCAAACAATCTTAATATGCTTTAGTCCATCTCCTCCATTCAACTCTCAGGCAATCAATTTCTAAGTTTCTGTAAACTAAAAGTAAAACTTTAAGATGATAATTTTCTTATGTAAACTAATATATATATATGGTCACTTTGATATCACAGAATGGATAGTCTAACAATCAAAATCTGTAGGTCGTTCTTCAGTTAGTGACCGTCGTGCATTGTCCTTTCTGAGATAGAACTTTCCTTAAATTGTGTGACATATCCCACTTTAAAAGGGAGGAAACCTGGAAAACTGCCATCTATTTTTCCCCACAGGTTCAGAATTCAGAAAGCACAGGTTCCATTCAGAAAGCATAGTTACAACACCCAAACCAGGTTATTCACTTGTGGCAAGTATTGAATCTGTTGTCTTCTATCTCGAAGAACCCGTTTGTACTACTGGGTCACGGTGAATCTTACTATTAAGTATAATAAATATCTTGTTTATTTTTTTATTGTTTCATATTAAGGACTACAAGACTTTTTAAACGAATAAAGATCTGATTAAATGCGAAGAATCTGATGTAATGTCCCCATTAATATACACACTAATCGAGTCTCATAAGGGCTGCATAAATGGTTAATCATTCTAATATATGATCTCACCTGGGCATAGTAAAATTGCATTAATGGGAGCAATAATAATAATAATAAAGTAAAAGTTCTGAATAATGAATATAAGAAAATAAAACTTAGGAAAAAAGCTAGAATTGTTTCACCTGAAAAAAAACACAAATTCATACAAAACAAAAATCATTTTTTTTACTTTATTTGTATGATGCTGAATTTTTTATAAAGTTACCTACATCTCATTTTAGCTTTAAAAACCAAACGTAGTGACACGACAGTCCTTTAGCCTACATTGGCCCATATTCACTTTCCTGAACGAGGGTCCCTGGGTGCAAAGCGTACGTCCCGGTCAGCCTAGCGCAAAATCCCCTGTGTTTTGTTCCTAAGCATGCTTGATGCTCAGTTTTATCAACCCACTGAAGGGTTGAAAAGTTGAGTCGACCTAACCCAGCCCGAGGACCGAACCTCTGGCTTGTAGCTTGAGAGCGAGATACGCTATCACATCTAAAAAAAAACAAAATTTGCTCTATTTTATTTTCCCTTTTATTAAAAAAAATAATAAATATCACTTTTGAAATTGCTATTCCCCATATTATCTCATACATATATCTCCTAGAGTTCGTTTCATTCATAATGAGAAGGCAAATTTGCCTTTCCTAAAAAGAATTTTGCATAAAACATATGACGTTTAATAGCACTATAATCATATAAAAATATACGTCTGCCCATGACAGGTGAAATTAGAATCATTTCATTTCTTATTTCTTTTGCGCTTTCTTCCAGGCGAAGTAGTTTAAATATTCACCTTTCCAACTAAGCTGGAAAATGTCAAGGAATTCTGCATTTTAAACTGGCTCCGTTAAGAATAACTATTTCTTCCTAATCGGCAAAGATTTCGCTCCAATTTAAGCGAATTGACCTGTTGGGATAATTTAATTTGTATGCTACTTTTTACAAAAAATAAAAAAAACCAATAAATCTTAAGTACTTTAACAATAAAATGAAACTGACTAAATTTGACGAATAAAAAAATTCAATTTGCACGCAATCAAAACTTTTTTCCACACATGTGTGAGGCTTAACTGTAACTTTCGCAAAAGAACAAATGAATATATTTAATCTGTCTTCTTTTATAAAGAAAGAAATTTTAAATTCGCTAAACTAGAAGTGGAATAAATTTATTCATACATTTCTATTCTAAGGATTACAGGAGAAAAAAAAACCTTGAAAACTAGAAACTCTCCGGAAACCATTCCGGAAAATATTTCACTCCTTTTTTTTATAATTTTCCTGATATTACTTTTTAGTGATTCATATCTAGATTTACATGAATAATATCATTTTCTGTTCTTTTTTTTTTTTTTTAAATTTAAATTTATTGAAAATCGAATGCAACTCCATCAGCATTTTCGTATAATAATATTTTTATATTCTTAATACGGATTAAACATTCGGGAAAAATCTCAGGATTGATTGAATTGAGATTAGCTGTGCAGAATGAAATGGCAATTTTATCGGTATCGCCACTTTTTGCAAACAAGGGCTTATTAGTCGGGGACCTATGATTTAAAGTGGATTTAAAACCACTACAAACATCCGAGTCCGAAGTAGGATTCAAACCCACGAACTATCGAACGGAAGGCAAGAAAACTAACCATTCATTTACCAGATCTGTCATTTCATTGTATGAATGTAGAGTGTGTAATTAATTTCAGACGTAATTAACACGGGTTTGAACTCATAATAAAAATGATTTTTCCAGAATAAATGGGGAATACTTTTTTGCATCAGATCCTCACTTTTTTTACATTACCACAATTTAATTCTAAAACATACCGACATTTAATGATTTTTTTAAATTCTTGAAGCATTATTTTCATTTTAGTGCAGCGAATGTGTTCACAGTTTTCCTAATAGGCCAACGATCGGAAATGCATTGAAACATAAAGAAAAGAAATTGTTACTTTAATACTTATCAATTTCGTATCTAAAATTATTTTCACGCGTTCTATCCCACATTAGATGTGTACGTCAAAATTTTTAAGAAAACTTTACTTTGCATAAAAATAAATAAACTGAAAATATTTTTAAAAATAGTTAATTCTCCAAAATCTAAATGTATGTTTTCTACTGTAAATCCCGAGCATTATCGGATTATATAAACTGCGTCCAAATGGAATCTAAGTGATGCGTAAATTTTATATGACGAGCCTTTAATTTTTATATTTTTAATTATTAAAAATTTGTTGATGCCACCAAAAACATTTTTCCCATTTTGTTCATGCAATATTTATTTATTGTGTTTTATGCTCCTAAAATTATGAAGTTTAATTTCGTTATACTCGAACTACGTGAAGAGAAGTGTTTAGTATTATATAGCAAAAAAAAAAAAAAAAAAAAAAATACGCCTTTGGGACTCTATAGTAAGATGTTATACAGATTGGAAAAACGTAACAACAGTTGATAAATTTTGATAACTGAAATACTCATATTGATAATTCTAACACGAGTATTGATACAAGAATCTCCAGCAGATGGAGCTACCTCTTCAGAGGCGAGCATGCCAAGAGATCCCTCTCATCCAAGAACAAGGTAGATATGTTACCGTTAAAGTATGAAATCCGTTATTTTATAGAATATCTAGTTATTTCATAAAATAACTGATCGTTTCCCTTAAAGTCTAAAACTCTCTCGTATTTCATGGTTTAAATAGTTATTTCATACAATAACGTATAATTAGTTATTTCAATAATATTCGTATAATAGTTATTTCACACAATAGTTATTTCACACAATCTGCAGTCCGTTAAAGTGTAAAATAATATGTATCATATACCTTGCTTTTTAGTATAAGGTACATTTATATTTCGTATAACAATATGGACAATACGTTGGTCGACGAAGATCAATTACAAAATACTTTGACTGCAATTAATGTTTCTTCTCAATCAAATAATCAAAAAGTAGTTGAACAATCAGTATTAAATTATCTTATTACGAAAGTATGTGTTGTCTATTTAAAAGAATGCAGTGAAGATACAGTTTGCGTCAAATGTATGAAGCCTGTCCATATATCATATCATGTTCGGAAGATTATGTTTCAGTTGATAAAGTTGAGCAGAAAATCTGCAAATCGTGTTTTAATGAGCCAAGTGTTCAAAGAAAAAGAAAAAAGTCTGAAAAATATTTAAAAATTCAAGCGAGAAAGATGAAATCAATGTCGGATAAATCTCATTCTGAAGCCACTGTGGCGTTTACCGTCCGTATCCCAGTGCCTGAAGTTGACAGAGAAAAAGGTGATGCCAAATCGATTTAACTATCATCATAACCGAAGAAGGATTTTTCCAATTGGGCACAAGAAACGGCCGCATGAAACGATTATATTCCCAATCTGAGTTCAGTGTCTGAGAACAAAAGTTAATTAAAATCGAAGATGTAGAAAAATCACTCCGGTCGGTTGCTACAGCTCAAAGTTTAGGTACTGGTCAGGGATTTAAAAAATGTTCGTGTAAAACCCAGTGTGTCAATAAAAAATATTAGAAATAATGTTCTTTGTAATTCTAAGTGTCATTTTAGTAATCCTTGTTATAACAAATGATCGTATGGTATATTTCCATAAATACCATTTATACGCTGCATAAATTAGATAAATTACTTCGTTTTCATTTTAATTGTCTATCATTAGTTAATTTATAGAATACCTAGTTATTTCATAAAATAAGTAGTTAAAGTGTCAAATATTATTAACATATTACACACTTTAAAGGACACAATCAGTTATTTCATGGAATAACTAGGTATTCTATAAAATAACTGCATTATATACTTTAATGGTAACCGATATACCAGCAAATGCATTGATAGAGAAAAGTTGGTAGAGGTGATTTTCTATGGATGAAATCACAGAAAACATTGCAACACTGAAGAATCTGGTTACGAGATTTATGTCAACTTCTCGTCATGTTAGGTTAAAACTTTTTGGAACGTTGAACTCTTTGTAATGAACTTAACAGTAATCTAAATTCTATTTGAAGAATTTGCTGATAGTTTAAAGAGAGCCATGAGAAGAATAAGGCTAGGATACCAAGTCTTTGGCGAAGGAGCTCTCATATTGCTGGCACAGGAGGCATTCAATTAACATGTGATCAATAGCTTTAACAACACCACGTGTACATTTTTCTCTTTTGAATAAATTAAATAGGAATTTTGCATAAACTCTAAAGATAGAATAAGATCATTTTCAGCATTGGTTGAAAACAACCTTATTCTAAAGATCTGCCAAATAAATTCCGTGGTGATATCATTTTAATAATTTTACTTGGGGAAAAAATATCTAAGTAATAAGAAAATCAATTCTTACATCGTTGAATTACTTATTCAGTAGAATAAAACATTCACAATTGTTGATTTTGAGTAATTTATTCCATTTAACAAGTTATTTAAAATTTTATGATATGACTTTTTAATGGGAATAATCCGAGTTTAAAATGGTGTAGTATGAATACACACACCTAAATATGTTGATGCTTTGCTAAGGAAATTCATATTTAATAATAGAAAAAGAAATAATAAAACTGATATCAAATAACAGCTAGTGTTAAAAAGCAAGAATGAAATATGTCTTGGAAAAATGTCCAAATAATGAAATTGCATTCAGAATGACTGATCAATATTTCCCATACGTTCAATTATAAATAATTGATGAATATTTATCTTTATTATTAGTAAATAAAATTTAACTTATGATTATTGGATTATTGATCATCCTAATTGGTTCTTATTTCTTTCGGAACGAAAAGTGTCTGAATGCCAAAAAAATAAGTTGTAAATACATGGTATGTAATAAATTATATAAATAGCCTTTATAACCTTATAGGTTATGCCGATGGTAAAGACTATTATGAATAGCACAAAAGAATATAACATTAAATATTGTAATTTTATATTCATGGATAAAAAGAAAATATCCCACTTAAAATACTCGTAACTAAGATTCTACTGTAATTCAGAGAAGGATTCAGCTCATTGATTTTTTCAATAAAAAATTTTTAAAGAAGAAAGAAAATTTTCACATGTATTAAATGTATAATAATCAGTATATTGAATTTGAATAAAAAGAAAGATAATAAAGTTCTAATGTGCAAAGTATTGTTAGTTGGTTGGTTATCTTGAAACTTTTAGTAGAAATGATGTCTATTGTCTCCGTCAAGGTATTACATACATATTCACATGGACTACAATAACATATTCTTTTACATTTCACTTAAAATATGCTTCTGCCTATAAGGTTTGCTTTTTCAATATTTATAAACTTCAAAAACTTAGCTGAGTGGCACCACAGCTCATATGAGTGCCAAGGTCTACAATGTTTCTTGCATACAGTGTTGGTTTCATGCATACATTCATGTTTCAGGAATGTGGTTTCATGCATACATTCATGTTTCAGGAATGTGGTTTCATGCATACATTCATGTTTCAGGAATGTGGTTTCATGCATACATTCATGTTTCAGGAATGTGGTTTCATGCATACATTCATGTTTCAGGAATGTGGTTTCATGCATACATTCATGTTTCAGGAATGTGGTTTCATGCATACAGTGTTGTTTCCATACCTATTTCACAACTATATCTATTTCCTATAACTGTTTTCATGACCGAGGCTCTGAGGTAATAAATTTGTTTCCGGGTTAGGTGATCAGCCTACTGAGAAACCCCCAGTGTTTAGTTCTCAAGCAGGCTTGTTACACCTTTATCAACATATTTGAAGGGATGAAAGCTCAGTCCGAGGACCGAACTAGGATTCTATGCCTTTGGATCTCGAAGAGCTAATATTGAGGCACGGGGGCTTTTCTCGTCAACTTCAGTTTTCTTATTTTCCTAATTTTTAGATTCTTTCGCTATCTTAGGCACTGGATGTTGAGATAAGGTAATTTATGTTTAATAATAGTAAAGAAAAACATAAAACTGATATCAAATAACAGCTAGCATTAAAAAGCAAGAAGGAAATATGCTTTAGAAATATGTCTAAATAAAGAAATTGCATTCAAAATGATTTCATCAATATCTTTTATACGTTCAACTATAACTGTTAGGGGAAGACGTGGTTCCCATTACCAAAAGATAGTAAATTCTATCCCCAACCTAATCGAGGATCGAAAAGCGAACTTATTCGGTGAAAAGGTGGCTGCCGATGTGTCACTATCGAGTTGTCTTCCAAGTGAAATGATATTTTTGAGAGTGGTAGATTAAATAGCTGAAGGGGTCTGAAACTTGTTCCTTGCTTCTAAACTATGGAATCTCAACCACCTTTAAATGTTTCGATTGTTTGTATCAATTTATAAATTTCCCTTTTTTCCCCAGGACTTAAATTCAGAATTGATCGCCATCACCTGGAACTATCTTATCTCGATACGTAAAGGGACTTCTGATTTCTGTTTTAAATCCTACTCATGTCTCGATCATATTAATTGCAACACTTCATATGGAGGAAAAACAATTATTTGCAACTACAAAGTGACAGAATTCAGTTACAAATGTTATCTATAAGATTATGGAAACTATATCATTATACTCAAAAAATATTGAATTTCTTCTAAGTCTCAAAGATGTGAAGTATGCCAAGAAGGCAGATAAAAGCTAAAAAGATTTAGGGTGGTGCTGCTTCATTAAGAAACAATACTCTTAATTCTTTTCATCTTGATGCCTAGAACTGGGTCTAACAGGTTATGTTTCACATAAATTTAAAAATAAGTCATGTAATCATCCACCTCAATTATTTGGCGTAAGTAAACAAGTGATTGCACGCCAACTTAAGCGATTTCTTTGTTGGATAAATATATTATTAAGGTTACTTTATAATTTTTAGCAAACTTTTCAGGGAATTGTGAAATACTCTAATATATGTTTTCAACAATTAATCGTACTCATTAGTTTTAAAACATTAAATTTTCCAAGCAAAGAACACTTTGAAACAAAATTTCATTACGTTCGAGTATTTTAGAAATTTGAAATGTGTTAATTGCTTCTGAATAATTGCAGCTTTTTTAAAAATTTGTATTTTTAAATTGCTGAACAAATTTTTTTGTTAATTTTCATGGCAATCTTCTCATTTCTAAGTAAAATAACTAGTGATTTTAAATAAACAGGTTAAATAATATTTAATTAAATATTATTGAAACGAAAGTATTGATTTTAAAATTATGTTTAAAAATGTACCTAAAACAATGAAAACTATCTCTAAAGGCGTAAGTGTTCCTCCTATTGCACAGCATTGGTTCTGAATAAACATTACTATTGTAACGATATTGCTACTATTGATGAAATCATTTTACCAAATTAAAATTATTATTGTAAGCGAATTATTTTTAGCCCACATGTTCATAAAATAATGTGCAAATTTATTTTTAATTTTGATTCCATGCAATTTGTAACAAAATTATCTCAAAATGTCATTATCATGAGTTTATTTACTAGTACAATATTAGATTTGTGTAAAATATTAGATTTATGCATAACAATTTCAATTTAGATTCATTCAATATTGATTCAAGCCTTTCGCACGTCGAGTGTAGTTGGAAGTAGAATATCAGAGGAATCCATCTTGTGTGTGTGAAATTCCTCATGCTATTTTAATTTGGATTCATTCAATAATTGTTTCAAGCCTTTGTCGATTGTAGTTGGGATTAGAATATATGGAAGGAATCCAACTTGCGAAATTTGGCAAGCCACTTCAATTTGGATTCATTCAATATTGATTCAAGCCTTTCTCATGTCAGAGCCTTTCGCATTGAGAGTACTTGAGAGTAGAATATTAAAGGAATCCACAACTTGTGTGTGTGAAACTCCACAAGCTATTTTAATTTGGATTCATTCAATATTGATTCAAGCCTTTCGCACGTCGAGAGTAATTGAGAGTAGAATATCGAAGGAATCCAACTTGAGAAATTTGGCAAGCCATTTCAATTTGGATTCATTCAATATTGATTCAAGCCTTTCTCATGTCAGAGCCTTTCGCATTGAGAGTATTTCAGAGTAGAATATTAAAGGAATCCACAACTTGTGTGTGTGAAACTCCACAAGCTATTTTAATTTGGATTCATTCAATATTGATTCAAGCCTTTCGCACGTCGAGAGTAATTGAGAGTAGAATATCGAAGGAATCCAACTTGTGAAATTTGGCAAGCCACTTCAATTTGGATTCATTCAATATTGATTCAAGCCTTTCTCATGTCAGAGCCTTTCGCATTGAGAGTACTTGAGAGTAGAATATTAAAGGAATCCACAACTTGTGTGTGTGAAACTCCACAAGCTATTTTAATTTGGATTCATTCAATATTGATTCAAGCCTTTCGCACGTCGAGAGTAATTGAGAGTAGAATATCGAAGGAATCCAACTTTGTGAAATTTGGCAAGCCACTTCAATTTGGATTCATTCAATATTGATTCAAGCCTTTCTCATGTCAGAGCCTTTCGCATTGAGAGTACTTGAGAGTAGAATATTAAAGGAATCCACAACTTGTGTGTGTGAAACTCCACAAGCTATTTTAATTTGGATTCATTCAATATTGATTCAAGCCTTTCGCACGTCGAGAGTAATTGAGAGTAGAATATCGAAGGAATCCAACTTGTGAGATTTGGCAAGCCACTTCAATTTGGATTCATTCAATATTGATTCAAGCCTTTCTCATGTCAGAGCCTTTCGCATTGAGAGTACTTGAGAGTAGAATATTAAAGGAATCCACAACTTGTGTGTGTGAAACTCCACAAGCTATTTTAATTTGGATTCATTCAATATTGATTCAAGCCTTTTCGCACGTCGAGAGTAATTGAGAGTAGAATATCGAAGGAATCCAACTTGTGAAATTTGGCAAGTGCTCACTCAATTTGGATTCATTCAATATTGATTCAAGCCTTCTCATGTCAGAGCCTTTCGCATTGAGAGTACTTGAGAGTAGAATATTAAAGGAATCCACAACTTGTGTGTGTGAAACTCCACAAGCTATTTTAATTTGGATTCATTCAATATTGATTCAAGCCTTTCGCACGTCGAGAGTAATTGAGAGTAGAATATCGAAGGAATCCAACTTGTGAGATTTGGCAAGTCACTTCAATTTGGATTCATTCAATATTGATTCAAGCCTTTCTCATGTCAGAGCCTTTCGCATTGAGAGTACTTGAGAGTAGAATATTAAAGGAATCCACAACTTGTGTGTGTGAAACTCCACAAGCTATTTTAATTTGGATTCATTCAATATTGATTCAAGCCTTTCGCACGTCGAGAGTAATTGAGAGTAGAATATCGAAGGAATCCAACTTGTGAAATTTGGCAAGCCACTTCAATTTGGATTCATTCAATATTGATTCAAGCCTTTCTCATGTCAGAGCCTTTCGCATTGAGAGTACTTCAGAGTAGAATATTAAAGGAATCCACAACTTGTGTGTGTGAAACTCCACAAGCTATTTTAATTTGGATTCATTCAATATTGATTCAAGCCTTTCGCACGTCGAGAGTAATTGAGAGTAGAATATCGAAGGAATCCAACTTGTGAAATTTGGCAAGCCACTTCAATTTGGATTCATTCAATATTGATTCAAGCCTTTCTCATGTCAGAGCCTTTCGCATTGAGAGTACTTGAGAGTAGAATATTAAAGGAATCCACAACTTGTGTGTGTGAAACTCCACAAGCTATTTTTAATTTGGATTCATTCAATATTGATTCAAGCCTTTCGCACGTCGAGAGTAATTGAGAGTAGAATATCGAAGGAATCCAACTTGTGAAATTTGGCAAGCTACTTCAATTTGGATTCATTCAATATTGATTCAAGCCTTTCTCATGTCAGAGCCTTTCGCATTGAGAGTATTTGAGAGTAGAATATTAAAGGAATCCACAACTTGTGTGTGTGAAACTCCACAAGCTATTTTAATTTGGATTCATTCAATATTGATTCAAGCCTTTCGCACGTCGAGAGTAATTGAGAGTAGAATATCGAAGGAATCCAACTTGTGAAATTTGGCAAGCCACTTCAATTTGGATTCATTCAATATTGATTCAAGCCTTTCTCATGTCAGAGCCTTTCGCATTGAGAGTACTTGAGAGTAGAATATTAAAGGAATCCACAACTTGTGTGTGTGAAACTCCACAAGCTATTTTAATTTGGATTCATTCAATATTGATTCAAGCCTTTCGCACGTCGAGAGTAATTGAGAGTAGAATATCGAAGGAATCCAACTTGTGAGATTTGGCAAGCCACTTCAATTTGGATTCATTCAATATTGATTCAAGCCTTTCGCACTTCGAGTGTAGTTGGGAGTAGAATATCAGAGGAATCCCTCTTGTGTGTGAAATTCCTCAAGCTATTTTAATTTGGATTCATTCAATATTGATTCAAGCCTTTCGCACGTCGATTGTAGTTGGGATTAGAATATATGGAAGGAATCCAACTTGCGAAATTTGGCAAGCCACTTCAATTTGGATTCATTCAATATTGATTCAAGCCTTTTGCACGTCTAGAGTAGTTGAGAGAAGATCAAAGGAATCCAACTTAAAATTCGATAAGCCATTTCAAGTTGGATTCATTCGATATCGATTCATGCCTTTCGCCCGTTGAGAGTAGAACCAAAAAATCAAAAGAAAATAACCACTTCATATTTTTTATAATTAAGTCACAATCAACCAGGACAATTTAAAATATTTTTTCTTGGAATTTTGAATCATTCTGGAAATTTTAACGCATACATTTTTCTTCATCAACAGCATCTGCTAAACTTCTTTACGTTGTTCCGGATTTAAAAGGCTTGATAATACAGTGAAGCATGGCTTCTACTGAAGCCCTTCTTCTTATAAAAAAAATACGAACACTTGGCTTTATTATATGAGACAGTGTAAGAAAGAATGTGTTGAGAAATCACAATGTGCGTGTGTGTGTGGTTTTACAGATATATCTGAATATTTAATTATAATATTACTTATAATATTATATATCTGAATATTTAAGAATTTGCGTAATTTTCCCTTAAAGCCATTTGTTTTCTTAATTTTAAGCAACGTAAGTTATATGTATTTAACGTGTCGATAAACTATATTTAGTTCCTTGGGGAAATAAAAATTTTATTTAAGAGCTTCCGACTTAATAATTTCATTTAAAACTTTTCCAGTTATATTAATTAACGCTGAATATTTAGCATTGCAATCAGTTTTAGACAAATTTCCTACATTAAATTAAAAGTATTTCTAAATTAGATTTTCAAGACATTACAGAATGTAAAAGTGACTAATTGCATTTAATAATATAGGTTTGATTAATTTTCCAGTATTATGTGCCCCTATTTAATTTCCCAGATAATAGTTTAAAAGATAGTACAAATTGTATATTAAAACAAATCATACTGTTCCTAAATAATTTTTATTTAGTATTTTATGAGATGTCACATACATTTAAATTTTATCATTATCTCTAGATCAAGGTTTATTTAATTATATATTGGCCTAAAACAATTCTCAAACTTAATTTTTCAAAGTAAGAAACTTTATTCGAAGTGTAAAATTATTGTATCATTTATATAATTAGTTTTTAAGAGATTTTTCTAAACATCATTTCAATTATATAGTAATTTATAGAGGTTATAAGCTCGGTTGGTTTGGACGTTATTCCTCGTTATCGGAAGTTAGTGAGTTTGAACCCAGACCGCTTCGTAGATTCATCGTGTTTGCTCGTGGTGGCTGGAACATGTTAAATATGTTAGTGGTCGCAATATCCTCTGTGTGAAATGATATCTCTAAGGGTGGCAGACCAATTTTGGGGATCCTCTGCTTAATTTCTGCTTCCAAATTATGAGACTATCCTTGCGGCTACGAGGGCACAACCACTGGCTGCCCTATTCTATAAGGTATCATCACTTCCCTTCTTTGTAATGCTAAAAGGTGGAAATCCTTATAGCCGAGCATTATTACGATAGCATACTTAAATTTATCTTTAATATTTTGAACTTAATCATATTTAATGTACTTAATTATTTATTATGAATGGAATGAGAGTCTCTTGTGGGGAAGAATGACAAAATCAGTTGCTGCTCCAGCATACTTTCTTGTACCCAGCTCAGAGTTGGACTCTACCAGTTAAGTGAAAATATATATAGCTGTGTGAGAGTCTTCGTAATTTAAAATCCAGTACCAAGCAGAAGCCCCAACACTTGATTTGCCAACCCCAGAAATATCATCTCACCTGAAAGGCATTGCGATTACGATCTATTTAACGTACTCTATCCACTTTAGTGAACACTCTGGATCTTCGGTTAAATCGGGATTCAAACTCATTACTTCCATAACCAGAACGACACTAACCAACCATGGCCCTAGGGCCACCCCAAAAACGGTTTTTAGTGCAGAAGCCATTGTGTTATTTTTAACCTCTGTCATACCCCTTAAGCATAGAATCAAAGAAGCTTCGAATGTTTTCTTGGGTTATTGCAGTGCACGCAACTACTACATATTGCCAAAGTTGATCTTGTGTAGCAGCAGTTGGTGCATTCCTGGTCATTATGTAACTATTGATCACATTTTTTTCAATTGGGGATAGATCCAGAAGAATTAGCAGACTAAGGAAGCAATTCAATCTGATGAGTAAATAAAATCTCCTGAACATTACGAGTCGCCCATTATCTTATAAAAATTATCCTACATTATAAGGGCAATGCTTACTTAAAGAATACGAGAAGGAAATCCAAACCGTTCGAAACCATGATATGGTATGCCGGAGCAGTGTGGCGACAAATAATGCAACAGCTCAGAATTTCGTCATGGTCTCTGCAGACTCGAATCCAACCATTGTGGTTTTCAGGCATAACAAGGATTTGTCAATGAAGACAATATAGTTCCATTCCGTCATCCATGTTTGCAGATTATTACTACATTGATAGCTTAACATGCCCGTGGTTTGGAGTAAAGGGAAACAATACACCAAAAACTCCTGTCAGCCGAATGGTATGAGAGGGCACCGAAGGATGCACTACAGACTTAATCTACTGTTTTATGGTTCGTTTTTGTTCTTATTTTTGACACTTGGACAAGCCAAGTTTATTAGCTGACGGCTACTATACTAAGCCAGTAGGGTGCGTTTTTCGCTTAACCAAAGAACCACGAAAATGAAAGTACGTCTTTGCTCTAAGACTCCTCCATGAAACAATGTCATTTCTATAACGAATGATACTTCTATAACTAAAAATTTTGGGAACATTGAAACTGTAAAGACAATTAATCATGCCTCAGTATTACCTTTTCTTGCTTGTTTATAAATTGATCAAAAGAAATCTACTTAAAAAAGTCATCCAACAGTTGAACACCGAATTCTACAGTAAAAATTAAATGCGCATAGTAAAAAATATCATCAGGTTTGTATTTGCTTTTTATTTTATTTTTTATTTTTTCTTTTGTATGTCATTGTCTGAGTTTTAACGTTTTTCAGATATTTTTTAATTTGCATCTAAATTTTACAAGCATTCATTAAAAATCATAGCTTATCAAACTACAACCTAACAGCGAATATATTATCTAGTAATATATATGAATGATAACAATTAGCTAATATTTACAGGTCATACTCGTAACTTTCAAAAACTAAAGCCCAAAAGCGGATATTCTATTTTTTCACTAGGAAAATGTGAATGACAAACGATTAGTACAAGTCCATAACTTTTCCAAGCTATAACCTAATAGTGACCATTCTATTTTTCCTCCAAGTAAATGTTGATAATAACAAGTAGTTAACAGAAGCTCTTAACTTTCACAGACTACAGCCTAACAGCGATTTTTTTTTTTTTCTTCTCCTGGAAAATGTGAGTGACAGCAACAAAAGCTTAACAGAAGCTTATAGCTTTCCTAAACTACAACCTAACAACAAATATCCTATTTCTCTTTCAGTTAAATGTGGAGGATAACAGAAAGCAGTTAATGGAATATCATAACTTTTTCTCATAGTTTTCTTTTAAAGTGAATGAAGTATAATTTTGATAAACATTTATTACAATATAATTTATCAATAATGTTTTCTGCGCTCGATATTTTAAGTAGCTTGCCAGGCAATCTTCAAGTAAATTTGCTTATTTTTCTCAATTAAAATTCCTCTCTTATTCGTTACAACTTAGTAATTAATCCAGACAATTGATACTTTTACGAAGACGAAACAAATAATACAGGACAATATGGAGTCAGGAACTTTTTCATAAAATACATATTGATCATTTAAATAATTAAAAATTATTTTTAAAAAAAGTTTGAAAACCATTTTTTATAACTACATACATTCTAAAATGTTAAATTAATACACATATACATATATATAGTCATAAATTAAATACTTTTTATTTTGATAAGACAGTTTATTTCGGTGAACAAGTATAACTTTGTAGAGTCGCACGTTATTTATTTTTCAGTTAAAAAGATAAGACAGTACTTTTAATATATATATTAGAATAATAATAATGTATTAAAAACGATTCTTGATAAGGATAAAAGATTATCCAATGTGTATTTAAAAATGAAAAGTAAATTATTTTTGTACTATGAAATTAGAATAGAAAATATAAATTTACGTTTTGGGTAACTGAATTTGAAAGCTATTTTTTTATGTTAAATTATATTCTCCACAGCGACAACATGTATTGAATCTCCATAAAGAAAGATAGAAAACTAAGTTATCCATCAGATAAAAAAAATTTCAGAAAATAAATCTGTAACTCCTAACAAATATGTAAATAAAAAAGCAGAAATAATTTTAACGAGCGAGAAAATTATTTACATGGTATTTACCTGTTGCATTATATATTTGAGAACGTTACATAATAATTGTGTTACGTCTCAAATATAAAATAAGTATTTTAAGTAAAATTCGTTTAAATAGCTCGTGAATACTTTGAAAGTCTCACAGTGTATTCGCCACTTTTGATTTGTTTACCTTTTATATTACTTGTTTGTATGAATAGGTTATTGGAGACTATATTTTATTTATACATATTATAAATAAATCAATATGTGGTACGATATAATTTACGTGCTGATGTGAAATTTTATCCATGACTGAATCTCTCACAAATTTTGATTCATAAAATATTTATGGCACGACATATATTTTATAAACATTTAACGAAAGATAATAAATTATTCAAATTTCCAAGGAAACTTGTATATTATACATTTCATGCTTCTGAAGAAATATATATATATATATACACACACACATATATATATATATATTTACATATATATATATATATATATATATATACACACACACATATATATATATATATTTACATATATATATATATATATACATATATAAGTGTCTCAAAATCCTAATTACAAACTAGGAAAGAAAATATGACATAATTAAGAATTATAATCATGTAGAAAGTACAAGTAGAAGCACAATTCACGCTTTAAAAGTAGAGGTTAAATAAAGACAGTTATAGCTATGTATTACACTCAAAAAGAAGTACAAAGTTGCTCCAAATGAGATGTTTTAATAATTACCCAATGTTATGAAGGAAATTTCATGATATATATATTGGAGAATACTTTCAAAGATACTTAGCATTTCTTTCATTTTTATTCCATCGATGAAAATTTATGACTTTGATTCTATTTTAAAATTCGACAAAGTGTCATTACCAGTATTGTATTCTTCATGGTATTCTGAAGAAAATCAGCATGACAAATTATGGTGGGCTGAAATTGCAACTCTACGCCACTGCAAAGATTCTCAAAGGTCTTTTCTAAATAGTCAAGCACGTTTGTAAGATATCGTCTCACCCTTCTAAAAACACATTGCAGTATTTTTTGTCTTTTTTTTTTTTTTTTTTTTTTTACAAATGATAACAGTCTAGTTGTGAAACGCATCATTCCCGTATCTGGTAGATAGCAGATTTGGTACCCGAATCAGCTGGAATCTATTGACAGAAATAGATTTCCAGAAACGTATTACTAAAGACCAACCCAACCTAAGCGGAAAGATCCTCTTCCGAAAGATTTTGATGTATCTGAACACACATTTGACGTTTCTGACCAACATCTCAATGTCTATTTTGGTTGATATAACCATAAAGACGCTAGCCCACAGATTAAATGAATATCCGACTGCTTGCTGAAAGGATCTAAGTTTCGATAGTGTGTACTGAGCAATTTAACTTCACAGGACAATGTGAAGTCTTCGAAAATCCACTGACTCCTCGAACGATTTTTCGTATGCAATACTCTCGCATTACGAGGGGGGAAATGTGGGAAACACCAGGGCACACACTTCGATAGATGTGCTGTCAGAAAATATGAAAACAACATCCACCTCTAGGTATTTATTAATGTGTGTGTGTGTTTCATAACAATATTTCCTAACCTCTTCCCCCAGATTTTTATAAATGTAGTTTTCTTAGACATGTTGAGTATTATATATATATATATATATATATATATATATATATATATATATATATATATATATATATATATATATATATATATATATATATATATAAACGTAGTTCATTGTTATTTTGAAATGACTTCTCAAAATTGTTCATTTTTGCTTACGCTTGCACCTTTAAGATTCATAGGGAAATTTGTTTTGGTAGTAGGTCGCACCCATTAAAATGGAAAGCTGCAGGCTCGATTCTTCTCATTACTGAACCATGAGATATGAGTGTAACATGCGTTTTCGGGGATAGTTGCTAGGAAGTTACTTTTTTGCGATTCGTAAACATTGCTCACTGTACAGGAAAACTATCTTAAAAAATCATAATTCTATTGTCATTTATAAAAGAAATCACACACAATACAGTTATTTTTGAGAAAAATCTATTTACTCATATTTTTATTAAAGAGTAATCTAAATTTGATAGATAAACGATACTTTCTAAGAAACAGTTTCTTTTAATTAAACTAACATTTTATTTACCTTTTTTATTAAAATGTATTTAAATTCTATTTTTTCGTCATTAAAATGCATCTTTTCGCATCTTTAATTTAAATAAAAAATATGCATTATATCTAATGCATCTTTTTAATTTAAATGCAGTGCTGATTTATCCTATTTGATGGACATGCACCCACTGCTGTTCAGGCGAGTCCTGGACTTCACATTTAGGTTAACTGGTTTAGAATACTCGCCCATCATCAAGTGCTTCATAATCTTGAACCACGGTCAGGTGACGAAGTCCCACCTGAGCTGGCACCCTTTCTCCACATCCACACCACACCAGTGAAAGGAATTCGGACATCGAAGATGAACGTCGGCACGTCCCCAACCCACGGAGCTCCAGCAAGCTGAAGGAGAATGTGGTCACCTTTCCAGACACTGCATCGGCAAATGATGCTTTACTTTGCTGATCATCTACAGAAACAGTAAGAGTGAGAAGACCCTGAACTGTACTAAAAGGTCATCAGATCATCGCTGATCATCTACAGAGACGTCGATCAAGTCCACGAACTCGTCCGGGTCATGAGGAAGGATTGTTGTTGCACCAGCTTGCTTCCCTGTATCTGTCCCTGATTCGGGCTCTACCAGTTACATAGAAGCAGCCGGATGGAGTCTTTGCAGTTTTGAAACAGGAACCAAGCAAAAGACCTATGATGAAGGGTGGGAGATCACGAGGTACAGGACCAAGAGGCACCGAAGTGTGAATTTTGCCTCGAACTTGCAAATCATTTAGCTAAGCAAGCGCGTTTTCCTTCGTCATTTAGAAGCAGAGACCAAGCAGAAGACTCCTTGACTTGGTCAGCCACCCCGAGAGATATTATTTCAAATGGAGGTCACTGCGAACACGACATATTTTATGTATCCCCGCCATCATGAGCGAACACGAAGGATAATTGATTAAGTCAAGATTCGAAATCACGAACTTCCGATGAACGAACGCCCTGACTAACCAGGCCACCGTGGCTACTTAAATACAATGAATAAAACAACAAGCAAAAGTTGAAATGGATGCTTACCTTAAGAAAAAACAATGAAGACTAAAATGTAAGCACGTTTATGGGAAATTAATAAAATGCGAAACGTCAAATAAACTCTAGACTTTAATTTTTAATATTTCTCTTAAATCGGATGTAAAAAGAATTTACAATTCCAGAATATTTATATACATACACATATGTTATATTATATATTCAAGTTATTTACATATACCGAAATAAAATTATCATAACTTTGCACAAATCTTTTTCAAATACAAATGGAGTAAGTTTAAGGAATAGGAATAAAAATCATCACATTTGATGTTAAAATTAGCTTTTTTACGACATTAATTGCGTTGTTTAAAACAATAAATGAAAACTACGATGATTCAAAATTAAAATTCACTCTGCAGATTTTAATGAATAGTAATCAAATATGGTAATCAACTCTTATGGAAAGATTTATTCATTATTTTATTTTAAAATATTCTATATTTTTTTTTAATAATTTACTTAAATCTTTCTTTAAAAATATAAAATTTTACTAAATTATTCTATTACATATCGAAATATGCTCTTTAATCTACACATTGTATCATGTATTATAATGTACATCGATTATTTACTTCTTTCTATGATGTCTAGTATAAATTACTAATTAAAAACTGAAAACAATCCTTAGAATTCACTTTACCATTTTCACTTCCTCAACTTTATTTTATTTTCATTTTGTATATCTATTCTGCACACATATTTTTTCTATTTCATGTTCATGTTTCCCTCGTCCTTTTGTGGTTCTTAAATAAATTACGAGTTTTCTTTACTTATGATTGTCAATGAACAAAAGTTCGTTTATTTTACTTTCAATGCAAATTACCATGTCATTAATATTAACATTGTTTTCTATGTGTATTTGTAAATTCATTGCCGATGTCGCCAAATGCAAATCTTTGACTACTATTAAAATATCAGCATTAAATACAACTTTTAATATTTTTAATATTCGCAATAATTATATCTGGGTATAATGATACACAAAGAATTTTAAAAAATACTTTCACCTTGAAAGAAAGCGTTTGCTTCTGAGTATTTTACAAAAATCCTGAATTTTCCTTTTTTTTCTTTTTGCTGTAAAATGGATATGAAGCGAATGAAGGGTGAAAACATTGCAGCATTTAATCCATTAATAAAATTAAGTACTAATTTTCTTGATTAAAGGATTAATAAGAAAAATTTAATTAATATAAATGTGAGGTACATTTCATCTAACTAATCTTCTACATACATAGCTGTGTGGGCGATACCCAGACTCTACCTTTAGGTTAACAAGTTTGGAATACTCGCCCATCACTAGGTGCCTCGTCATTCTGAACCAAGGTCAGGTGACGAGGTCACACCTGAACTTTCCACATACACGCCACAGCAGCAGGACTTTGGATGTCACAGATGATCGCGGACACGTCTCTAACCAACACCCCCTAGATTATAGCGGGTGTTGCCACGGAGCTCCATCAACCCAGTGAGGGAGCATATGTGGTCACCTTCCCAATAATTGCCCGTGGCAAATGATGCCCCACTTTGCTGATCTTAACGGGAAGCGGCGTGAAGCTACTGAACCACTGGAGCTCTCACTAATCTTAAAATAAGTAATTTTTTACATTATTATTTTTCAATAAATGGAGAAAAAAACATTTTCAACTTATTGGTGTCTCTAATAACAATAGCAACAGTAAAAGTGAAGCGGAATGAACTAATGAATTAAAAAATAAATGAAAAGAAAATATCTTAAAGAAAAAAGAAGAAGAAATACTAATGTTTTGATCAAGAGAAAAATTTGCAAATATTTTGAAACATTTGTGTGTACATTTTTTTTTACATTTTTCAAAAATATTTTGGGAAAGGGAAAAAAAATTCTATTACATTTCTTATGACATTTATTGCTGTTTAAAGAAAAGTTGTGCTACATTATGCCGATATTTTTCAATATGCCAACAATTAAATATATCTTAATTTTTAGAAAAATAAATGATTTGCTTAGTTTGATTACTTTTTTATTTTACGCAATATCAATTGAAAATTCATTTTTTATAAAAACAAATGTGTGATTTTCAAATAACATTCCTAATTAAATAAATATTTAATAGAATAAAAAAATTAGAATACATTTTGGCGTTATAATTATATAGTTGCTGACAGTTCAACCCGTTTCTTGTTAGTGAAGACTACATTTCTCTTCAAATGATTTTGGAAAAGAATATCAGATAAATGGATTACTCTAAGTGTACCTAATCTACAAATTTGTAAAACTCACATATGACTTATATTTTTTTCGAAATGCAAAAGAATTCATTAAAATTATTGCAAAAATTGTCATACCTCAATCAAGTGTCATAAGTAACAACACATTCTACACGTAAATATAGAAAAAATATGCAAGTGTATTTGAAAATATAAATAAAAGCAGTTATTATATTAGAAATATGTTTAACACTGCATTTCAAAAAATATTTGCTGATAAATAGAATACGTATTAAAACTTGAAAAGAGTTATATGTATATTGAAAATCATAGAACATTAACGGAATTCGATTAAGAGAATAAGGCTAACTTATTCAACACACAGATATAAATCATATAAATGAAAAATAGTAAAAAAAAATATTTGTTTTTAACAAATGTAAGAATTCCCGATATTCAAAGATATAGTAAATAAAATACTTTTGACAAACGAATATTATGAATCTCAAGATATTAGAATGAATTTGTGATAGAATAAATCGAATCTTGAATATACCTAATCATATAAATGCAGAAAAATAAATGTTAAAAGTAATTTGTTTTCAATGAATGTGAAAAAGTTACAAGGCAAAGCTGTAAAACTCTCAATATTAGATTTTCGAACTGAAATAAGTTTGAATTTATTTAGTATATAAGTGTAAATTGAAGCAAAAAGGAACATTTTGTCAAAAATTAATGAGTAAAATTATTTAATTAGCTAAATTTAAAATTTGTTAAGAATATAACTTTTTCTCTTCATTAAATAAACATTAAAATCAATTCATAGCAGAGAATACAGAAGTAAATCTGAATTTAAAATCTCTTTCAAAATATGTTGCAACTTCTAAGAGGTATAATTTTAATAAATACGCAGAATATATAACGTAATATTTGATAACATAATTCTGTGAAGATATTAAAAGAAATTTTACTTTTTTTCCTTTCAAAATTTATTTTTTATGGAAAATCGAATCGGTAAATCTTCCATAATCAGGGTGATTGCCAGATTTGGAAACCGATATTTGGCACGATTTCTCTTTGTTGTGGTATTTGGATAAGAATGCCAATGGCTTATGGCAAACAGAAAAAAAGAAGTCAACCATTCACTTTTTCCCCCATCATTCTTTGCTTATTATTATTGTTATTTATCGAAATTTATTGCATAGATTCAACGATTCAATTTAAATCCAGATATTGGAAAAAATTATTCAAAACACACCAATTGTTATCTACTGTGACATTTTGACAGGTCTATCTCGAGAAAATTTTAATCACTTTTATGGCGAATAAAACATGATTAAAAGTATAATCTTATTTATTAATCAGGCAATTAATAATTTAAAAAACCAAGTTTCTTCACATTTCATGCTTTAATATGCTAATTCACACGACTCTAATCGCAAATGATTATGAGACAAGAACTTAGAATTCCTTTTTGAATTTTTGAGTGCTGCACTTTTTGATGCAAGTCAAGAAATAGTTGGTATCTTTGATGCTGTCTGTTGCTAAAAGATCGTTGTGATTCAAAAAATATTGAAGGCTTGTTTTAAAGTATTTTTTTGTTCACTATTTTCCTTTAATTCTTCTTATGGTAATACAATATAGATAGAACAAGAGTCTGCTAGTGATATCATATTTATTGACTGCTTCTTTAATTTTAACAAGTTGGCACAAGTTCTTTTATTTATAATATTCATTAAAAACATATCAATCTCAAAATCAAAAAATTTCATTAGATGTTTTAAAAAATATTCGAATCTATTTTGTCTCCTTGTTCACAGTTGAAATGTAATCTCACATATTTTATTTTCATTTGGAAATCTAATTGGTTGATCCATTCATCGAATATATTAACTTCGCATAAAATTTTTATCCAAATGAGCGGTTGGTGTCCAAGTTATTCTTTTCAAGCATTTTATTAAAATGAAGTGAAGAGTAACTGTGGCACAAATGCCGCATAATCTAGGATGGAAAATTCTGAATTTGGTGATTTTTTTGGCGGATTTTCTTATATATGTGGCAACTTTGTTTTTATTACATCATAGTGATGGGGACCTATAAGAAATATGAATAAAATTCGATTTTGGCAACCCTAGTATTTACGTCATCACGCACATCACAATGCGTTATCTTGGCCACATTTCTCCATCGCCAAAAAAATTCAGAATTTAGCATCCTGGATTATACGGCCTGTGCCATAACAGCCCCTGAAATTAACAAGCATACATATTTATTTCGAAAAATCCCAATAAAAATAGTGCTTATTTAAAGGAGAGAGAGGTGTGTTGTCATACAGAGCAATGGCGCCTGCCAAAACTATCAATTTCTATAGTGACATGAATTTATTTCAAATGGAGGTTAAAAGGTTTGTAAATTGGCGATATTTAGTATAGTATTTTAAGCTATTTTCTAGGAACCCTGTCGAAGATGGAATGTCTTGTTCCTAAGGCAACGGGGAAGGAAATTCCCATATTAGTTCTCTCCATAAGAAAATGCATCAACAATCAGTAGTCGAACTGGAATTCATAAAGAATGAAGAAAAAGTTAACTGTTGTTTATGCTCTTATTTTTATACTCGAATTCTCTCTCAGGCTGAGCACTCTTAGTCACATATGTCTAGCAACTTTCAGGATCTAAAGATACAAAGTTGACAATGAAAGAAAACAAAAAATCAACATATCACCAATTATAAATATAACATTTTAAATAAAATATCCAAGAAAACTATAATATAAACTGAACTATGTCGAAACAAAATTCAAAAATGTTGGATTATCATGATAGCAACGAAGTATTTTATTCTCATAATTTTTTAACTACTAGCATGTACTTATAGCATTTCAGTAAGATTTCTCTATTGAACTTTCGGAGCTGAAAAATTTCGAAAATATTAAGAGTATTTAAAATGAAAAACTGTAAATGAACGATTTAGTGTCACGCTGTTGCCTATTTAAATAACTTTTAATGAAGATCTAAGAAACATGTGGCACTTCATTATCATGCTATGACATAGAAGCTTTAATAAAAAACTATTTCACAAAATTTTTTATCCAGTTTGGTACATTTAGTTTGTCCAAAGATATGATGATTGTATTAAATTAACTTGCCTGCAAATCCTAAAATTCTCATCATAATATTGCATAAATACTTTAGCGATAGCATCTTTTTATACATAGATTACCCTTTTTTTCTTTCACATAAAAACAATTTTTTTTATCTATTATCCATAAAGAGGTTATTTCTTTCATTACACTCTTAAAATAATCGAGTGGATTTCACTCAGAAGGAGTGAAATTTCACTCTTTCATTGTCACAAAACTCAACCAATCTTTAACATAGAAATTTACTCTTTTGAAAGGTGTGGGTAAACCACTCCTTTTAAGAGGAATGACAACATATCGTCTAAAGTGGTAAATTAAATGGAAACAAGAGTGAATTTCAATCTATTGCTGATTTTTTTTTATATTGACAATTTAGTGCAGAAATAAGGTTTTGAATTCTTTATTTTAATGACGATTTTTTTTTCTTTTTGACAATTACATATAAAGATATGATTTATTTAGTCAATAGTATAGCATTACAGTTGAATATGACATTTTAATTGATTTGGATAATTACAGTGGCTTTTAAATTACAAACAATATTAAGCAATTTGTTCAGCCATTTATTTCATTACTTATATATATATATATATATATATATATATATATATATATATATATATAATCGCTTTACGTGTGAGAGTGTAGCATTTTCAAGAAAAAAACGTCACACTACTTATTTTTCAGTTTAGTTTACTATGGGCCCATAATTACAAAATTAACTTTTATAAACATTATTAATGCAACAAATTGTGCACAATTTAAAAAACAAATATTTTATACGAGTAAGTATAATTTAAGTTCTTTTGAAAAATCATTTATTTAAAATATAGTTAAAAATTTATTTTTAAATATTGATAATATTGCTTTTTTAAAGTGATAGGAGGATAAAGATAAATATTTACAGAGATTATTCTGTTGAACAAAACTGACCAATGTCTTAGCAAATAAAACTTGTTTTACGATATATTTTCCAAGCTTAAACTGAAAATAACTTCAATGAAACTAAGAATGAAATTATTAAATTAGTACAACTTTTAAAGCAAAAGTAATTTGTTAAAAAAAATGGCATTCTCATTAATTAAAACTTAGTAACTGAAGATATTAAATTAATGATTATCTAGCAGTTTGAAAATGTTTATAAGAATGAGGTAAAAATGATAAATTGATATACAAGGAAACAAATACAAAATAATTTTGGATTTTTTCTTTGTTATGAAATAGATATAGCCCCTGTCATAATTTACAAAATGGATTATTAAACATTAAATAAAAATATATACATGCATACATAAATTTATTTCTGAAGTTAAAGCATTTTTGAATCAATCAACTTTAACTGAAAAACAGATAACTTTTTTAATAAATGAATAATTTTTTTTACAAATTATAACAAAAAATTTAAACTATATGATTTGTATCACATACACTAATATTGAAATACATTACAAATAAAATGTTTTTTTTTTTAAATATAAGATTAAAAACTACAATATAATAAAAGACGTAATATTGCATATTTTGTAAAATATAGATTTTAATTACTTTCTTTTTGATCATGGAATTATTATACAAATATCAAAAGAAAAATAAGATCTTTCATCTATTTTTATTTTAAAAAACCCTTTCTATATAAAATGTCAACTAAATTTTTGGCATTAAAGTAATTTAAAATATATTATTCACATGCAATCAAAAAACTTGGAAATGCATGCACAGCATTTTCATACTCTACCATTAAAAATCCAGATTTACAAATTATGTAAGGAATTGTAAATTTTGGTGTGCTTAAGTCATTGTGGCATTTTTCGAAAATAATCTTGATAAAAAAGTTTAGAACTTTCATGAATATTTTAATGTGCTATGAATATTTTAATTCATCCTCAAATGTGCTAAAAATGCAGATTTTATATTACCAATGCTTCGTTGAAAGCAGCCAATTTTGGATACTTAGAAATATAAATTCTGTACTAGAACAATAGATGGTCTATTTTTCATCACAAAATGTTATTTAATTTTATACAATGTTCTCCATATGTTCGAATATTTTTTCTCAATGAATTTCACTAGGCATTTCAAATTGTAATCATTTTATCTGAAAGGAAAAATACATGCATACACACATATATGTTTACTCAATATCATACATGTAAAAACTATTTATGGTCAAGTGAATAAATACTGGATTATTTATTTTTTTAAACTATTAAATTCAAATTGAAAATTTAAATATTTTGCTTTATTAAAACAGATTACATAACTTAAAATAGATTTTAAATTATTAAGCTACCGCGTTCTTACATAAACATAGAATATTACTTCAAACGTTTAAATGAATTTTACAAGCACAATGAAATTAATAGTTTTAGTAATAACCATAGTTAACATTTTCTCAGTCTTCATAAAACTTATTTTGATTACATATTATACAGAATATACCTGATCAATTATTTGTTCCTTATATTGCATTTCATCTTCAAAATAACTCCATGTTTCAGATTTGCTTTTGCTAATTTTATTTTTTTATTTTTTCTTTGATGATAACAATGACAACAAAAAATACGAACATAAATTATATTTCCATCGACAAAATGTTTAGCTGTAAATTCTAAAATATACAAATTAACAGATTTTGATACATACAATTAATTCCTTTTCGTTTTATCTACGAATGTTTGTAAACAATCAAATCAAAAATTGTCAGTGAAATTTTAATAAATAAAATACATAGTGTTAAGTAATATTCTGCAGATTAATATTTGCTTTATATTGTATTAACATTTAAATTAAAAAGTTTCTAATTTTATTTATGCAAAAATTTATTCTTATTCATTGGTAAAATGTTGTATTTGATATAAATCGCACTTTCAATTCAATACACTATATTAAATAGTATTTCTATAATATACATTGTGGATATTTAAATCAACGAGAAAATTAATAGTCATATTCATACTGTTTCAAAAATAAAAGAATTTACAAATGCATTCATTATAATTTACTATTAATTTATAATGAATTAAATTTTGGCAGAAAATGGTATTTGAAATAAAAAATAAAATTTTCCAAACACATTGTTATATTAAATATTATCAATTAATCAGAAATTTCAAATATTATAAATATTACATGAATATGAATTCAATAGAATTCATTAATTCACACTTCCGAATACCAAAGTTTATATAATAGTGAAAAATCACAAATATGAAGATTTGATATAGTCTTTCAATTAATTATAAGAAATGAAGACTTACCGTAATGTTTCAGCACTCCTTTTTGTCCAATCATATATTTTAAATATTCTAATAGATAGCTTTTACAAAATGGAGTACTAAATTTGTCCACTTTTAGCGAAACTAAACCGAAAGCATAGAGCCACGTGATGATTTAAACCAATCAGAGCACATATTTGCTTTGTGCCATAAACATGTCAAAAAAGAGTGAAAATCGCTTTGAATCGGGGATGGAGTGTTTGAAAGTGAACTTTTCTACCCAATTAAGTAGAAAATGATTCATTTTGTATCTTTATGGAGTACAAAATATCAATCGCTCATCAAGTGGTGAAAAACCACTCTTTTTTTTTTTTTTTTTTCCTTTTTTAAGAGTGTACAGTTTTGAGATCTTGAGTACACCACTTTATTACCATTCCCATTGGTTTAAAATATCCACGACGTCTGATAATGTTTCATCGTACTGAGACGGTAATGTCCATTCGATTCGCTGCCTGCATTCTTCCAGTGGCAGCAAACAAGGCGAAGTTCACTACCCAATGTCTGACAAAAGTATCAAAGTTCATTTTGTTAGTAAAACAATTTTTTTATATATATAAAGAGCAAAGCATCGGTTTGAGAAGTCGTTTTCCATTGATTCAAGCCATAACACATGGACAATATAGAACACAGAAACTTTTACAATTCATTATAAAACCATAACCATACAGTATTCCCTCGCCACTTTTCATGTTTAGCGGCTTCAGTGCTTCACGGATTTATCCAAAACATTCATTAAAAAATAAAAAAAATTACAAATATGTCGTAGCCACCTTGTAAAAAGGAGCGTTGTTTCATGTTGATGCGTGAAACAGGAGGATCCCTGCATGTCAAACAGAGATAAGATGCGACTCGGAGTACATACCACAAGGCTCTCCGAAAGTCGCGTGATTGTGGTTTCCAATGCGACATCAACCAATGAGAGCAAGAATGGATTTATTCCTGTGAGTCGATTCCCTGCGCATCATCACCTAGCATCTTCTCTTATAGTATCTTGTCAGTCTTGTCCATGATGTTGACTGTCTCGCATATTGTATTTTATTGTTGGGTTAGTGACTTATTTTGTAAGTTATAACTTTTTTTTTATTTAAACTCCGTGACGCTGCGAAAGCTTCCTCTGGGGCACCCAAGAACAAGATGACCATCAGTGAAAAAGTAAAACCTTTAAATATGATCAAAGAGAGCAGAAATTAAGCATCTGTGGTATGCTATTACGGGGTGAATGAATCTACAGTGTCGTACATCAAAAAAGAGGAAGAAAACATCCGAAAAACTGCGTCAATAACCTTCAATAAAGAAGCGAAACGTGTGGTAACTCTGCGTAATAAAAAATTGTGAAAATGAAAGCAGTACTGGGATTGTCGATTAATGATTGCAAGAAAAAAGACAGATGATTGCAACAAATGAGCAACCTGGTAAGAGGGATGCACAATTTGCCTTGATATTAACGACAATATGGATCAAGTTTTCAGTTATCGCGTTGATGGGATTGTCTTTATACAGGGGAATTTTGAAGGGAAAGAAAAAGCAAAGACAACTTCCTATCACTATGTTTCTCTTCAAGGTAAAGCCCTCGGGTCTACCATCAGCGCCTGCGTCAGAAGAATCTCCGAATGAACCTTAAGTTTCTACAAGTCAAGTGAGAGTCTCTTCGCCTCTCTGATAAATAATATTAATTAATGTTTATTAATTGACCTGAGGTTTTGTAATTGACCTTATTAATTAGCACTGACACGTTTAAGTAAATACTTATACTGCTGAAATTTTTGTCTTAAATATATATAAATATTGTTTGCATATTCAAAACATTCGAGTAACCCCAATACACGAAATTTCCTAGATGCAAATCCTACTTCCCGGTTTTTCAGATTTCGGGGAAGAATCTGGTCCTCATTAACCACGAAAAACGTGCGATAACTAATTCATAATAACACCCAACAATCAGGCAAATATGGCAATTGGTTTAGCACTCAGCATTGTTTTGCATGTGAGAGTTAAAATGATTGGAGTCGAACACTTACACTGGATCCCAAAACGCTACAAAAGCAAAACCTGAAGAGTGATAATCTAACACACAAATTATTATATGGTAGACCAAATCTTTGATTACTCAGCATAAGTGATAGAATACATGAGTTACTGAACTGAAGGTCACTCAGCAACCAGTCATCAAGACAATTCAAAATGGAATAATCTGTAATTATTTTCTCTAAAATATAAATATCAATGTAGTGATATTATTTTTCAATAGTAGGACATAGCAAAATAAATGAATAAAGTTTCAGTAAAATTACAGGCAACATTGTTTCATATCTTTATTTATCAGAAGTTTCTCTTTTTTTTATCACGACAAATCAAACAACTTCATAAAACATGAAATCCAGAAAAAGAAGGAAAATGAATGATACGTGATGAAATAATTCAGCAGCAAGCCAACTATTTCTGGATCATTTCTACAAGCTGTGGCAGTGATTACACCTAATTCAGATTACACTGACTATCAGAGAAGACAATAGTTATTGAAATATAAATTTAAGTATCTCTCACAATGAATGATACATATATATTCACATAAATAATTTACATTTATAGGATTTACATTTTAAAAAATATCTTTCAATTGAATTATCACATCAAGATTTAAAAAGGAAAATAATTATTTATAACGGTTTTTCTAGCAAAGAACACTTAAAAATTATCACACATGTCCACTCATATTTGTAGATATTTGACATACACTCCGACAAAATAGAAATTTAATTGCTTATATACAATTGAATGGCAACATTTAAATGAATATTACATTCTTCAACTCAACAGTGAAGTGAACACTGGCTATATAAAAATAAAATATATAATAAAATACCCGATCCTATCAAAAGACAGGAAAGCATACGTGAGATACAGAAAAATATTTACAAACAAGTACTTTATTTGAAAATACCTAATTTTTTTTAACTTAAAATAATTTAAAATTTAACAACACATTTATTTATATAAGATTTAAAGAACAAAAATTAGTAATATATCTTTTTTAAAATTATTTTTATACTAATTACATATAATTTCAATGATATAGAAATGTAATATTATAGTATTCCAATTAAATCAATTTAAGTAAAAATACTATTAAATATTAGAATAATCATAGGAAAAAATTACAATTAAAATTTTAATAAAAAAAGCAAAAACATATCATTTTTTTAAAAAATGTGAATGTGAAAAATATTAAAATGATACACAAATTAAAATTTCATACATCATTGTTTGAATGCAGATATTATTTCAAATTCCTAATTCTATAAATTTTTCAAAATTTCAATACTAAATATATTACAACAAATTACCAGCATAAATTAAAAACTAATAATATTGATTGGTAAGGAAACTATGAATTAAATAGATAAAAATAATATTAAACAAAAAATAATTTTTCTGTTTTAATAATAATATAAGAATCGAAAGATTAGGTATTATTTTAAAAAAGAAAAACCCTCATAAAAGCAGAAAAATTATGCTCAAATTGTTTCTAAGTTAAATTCACAGCATCAATTTTACTGATTGCAAGAATATACTGCATAAAAAATACATCAATAAATAAACTATTTTATTAATAATAACTAATCAATGGAGCTTAAAAAATCAGTATACAAATATTGAAGTAAATAATGACTAGCCAATGTTGAACTTTAATACATAGGATTAATTTCTCCATTTAAATTTCTATATTTACAAATATTCTGAAATAATTTGCAGTTTAGAATTTTTAACTTAAATAGAACTGAAATTTGCAGCAATAAGATTTCAAATTTTTAAATTTCCCCAATGATGAAATAACTTCCAAATATTAAAAGTAAAAGAATTAAAATGACTAAAGAGAATTTTAGAAGACAAAGTTCATTAAACATATAAAATACTAATTAAATTTATAAAGTATATTAGGAGATTTTGCATAAATTTCTCCCCTATTTCTAAAAGAATTCCAGAGTTATAAATTAAAAAAGATAAAGGAAATTTTATATTTATATTATAATTACTGTATATTTAACCAAAAATTAAAACTTTCAATTACTTTATAGAACTGATTTTGTACCAGAGAAAAACAAAAAGCACAATATAGTTGTGCAGAATAGTGGTATATTAGTTCACATTTGAGTTTATAAGAGAATAAAAGAACTATTTTTTATAAGCTAATTTGCATTTATATTATTTCACTTTGGTGAACATAAATATGTATGACTATTTTATGAATTTTCTTAATTTATTAATATTTTTTAAATCAAAAAATCTTTTTTAATTCTGAAAGTTTTTTTTAATTCTGAAAGTTTTTTTGCACAATATCTTTATAATTAATTTGTAAAAGTAAGGCACGATGTAACATAAAAATATTATTATAATGAAAAAGCAGTTCTTCCACATAATTTATTCCAAAAATAAGGCATATTTTAAAAATATTACATAATACAATAATTAAAGTAACAAATGAATAAAATTCAGATTCATCTGAGGATCATTGCATCACTCAAAATTAATTTTCTATTTTTAATTTACACTAAAAAAATTATTTTAGCCTACTATTCGCTGAACTAAAGACCAGAGTGTTAACTGTTCAACTGTCAGCTTGGAAATTCACTTGAGAAGAACCTTGTTATCAAATATTAAATAAGGAAAAAGAAAATATATATACAGAATTAAATAGGATATTCAGATATTAATTAAAAATATTACATTGTACATTTAGTTAATGTTATATATTTAAGTTTCTACATCTATATAATATACCAAGTTTTACCTAAAGAATCGAAAGAGCAAGAATTAGAAAAAATCTATGATATTATAATTATAAAAGAGATGACAACTAATAAATAAATATTGCTTGTACAGTGTATATATTGACTATTTTTTAAAAAATTTGAATTTTGACTTTTCCTCGATATCTTAGAGATTTATATATGAAAGCTTTCGTGCAATATCTAAATTAACTTCATAAAAATGGGAACTAAACAGAAATATCTCCTGATCATTATCATTTTGCACTAGAATATTTTTACAGAAACCATAGAATGCATTTTAAAGAAACAAGAATTAGTTATAACAATCAATGTTATTAATGCATTGTCGTTACTATATTTGATATAACATTTGAGAATTTCTATACAGAATCACATAAATATGTAGTTGAATCACATCAATGAAATCGCATAAATAATGCTCTAAATAGAGTTCACAAAGAGGAAAAGCTAAAACATTAGAAAAAGAAAAATATTCAAAAATTTGATTTTTCTCTAAGTGTTAACAGTTAACATTTTCTTAATGTTTATATAAGTGGCATTAAAAAATACATAATACAGTATAAAAATATTCATCGATCACAAAGGATTATTCATAGTTTTACAATGTTTGAAAATGATTCATGTTCTTAAAGTTACAGTTAAGAATTTTGTTCAATTTGGAATTATAATATTTTGAATTTATAAATATGAAAAAATAAATAAAATTTAATTTGCCAATAAAAGCACAAAAGTAAAACCTACCTTCATAGTTACACTTTAATTTGCCTTTTATCAATGTAATTTTTAACATTTAAAAAAAACATCAAAAGAATTTAGTACTTTTCCAAAAAAATTATATTAATTTTATATGATAAATACAATATTTTAAGATACCAAATCCAAATAACTATTCAGACGATCTGAAATAACACATTTAAATATATCAAAATTAATTTCAATAATTGTTTAAAGGAAAAAAGTAAAAAAATCCATGGCAATTTAGGCTATTTAAGACATTTTAATACTTTCTGAAAATTTAAATACATACAATAAAATAATACAGCTATAACTTAAAAATTAAGCACATTTAATATAAATGCACATAATGAAGATATTAAAATTTGATTGAAAACCTTTTCTAATAAAAATGTTTAAAATTATATAAATTATACTAAATTCATTTCATATTCTCAATAAATAATTTAATAAAAGATAATATAAGAAACAAGATTTTTTTCAAAAGCAATTAAGTTAATTTATAAATAAAATATATGATAAAATAGCACACATAATTTTTTTTAAAAATTCACTAGATTAAACTATTGGTCTAAAGAGAGCTTCACATGCATGAAAAAATCAATATCACATTGCTTTTCAATAGCATTGCATGTTACATTATCTATATAAGTAAGCGTGTGGCATAAAAAGACAGGAACACTTTTAGAAATACGTAAGTTTTCCTCATAAATTTCAAATCAAAAAGACATTTCAAATATTTAGCTACAGAAATTCACAATAAGTTAACCAGAAGTATGAGAAAAACATTAAATCCAAACACTAAAAGCACTAGCACAAAAACTATACAATTTGCAATATTAAACAATTTGCTTTTACAATTTACAATTTAATACATTAAGAATGAACATGTATTAAAGCTTAATAACCAATGATTCAAACAAAATATAATTATATAACTAATGCTTTGTACAGGAATTTAACTAAATAAATGCTTAAATCCATCATCAAATTAATCTGTTCACAAAATTTTTAGCAGAAAAATCCACCTTTTTTTTAAATGCTATGATTTGTACTAGTTTAATATATATTTGCATAAATACATTCACTGCAACTAGAAAAGAAATATTACCATATATAATCTCTATTACATATAGGAGATTTAAAGGAATCAATAAACAAGTGTTGTGAAAAACAAATAGAAATATTATTGCTTTTTTAATGATATTAATAAAACATTTTCAATTTTCTTTTAAATTCACTGAAAGTAAATAATTACTTACAATACTTAAAAAATGCTTACAAGAACAATTCATGATTCACCATACACATATAACATATTTCAGTACTTAGAAAATTACTTGACTTCAAATCAGCAATGCATGTTTTTTGTCGGAGAAAATTTAAAATTAATTTGTAAAAAAAGGGAGTAAAAAAATCACAGTACATCTCTTAAAAGATTGCAAAAAATATATATAAAAATATTTTTTACTCATATTTAAGGATTTCAGATATGTCAAATAAAATACATTCTATTGTAAAGTATTTTCAATTAGAGGAACAAAACATGCAATTTAAAGTTATAACATGCACAAATTCTATTTATATATATGCACGTATATACAAATGTACAATCATACACTATAGGATAACAAATATTTTAGATAAATTCATCATTTATTATTTAAATTTTAATAATTTTTAAGGGTCAACAATACTCATTTACAATATAATAAAATCAAAGCATAAATTGAATGGAGGGAAATAATTTGAACTTACAAATAGATTCAATATCCTTTTTCTACATGCTTCGATCATAATAAAAAAAGAGAGAGAAAAAACTTAATTTTTATACGCAGTATTAAATATGTTTCTAGCATGTACATTATGAAATTTCAATTATAATAAACTTAAGTATTTCCTTACATATATAGTAGAACGAATATTTCAACAATTTAATATTCATAGTAGTTTAAATACCCTTTCATAATAGTTATCCTTTGCATTTGCACTATAATAGTTGCATTCTTTTTATTTTATGACATGAAAGCTTTTCCCAGCTTTTAGGTACAATTTTTATTGATAATTTAACCCCTGCATTATCTGGAAAGTACTTTGTGCACATCTCAAATATATTAAACAAATTAAGAAAATACTTTTTTAAGTAATATTTCATACAAAAATGTTTGTCCTATGTGAATGCATGAATGTATATAGCTCAAAAGAGAAAACATTTTAATAGCTTATTGGCACACTAATTATCACATTCATTAATTAATATAGAAAGAATATTTTCAAATGATGTAATATAATTTACAGTCTCAAAAGATGTAGTATATACATCTCAGGTTTCCCACTGTACACAATTTATAAAAGTTTAATTTGAGGACAAATTTCAATAAACTTGGAAAATAACTTAAGACTAATAAATTAGCCAGTTTCATCAAATGCACACAGAATTTAAACTCACTTCATTCAAAATTGAATACACAATCATGCTAAATGATGCTCAAAGCTATCACTTCTACTATGGAGAAAGTTTCACAATGGTAGTAGTAATATAAGTAAAAACTCTTCAGTCCAAGGCTTTTCAAAAGTCCTTTCATTTTCTTTTCTTCTTCTTTTTTTTTTTTTTTTTTTTTTTTTTTTTTGACACTTGATTGACTATAGTTTATGATTTTTACTAATTAATTAAAAATTTTCAGTCAGTTGAAGATTTTGGACGACTTCGTTGCCGTCTTCGAGCCAAGGTGGCAGAATTAACTGGCTTTAAATCTAAACGACTTTTAGTATGAATAGCACGATATGTAGCTTTAACTGCACCCTGCAAAATAAAAAAATAAAAGCATTTTAGTTTTATTTTCTTACTCTTGACAAACTTGGGAAATTTACTTAAAAAATCAATTGATTTTTAAAGTTTACTAGAAAAATAAATATCAAAAAATTAATTCTATAATAACACGAAATAAGTAATCAAAATGAAATATATATATATATATATATACCAAAGTTTGTGAAGGGTCATTTGAGAGCATTAACTGACATTCTGGTAACTGACTTTTATGCACAATCCATGGATGATTAACAATATCTACTGCTCTATACCTCTGCTTAGGATCAATATGTAGCATTTTTTCAACTAATTGCTAGATAAAAGGAAAAAATCACTATAAATAATGTTTGCCAACACTGCAATCTGTAAATGCATAACAAAATATGGGAATAATAACTCTGCAGATTGATAGAAAACTTACTTTGGCTAAATGTGTAATAGTTGCCCAGTTGCCAGAGGATAAATCAATGGTACCTTGTCCAATTCGATTCAGGATATCACTGGTTTTATCATCCGGTCCAGTTGCAAATGGAGTGTGACTGAAACAGGAAATTTAAATAAGTGCATGCATACATTAAAGAAAGAGAGAACCAATATTGAGATTTTGTTAGTCTCACTATAAATGGTGACAACCAACATTTATTCTTGATCATATATATTAAAATTTTAAGATTAAGAAGAATACAAAATAATTTTTAATGTATATTTTAAAAATACAACAGATGCTTGTTTTCTACAAACTCAGAAACTGATAAAATATTTCTGAAAATCAGAAGTTCTTAAATAAAAAAAGTAAACATAGATTTTTTTCAATACAAAATTGTTTCTTTTTATAAATAAAACATTAGGAAAAAATTATTTAAAACATCTTAAATTCACATTCAAAAAGTTCTAAAATCAAATTTTAGGTAGCAGAAGATTTTTTCTTATTAATTGGTCTACTTTCAAAGCACAGGATAAATGGTCTTGTCTTTTCAAGCCTAATTACTCCCTGTAGAAATGCCTTATGATATTGAGCTTAAAACCACTGATTATACTCTGATGCTTAGATTTATGGGGGAGTTAAATTAGAAAGGAATGCATGAATTGTTTAAAAAAATCTGAGATTTCAACATCTGCAGTGTAGTTAATTATACACACACAATTTGAAGGACTTGCAATTCTTTGATAAAAACGTCACTCTAAATTCCTTTAAATAAGAAAAAAAATTGAAAAATCTGATAAAAAAAATAAACACAAATGAAAATTGCATAAAAATGAGTTAGTAATAATTTTCACACTTTTAGTTCATAAATAGGAATTAAAATTATGGATACATAAAGCCATGTTAGAGACCAGCAATTAGTTTAAAAAATTGTGAATTTTTATAAATTAGATGTTTATTAACACAAACATCTATGCATTTTCGCTTCTGGAAGAAAATATTAAATCGATTATATGGCAGATCTTAAAATCTTTATAAATTGTGTCATAAACGAACTAAACTATAAATTGTGTCGAAAACGAACTTAATTACTTGTCATAAACGAATCTGGTTTGTAATTAAATCTTATAGAATGCTTTAACATATAAAAATTCATAACTATCTCAAAAATATTAAAAATATGAACATTTTATTTATTTTTAGTAGTAATTCATACAATGTTATCCTATACTCTAAAAAGCACTTTAGAAATAATCCCCTTTATGAGTTAAATATTTGTTTTCATTTTATGCATCTGAACATATTTATTCAATTAAAGCATGAGACTACAGCCTTCACACATTGCATAATCCTTCTTCCATTATGAAAAAAAATTTGCTTCAAACTATTCATTAGAAAAGTGTATTTGAGATAATAAGTGATAAATGGATATTTATACACAAGACACTAACCAACAAAAATCAGCATTTAATATCTGTTACTTGGTTTGTTAAGTCTTTGCAATGAAAGACTAATTTTTTTTTAATTTTGAATGTTGCGATGAAATTTTCTTACAAAAGTCACACTTCTACATTAGAATAAGATATTAATATAAATTAGGAAGAACAAAACACCCTTAATAAACTGTTTTTTAAAAAAAACAGATTCCACTTACCCTGCTAGCATGGTGTACAATAAGACCCCCATGCTCCATATATCACAAGCTTCATCATACCCTTGTTTCTTCAAGACTTCCGGAGCAACAAAGTTGGCAGTGTAACATGGAGTCATTAAGAGACCATTTTCAGCACGAATTTGTTTAGCAAATCCAAAATCACATATCCTCAATGATCTTGGATCACCACCTTTCTCTGCATACATTATATTAGATGGCTTCAGATCTCTGTGTACAACCTACAGCACAATTATCATCAAATAAATGTAACAAAGGCAATCACATTTTACACAAGGAAAAAAATCTTAAAATAACAACAAAAAACCTAATTTTATAGAATTTTTTTTTTTTTTTAATTTGATTGTATTCCTTATGTAGACACATTTTATTATAAACAATTCTAGCTTAAATATTTTTAATATCAATTTTTCTTTTATCTCAACAATGCCAAAAAAATTTTTATATTTTTATTAAAATTGTCTAGCTTTAATTCTAAATTCAAATGTTTCATACAAACAGCATTTAGATCTTAAGCCTGGAATTCTTTAAGGATTAAAGTATCATACACTTATTAGCTTGAATGAATTACTTATAGTTGAACAAATAACAGAACAGAATTACTTATAGTTTTTATGCATATATTTATCAATGAAAATGAATGATTTTAATAATATTTGATATACAGAGTTATTTTTCTAATTTGCCTAAAAGTTTATTTATGTGAAATTTCTATAACAAAAATATAATTTACACTACTTGATAGTAATTACTAAATTTACTAAGCATTTAAAAATCTAGCTTCTTCTGTTCTCTCTTAATGTATAATTTTAATTGCATTATTAATACACAAATTTGAACTGCAACATTATAGTAAACTTAAAATGCCAATCGTTCAAATTAGTTCAAATTTTAAGTTTATTGGACTTTTGTTTACTGATAGTTTATTTTAGATAGTCATTAGTACATACTGACAACTATTTCTATAAATAATGCATTTAATAGTTACTTAAGTCTTTCTTATGTGTCTTGAATAAACTGTTCATATTTGATTGATGATGGAAAAGAGCGTAAATGTTAATAAATATTTCAGTGTCTAGTTTAAACTATGTTGCCAGTTTAAAATGTAAAATTAATCCAAAACACACTTTATTTCATATTAGTAATGAACACAAAGTTCATGACAATCTTTTAAATTAGAGTTCATTTAAAGTTATTCATGATACAATCCTTTGTTTTAACATTTTTCTAAATTAATACATTGTTGATTAGATAATTTTAATTTTAAATAGCATTAAAAATAAGTTAATTTCAATAAAGATAAGCTTCATTTTATATAAGGAAATTTATCTTAGTTCTTTGATTTATTATCTTAGTTAAACATAAATATTAGTAAAACATAAATTACATTATAAAAACTTAAATCTGATTACAAAATTTCAATCTAATAAGCAATCAATTTTTTCTAGTTAAGTTTCAGCAGATTTCTCTTACATAATTCAAATTCATAATATTTTATAATTACATAACAGAATAGATATAAACAATATACTTCAAAGGTCTAATCATAACAATTCAGAGCTTAAAAATATTATAATAATTAACTATACATACTCCTTTCTCATGTAGATATCCTATTGTTTGAGCAATAATATCAATAATTTCACTTGCTTCTCTCTCAGAGAAATATTTTTTCTGGAGAATTTGTTCTAGCAATTCACCTCCTGTTAAAAGTTCCATTATGAGATATACTGAAGTAGCATCCTCATAAACCTTAAATAAAGTAAAATGAAGTTTTAAAGCTATCTGTATGTTTTATACTTAATGAGAAAACAAAAATCTCTATATAGTTATTATTGTAAGAAGATATTACTATATCTGAAACACCCTTATTATATCCCAAGTTTGTTTCATTGTATGTATAAATACATAGTAAAACAATATGTTTTTAACAAATAAGTAATTTTACATTAATTAACAAACAAAAATTTTAATTTTTATCAGCGAGAAATATTTAAATTCATTTCCTTTGGTTTTTAATATTACAGCTTTTAAGCAAAATACACAGAAATTTTGATGTCAATATTGCATAAAATGCAAAGAAAGTTTGCAAAAATTTATTGCTTAGCATTTTGAGTAAAACTCTATAACATCCTCTTTCTTTAAATATAATCCAGCTTACTTCAGGCATCTATCTTATGGATGGTTACTTTTTAACTTTATCATTACTTTTATGCTTTTTATTCTATGATAATGAAAATCTTTTAGTGGCAATATAGATTTAGTGCAAACTTTACTGTAAAATATAGATTAGATTTATGCAACACAGGCTTCTGAATAGAAAACTAAGACACTCTAGAATTTTGGTAATGGAAAATTATATAGCTATTTAGGAATTCATAGGATAACCAAGTATTTACAATAATTGACAATAAAAATATATAAGTTATAGCTAACAAAAAATTATGATAAGTAAATATCAAAGATAAGTTACTTACATCATAAAGAGTTACAACGTTTCTATGCCCACCATATCTAAATAAAATTTCAATTTCCTCTTCACAATCTCTCTTAGATTTATCAATTATCTAAAAAGAACATGTATACATTTAAAGTTACAATTAGAAAAGTTGCCAACAAAATACTTATAAATTTTAAACATTTTAAACTTAATAGAAATAATTAATTCTCAATGTAAATATGTTTGAAGTGTTTAATTTTACTTCGTATTCTAACGTAATTTTTTACACAAGAGCTAATTAAATTAGAAGTTAAGAGTTCAAAGTGGATTCCAAACAATTTAAAAATATGTAAGAACTAACATTTTTTATTGAGCAATATTACTAAAATGAATTAAAAGTAATATCATAGCATTTAATTCTTTAATCGTATAGAAAGTTTGTTGCTGTGAAACAAAGGGAGAGGGACTCCAAAGAAGTTTTTTGCCCCAGGCCTCAATTAAGCTAAGGTATTGGACAATAAAATACCGTATTTTCATGTATATAATCCACAGCGGTGTATTATCTGCAAGACCCGTTTTTCGAGCAAAGAAAAGAAAAGCGTGGCATCATTTATAGTGATAAAGATCTGTTTAAATCCATCTCAATGATAGGTGCGATTAACTAAAATAAAAGCACGACATCAATCAAGAACCGAAAAAATTGAAGTAAATATTTTAGATTTTAATAACTTTTAATACAAGGTTAGATATATTATAAAAATAAACTATATTTGTTTGGTTATTAATTAAATGAAATAAATGTATTATATATTTTATAACTGAGCATGGAATACATTTTTCTTTTGTAGATATTATGCTTTGTTTCTCACTCACATTACACGTTTATTGACATTGTTTCTACATTTATCTTAGTTATAGCTTTCTCTCAGTTTAAAATTTGCTCAGTAACTTAATTTTTACTTCACTATTATGATATACAAATTTGAATGTTTTAAGAAAGAAAAAGTTCAGATCAAGACAAAATGCGAAATGACGCTAATGAACTGGAATTTTAATATTGTTCAGAAGACCTGAATTGGTTCTTGAATGTAATTGGACATAGCTGATTATAGTTAAAATAATTCAACCGAGTCATATCGCTATCTGTTATTCATTTTATGAAACATAAGCAACATTTCTTTCAAAACTTTATTGTAAGCTTTGCTGATAAAAAATATTTTTTATCAGATTATCTGCAGCGGCGTATAATACGCACAACGAAAATCAGAACTTTTTAAACACATAATCCGCAGATTATATACAAGAAAATACGGTTATTACTTAGGCAATGGAACATCAAAATATGGTATGTACATTTCATTATCAATTAAGAAATAATGCATTGATCACAATCTTTAATTTACAGGTTTCTTTATTGATTCTGACACACCTTACCTTTTGGCCCTCAATAAAATTATGTGAAATTCAACCACAAATTAATATTTTAGATGTGATTTTTCAAGAATAAATTTATGTACAGTGGATGATACAATGTTAAGTTCTGACAACATTTAGTAAATAATTTTTTTTTATTTTTATTTTTTTTTTTATCATAAATTAGTATTTTTTGTGTGGCAAACATATTATTAAATATTGAAGCTCACAATAGCCTTCCAGTGTGATTTCATTCTGAAAAGAATTGCAACTTATTCAGTAATTAAAAAACCATTTGAATACAATAGCCCAAAATGTATCCTTATTTCCAAATACTCGTTGAAAAACTTAAATGCATCCTTGATTTAATTTCATTTTAAAATAATAGCACAATGTTTTAGGTGTAAACTTTATTTTTCTATTTATCTTTATTTTACTATAAACTGAGTAGAAATAACCAATAAAAAATCATTAAGATAAAATGATTCACATTTTTAAATTCACCATTTTTTTTTTTTTTTTTTTTATAATACTTCACATCAGTGCATATTTCAAAAATTTTAAAATTTAGCATCGATGTAAAAGAATTCCAACTTTATGAGCCTTAATACGTTCTTCAATTTAAAAAAAAATGAATTGAAACAGTTCCCCAGAAAACTGACAAATTCAAATTTTAAGATGTTTCAAGAAAAATTTTACTCTGAACTATATTTTCTAAAATCCTTTATAACTGTTGATAACCATTTAAAAAAAAATTGTTTATGATTTGGAATATATATTTTTTACTATCAAAAATGAACATATGATATAAGATAATTATTTTATATAATGTAATATCAAATATAAAATTCCTTACTTTAACAGCATATTCTTTACCAGTTTCTTTATATACACATTTCTTACAAACAGAATAGGCACCTCTACCAAGTTCTTCTTTAATATCATAATCTTTGGTAATAAAGTGTTTGGCAACAAAACTTTTACCGATATTCTACGAGTTAAAAAATACAATATATAGCGAAAAATTTATAAACATTCATTTAAAAAGGTAAAATAAATCTACAATGTCATAAAATTGAATAGATAATCCAGAAATTAAAATTCCGGTTTAAAAACTAACTTATATTTTATGAAATACTTATTAAAATATTATTCAAATTAATAAAAAAAATTCAATTAAATAAATTATATCTGTTTCTTAAAACTCTAAAATTTGAACTAACTATAAAAGCTTATAATGACACATGAGAATATATTTAATTAAAATTGAACTTTTTATAAAAATTAGGAACCGTTTAATTTTTGTGTAATCTATACCTTAAAAAAAGCGTAAATATTAACTTAGGTTGAAAAAAATTTTAATATTGAATAGAATGTTAATTAGAAATAATTTTCTAAGACATAGTATTTATTCCTATGAAGATAACATCAATTTAAGTGTAGAACATCAAAAATTAAGATTAAACACAAAAAATTTAGTAAAATACAAAAATTAAAAAATAAAATTTACAAATCTTTTTTTCAAAAGATAAATATTCATATTATAAAAATTTTCCTAAATCAAAAATTTGAATTTGAACTTTTAATTCAAACATAAACCCAACTAAAAATAAAATGCTGTTAATATTTGAGTACCTGACTTTTCTGATTATTTTCATTATTTATTGCACAGGTTTCGTCAATAAAACTAGGAGCAATAAAACTAAATCCTCTGAATAATTCATGAGCTGTAGCACTTGGTGGACAACCAGGTGAATCTGAAATTTAATATTTATATTTTTTCAATAGTTAAATGTAAATACTTTTATTGCCAAATTCAAAGCAATTACATATTAGAATTTTAGAATTATGTACATTATATGTACTGTTTTAAAAGATACACACAAATACCAAACATAAATTACCCTAAAATAAGGATGATAAATTTAACTAAATTTTCTTTTAAAAATATTTAAATATATTAAATTTAAGTAAATTAAATTTACTTTTGAAAATAATTCTTAATAAATTGGGAGAAAATACATCTTAATCTTATATAAATTTGAATTAAATTTTAAGGATATTAAAAGCTGATGAATTTTCCTAATCCTTCATTAACATGAAATAAATTGGGGAAAAAAAAAACACTCACACAATTATAACCTTTTAAAATTTTAAAAATGTAAAATGTACAAAAGATCATAAATGTAATTTTAAAATTTTTATTTTATAAAAAAAAGCATAAAATAAAATTTATAGTTCAGCATAAATATAACTATTTACTAATTTCATCCAATAAAAAGTTTTAAAAAGTAAAATTAATATTAAAGAATTGCTTTATATACTACAATATATATTTAAAAAAATTTTTATTAATTTTAAAAAAAAACCATGAAATATGCAAGAAGAAAACATAATTTACCATAGAAAAAAGCAACATATATGTATTGTGAGAAAATTAAATAGGAATACACAAAATATTCAGAAAATTAAAACATACTATTCAACATTGACTTTGTCAGCTATTTCATAAATTAAGACAAAATAAAAGACCTTATTCTCTTGAAAATGAACTTTAAATTAATTTTAATCTACACATTGATTTAATTAATTTGTTAAATTTTTACACACTGAAATTTTCTCTCTGTACCATTAAATTAAATATTTTTAAAATTTTAAATGCATTGAGGAGCATATTAAATATATTTACATTATCTTCAGATGATAAATTTACATTAAAATGATAAGTCTGTGACTTATGCATAAATAAACTTACACATTTCCAAGCTAAAAATTTCAAACTCAATAAAATCATGTTTTTATATTTTTTATTACCGCATAGCAAATTTTTTACTAAAAATGTTACTACTTCACCACTATTTATAGTTTGAAATAACAATTTTTAACAATATGGTACTGTTTTAGTTTGCTTCTTTAATATACTGAAACAAAAGAAATCAACATAGTATTAATCTATGCATGTAAAAAAGCTATTATAAACCAATTAATGTTTTATGAGAATAATTTGCTTATGGAAAAAAAATGGAATAAGCAGCTTATTAGAATTTAGAGAGTATATTAACTATAAAATAATAAGATTATTAATCAAAAACTTTAAAACGTGCACAATTTAGATTCCTATGGAAACAATATTTATGAATTAGCAAAACAAAGAATTGATCATTAAATTTATTTCTATTCTAATGATAACAAGAGAATCATTTTCACAAAAAGAATGGAATAATTACAACTGATCATTTGCAAGTGATAATCAAGTTCAGAATTAGGAATTTCTATTATATACCTGCTAATTGAACTCATTATTTGAGAGTAAACTGCAGAAATACTTAAATTTATTTATTAAATAGAAAATGAAATATTTTATGTTGTTTTTGTTTATGCAATATTTTTGTTGTTTATACCTGTTTACAACTCATCCTTTACTCAGAAATCAGATTTTCAGAAAACTAAGCAGAAATTGGATTAAATCATAAGAATTGATTAAGTTTTCATTTAAAAAAAATCTCAGAAGATGCTATAACTCTATAAACATGAAATATACAAGTTATAATCATCATATTTTCATTCTTCTGATGTTTTCATCGTTCAAACATGAATTTCTATTTTATTGTTTATGCACCACTTTTTTTGTAATCATAACATGATAGTTCAATGAGATAGCAAATATAAGTAAGCCTCGGAGGATGAGTAAACTACTTTTTATTATAATATCATAGCAGACATTTATTCTCTACAAAAAAGTTATATATTAAATATTGGAAAAGTATGGATTACACATGCAAATAAATACTTAAATAATATTATCAACAAAACTTTCCAGCTGCTCAAATCTCAAGACCACTAAATAATTTTCTAAACATAGACTTTTGGCAGAAACTTTTCAAAAATTAATATATTGTGAGCAGAAATGAATTTAATGAAATCATCCCCCTTATAGATAAAAACTACAAGTTTGGGTAAGATATTACTTATTACATTTTTTATTGTCCAATTGATTGAATTGCTAGTACATAAATAAACTTTAAAGAAAACTTCATTTTAAGAAATAATTGATTCTAATAAAAGAATACCACTCATGATTTACTATGCATATTCTTATTTTTCCATTTTCTAACACCCTAAGCAGGCTATGCGGATTTTCAAGTAAACACAAGTAAACTAAGGCTTCAAATTTTTTATTTGATTATTACGTGAAACAAAATCTAATTCTCACTATTTTCAACAGCACTTTTAATTATTATAAACAATGGTATAAAACAAAAACATTTAGTTTCACACCATTAACAACATTGAATAATTTTTATCAGTTAACAATATATGTTGATGGGTTTATGTACCAAACTTCTGCTCTAAGCACGATATCATGATAATTGATCAATGTAAATAAAAAAGAAACTTCAAAAGTTGTTCTAAGTCTAGTGTTTCTGATTACTTTAACTAGAAATATTACATTTTGTTGACTTTCTAATTAAAAATAAATTTAAAGTGCAAGTTATATATTCATTATATATATCATACTTTATGAATTCTTTATGATTTTAGACTATATTTCAATAAATCCTTAGATAAATCACTAACTTTTAAATGAATATTAATTAGATAATTTAAAAATGTTTTCTTATTTATGAAAATAATGAAAAAATTTTTCATTATTAATATTTTGTATTTTTCCTACATGAATATAAATTCAACACCTATATAATATTAACAAAGTTACAACTTAATTATAAAATTATTGAATTTCAGTTTTAAAAAAAATACTCATTTTATTTTTCATCAGTTTTATTTTAACATAGACAAATATTTAAAAAAAAAAAACATAAATATTTGTATATTGTTTTAATCTTTTTTCATCTAAAAGTTTAAAGACAAAGTTGAAAATTCAAAATATAATAGGACAAATTTATTACCTTCTGGTGTCCGTGTAGTAAATTCTTTATCAAAATAGGCAGTATGATCTGATCTAGAAACTGCAGGGATAAAAGGAGGTTTGGTTTGGCGATCATATAATTTTTGCCAATCTATTGTTTCAAAAAAAGGGTGCTCTTTCATCTCAGCTATACCATTTGGACCAGAAGCTTTATAAAATTTAAAATAATTTCAATATTAACAAATTCATAAAAATGAATTTTGAGTTTATTACAAATCCTTAAAAAGCAGTGAAATTCTCAAAAAGCATAAATAAGAACAATATTTTAATTTTACTTTAGAACTGAGACTTAAGACTTCTAAGAAAGATTTAAGGTGTTAAATGTCTTATGAAATTAGCAAAGCACAATAACTACAATTGCATAATAAATGGCTACATATAACCAATAAAAAATATATAAAATAAAATTTACCCAATCTATTGGCTGGGTTTCTTTTAAACAAAGCACGTAATAAGCTTTGAGCTTCAACACTTAAGAACTGAGGCATTCCTAATTTTGCTCTAAAAAAATAAATACATAATACACTTTTCTATAAATTAAAACGGAAAATTTTTATCTGTACAAAATACCAAGGAAGCAAAATATAGAAATTGTTTTAATAAATAAACTATAAATCCACTGCAATTATTGCAATGAAAAAATTTATTTTTTAGTATTTTTCAGAAAGTATTGTAAATAGTAATATAATGAGCTATAGAACTATTAATACTTTTGCTAGGATAGAATTATACAAAGTTGCTATATATTTTGAATTATTTATACTTTAAGAATGAATACTGTTAGACTAAAATACTCAAAAACATTACAAGGCATTGAAATTACTCAAAGAATATTGCTAAATTTTCATATTCTACAGTTAAAAAGCAATCAGAGTAATTATTATTCAAAATAGTAAACAGAAAAATAGTAGGTACTTTTCAATTCCATCCCAACTGATAATCACCGTAATTGAAAGAAAAAACCATAACTTACTGTCATAAATATACTATTTGCATTGTGTATAGTTTTAAAAAAGATTACGTTTTTAAAAACTGCTATAAAATACATTTTATTTACAATTTATAAATTAAAAAATTAACACTTATTAACAAACTTATTTAAACACCAATGTTTATTTCTGGTGGAAAACGCTTAAAAATTGCATCGATGATCAATTACTTAAGTATAATGTAATAGTACGTTTTTATCAAAATGAAACAATATTAAATTTCAGTGTATTTGGCTGCTTTTTGCTCTCTGTGATTTGAGACCATAATGTTCAGATTAACCAACAAAATTATCATTAAGCCATCTTTTTCACCAACTAGCTTATTTAGCTTTGTATATCACTTTTCAATCATTTTTTACACACACAAAAAAAAAAGAAAAAAAATATTTGATTGGAAAATATTTAATTTAAAATAAAATTTTAAGACACATCTACATTATATTATTTTTATTTCTCTGTAAGAAACATTTTTTTTTTTATGATCATAAGGAGTTTAATGGAAAAGTACTAAATAGTTTTATAAATTTTTTTAAACAATTGCAATTACAAAGCAATGTGAAAAACAATGAATTATCCAGCATGATATATAAAATAAGTATTCAGATATTGCTTATTTTAAAACTTTTTTTTCTACCAAAAAGCCTACACGTTTATAGCTCCTATAGCTTAAATATTTATAAACATTTAAATTATAAGAAGAAATAAAACAAAATAGCAATCATTTCAAAAGTTCATCCCGAATACATATGAATTATATTAAAGCTATTAACTAATTTAATATTATAAGACTTACTTTAAAATTTGCATCATAGTTTCTTTTCGATTAGCTCCTTGAAAAGGTAAGGCACCAGTTAACATTTCAAACTGCAAAATAATGATACATCTTTAACATTACAAAATAGTTAGTATTATTGATTTTGAAACAGCAAAATTTAATTAAAAGTAAATTTTGATGGAGAGGAACATTACCTATGAGAAATAGCTTTAAAAAAATTTTTACAGCATAGATGTGTATATTTTAAATGCATAAATATATTTTTAAAAATAATGAAAAATCAAAAAGATAAAATTTAAAAAAATTAGATTTGATATAAAACACACAGAATGAAGGACTGCATAGAAAGACCAGTTTCAAAATTATATTTAAAATTCAAAGAACTTTAAAAATAAGAAATCTTAAATTTTAAAGTTAAGATTTTAGTCTTACAAAAAGTTCTGTGTACTTCCTTTTCTTTTTTTTTTTTTTTTTTTTTTATGTAAACTTATCATGGATACCATTTTACTTTCTGATAAAATATAAGTTCAGCTTCAACAAAGTAAATTTTATAATAAGGTAAATAATTTTTCAAATTGTAATCACACAAGTTATAACTTAAAAAATTATCAACAACTTTCTCATATTATTTTAGATGCATTTAACTGAATATAAGAATAAAATTCAAATCCACAATCACTTTAATTTAACATACAACATGCATTCAAATATGAAAATCATTTTCAGTCAGCCATAAAAAATAAAATTTTAAATATATACACTGTCACACATTGTTTTTATATCTTTTGTTGTTTTTACACATTGTTTCTATAACTTTTTATTCCATTCCATGTTTTTTTTTTTTTTTTTTTTTTTTGTTAATTATTTCCAAAACATGAAAAAAATTTAACATTAATAACAAGTTCTCAAAATACATCGCAATTTTATAATTCTTTCAAAATCTACCCATTGAAACAAAAAACAAAGTTTTATATATTTTTAACATCAATTGTGAGTAACTTTTTTAAAAATTACTCATTGCAACGTAACAGCAAAATTCAAAGGAGAGACTGCAGTATTTTATCATGTAATTCCTTTGTATGGATGAACTAATCTCATTCTGTGGTTATCATCAAATGTGTGTCCAAAACAAACTGATTGAACATTGATCTTAAGCAGATGCTTCAACTGAATTCTTTTTTAATCATGTTAAGAAATCTCAGACAACTAGAATTTTATTTTGAAATATAATAGTAAAAATTTAAGAATTCAACATTTAAGACAAAATTTTTTGGATTAAAAAATTTACTTTTAAATCTTTCTGAATCTGAAATCTACCATCAGGATAGAAAAGTGGAATCCATAGATTATATGAGGAATGAAAGTAACAAATCAAGGCTTAAATTTTCAAGTTTACTATTTAACATAGAAAAAAGTTCTTTTTTAGAAATATTTTTAATCCTCCATCATTTTCAAGCATATTCATGCAATTGAGAAACATTTAAAGTACCATAAGTACACCAAATGACCACCAATCAGCAGCAGTTGTATGACCTTTCCTATTAATAACTTCAGGTGCCATGTATTCCACAGTACCACAGAATGAGTATGCTTTTTGATCACTTAATGCTTCTTTACAAAGACCAAAATCTGTAAGGCTGATGTGTCCATCAGCATCCAGCAAAATGCTGCAAAAAATTATTTGATTTAAAATATTTTTTTTACAAAAACAGAATTAGTTATTTACAAAAAGTTAGGTCTTAATATTTCAATAAATATAAAATTGAAGAAATTTAGTTAACAATAAAATTATACTATAAGGCAATAAATAATTATATAAAGGTTTGGTTCTAACAGTCTTGTTAATAATTATCAATCATGCAATCAATGCACCAACCTATAAGTAATTATTCCCTGCATAATGAATTATATTAAAGCTATTATAATTCATTACGCAGTAAAGAAAATTTCAAAAAAGAGAAAACTTCAGGTTTTAAATAATAATACATTTTATATACGATTTCATATAAAAATTAATTTATTACAAGATAGTATTTCATCCAGAAAGAACTGAATACAAAAACAAAATTAGACAAGTAATTTTGATTCAGTATGTTATGAAAGGTGCTAATAATAATGCATTTAATCATTTGTGTAGGAATACCATAGAAAGTGCATAGGAACAGTGAGGGAGACAAAGGCCCAGAGCACTCTGGGATAAATATCTACAATTGTCAGGTTAGTTTGATAAATTTATTATTCAAAAGTTGATTTTTGCATGAAGAGGCAAATTATATCAAACCAAATTTCAGTGACTTTCAAACCATTAGAAATCCATATCTAAGATAAGTAAACCCCATAAGCTACTGAACTAAAGCAAAGACAGAGCAACAATCCTGCAGTTATCAGCTTGGGGACTTTAGATTGACAAGACACATTAAAACAAAAAAAAATCCATCATCCAACACTAAAAGTTGCTTGATTATAGGCTTTAGAAGAATAGGGGTATAGCAGAAATAGGGGTCGAAACTGCATCACTGGTGCTGCGGATTCGACTCTTATTCCTGATATGCAGCTACATACAGAAATTTATAATTTAACTGACAGGCGAATTGATGCTGCCCTTTTTTCTTGGTGAGATTGTTGAGAAAGGAGCCTTTCTGTCCTGACTTCGTTCTTCCTCATACTAGACTTAAATTTCAACATTCTTTTCTTTTTGAATGTCGGCGACTCGCTGAGACCTTTGAGGACCCCAACTCTAGATCTCACATCATTAGGCCGCCTATTTTTTCCGGCCTCTTGAGATATGCCACTGCTATATTTGACTTGATACGGCCTGTCAGGAAGTCAGATCTCCACCAGTCTGAACTGTATTCCATTTCCTTGGCCACTATACAAGGCACTCTAGTCAAGAGTGGTTACAGGTTTTTGCTGATGGTTCAGCCATCTTTCAACTGGTCGAAAGAATGCCAGGGCTTGTTCCAAGTATTTCAGCCTTCTGGAGCCTCTCGATATTTGAGTTGACAATTTTGATGGTGAAGCTTTTGCTATTGTTATGGCTATCAGAGCAATTGCCGATTCAACAGAGTAAAAAATTGTTATCTTTCTTGATTCTCAAGCTGCAATTCCTGCCATCTCTGGGTATGATTTATTCCCCTCAGAGTTTGAGTTTGAGTGTAAACAACGATTGACTCACTTCTCTGCTCTGGTAGAGAGGTTGTCCTCCAGTGGATCCCTGGTTATTGTGGATTATGCAGAAATGAACGAGCTGACATCTTGACTAAAGAGGCATCTGCTTTATATCCACCTTTCCATCCAGTCCCTCTCCGACATGTAAGGAGACATCTTACGAGCAAAATCAATCATCGAACAATTTCTGCTCTTAGGAACTCAGCAGATGGAAAATCTTGGGCTTGCCTTCTTGATAACCAGCGGCGCTCTCGTCTTTCTCTCCTTCCCAGGGCGGAGGGAGTTGCTTGTTTTAGAATTATTACTGGTCATGACTATTTGCAGGCACATTTGTGTAAGATTAACCTGACCAGTTCACGTATTTGTGTGCTCTGTAACACCTCACATATGACTGGGGAGCATCTCTTTAATAGCTCCTTTCTTCTGGCTGTTCGTTCTAGTGATGACTATCGGGCCCTTCTGTCTTGTAAAGCTACTTCAGTGTTGTACTGGTATGCAAGACGCCTTATGTCTGAGAGGATGTTGGCAGGCGTAATTTAAAAAAAAAAATAGGCTTGAGAGAAATAAATCAATTAAGCATATACACTAACCAGATTATTTAATGAAAGACTGCATTAATTATTTGGTGTTTAAATTAGAATCTTAAAAAGGCACAGTCAACCACATACACAAAAGTAATTTTAGCAGCCTTTAAATTATCCACATGTTTGTTACTAAAATCAAGTAAGCAATTACACAATTATTAGTAACTATCAATACCAAAACATTGTTGAACAGAAATTTATTCATACATTTTTTTTATCATTTCAAATTTTTTAGAAATATAAGAAAACTATTACTACAATTAATTCATTTTTGTTTGTTTATGCTCTGTATAAAAAGCAATAATTTTCAAATTCCTAAAATAGTTTACATACATCTAATATAGCTACAGTGAAAATAAAATTTTTCATGCAGTCAATTTTTCTCACTGTGAAATAAAATCTCATAAAAATGTGCAAACAACTTTTATAAAAGACCTGCAAAGTCAAACATGAAAGGAAATCAGAGATGGACATGCTAAGGTGTGCAATTCTATTGCTGAGTTCAATGTGCTCTAAAATTCTAATTCAATATGCTATTTATCAGTTTATAATAGTTTTTTTAGCAAAAAAGTACTTTATTAAATCTATTTTTTTTTCACTATTAAAAAATTTTATTTTTAATTTCAGTTTTAATTGGTATTGAAATTGTTTAAAAACATTACTTAAAATAACTGCTAAAATAAACTTATTAAAAATTTCTTTTCCAAATAATTTCATGCATGTTGATTTCATATATTAACAATTACTAGAAATTTCATAACTGAATTTGAAGTACTGCATTAACTTAACAAAAAGCAAATGTAATAAATTTTAAAGCATTTCTGTTACATTAATAAAACCAACAAAATTGATCTTAAACTATCAAATCAGTACAAACATCTCTCAATAAAATCAGATAAAAATAAAAAATAAACAAAAGACAATGAAAATAGTTATTTCAATGCGCCTTTTATTCAGACTTTAAGACATTAGGAACATCTAGCATAAAATTTACTGTAAATTTTACACCCATTGAAATAAAAGAAATTAAAGAATTTGAAATTTTATATAGGTATTATTTAAAATATAAACTCGACTTAATAGTCCTATTAAAATTTAATAATTCTAACAGTACTTAGGCATGAACAAAGTAATTCAAGTCACATGAAATGTGTTCTTGAAATAATCATAAGTAAAAGGAAATATACACAACATGATTCTGCCAGAAATATAAGTCAGCTGACAAAATTACTGCATTAAAGAAACCAAACATTTTATGAAGCAAAATGTTAAAATACTAGATGTAAATAACTTATTACATACTTATTAAACTAAACAAAGCACATGTTTATATATAAAAAATAACTTTACAATTTGGAGTGAATGCAACTCATTAATACAAATATCAGGTAACCCAAATCATTCTTCTCACCTAAATAACATACAGAAATTTTTCATCAACACATCTGGAAATCAAATTACTTAACAGATAAAAAAAAATAAATAAATAAACATGGAGCAGAAGGAAACAAAACAGCTACTATACTGTCTAAAGAAATAACAGAATCTCAGCAAATTACTGACATGCTATGGTCCAAGTACAACCTAAAGTCTGTCTTTAAATAAAACTACATGGTCTGTTGGCAAGAAATTTGGAACACATCCAAATAAAGACAAAGGGCATATTCCCTATTGTCAAAAGTCTTTGATGATGATTGCTATACAAATATTTTACTCTCTCTCTAAATTTCTTAAATACAAGCCAAATACCTTACCACATATAATATATTGGCCATACTATGCAGAGGAAATGGCACCTGTGAAAAGTAATCTTGCAATAATAGATTGGCCAAATATTATATTAAATTCAGAAGAAATGACCTTTTATATTCTTCCTTTAAGCACATAACACTATTTAACAGAATGTTTCATTGAAATCAAATATAATAATACCAAATTGCTAATTTCCCAGCACCTCAAATTTTTTATTAGTCACAAATGATCATTGAATTGAATTGTCCTAACTACCAAAATTCTGATATCTATGGAGATAAAAGCATGTCTTCTTCTGCCACATTATAACTACCAACAAAATATCAATAGTTTACATTAAAAATAAAAGGAAAACTTCCTTAGTAGATATACATAGTTTAAGTTAAAGAAGGTCTCATCTAAGATAAATAATATACACATTATTTCGTCATATTAACCTTAATACAACTGCAAGTCAAAATTTACAGTATGTATTAGAATGGGAAAAAAGTCAATTTAAAAGAGCCATTGGTGCCAATAAGAGACTATCATCACACACGCAAATCATAACAATTTCATTTCAATAGGTCAATTGAAAAGGAAAGGCATAAGCTAGTTAACATCAAGTATATTCTAGGTACTTCTTTCCTATGCCCACAGCACATAATTAGTGTAGCATTCTTAAATTAAAATTTCTCATTCATTTATAAAAATGAAGTTTTTTTTTTATTTTCCATATATATAATTATGCTTTACATTTTATTAAAATTTTAACTATTATTTTTAAACTTAGACTTAAAAGTTAAGAGAAAAACACAAATATATTCAAAGTTTCACATAAAGGAGTGACAAGACAGAAAGTTAAAATTCTGGCATGATCTTATTCCTGCATGAAAATCAAATTCCAGATTATATCTTATTTACAGAATAAAGATTAGTAATTTAAAATTAATTACAAATCTCACAAATAAAATGAACAAATTTATAATAATTCAAATTTAATTTCTCACACAGATTTTATAACAAATATTTTGCAAGAAATTTGGAATGGCATCAGCTAGTTAACATGTTTCTGAAAAGCTCTAAAAATATTTAAAAATTCAATAAAATAACTTTTGATACTGAATATTTCTTTTAACAGTTATGAGATATTTGAATTACTATACTTAATAATTGTTGATAAATCCATTATTAAATCATTCGAAGTTTACTCAACCAGTTTTGATTTACATGAAGAATTCCAATTTACAATTTATTTTTTCGCCCATTTTACAAATTTTAAAGTTGTTTCAACTTAAAAATACAGACGATATAAAATTTGAAAGAATCAAATATACAACAAAATATAATGTACATAATAATTCTAATAAAATAATATATAATTTTGAAAACACAGTATTAAATTCTCTTTAAAAAAAATCATTTTTGTTAACTTTTTAACTCTTATTCTTAAAAAATATGAATTTTAATCATTATAGATTTTTAAAATGTGGCTTAAGATAAAATCTAATTAACAAGTTTAAAAGTAATATGAATTGATATTTAAAACATATAATTTAAACAAAAAAATTAATAAGAAATTAAGGAAAAAGCTTCTATCGAATCAACAAAATATATGTACTTTTCAGGTTTCAGATCTCTATATATAATACCAAGACCATGCAAGTGGTCTAAAGCAAGAGCTAATTCAGCCAAATAAAATTTTACATCTTCTTCTGTAAACATTACCTAGAAATATTGAAAGAAATAATAAACATACTTTATTTCATATAATATAAAATTTTAATTTAATTTTGAGAGCAAAAATCATAGTAGTGTGTGTTTAGATTATATTTCTCGGATTTAATCAATTCCCTGCCACGGATGACGCAGTGAAGTGGCAGCATAACGCTACCTCATATATAAGCAACACTCTGGAACAACAATGGACTATGATATGCTACTATATGCTTTACTTTTAGTGCAGCTAGACATATTGAGTAAAGAGGTTTTTTAAGGTTGTTAGGCAAGTGAATTATTTTTATATTTAAATGTATGGTTCATGAATTTTGTAATTCAATTTTTTATGGGCATTTTTAAAAATGGTAGACAGAATATTCAACTTCCGAAGATGGATATATAAATTTCAGTGGCAACAGTTATATTTACATTCTACAAATAAATGTGAATCATGTGCTAATTGATGATTGATTATTATGATGAATAATCATCATAATAATCAATCATCAGTTAGCAAATATTATATGTAAAAATCAACAACATCATAGTAGAATTATAACATTAAACTACCACCACTCTTGTGTGTGTTGATTGCTTGTAATAAATTAGATAATCTGACAATTAGAATAAAATTAAACAAGAAAAAACTTGTAAATATAAATTATTTTAATGCATATTTCCTCTAATCCAGATTGGAACAATTATAATTTACACAGCAATTATTAAATCTTAATCACAAAAAAGTAATGAAATTGTTTTAAAATGTATATGCATTGTATAATGTTTATATAGTATATATAGACACAAAAACTATCAAAATTAAAAGTTGCTTGCAGCATTTTAACTACAATTTATATTTAAGCAAATTTTTTAATTCACTTTTTGTGATAACTTAGAATTGTGTTGTAACATTAATAGTTGAATAACAAATAGAATTAAACTTTGAAGGAAAAAAAATTTAGAAAAAAATTAATTGCAAATAAATACATACTTTTTCCTTTTTTTTATTTATTTAGTTTTATTTATTTATTATTTTTTTCCTTTTTTCCAAATGTAAAAATTTTAAGTCCATAAAAAATATTAGATCTCTTGCATCTTCCAATTGATACTTAAAATATAAAAAATTTGTATTAAATGTGATTATTTTTCATTTTAATACAGCCATTATACCTTAGAAGCACTATGATTATTTATAAAAATCATGTTTTTTCTTCAGATTACTTTTATTAAAAATACAAAGATTGTATTTAATATAACTTACTTCTTTGCTGAGTCTTGTGAATAAATCGCCTCCTTTTAAAAAATCAAGAATCAAATACAATTTACCTTCTGTTTGAAAAGCTAAAAATAATCAAATATATAAACACAGGATTAAAATATATTACCATTTTGTATAATCTTAATTTAAATTTATAGTTTAAAAAAATGAATATACACATAATTCTTTAATTTTTACTCAATATTCAACATATAACTTATTTCAAAATAAACAAGAATATATATATATATATATATATATATATATATATATATATATATATATATATATATATATATATATATATATATATATATATATATATATATATATATATATATATATATATATATATATATATATATATATATATATATATATATATATATATATGACAGTCAGTTGTGTATTTGAAAATTAGTTTAAACTTTTTAGCATGAGCAACAGACTTCCATTACAACAAATTCACAGTTAATTATTATGAAATATAACTATAAACTTTACATTGACACTGAATTAAAAAATTTCGAATCTTGGCAGTAAACAGTTGAAATGATAGAAATTCTATTTCGACATTGTAATGTTACTATAAATTTCACTACAAGAAATAACTTCTATTTGGTAAAAATAAACAAATCACTTCTTTGAAGAGGATTTACTAAATATAAAGCACCTCTGTTTTTGATAAGTATTTTGTGCCAATAAAAATACACAATTTATCACTGTAAAATATACACCAGATAAAAGAACTATAAATATTTTGATGCCACATTATGAACAGCCTGATTCCTTAATCCTATACAGCAGTCATCATCCTTGCTTAATATGTTTCTAGGACATAACTTGTACCCTTTCAAGAAGAATACAGTTTTGCCACAAATCCTCCTTTGTCCAATGTAAGAACATTTTTAAAATGCACTAATTATGATATGTTGAATAAAAGTTTTAGTAAGTTATTTTTTCCTTTTCATAAATAAAATGTTTAATTATTTTAAAACATAAATTTACACATCTCTTTTTTTGTTTTAAACTTTTTCTTCAAAACAAATTATAAAAAATACTATGTGTTTTATATATATTATACTAAAGCTACTACTTCATTAGATCTAATATAATGCAAGTTTACTTTTCCTCAAATTTTACATTGATTCATTTGTTGCTCCACAGTTCAATTCTGCTATCAAATTTAAGCAGGGTCTAAAATTTAAAAAAACAATTCAGAATCCAACTAACATGCCCACTTGATGTGGAAATGGAAACCAGAAAATGCTGAAATGAAAACAAGCAATAAACTTAGCTCAAAATTTAGCAACATATTTTTACACAAGAAAAAATGAAAACACTTACAAAGAAGGATAGATACTTATTTGCCAGTGAAAAAGAAATGAACCAAAAATATTAAAACCATATTATATAAACAAATCCAACAAAGTACAATACAACTTTTCAATTAAGGGATAATCTATATTTAAGAAAGGAAAAATTAGAAGCACCTTATAAGAAAAGCTTAAAAGTTTTTCTTAAAGAAACAATAAAAAATAGTGGATTTTTCCAAATACATAGTTTTCTACTAAGAATTACAAACAAAAGTGCTTCATTTTGTTTTCTTTAATACTACAAAAAGTTTTCTTGATTATTATATAAGCTAAGTCAAATTTATCTATTTTGAAATCTTTCTTCAGAAGTTAACTAATCTGCACACATTCAGACAAAATATATAACATAAAACTTTTTTATATTACATTTTTCTTTCTTTGATAGATTCCAAATAGATTGGATCAACTATATAACAAAATTTGATCAATGTATTTATTCAGTTATGTGATCAAATTGTTTGTATCTTGATTATTTTAGGCAGTGCCAACCATATATTACATAAAATAAATATCCAAAAAAATAGATGAATCAACAATTATGTAGATCCGAATAAACATAAGATTCATTAATGATTCAAAAACTTTTAAAACTATCTTAAATATAAATGATGGTTTGTAAACTGATAGGACATTTAGATAGAATAATTTCATATTTTAACATTTTATTCTCATCCACATAATTATATTATGTAGGTGAGAATAAAATGTTTAAAATATAAAATCATTTTATCTAATTATTGTGTTATTAAGTTGTATATGTAGTGTCATCAAATTATAATTGTAAATTATATATTAAATATTATATACTTGAAAGAATTATTTATGTTTCACTAACATAAAGGTATAATTAAATAATCATAAAGCAATTACGCATACAGTAATTGAAATCTTACAAACTAATTGTAACATCTATAAACAATTATATTAAATAAATTTGTTGTATGCCACCTCCAGTTTCCCAAGTTGTCTTCTTTCATTTTTTTATTAGCTTCCGCATGATACTTTGCCAGCTGGTGGAATTTTTTTATTCAAGTTTTGTCCTAAAAATACTTAATAACATGTTTTTATGAGCTGTTTTGTTCGAACTTCAGCAGACTAGGTGGGATTCAACACTGATGTTGGAATTTCAGATTTTCCCAAGCTTTTTTGCTATAAACAGATTTTGGCAATGTCTTCACCTCAATATTTTTTTTCTTTTTACAGGAATTCCTAAAACCATATTTTTTAATGTAATCTGAATATTGATATATATAAATGTATGTTCACAATGAAACTTCGAATTCAGTGTAAGTTGTAATATCTTATCAAATGATTTTGTAAGGAGGAAATAAAAAAGGAGTTTTTACCATTGTCTTTATTTATATAGGTAATTTTCTTTTTGCAGGATTAGATAAAGCCAGATACCTGCGGTGTTTTATTTTACTGGATACTTCATTGTGCAATGACATTTTATTCTTTTGTCTTAGAAAATATTTTCCTCGTTTTTCTTACAAATTACATGTTTATGTTTGTTAGTTAATAAGTTAATTATTAAAATATTTTTAGTTTAAACTACCTTCATATTTTATTTTGGATTTTGCTCCTATTTTAATACATTTCTTTAAAATATTACACTTTGAAGCTAAGTGTGGTTTGATTTGTTTGTTGTTCAATGGTCATTTTTTGTACATAAAAACTAATTAAACAATGACATACAGGATGTTAAGTGTGAGGTAGGCCATGCATCGCGTTTTTATTGGTAATTATTCCACACAAGTAACAAAGTTGAAGACTATAAAGCTTTATAAAAACATTAATATTTAATGAAAGTTCTATTAATCATATTATTTAAATTCCAAAATGATTTTTCAAAACTACATTTTTAAAAAATGCAGAACTTTGAAATTTTAACATATCATTAATTATGGCTCATTATACAGATACATACAAGCAATTATAAAATTGTGTATTCAGTTCCTTTTATGCCAAGCATTTCATAGATTTTTAAGTAAATATATAGGAAATAGAATTTGGGTTACACTAAATATTTTACATATCATTTGCAGTAATGCATTTTAATCATTAACATAAAAAATGTATAATGTGACATGATACTTTATCTCATTTTTTTGCATGATAATTAATTCCACAATAACATTTTCATATAAAAAAAGTCAAAGAAATTAGTATCATACCATAATGCAATTTAACAATAAAAGGATGACGAATATCTGCAAGTATATCACGTTCCATCTTAGTCCTCATTCTATCTCTTACTGTAAAATAAAAATTAAATTGTAGTTAATAAAAATTTGATAAATAAAATGAAGCATATCTTTTATAAGTTTAGATAGAATTTTAGCAATTACTAATTATAAGAACTAAGAAAAATCTCAATACAATGGAATGAAGTCAAATTCAAGTTTATACACTTTGTTAATATAAAAAAGATGCTATTTTAAATACTAGCAATTTACTAATTAGTTTGCTTGAATTCAAAGCCATTTTACTTCTTTTCTTACTGAAGTTGCAATGAATTTCAGAATATGGTTAAAATAGCAGAGCAATTTCTGATTTTTTTTAATTCCTTTTTTTTTATCATTATGAAAAAATATATCATACAGAATCATATCAATATACTTACTAACAATAACTCAAATAAAGTAATCAACAAATGTTCTCAATAACTCAGAAATACTAGATAGAATGAACTTTTAATTGCATGTATGAGATAATATACAAGCAAGTTTTCAGACAATATACATATTTATAAATAAAATAAATAATTTAAAATTTATAACTCTTAATTTCATACTCTACAGTCATTTTTTTGTAAGCAAGCAATAATTGTAAGATTTAAGAAGAGAACCAGCAATTTAAAGTGATTTTGTTTTCCATTGACCATTATGACAGACTTAGTTTGAACTGGTTTCCAAACTACAAATATTAATGCATAAAGTAAAAATGAAACTTGTTAGCTATTCAAAAGATAACCATTCAGTTATCAAAACTACTACTTTAAGAAAATTTTTATGAATCCCTAAATATCCTATCTCGAGTCAAAATCGAGTCCATAAATTATTGAACTAATAACCAGAGTACTGATTATTCAGTTAGCAGTTTGTAACAATGAATTTAAAAATAAAATATTTATTTTTCAACAGCATAATGAAAAAATTTATGTTTTGTTGTAAATTGAAATGTATTAGATAAAAGAATATTTTATTAATTTTATACAAATCAGCTTAATATTTTTGCTGCAATTATTTTTTCATACTAATTCTATGGCTTTATATAAACATCTTTAAGATAAATAGAATTGAATCTTGGCCAAGTGCCAATTTATAAAAGATTAACTAAATATATGAAAGCTTCTTGTGATTTTTAGAAGGTTTTTTATTTTATTATTTATGAAAGTTAAACTTTGAACAACAAAATCTACAGAAAATAATTTTATTTCAAATATAAACTAAGATTTATTTAGATTATTTCAGCGCAAACAACACATCATTAAATAGTGCCTCTGAGTCAAAAGTCTTTCATTTTATAAGTCATGAAAAAAGATTTTAAATAGTGTTTGTCTGTTGATTTCCAGTTTGTTAAAAGAACAATGTGTAATCTGTTTTTCACAATTTGGCATACACACAATATATGCAATATTTTTGTTAAGTTTTAACTGTAAATTAATCGTTTATTTAAATTTTAACACAAATTAAATTTTAATATATTACCCATTCATCAGTAAACAACATTATGTTACCTTGATTGTTACATCATTTAAAATCATGTATGATTATATAATGATGTATCATTATATTTAACGAACTGTCAAGGTTTTAAAAAATTGAAATTTTCCTTGTTTCAATGTTGATTTCAAATACTTTGAATGATCTCCAAGAATAAACTTAGACATTTTGGTAAACAAAAAATAATTAGCCTGACATATACTTAAGTAATTTAAGATAAACATATTTTAAATTTAACATCTCTTTATTTTAACACATTTTTAAAATCAAAAATTATACCTTAAAATCTATCATTTGAATTTAAAGATTGCAATTTTTTAACATACCATATATGCAAATCACTATTACACCACAAAAAATATAATATTAATTTGTAATAAATTTTTTAAGATGCTATGTAAAGATATGAAACCTTCAGAAAACTAAAATTATAAAATGTATTTATTTAATGTAATTAGTGTGGCTAGGCAAAAGTTTACTATCAACAAACTCTAGTTTAAAATATTCATGAAAATAAAAAAATAAAAAAATTTTAATTCAGAAATTTTTGGAAAAAATACCTTTTAAAGTTGCTTTCTTTAAAACTTTCATTGCATATAATTTACCAGAATCTGGACCAACAACTTTTTTTACTAAAAATACCTGAAAAAGAAAAAAAAAATTGATTCCATTTAAAAAAGAAACTATAAACAAAGTATGATAAATTATTATGAAATAATAATTTATTATTCTAATAATAACCTAATTTAATAACCTAATTATGAAATAATAATTAGGTAATAATGTCATTTTATAAATTGTTCTACATTCATTTTTAGCACATAAAAGTTAAATAAACAAAAACTTATAAAGTGAATTTTGAACTATCATGAATAGACATTGCCAAGAGGGCAACCACATGAATAGTTAAACTGAAACTCATACTGATATAAACATAATCATTATTTTTTATGCAAGATTTTATTTAACTTCCAAGAGTAACACATACTTAAAAATATTTTAAAGACTTTTATTTCATCAATCTAGATAATATTATTGCTATGGAAAGGAAAATTTTTGAATAAGTGAGATAAAACATCTAATTTAAGTTAGTTAATAGGATTTTATGGTGCAAGGTCCAAAAAACATGCAAACTGTGCCAAAAGTAAGATACAGTATAGTAATTTTCAAAATGCAAGCAACATTAGTATGTTAAAAAACAAAAATTTTGCATTTTTAACGTAATTAAAACCCAAATACATAAAAAAACTAATGGAAATTAACAATATGTATATAAAAATCATCCAAAATTAAAACATTTATCAAATCAAATCTATTGCTCTTTAAAATGCAAACAGGTTTCTGTGGGATGGTTCTCCAAACAAATCAGACAGAGTTAAACAGATCACAATTAAAAAAGAGTAAATGATAACAGTTAAAATATCAACACACGAAATTGAAATATGGAAAACTACAAGATTCATTTCCTTCCAAGGATTTAATTTAAAAGCAATATATCTAGATGTAAAACATATGTCCAATACAAAGGCAAGTTAATCGCACATCAACACTTCGTGTTGATAAAACTGTTAATGAAGTGAAGTACAGAAATACAGCATGCAATTTATTATTGAGTGGCATGTTCCTGCCAAAGGGAATAAATTAGCTTTTTAACATCTCTTCACACATCAGGCAAAGGAATTGATGGCAGGAATGGGCTAGATGAAGATTTAGCAGCTGCATCAGCCCTCTCATTGCCCTCAAGAATTACATGACTCGGGATCCAGCAGAAAACACAGTCATATCCAATGAGAGAAAAGGAATATAATATTTGGAAAACTCTAGACACAATTGGATGGCATTCAAAATTGTTCTGCAAAGCTTCCAAAAACACTCAAACTGTCAGTATACACACAATATTTAGAATAATCACTTATATTCATCTGCTGGAGAGCTTGGCTATTGCCACAGCAGAGAAGATGGTACAGGACAAATGGAGGCTGAAACTAAGAGTTCTGTTCTTAAAAACTACAGCACAGCCAACATATCCTGCCGATTTTGATCCATCGGTGAAAACTGATGTGTACATGGTATGTTGACAGTGATGTGATGAATATAGCTGCTGGAAAATAATGATAATCATGTCCGATTTTTCGTAACAAGCAAAAGGATTGTTGATTTTAAACTGTGGATCATACTAACGTGGATGTGATAAAAAGTTTGTTTTGTCGAAACAGACATCGTAAGACAAACAATAATAGACTGGATTTTGCCCGAGTGAGAAAAGATGGTATGATGTACGAACTAAAATTATACAACCTCTTAAGTGCAAGTATAGTAGTCATGGAACAATAATGGATGAGGATTAGACATAATTTTAGCACAATTAAGAGACAGATATATTTGTCTCAAATCTAAAGGAGTTGTTAACAAACTGCATATAAACTCTAAGCAGGTAATGTGCAGAATGCACCAGAACATATTCTCAAAGCAGAGTGATGTACTGTATCCAGTCTATGAAGAACAGAAAACCTAGCAGATCCATACACAACAGACTCATAGTCAATGCAAGATAATTTTAGTGACTGGTAGACATGAAGCAGTGACATGTGATCAGCACCCCAAGATGTATTAGAAAACACCTTGAGGATATTAAGAGATTGCTTGCACTTAATCCACAAATGAAGAATAGCTTTTACGATAGCAAAGCAAAAGTAACTTCATACTAACGGTGAAGAATTAATAAAACAACATTGTATCTTAAAAGCCATACAGATAATTTTGGAAGATGCAGAGCAAAAAATGAAGTCTATTTCTCTTTCAAATAACACAGTCAAGCATAGAATTGATAACATTGCAGGAAATATTAAGTTACAAATAATTTACAAAGTAAAATTATTGCCATTTTTTGCCCTTAATTGTGATGAATCCACCATCATCGCTAATTGTGAACTGTTAATAGTTTATGTTTGTTACATCAGCAGATCTCATTAAAGAAGAGATTTTATACTCCTACTCTTTGACAGCAAGTACATCTGAACACATTGTGTTATTCATAGGCAAGCTTCGGGTTCTAAAACATTGCCACAGAAATTACGCCAGACTTTGGATTCAGGTATAAGGATTGTAAACTAACATCAAGAGCAGTGCTTGGAATAGTTGGTTATTCATTTTACTTTGTGACCCTCTCAATTCTGATCACAAAGTTCTTCTGTTCTATACAGAAATATGCTGGCTGTCCAAAGGCAACATGTTAGCTTGTCTTGATGAATTGAAAGAGTAATTATTTTTCTTGAATTCAAAAACAAAACACGATTTCCTCACAATGTTCAAAGATGACACATTTCATTGGAGGTTATATATTTCTTATTTAACTGACATATTTGGTGCCTTGAATGAGATAAACTTGAAACTTCAAGGCAGAAACAGCACTATAATAAGCAATTATGGTTATATTCAGGGGTTCATAGCAAAGCTTCAACTTTGGAATCATAAATTGTCGTCTGAAAATGTTATACCTTTTTCTCAGCTGTTCGAAACAATTATAAATAATAAACTGGATGCAAATTTGAAAGCTGACATAAGAACTCATTAGCAAGTGCTGGAAGACAAATTTCGCCAATACTATCGAGATATCAATTCAGAGTCATCAATACAGAACATGACAAGAAATCCATTTGTTGTTGATATATGTTACAATTACCAGAAGAAGTTCAGGAAGAATTTCTAGAAATGAAGGCTGACTCATCAATGAAAGATGGCTTCCATCTTTTGATAAAGGAGAAATTTTAGATCAAAAGATAGCCTTTTAATTCGAAAATTGCCTCTCTTGTTTTACGAATACTAATTCCTTTTTCTTCACCTTACTTGTGTGAGACAGGTTTTCCTGCTCTAGTTTTAATTAAAACTAAACAGCAAAATCGTCTTGATATCAATAGTGATTTGATGATAGCTCTGGCGAAAACAGAACCTAGAATAAACCAACTGGTAAAGAACATGCAATCATAAGTGCCTCATTAGTATCTACTCTTATTTTATTCATTTTTTTCGATAAAAAACATTAATTGATTTCATTTAACCTTTTAAGGTTTGTTTATTAAAATGAAAGGCTTTTAAGTACATAATGTGCATTTTTTTGTATGTATTGAGGAAGTAAAAGGTGACATAAAAACATTAACAGTCTAGGAAGCTTCAACAAGAAATAAGTTGGAAAACCCTGATATAAGGGATAAAGTGACACCATGTCAGGCTACAGCAATCAAAAGATATTTTGGGTGGATAGGGAATGTTTTTTTAATCCCTTCCTTCAAATTTTTTTTTAATTTGGAAGCTCTTTCAAGCTTTGGATCTGGCAGAACCTTTCATATACAAGAAGGATTTTAAGATCTTTGGCTTTTTAGTCATTTGTATTAATCAAGTCAGTGGAAGGGGTAAAGCTTCGGTTTGAGTGCTGCTCATTTTAGTGACCTTTTTTCAAGAGTTGCATAGCTTGTACCATATGTGGCAAACATGAGATGACTATTTGTTGATCCTCAGGGTATGAATACTTTTCCTTTATTTTTATTATGATCACCTTTTCCAGCAACCATATAGGACAAGTTTGAGAATAGGAGGTATGATCACCTTTACATTTAACACATGCCTCCAATGATGATGAACAGTTTAAACTATTGTGACTAACTACTGCTCAACAGGCACAAATCAGTTTGAAACGAAACAAGTTTTCGAAATGCCCATAACATTGGCACTGGAAACAAGGCAGGGGATCTGATATGTACATCCTAACAGGTAGATGCATATATGCAGCTTTTATATGATGCAGTAGGTCAGGCATCACAAACATCAGATTGAGATGCTTAGTATATAAAGACTTTCCTTCTTTTTTGATCGTAATGTGATTAATGGTGCAGACCTTTTGATTCTAGAGATTTTCCAGAATCTCTTCTATTGGCATATTCACTAATAATTACATTACTGAAATGAAATTTTATCATGCCATTTTGTACCTTTCCAAAAGAGCCTTGTCCAAGAACCTGAAGCAACTTAAACTGATCAGGCGAGCCTTTAGGATGCCCTTCTTTGGTAATACTAGTCAATTCTATTTCATGTAATCCTTCAGCTACCTCATTTGTATCCATATCTTCCACTTGCTGTAATAAGAGAACAAATTTATCAATATGATTATAATGAAACCAACAAATTTATTACAAGTTATTAAAAGTAAAAATTTACAAATATTGTACTATGGAAAGACATAACTATCCTATCATGTATTATCATTAAATGTTAAATGTAATTAAAATTTATAAATGAAAAATCTCGTGCTCAGTGACAAAAAAAATCTGAAAATAATTTCTCTTAAATCTAACTACACTTTTTAAATTAGTAAAAAATATCAGTTTATTTTGAGGAACACAAGAAGTATTTGAGTAAATTATAGTACACAAGTTTATTTCAATTTATCTACCATGATAAAACTTTTTCAATAGCCTTTAGATGGCATTGGGTGAATTCTTAGTAACACTACCAAAGCATCTTTACAAATCTTATGAAAAAGAACTGCAGAAATTTCCTTTTATTGAGATTTTATTAAATACAATATTTAATAAAATCTTAAAAATAGTAAAGTTAAGTTTTAGTACTGCAAGAATTTTGTTTAAACCACTTTACTCTAATGAAATCATAGAAATATTTCTTTGTTTTTATCTTATTGATATTTCAGAAGAGAGAGCCAGCTGGTAATTTCTTTTTATCAACAAATATTTTTCCCTTGTCAAATATATTTTTAGGCAAACAAGTTAATGTTTTAAAATCAAGAATAACAGTGCAATATTTCAAAATTTACTAATATCAAGAAAGGAACCAAGTAAACAATTTACAAATACTCAATGTAATTTTTTTCGCATATGAAGGATTTTTAAGATTCTTGGATTATGCAATGTTCATACAGATTAGTACAAATTCCAAGTCCAGGTAATTTCACAAATTTTCAGGAGGTTATCAACATTGATGTGAAACAATTTTTTATTTTACTAATTATTCTTAATCAAATATGCATATAGTTATGTATATACAACAATTATATTTGTAAATAATAAATAATTGTAAAATCAACAAAAATATTTATTTAAATTAGAATTATATTTAAGAATTGTTTCATAAATCTTCAATGAATTTACAACTATAATAGAAAAATTATCTAAATAATCAATATTCTTTACATCTGAATTATACACTGTATAAAATAATGGATAATTTCAGAATTTTTACACATTTCCATCAGATTCCTATCTATTGAATATAAAGTATCTTAATATGGGTTTAACACAATCACTTTTAAATAAATATACTTATTCAAAACAAAATAAATACAACTATTAAAGTTTCCATGATAACTTTTTTACAATCATTATTTTAAAAAATCAATTCTAAATTTTCCTTTTGTTTACTTTCAAATTCTTTTAAACTATCCAATTTCACATTCATATTCTAGACTCTCCTTTTCTATTTCTTTAATCATTCAATAATTTTTTGTATTTCTTGGTTATTTATCTATACAAAATATTCCTATCAGAAAATGCTAAATTTTTTAACTCTAAAAAAAATTATTTTCAATTTATTATTAACACTGAGTAATAACTGCACTTCTCTGAAACACCAGAGCAACAAGTGTTTGATTTTACAATTAATATTTATTTTTTGTAAAATCAAACACTTGTTCAATCAAAAGTTCATTTATGACATTTTCAGATTTTTTTTTTTATTATTTTCAGTTCATCAAATTCTTCAAGAAGTACTTTTTAATTTCTCTTTGTTGTCGACTGCTTTTTTTCACTGTTTTAATTAATTGAAACACATACTTTTGTGTGACATTAGTAGAAATACTAAGCAGTTCTCTGCTAATTAACATTGGGAAGACACCACATAAGTTTCGGACATGGTCATCAATGATGTACTTAGCTACAATTTAAATTTTCAATAGTCAAATTTTTGTTCAGAAAAAAACCCACATTCAACAAGCTTGACTATGAGAGAGTGAAAGCAAATTAAGTACTTTCCACAAATCCACAATAATTTTTTTTATTTGAGAGTAAGTTTAAAATAAAAAGAATCTATTCTATGAGCAACAGGATCAAATGTCTCATTAATACTGGAAATCTTGCAGACAATTTTATAATTATTTTACAAAATTATAATTTTTTTTTTTTAAACCACACAAAAGCCAATCCATGGCTTTTCCAGAACCAATGGTCATAGAAAAGACACTTTTCATCTGGTATATTAAATTATTTATTTTATTGATAAACAAATTCATCCCTTTTTACTGAAATTATATGCAATTTTCACTAAGTATATTTAAACTCAAAAATTTTGTATTTAAATATTAATATTCAGTGAATTTTATACAATATAAAAGACAGGAAAAGAATCAATTAAAATCGCCCCCCTGATTGTGCCACATGACATTCTTATTGGTGATAACTCTTCACTTCACGGACAAATAACTCTAAATACTTATAATTTATAAAATTTGGTTCTGACTGAATTGGATCATGAAACTATTGAGTCTGTACTTTTAGTCAACAGTTTAGAATACAATCTAACATAGTTAGTGCTGCCTCGTAAATATATTTTAACTACATTATAAAATTAATATATAAATTTAGCACAAGAACAAAATCTATAGAAAAATATTTTTTGTAATGAAATGTAAAATTAGTCATCATATTATCATCAATTGGGAAATGACAACAAAATGAATTTAAATGGAAGTATCCTTAATAAGTACACATCAATTACAAAAAGCTTCTTTACAAGAGTGTTTAAAGATTGTTTTCGACATTTAGACAGGTACAACACAAAATATGAATGTTAGAATTAATAAATGCTTTATAATTAATAAATGCTTTTAATGCTATTAATTTAAAAAAGCATATATTAATCCTATGGAGTACATATGGAGAAAGAATTTGATGGGGAACTTCGCCTTGTTTACTGTCATTCTAAGAATAGTAGTAGAGAAGCATACCGCTAAATAGTAGAGAAGCGTACAGAAGGTAAAATGCGCCAAGGATGAGATAAAGTGTGCCAAGGATGAGATAAAGTGCGCCAGACTGGTTTACCGGTTTGGATTATGTAGGTATGATGTGTTTTCGTTTTACATGCGTGTTTTGTATGTAACCTTTGAAACTATTACAGAATAATCTTAAAGCACTGAGTTTCGATATTTGATTTTTGAAGTTTTTGTGTTGCTTGAGAAAATTAATAAGTATGGATGAGGATATATTGACTTTACGTTTTCTCAGAGTACGTATGGAGAAAGAATCATCAGGAAAACATAATAGAAGATTTTTTAGAAGAGATAAAAACTGTATATTCGCCGAAAAGTAACGATTCGGAGATTGATGAAGACTAGGTGAGTTAATTTGTTTTTCATTACAATTTTATTCATATTTAGAAATTAAAGTTTTTATAAAAATGAATGTTTCCATAAGTAAATAAATGTTTTACTTGTGTGTATTGCATTTTTCATGTTGGTGTTAGAATGTGCCGCGTACTTAAATTTCTTTAATGTGGGCGTAACTGCTCGTTATATTAAAATTCGGGTTTAAACAAAAAATTAAATTTGTTGACGTTCCAAATTTAGCTTTAATGCCCAGTTGGCACTGTAGTAGGTAGAGCTACACTGATGTTTTTTTTTTAAGGTGGGCATCATTGCTCAATATATTAAAAATTTTGTTTCAATTTATTACAATTTTGAAACTTGAACAGTATTTAGTTATAATGAAATATTCAAATTTTTAATATTTGGAATTCGGAAAAACGCGAGATTTCAAAGCTGAAGTTCGAATGTGATCGTTATTGGTTGATGGCTATCACGCGTAGTGACGTAATTTAGGTTGGCGACAGAGCTGTAGAGTGCTTGGCGTGAAAATTTAAAATCACGCCAATCCCGTACGGGTCTGTCATTTACCAAATTTTTTTATTGGAAATAAGTTTGTCTAATTGATGTTATACTTAAACTGTTTTTATGAATGTAGAAATTTGTAAAAAATAAAACTTGTTACCAAAAAGTATTTAATAATTTATAACTATCACCCCATAATAATCTATGACTATATATAAAATAACTCAAATGATTTCAAATAAGCACAGATACAATATCCCAAATAAACATTTACATGTGAATAGTAAATTTTCATTTGCAATTATATGCATAGATCAATTACTTTATGAAAGTCATTTAGTGCCATTAAATATAAAAGAAACCAAATTTAGGGAGGTTTTTTATTAAAAATGTATAACTTCATATTAACCTTGAAATACACAATTTCATTTTTAAAAATGTCCCTCTATAGTCCTGTTAGTGCCTCACTGTGGCAAGAGGAGGACACTGGGTAGAATGGGCAAAGTACGGCGGAAGATTAGCTCCTGGCAGAGTCACCCAAGCCGTGAAGGCTATTCCATTATGTCCAACTAAAGCTTACAGGTGTTCCTTGGAGAAAAATGGGACTTTTACCATTAGTTTGTCTATAGTGCTCCTGGTCTTTGCAAACTACAGAAGCTGTAACTCTTTTCCTTTATCTCGCCATTGTACATCTAAGGGCCTCGAATTTGTGCAGGGTCAAAAGACTTTTAGACTGTGCACAAAATATAAAGTTGAACAGGCCTGAGCATATCTTGAGCTGCTTGAATTTTGACTAGGAAGAGGCTTTTTCAAAGCTCTTATATTTTTGGATTTCCTGACTGTTTATGAACTTGTGGAGTTGGTTTAGTATTGGAATTGGATGACTTTGGATTAGCAACACACTTTTTAAAATTTTGATTTGTTTTTAGTTTGTCACTTTTTGTGCCATGAAAGCTTATTCAATAGGAACCCACAGTTTAACAAGGACTATGAATACAATAAGCATTCCTATCTAAGCTGAGAATAAAATCCATAAACTGATGAAAAATAGATCTAAGCATTCACCATCTTTTGATGACACATTTTAAGAGTTCATTTTTAAAACATGTAAAGGAACAATGAAAAAGCATTAGTGCAAAAGTTAGAACAATAGCACTTATCTATTTTACAAAATATAGTAAATGAAATTTTACACAAAAATTTGAGAAAATGTAAGATGAAAACAATGAATAACCTTTTGAAGTTTATTTTTAAATTTTTATGAAATCTCTTATGGATGTATTGACAAATGTTTAATGTTAACATATCTGAGCCAATGATTTAAATACACCAGAAAAGCATTAAACTTTTATTTGTTTAGTTAGATAAAAGATTACACCTATCAAATATGACAATGATGTGTAACAATAACACATACAAGATAAAATATATATTCATGTTTCTCAGACAATTTAGCATTAGATCATCTACTTCAAAAACAAGATTAATATAAATATTAATATGGATGTTAAACTTGAAAATCATTAGAAAATTAGTCTTTTAAATTTTGAGTTTTATATCATTTCAAATTCAATACAAAATTAATTAAAAAGTTTTATCTTCCCCAAGAAAAAATATTGCAAGAGATTAAAATTGAAAATATATTGAAATATGAATCACAACAGTATCTATAAACTGGCTTTTTATAAATATAATAAATACCACAAATAACAATTTGCAATTACTTAATAACAATACTTCAACCACAAATAACAAACAGCAATTACTTAGAAGTAATCATAGCTCTGAGGTATTATTATATTTCAAATAAATAATAGTGAACCCTTTTGCTATTATTAATAAATATTTATATATATATATATATATATATATATATATATAAATATATATATATATATATATATAGATATAGATAATTAAAAAAGAAAACTTATTAAAATTTATTGGAAAATACACTTCTGCACTTTTCTGACTCAATTAATAATTGAGAAAACATTCCTTATAATCTAATATAATATATAACAATTTATATTCTTAAATTCACATTTTAATATTTACATCACCTTAGCTGAAATTTTTAAATTTAGAATTTTTATTAAATTTTCTAAATCTCATTAATTTTATATCTAATTAATTTCATTATATATATTTTAGTTGAATCCTTTATGCTTAACTACACTAGAAAACTTTTACTAGTTTACAATGATGTATATTAAACATTAAAATAATTTTATTCTCATTACATTAATACATATTATGAAATATAATGAAGTTTGAGAAGTACTGATACAGAGTGATAAATTTTATTATTAGAATTATTAAGCTTCAATCATTTTCATCCTTAAATTTTATATTAGTTACAGATATAAACTTCAGAAGAATTAAGAAGCATTAGCAAAATATATTCCTCTGTCAATATAAAAATCCAATGTTTGAAACTGAATAATTTAAAAATTATAGAACTCTGCAAAATTAATAAAAAAATTGCAAGCTTTTAAGAAATTTAGAATTTACTACAAACAATCAATTTAGTTTTTTCCCTTGAGAAAAAGATTGTATTCTACTTATTCCTTACAAAGAAAGTTTCATTATTTAATAAATAAAAAGAATGAAAATATATACTGAGACTTGATTGATTGTCTAAAGAATTGCATTTTCTAAACTGAAATGACAAAGATGCACACTTTTATGCTTTGCCTCCCTTTTTTAGGATAATATTGATGAAAGTAACCAAGCATCAGTGACATTAAAGAAATTCTTTTTATGTGAAACAGTAATGATAATTTTCAGTGTTTCTAAATCTTAAACGACAAAACACTTTGAAAAAAATACATACGCAAATCAAAATATTATACATACAATAATAAACTTTAGATTATCTTTAAAGAATTTTAATACATTTAAAAAAATCTTTATTTATTTTTTTTATTTATTAAAAATATTTAAGAAGATTCACAATATAAACCTAGCTTTGATATTATTAATATCAAATTAATTTTTTTTGAGAATCGATGAAAGTATTACTTTGATTACCATTAAGTAACAAAAATTTTGAATACTTAAGTTTAAAAAATTGCAGATATTATACTTGATACCTTTATTAATTGCAAAAAATTTATACTTGATACCTTTATTAATGAGTCAAGTTATACTTTTTTGTACACATACTTAAATAATTAATAATTTTACTAACCTGAGGCATATCTTCCAATAATTCCTCTGCAGCCATTTTCTCTGCTTGAGGAGGCTATTTATAAAGAAAAATAGCATTCAGAATGTTTCCTTTATTGCAATTCCTTCATAAGAGCATTCTAAAAGCTTGATATAAAAAATTTCTTGGTTTGAATATTATAATTGGTTAATTGAATGTGTATATAACAATACAGAAGATCCTTATACCTTTTTTAAATAGATATGTATTAAAAAAGTGGAGAGTAAAATTATGGTTCAGCGCTTGCAAATATTTTTTATTAATTTATTAGTAAACTTTTTTTTAAATAAAACAATTATTTAATTTAAATTTTTAAAAGCCGTAAGAGTTTATTTCCATTCAAATGGGTTTTATATTACATATTTTTATTATCAATGGCAATACAAGAAATCAGTGGAATTAATTTTTAAAAATATATCATCTTAAAGCTACTTTATATTTAAAAATAATTTTTAAATATGATTTTCTTCAAAACAAAATAGAATTTAAAACTATATAGCAATCCTGTGAGTAAACAGAATTAAATACAAAACATTAAAAATAAACTTATTGAGTTTTTAAGATGAATCTATAGAATTATGTTTAAAATCAGTTAATGAAACTACCTTAGATTTAACAAGTCAGAGAGAAAACTAAACAGTCAACTCTCATTTATGATGCTTTTTAAAATATTTTAATTTGTTTTAAAATTAAGAGACACACACACTATTCAACTTCATTTCTAATAACACTATACCTGTCTCTGTTAATGAATTCATACATAGCATACTGCAGTATTTTATGTATGAATTCATTAACAGACAAGTGCATTTTAAATAGAAAATAGATTAAAATACTTTAAAATTAAATTACTATACAATGAGTTTAACACTGCAAAGTAAGAAGATAGATTTAACATTTTAAGAATTACTCAAAAAATTTTTTGGAAATATGAAAACTTCTTAATCAATAAATCACGCTAAAACTCTAAAATGATATGCATAGCACAAGAACATTAAAGTTTGCATTGGAGCTTATAAAAATTGATTTACTCATTTTTAATCTTTCATAACAGAATTAAAAATCTTCATATTATAGAATCTGGTACTTGTGGAAATATAACATAAAAGACTTTAGTGCAATTTATTATTTGATGCAGACATTCAAAAAATTTTATGATTCAAGTATTTCAAATACAAATAGAATTTTAAATCTTGCAATAAAACTATTCTAAGCTACATATATATATTTTAAATTTAGCAATCCTTTCTTTTTTATAAAATTTATACATTACAATAAGAGAGACATCATTTAACTACATGATTTTTTGAACAAGGAAAATATTAAACAAAAAGTTAGAATCTACAGTGGTATCTTAAAATATTTTCTCGAAGCTACACATAAAGATGAATTTTATTTTTGGAAGATATTTAAATTCATATTAAAGGTGTTTAAATATATCTTTTAGATTATTAAAATCTCTAAATAAGTTATCTAATCCAAAATGTCTTTCAATTAATTTTATGAAAAATTATTTCATCCTTTGAAATGAAAGTACGACTTAAAAGTTGTGCTTTCATTCTAAATAATGACATTACTTTCAAATGATAATTTTTTTATCTTCATGATTTAGTATATTTTAATATTTAAAAAGTATACATATTTATATTTTGTAATAAATATTTAATTTAAAGCATTAGTTTCCTGTTGATATAATATAAAACAAATTTGCTTTAAAATAAGTAAGTTAAAAAAAGTACTTATTTACAAGCAAATTTAACATTTTTTCAACACCTAGAGTATAATATTTGAATTAAATGAAAGTTTAATTTGAAAAGGGGGGGAAAGACTTACTACATATCAAAATATTCAGTTAGAATTTATCTAAATTAGAAAGCTGAGTGAAGATTGAGATTTAAAAGGAAAATTTTTTAAAATGTGGAAAACTTATTTTTGATACAAGAATTAAATTTTTCACCTAATATTTATTTTGATTCATTTTTAAAACTGAATTTAAATAACAAATATTTTGCTACACATTTTTCACAACCATAAAATTTTATACTAAGTAATAAAAGCCATTTTGAAGAAACTCTACAAACTATCAGACTCTATTTCTTACAACTTTAGAAATGAAAATAAAAGTTTATCAAATTAATTATTTAAATACAACACAAAATAAATTCATTTTGTAAAATAATGTTAAATTTCAATTTGAAAATAATGAATGTTAATATACATTTAGCAAAATCTATAGAAACTTTTAGCCAAGTATTATAAACATTAGAATAATTAGTTTTGCCACATTAAAATTTTTAGTAAAGACAATTTTATACTTTTCAGTTATTCAGTAACTTACATATTTAAAAGTTTAGTACAAATATATTTTAAAACAAAAATTGCTCTAAAAGTTTTGCATTTAAATAGAACATAAGTGCTAAAATACTGTAAATATTTATTTACTGCATTCAGTGTTTTATATTAATAAACACATTAATGTAAAAAAAAAAATTCGAATAAAAGTTATTAATATTAATAAAAAATATATTTTTCATTTTTGAATTAATATCTGTTTTAAAACACAGTTAATCATAAAATTACTAATCAATGCAATATGCTATAAAACATAACTTTCATGCATATTTAAGACTTATAGAATAATGAAACCTTTAATTTTTTGATTACACATTAAAATCTGAATTTAATGCTTTTACAATTTACTTGATTCCCCTTAATTAAAAATTAAAAAAATGTAAATAAAATAAAAAAAAAACTTTATCTACAACTTAAGCAATGCTTTTTCAACATCTGGAACAATTTTGAACTCAATAAAAGTTTTTTTTTTTTTTTTTTTTTTTTTTTTAAGTAAGAAAAGAATATACATGTTAAATCGAACTAGAATTTATCTAATTAGAAAACTCAGGGAGAAACTAAGATTGAAAAGGAAAAAAATTTAAAAAGAATATTGAAAAATGTAAAAAACTTATTTTTGATGGAAGAATTAAATTTCTAGGCTAATATTTTAATTAATTTTTAAAACTAGATTTGAAAAAGAAACTTTTTTTGCTAAACACGTATTTCATAACCATAAAATTTTGTAATAAGTATTAAAAGTCATTTTCAAGGAACTTTAAACACTAAGTACATTTCTCCCCGATTCAGAAAATGAAAATAAAAGTTTATAAAATTGCTGAAATACAACACAAAAGAAATGTATTATTTTGAAAAATAGCACTAAATTTGAATTTTAAAATATGCAATTTTAATACAACATGCATTTAGTAAAATATAAAAAAAATTTTTAGCCTAGTATTGTAAATATTTATCCACGATTTTCAGTGTTATATATTAATATCATTAAAAACTAGAGAAAAAAATTTAATTAAAACTTATTAATAAAAAAAGTTTTTCTGAATTAATTTCTGTTTTCTAAAACATAAAATAATTATAAAATCACAAATAATTATAATATACTACAAAATATGATAACTTTAATGAAATAAAACTTAAGATTTATAGAATATTCAAATCTTTTATATTTTTATTCAATAAAACTTTAATAACTTCTACAATTTATCTGATTTTACTTAATAAACAAAAAAATCTTAAATCTTTTATATTTTTATTCAATAAAGCTTTAATAACTTCTACAATTTATCTGATTTTACTTAATAAACAAAAAAAAAAATTATGTAAATTAGGAACATTTAATTTCTTAAATTTTGTATAGCAAAGAATTTTTATACAGAAAAATGATAATAACAAATATTACATTTTAAATAATCTTTAATATTCAGTATTATTTAAACTTACATTTCATTTTAATAACTACATAAATTAAGTTTTCTCAATTCATCAATTTCAAATTACATAAAGAAATAAATTAGTTATGATAATTTCTAGTAGGTGAAATTGGTGTCAAATTCCATTTTCATTTTAATATTTTCTAGTTTATAAATATGAATATTTTTATACAAATCTCAGATTTCAACAATCAACAAATGCCAATTTATAAACGTTTTTCATGAAAAATCATTGTCTCTTTTAGAAAATAAATTTAGATCAATATTTGAAATATAACTTCTAATCTTCAAGATATTTTTCTATCCATTGAAATAATTTTGTGATGAATTAGCAATTCAATTTAAGATTAAGCAATTCATTATTCTTGATGGTATATTTCACAACACATTTTATCTTTATAATTTTATACAATGTACAAATGCACAGTTGAGTAGACAATTTATTTAAATAAATTATATGACAGAAACAGTACTATTGGTAATAAATTTTAAACACATCAAATATTTCTGAAATATTTTTATACTTTTCTATTTTAATTTTTTAGTATTTTACACACAATTCCTGTTATAAATTTCTTGAACGCATCTAGGATCCTCAACTTTGTTCTAATTATATTCTAATAATTATTCAAAACTACTGAAGTTTCTTTTATACAGATATACTGTAAGTAACATGAAAATTTGTTAATATATATATATATAACCAAATAAATTTAATTTCTAAAATACCAAAAAAAACTTTTGGACAACATTTAAAAAATAATTTAGAAAGTATGAAAAAGTAAACAAAACAGTGCAAAACTGTGCTATCAAAACAAAAAAGTAGCTATATAAAGCATAATTCAGCATATAAAACACTAAAGCAAACTTAAAAATTAAATTTAAATGATACAAAATTTTCTTTTAAATATCAAGACAAAAATAACAAAATAATATAAATAAAAATAAAAATGGCTTACATAAAATTTGTCATCAATCGGTGCTGTGTTGTTAATAGATGAAAGCTGGTTACTCACAAATAACTGTAAAACCATAAGCAACAATAAATAGCATGCTCTGTATTAATGCATCCCATAACTATCACTTCCAAATAATTGAGGTATTTACAATGTATTAAAAGAAATTTTTAAGTAATATAAATCTATTATCAAGCAAAGCTATTTATTCTAAGACAACTACTTGCATCAGAAAAAAAGTTTCTAAATAAAAAATATTAAAAATTATGTGATTAGAAGATTTTCAGGTAAAGAAATTAAAGTTCATGCAAAAGTGATAAATAAAAATATTCTGTAACTCAAAAAACACAAAAGAAATTTTAAGATGTTAAATAAAATAAGGTAAAATTTGCAAACTATGTTACAAATATATATAATAGTATCATTTAAAAAAGAATGCTGCAAAAATCAAAGAAACATTAAAAGAATTTTAGATTATCTAATAGAAGAAAAATTTTTACAGGAACATATACAGGAATTTCATCATTTAATTTGGCTGAGAAACAAAACTTGTTTACAAAACGGTCAGCAGCGTTCTTACATCTTACAATTAAATTATCTTTTAATTATTAATGGCAAAATTTACATTGAAAACTACTATACATGATTAAATTTTTAATATTAAGTGAAATCAGAACATTTTTAATTACTAAAATTAACTTTTAAACTTAAATTTTAAACATAATGTAAATTTCAGTTTTATATTTCATCAAAAAAATACCGTATGAACAGTTTTGAAAAAAAAGAAAATAGGAATATTGTATTATATGAAATAGAAATGTTATAATTTACAAAATACGTGAAAACAGAAATGTAGCATCAAACCTTTTCATTTTTAGCATCTTCAATTTGCATATGCTGCCAAGGGTCTGATATCAATGCAAGAGGCATACTCTGTTTTTCTGAAGTTTTAAGTCCCGATCTCCTACCCCGAGATATAATTCTATGCCCATATTCTGGGCGCTGTTTATCTTTCCGCCAGACTTTCATAAAATTTGAAAGTTCTATAAAAAATATGAGCTCCCCCTGATTAATTCATGAAGTTCTGATGATATAGTTCACGTGAATCAGTATGAATATGTAGTGTACGACAATATGTAGACAATTCGGTCATAAAAAAATCCTCCGATTGATAAGAGATCCTCCTTTCATTGAGAAATTCGATTCAGTAAGTTTCAGAAAGATCAGACGAGACACGATTACGATATGTAAGCAAATTCATTGATATTGAATCGATATGATTTTGAAGTAATAGAAAAATAAAACTCTACTGCTGATTACTGTCAGTGGTTACAATTGATCATATATGAATTATTATAAATTTTTACTATTCCAGCTTCAGTTTTTTGCTGTGGAATATGAATGATTAGTATTGCTTTTCTTACGATGATATCCAAAATTTATCTCAATTACTTTTTTTGTGACGTTCTTTAAAAGGTACATAGTATCTTATTTCACCATAATTGATCAATTATTTAATTGATGCCTTATAACATATTTAACTAATTTTTTGTTGCAAATATAAAGAAATTATTCTTACTTTTAAAAATTAAGCATTAAACTGTTTTTAGACATAAGAAATGTAAACCAAGTAATATATTGAATCTAAAATGTAATCTGGTTCAATCAAAATTTATTGATGTTCATAAATAAACCTGTAAAACCCAAGCACCTAAGAAAATAGTGAGGACAGACGTGTTCAACCCCCTAGGCCATTGTTGCATCAACATGCTACCCTGTACATACCCCTGAGTTGGACTCTACCAGTAAGACAGAAGCATCCGAGTGGAGTCTTCGTGATTTTGAAGCAGGGACCAAGTAGAAGATCTAGAATACTTGACCAGTCACCGCAGAGGTATAATTTCACTTGGAAGGCATTGCCACCACGTCCAGTTTTAACACGCCCCAATCGCCTTCAGCGAACACAACGGATTTTTGGTCAGGTGGTATTTGAATTCACTACCTTCCGATAATGAACACGACGCCCTAATCAACCAGGCCACCTCGACCCTTAAGATATTTGATGTGGCTTCTCTTTGAGCACTACTGGGTCAAGTATGGAACCCGATACCTTTCGAACATGACGAAATGAACTTCAACACTATTCTCAGACATTCGATGGGGAACTTCGCCTTGTTTGCTATCATTCTAAGAATAATAGTAGAGAAGCGTACCGCTAAATAGTAGAGAAGTGTACAGAGGGTAAAATGCGCCAAGCATGAGATAAAGTGCGCTAGACTGGTTTACCGGTTCGGGTTAAGTAGGTATGACGTGTTTCCGTTTTACATGCGCGTTTTGTATGTAACCTTTGAAACTATTACAGAATAATCTTGAAGCATTAAGTTTCGATATTCGATTTTTGAAGTTTTTGTGTTCCTTGAGAAAATTAATAAGTATGGATGAGGATATATTGACTTTACGTTTTCACGGAGTACGTAAGATTTTTTAGAAGCGATAAAAACGGTATATTCGCCGAAAAGTAACGATTCTGAGATCGATGAAGATTAGGTGAGTTATCTTTTTTTTTCATTACAATTTTATTCATATTTAGAAATTAAAGTTTTTATAAAAATGAATGTTTCCATAAGTAAATGAATGTTTTAGTTGTGTGTATTGCGTTTTTCATGTTAGTGTTAGAATGTGCCGCGTACTTAAATTTCTTTAATGTGGGCGTAACTGCTCGTTATATTAAAATTCGGGCTTAAACAAAAAATGAAATTTGTTAACGTTCCAAATTTAGATTTAATGGCTGGTTGGCACTGTAGTAGGTAGAGCTACACTGATTTTTTTTTTTAAGGTGGGCGCAATTGCTCGGTATATTAAAAATCGAGTTTAAATAAAAAAATAAAATTTTTTAACGTTCGAAATTTAGCTTTTTTGCCTGGGTGACAGTGTAGTAGATGATGTTTTAAGTGTAGTAGTGACACTACACTGATGTTTTTTTTTTAAGGTGGGCGCCATTGCTCGATATATTAAACATTTTGTTTCTATTTATTAGAATATTAAAATTTCTACAGTATTTAATTATAATGAAATATTCAAATTTTTAATAATTTGGGATTTGGAAAAACGCGTGATTTCAAAGTTGAAGTTCGAACGCGATCGTTATTGGTTGGCGACTATCACGCGTAGTGATGTAATTTAGATTGGCGACAGAGCTGTAGAGAGCTTGGCGTGAAAATTTGAAATCGCGCCAATCCCGTACGGGTCTGTCTTCATTTACCGTGATTTGAAAGCATGCAGCAACTTCGTCGACGAGTCAGATTTATAATGCAGTCTCAATACAATTTTACGTAATTGAAACGTTATATGACACTATCGATATTTTAAACCATTGAGAATCGTAATAAAGTGGCGCACTTAGGATCTCAACTGTAACTGAAGAAAAAATCATTATGGTTTACAAAAAACTTTTTCATTATGAAAAAAGAGCAAATTTGCTTCAAACTGATCGATAATTTTTCACTGTTTCATTCTCTTGTAAGTTTTAAATTTCTCCATAATTTTTTCGGTCCCGATTATAAACAGAACATACAGGACTCTAACCAAAACCCATTTTAAAAGCGAGTCTTTTATGTTTATTTAATATTCGTTGTAATTTAGCTAGTTTAATTTCAGATTCATAGGTGCTTGGAATTTTTAATCTAAATTATCTGAAAGGAAATAATGCAATAAATGATTTTTTCCTCCTGTGTGTATCATTTTTTCTTACTTCTTTTATGTAAAATGTATATAACTCTTTTTTTTAACTTTGCTTCTAAAAATGGTTTACAAATGCTTAAACTAGGTGATCTTAAAAACGAAGAGAAATATTTTCATTGTATAAAAAAATATGCTTTATTGCGATTCGAAATAATTGAGTTAAGCAACAGACATTGTAAAATAAATAATAAATTATCAAAATGAAATTCTAATTGTTGAGAAAGACTCTTCATAGATCTATAGCTATTTTAAAATTAAAATATTCTTTAATCTAATCCTATTTCATTAAAGCATGCTTAAAAGTACCGAAATGAGAGTTCCATTGCCTATTTTATTGAAATGAAAGAATAAATATACGGTTCATAAGATTTTTAAATAATACTTAGCGAAAAAATAAAATTTATTATCTTTGCAATACAATTTTATTTAATGTATTCATATTTATAAATGTATTCTAATTAGAGTTAATAGATTTGTAACTAATTAGTAAGAAAATAAATAAGAAATTTGTAAGATAATTAACTAATGATTATAAGATAAATTTGAAATTTCATTCTACCCCGTCTCTTATCTCATCTAGAAAAAGAAACCATACTGGTGGCGGCATCTGTTGATATCCAAACGGAACAGAAATTTTCTTTAAATGTAATTTTTTTCTTCAATTATATTTTCTAATGCAGTGGAAGAAAAAGTACAAACTTTTAGATTTTTTATTCCAAAAGATTTAAATAGTAAAAATTTTAAATTATATTTTTTTCTGACTACAGTTTAAATAAATAAGTAAAATTTAATATTAATTACAAGTATATTACGCGTGATTTCCTAAGAGCGTTTTTGAATTATCAATTGTTATGGTAAATTATTGTCTTAACGATTTCTATTTCTAGGAGTGTTTATCTGAGTCATTTTTGTATACAAGCCGTATTATTAATAGTTGTATTGTTATATTATTTATATTAATTAAGAATGAATAGTTTTGATTCTACATACTGTCCAACCAAATTGCAACACTAAGAAAAACAAGAGGTATCACTACAAAATTTATTTTTTAGAAAACCTGTAGACTTAATATCACATGATTAAATTTGTAGACTTCGGTGAAGTGTGGCTCCTGTCAACATCAGTAGACAGAACAGCTGCCACACGCCTCAGCATTGATTGAAGACCAGAGAAAGTTCACCCCACTATTTACCAGTCACAATATATCCAGACGAAATAAAACTAAGTTTTTTTTTAACTATTAGAAATTTATTTTTACATGGAGTAGTAAATAATGACTAAATCACAAATCATGACTGATTTGAAATCCCTCTCTACTATGTCTAATCCCTCTCTGCATGTCTGCTTTGATTCAAAAACACATGGGAATGTGTTTTACCCACGCCATACCACCACAAATCAATTTATAGGGTGGGTCACATTTATACATTATCTCAAAAGAAAGGATAGAGAAACACACAGAGAAAATAGCATCCATGCCTGAACTGGGTTTCAAACACGGGACCCACAACTCAGAAGTCAGGAATCAGCCGGCATGAATGAACCCGATACTATACTAAAAAAATGGTACATTCATTTGTTCACTGTTAATATATCGTTGTCAATATTCATAGAAAACCCATATTCACGTATAAAAGTAAGCTTAAATAGTACAAAGTTTCAAACATCTTTTTAATATACGAATTAAATAATATATAATTTGTATAGAATTTGGTAAATATTTTACACTGCTGGCCACTTAAATTGCAACACCAAAGAAAACAAGAGATATCGCAACAAAATTTATTTTGTAGATAACATGTTGACCAAGTATCAAATGATTAAATTTGTAGACTACAGTGAAGTGTTGTTACTGCCCTAATTAGTTGCCAGAGTAACCACCATTATAGAAAATCATCGCTGCCACACGCCTCGGCATTGAAGAAAAGAGACTTTGGATGTGTTCATGGGCTACAGCAGACCAGGCAGCTTCCACACGTTGCCAAAGCTGAGCTGGTGTGGCATCTAGAAATATAATCTGGGTCAAACATTGAGTAACCATGGGCTACATGTTTCCTATCGGTGAAAGATCTGGAGAGCGAGCCGGCCAGGGAAGCAATTCAATCTGGAAGTTGAAGGGCCCTTGTATAATGCGTACCACATGTGGAGACGCATTATCCTATTGAAATATGGCTGTGGGCAAGCTTTGAAGGTAAGGAAGCACAACTGGCTCCAACACCTCAGAGATTTAGGGCTGGTTGTTTAAAGTACCGGAAATGCGTATTAAAGGAGTGCGAGAGTGATATTTAATACCTTACCAAGGATATCCATAATACCTGGTGTACTTTGCTGTGCATAACGCAGTTGTTCAGCATCCTCTCTCCACGGTGTCACCAAACTGGAATGCGTCCATCGTGGCGTTACAGACAGAAGCGACAATTTTATCCCATTCTGCCATCCGCACCATTGGCGACCTGGGGTTATACGTCAAGGGTAGACGAAGCAATGGAAGCAAGACGCCCATTGCTTCGTCTACCCTTGAATCTCTGTAATGATGTCGTTTACAACAGACCACTCTGCATCAAATAGTGCTGGCAGACACTGGATAATGCGTAACAGACTCAATGTGCGGTTCGTGATGGGGCTGAGTGATCCGTCACTCCCACGTGCACTATTTGCCTGCCATCATGTGAAGTTGTGCACTGAGGTAGGTGCAATCGAAAACGTCGGCCCGTCCTACCCTCCTGCATCCAACGATTTCATATCCGCATTACAGTTGTTCAGTTTCGTCCAACATGACTACCGATTTATCTGAAAGATAATCCATAATCTCGGTAGACCACTCTACTTCCACTGTCGAACTGGGATACTTGATCAAAAATTGATTGTTGTTTTCTACTTTTCTACGAGGCCTAATTGATCGTTTTTTGTAAAAACCACAATTACCGAACTTGAAATCATCAAAATTTCAAAATCTTAAATAGCATTTTGAAGTGGGGGCCCAGTGGCGCGGGATGTGAGTCTGCCCTGAAATTCTAATCATTTGCATACTTCACCTTCGCTAATGCATATTTTAGATTATGTGCTATTCGTATGCTTCCTTCAGGGTGTTGCATTTACGCTGGCCGGCAATGTGTATATTAAAATTTTCTGAAAATTCTTTTATATAATTACCATATGCACATGATTTAGAAAGTATTACAAAATCTTAAAATTTTTGATTATATCTTCACAAATAAATGAATTTTACAAAAACTAGTTTGATAAATGAAAAATAAATTCTAGACAATTATGTGGAAATAATTTGTCATAATGTAAATGAATTAAATACAAGACAAGAAAAATCAAATGCTTGAGTTCTAAAAAATATAAACGTCTAAAAAATTAATATTAGAAATGTGTGTTTTAGAAGTAAGAATTATAAGAATTCTGTTTTGACATGAAAATGATATTTTTAAAATTTTCTGTAATTAGGGAATTTAAAAGAATTATTTTTACGTTCGCTTTTTTTTTTCTTTTTATTAGAGAAATATGCACAAAATATGAGCGAAGAAATTTTAAAAATAGTTCTTTATTTCCAAAATAATTTTATTAACTATGGATTATAAGATTTAGTTTTGATTTTTTTTATTAATTGAAAAATTATATATACAATTTTATTATAGCCAAATTTTCTCTTTTATATTTATTTTTTATTCTCAAAAAACGAAAAAATTAATACTTAAAAGAGAGTGTAATTTGTATACGGTATTGAGAAAAATTAAGAAAATTTCTGTAAACATTTTATTTTCAAATGACGCCAACATAAAATTTTTAGAATAAACCTTTACATGTAAAATACTTTACTTTTTACAGGTAATTTAAATAGCACACTATATATACAATGTCTAATAAATGAAAATAAAAGCATTTTCTAAAAATTTTTTAACCTTTAGAAAAAATATATAAAACATTATATGTTTCAGATTGATTGAAACACAAACAATTTCTTTGAGTGATGAATTGTAAACAGGAGTATTGAAATCTATGTCAGAAAAAATACGTGAAAACGAAAAGTTATATGAACGAATGATGATCAGTACTACAGTTAAACAGGTAAAATAATTTTTATTCTTAAATATTATTCTATAAATGTTTGAAAAGAATTTTAAATTTATATATTTCTAACTCTGTGCCATAACTTGATGCATTCTTAGTTGCTTACAAAATTCATATGAAGCACTTACATACAATAAGTTGTAATCCTTAGGGGACAAACAGATATGGCAAGGTGAATGTTTTCATCAGTTTATCAGATGGATGGTAAGAGGCAATTAAAATACTCCCAGCAGATCAACAAGCAGAAGTCCAACCTCTTCAGACGCAAAGGCAAGTAAGTTTTCCATAGATTATGGAATATTTTGTGAGAGACAATGTTTTTATGTTTGGGATAGCCCACTCTCAACGCGGGGCCAAGGCGAAAAGCATATAATAAGGACTCTCAAGATTTCGCAGTTAAACTTAGTTTAATACCACTTATGAACCATAATAAATATTTAATATCAATTATTTGGGAAATAATTTTGATGATTAGAAAAATCAAAGTTTAGTAAAGAATTTACTGAATAATAAAATAAGAAACTACAGGCTTTTTTAATAATCATAAATGCTTTTAACCAAATTCTTACTTTCGTATAGAAATTACATTTAAACTTTTTGTAGAAAATGTAGAAAGACAGCTGAAATATTTTTATTAAAAATATTTGCAGGAAATAGAGTACATAAGATTCAAACTGGTTTTTGTATTATATCAGAGAAAAAACAATGTGTGCATAAGACACTATAATAAATAATTCTAAGTTCATTCTTATTGTACGTTCTGGTCGAATTAGCTATCTTTTGTAAAATGGAATAAAGAATAACAAGGCAAAAATAAATAAATAATAAAATAAAATAAAATAAAAACCTAAGAAGTATCTGGTTTAACCCAGAAAGTGGGAACAGAATAGTGGAAGATATTAAGCACATGAATATTATTTGAAATCACAAATCTGTGTGATTTTTTAGTTTAAAAAATTTTAATTACAATAATAATACATTATTGTATGCACAAGTATTCATTCATATTAAATCGTTATGGACTATATTTTTTATTTGTACTTATTCAAAATTTATTAAATGAATTAAATTACACAATTTATTAAATTATTTATTTTTGAATAGAAAAAGTTCGAAAAATAATTACAACTTAAATGATAGCGAAATTACTGATTTACTTGATTAATAACATAGTGGTTATGTCATTACTGAGGTAGGTACAACTTAGAAATTTGAAAATTGATAGTTTATCAATAATGAATGAATGAATTACTTAAATTTTTTTTTAATAATATGGAATTTTAACATTGTTAATACTTGCAGAATGGTAATTTTCCTTTTCAGGAAAAAACTCATGTACAATTGTATAAAAATGATGCTGTAGAGGATAAATTCTGCCTAAAAATTCTTCATTGTCACTAATAGCAACATCAACACAGTTAGAAAACAATTTATAGTAAAAAAAAAAAATCATCAATTCACTTCATTTCTTTTTTAAATTGACTTATGGTTATAGAGGCAGTTTAGTTAGAAATATTAATTTATAGAGTGAGAAAGCATGCAATAAGGAAAAGCAAATATTGGTTTTATTAGTATCGTTTATTCAATAATCTTTCTTTAAATTTTTTGGCTTTAAAAAGGATTAAAGATTTTGAGGAATGTAAAAGATTATAATTTAATAATTCTGAACTGAAATTTGTGCACATGAAATTGACGAGTTCATGTGATGATACCTAAACTATTTTGCCTGCAAATTTGTTTAAAGCATGAAATCAATTCATGATTTTCAACAATTTTATTCCTGAATTTTTGTTTTGAGAAAATTACCTTTATTTCATATTAGGATTAGGTAATATATAAGACAAATAATATCTCAGTTTTAATTATATCTTGAATCTGAATTAATACAGCTTGTCATTTAAAAATTACAATTGACATTTTAATTACATTACTAAACTTATTTAACTAGTGGATATATATTTACTGTACTGTATTTTTAATTTATAATGAATATGTATAACCTCAAAAACATTGATATAAATATAAATTATCTTTAATATTTTATCTTTTACTAAAAACTTTTCTAAATATTAATATTTTATCATGATAGGTTATCATTCTACAGATCATTGATACTGACAAACAGGATTTTGGTTTGAAATATTCATCTTTATTTCCATCCTGAATCAGATAATAACAGGAAGCATTCTTTCTTTTGTATTTAAAAAATCTGCTACATAAATACAAAAAAAAGATATATTATTTACTCCTATAGAAATAGCTTAAGAAGTACAACATTAGTCACATAATGAATTACTCACATTATATTCACTTAATGTATAAAAGAATTTCTTTCATGTATGAGAGAGAATTAGCAGTTGACAATTATTTATACATTATGTAAATAATAGTCAACTTTATGAAATATTCTTAAGATTTTGATTATTTATTTTCAACATTTTGATTTATCCATTTTGTTTCTATCGATACATTTTGAAACTAAACAAAATTTGAAAAAAAATGGAATATTAACTTGAATTAAAAAAAGGAAAGAAAATCATACACTCAAAGAAATTGTTGTAAGAAAACAAGTAATGGGGATATAAAATATGAGATTACTTAAATTATAAAATATATTGGTGCATTCTTACTCCTTTACTTCATAAAACTTACTTTAGATCTAATTTTTTAACCAAAAATCTAATCAGAAAAAAAAATCTCTTAAACTTGTTTCTAAATTAATTACATCAAGTTGTTTCAATAAAATTAGCACTTACTTGAATATTATTTCAATAATGATTTGAAGACTATTAAAAATATTTTCTTGAGATTCATAACTAATAAAAATAATTGAAAATATATTTTATTCACCATATCATAATAATGGGATATATATTATATTAGAAGAATAACAGCACACGATTTTTAGTTAAAGCCTATTCAAAATTTTAATAAAAATTAATCCATTAAAATAGTAAATGACTTAAAATAATTGCTGCAGTAGTAATAATTGTGCTTGCTAAAAGCATTAGTCTTATAAGAAGATAATAGGTTTGATTCTCGCCCATTAAAGATAGGGCTGTCTTATATTCAACAATAGAGCCTAATATCTTTTTTTTTTTTTTACTATGATATTTGAGATGGCTCTAATTTTTACACCTAACTTTTCCCTTGATTATGAATTTAAAGTAATTATGAATATATCCTGAAATACTGAAGACTTGTGACTCCAGAATAAGAGCAATAAACACTAAAATTAAAAAATGTGAGATATATTGTTACCTAAATTACTTAATAAAATTGCTCATACTCAATTTTAATTGTTCTCTATTTTCATAAATTGCACATTTATCAATGGAAATGGCTAACTCTGATAATTGATTTATAAAGAAAAATACTTATATATTTATAGAATACTTCATGCACAACAAATCTTGTTTTATGTAGGGATTTTTTTAATAGTAGTGCAGATTGTGGAATATTTAAATTAAAGGCTAAAAGAAAATTGTCAAAAGGACATGTAAATTCAAACAGTAGCATGGAAATTAAATTTACTTTCTAAACTTGCAAAAATCTTTCAATAAAATAGAAATTATGCATAATTTTCAAAGTAAAATTAACTCCTAGGAGGAAAATTTAATATTTTATTTTAATAAAAAGTAGATAACACACATATTCTGTGTTTAAGAATAACTATTTCCATGATTTCTTAAATTTGAAACATTTCTTTGTACTAATTTTAAAATAGAATGCATAAAATGTTACTACATTTTTTTTCAATGCCCAGAGAAATTTGTGACTGGATTGCCTTTGAATCATTTTTAATATATGGAAACTGTGTTTATGGTATACCATAATATACAAACTATACAGAAGGCTTTGTTGGTTGTTTGGATTACATATATTATGAGAAATCAATGAATTGTTCTGTTTCCTACATATGAATAAGTAATAAAAATTATAGCTATACTAAAAGATGTATTCCCATCATATCACATAGCATTAATTTGTTCATTACAATGGAAATAAATTTATTTTCTTGTTTATGTATACAACTGTTTATTTTTCATTCTGTAATTGTTTTAATTTAGGTTTCTTTTTGTGGAACTTTGTGGATTCACTTGCAACACTAGAGTCAGAATTATTTTTAAAACGTTTTGCTTTCCTTTTAGTATTTTTCCATGTATTTTGTGCAGTTTCACTGCAACTTGTACTTGATTCTGATGTTGCCACTGAATGGCTAGCTTTAGACTTGTCAATATTTTTAAAAAATTGTCCCTCTTTGTTCTGGTGCAACTGCTTATTCTTCATACCTTTCGCTTTACTCACATTTGTCATTTCAGTTTGTAAGTTTGAAACATTATCACATTTGTCCTTATCGCAACTTGCACCTAAAAATAAAATTATGAATCAGAAATGATACATATAAAGTAAATTGTATATGTTTATAAGAATAAAACTGCCATTTTATCTATTTCTTTAATGCATATTTCATTTTATATAAAAAAAATTAAAAATTAAACTATGCAATGAAGAAATAAAAATACCGAATAATTTTTGTCAGTAAAATTCACATATGAAAAAAATGTTGCTTGTGAAAATTAACATATAATAAATATATATTTAGATTATACAATTATTAAAATTTAACTGGACATACACTGTAAATTTTCAACTTTCATACACATTTTTTTTACTATTCTTTCCATCAATTTACTATACCAATAATTACTAAAATTTTGAAAGTCTGAAATTAAGATTTGCGAAATGAAATGCACCAAAAGTGGAACATACCATCTAACTTTTCTGCCAAATCTAGTACTTTTAAGCAGTTAGACCTATTATTTCCACCTATTGCGAGAGTCAACTCAGAGTCAGGTGCAAATTTTGCTGTATATATTGAACCCTAAAAGTATAAAAACAGAATATAAATAGCATAAACTCTGAAAATGATTTTTTAAATATAAACTGAAAAGCTGAGGCAATATGTTTTGTTTGTCATAGACAAGATATATGTTCTTTCCTTTAGAATTAATACTCTTATTTCTTCATAATTAGATTTTTAAATTTTAAATGAAATGATAACATTGAATAGAACTTTAGAATTCATTTTAATAAATATTATTCGAACATAATAAGTATGCACAAGTAACACCTCTGTTAAAATTGTAATATAGAGATTTAGGCTCTATTCACAAAAGTATTTGTGTCACAATTACTCAACATTCAAACAAATGTTTTCTTCAGATAAGTAATTTCATTAATAGCTAAAATAAAAGAATATTGCAACTGTTAAAGTTATATAATGGCTTAAATCTTAAATAAACAATAAAATATAAAAAACCCAATAGAAAAGGGAGTAACTGAAACACTTATGCATTTATTCATGAAATATAATACCAAATGAATTACTAATGGTATAGGCATCTTAAATTTGTTCCTCACTTTTTCAAGATGAGAACTTATATGAGTAGTAACCAAACTAGTACAAATATCAATGCCTGATGTAGGAATCAAACCCATGAGATGTTTAACTGAAGACTAGAATGATAACTCTGTTTAGCAGCATATGCATTCATCAATTTAAATTGCTGTAAAAACTTATACATTGGAGTGCTGATAAGATTGTAAAATTTTATGCTGCAGTTATTAGCGTGTGTGATACCTTTCTTATAATTCATAATATGCTTTCTTGATCTGAATTATATTTAGCATATTCAGTAAACTTTTGAATGATAAATTGCAGAACAAGGCACTGTCATTGTTTCTAGGATTTGCAAAGAACTTCTAGAAAAATGGAATTAGAGTTACCAAAATTTTCTTGATAAATTCATTGCAACTGTCGGAAAAAGGTAGAAAACAATCATTTATTTTAGGGCGTATATGTAAGTATATTAAGAATACTGCATTTTTTTCAAATATTTTTTTAAAATTTACATGAAGCTTAATTTTAAGTTTGAAGCATTCCTTTATATTTTTACATATTAAACACTAAGTATCTTGTGATTTTATTTTCAAAGCTGCAGCTTAATGTTTAATTTTATCAAGATTGATTGCTTTTTATGACATTCTCAATTTTTTTACTTGCTTCTTGTAACACTATATAAAGTGAAATGAAAAAATATTTGTTAAATACAATGACTGATGTAAAAATTAAATAACTTATATTAATTTAACTTGTTTTGCAACTTAAAAATTTCTAATAATGTAGTAAAACATTTTATTTACCCTCCCTTCTCAATAAAATTACTTTTAACAAAAATGATTCAATATTGTTAGTGAAAAATAAACAAAATTAATAAAATATAGATTTATGAAAAATAAAGCCCTCATACCACTTTCATTTTTTGTGTTCGAACATGGCTTAATTTTTCCAAATCCCATATTTTTATTGTTTGGTCCATACTAGCTGTAACTAAGATATTTGGTTTTGCTGGACATATATCAAGCCCTAGAGAAAATACAAATGGAAATATTTAAAATCACATTGATGTAATAATAATGAAACAATTTTATAAGTTTTATATGTTGACATCAATTTAGAAAAACAACTTTAAAAATGATAAAATATATAGTTTAATATAATTACATAAATGAGATTTATCCTAGAAACAATAAAGGTTCTTGTGATATGAAATTCTGTGTGATAATGCATCAAATTTAATTTCCTTGAATTATATATAAATATTTTTTATGTGAAAAATTTCAACTTTTAAAAAGGAAAATTTGTAAAAATTGGAAAAGTGTTAATTTTTTAAGGTGGATTTCAAGCTTATTATTATTTCACCTGAAATTATAATTATTATTCAAAATATGATTTTTTAAATTTTAAGCCTTCACACAAAAGGAATAAAATGTCATGTTATATTTAATAATATAAATTCATTCTGAATTGTTGAATTTTTTTGCAGTATGAAATAATTTGTTCCAAGCAGTAACAATTAAACTAAATATAATAATGAAATTATCTACCCAAATAATATTGAATTTCAGTATATTAGACAATGATATAAGGAAATTATTTCAAAATAATTAAATTGAAGATTTTATTCCATGTAGGAAATTTAGCATGTTCTATATTATGTATTCAATTTCTAGTTAAAAAAAAAAAAAAAAGTGATAATTTTCTAACACATTCACAAAAATAGTATTTTTAAAATTACTGTATATCATTTTGCATATATCAGGATTAGACAGATTTTACTTTTGCTTTTTATTAATGTAAGCTTTTTAGGAGTATATAATTACACATTAAGATATTTTTCAATCAATACATAAAATTTATCTTAAATTGCAATTAAATCCATTATTTTACATTAAAAAAGTTTTCCTCGACATTATAATAAGGAATTTTACAAAAAATTTTCAATAATTTACCTGTAACAGCATCTGAATGAGCTTTCACACTGTGCTCTATTTTCTCAGCTTTTATATCAACACTATGTACAAAACCTAAATCTGTTGAACACTAGAAACAAAATTTAATACATACAATAACTTTAATTGTTCAAAATTATACAGCTTGTTTGTTCAGCTCTCCTTAACAAAGGTTATAAATTAAATGAATTATCCATAATTATAATTAACTTGCAATTGATATATGTTAAAATATATCAGTGAGAAATTAAATAGAAATATTAAACTACTCTGGTTATTTTCTTGTTAGATTCAAAAATGAGTGTATTTTTAAATTATAAAATTTTATAAACTCTTCTATTTTCAAAAATTTTTATAAAAAAAAAAAAAAAAAAAAAAAAAAAAAAATCATGCAAATTTTTATTTGACTATGTTTGGTTAAAAAGTATTTGAATTTTACTTACAATAAATTTCATTGGTTCTAAGAGGTTCCAGGTAACTCTTTCAATTTCACCCTCAATCTTCCATGATTTACATTCTACATTTGAAGAACGGCAATCATATAATTTAATAACCCTAGAAAAAAATTTGCTTAGTAAACTTTTAAAACTGAGCAATAAAAAATTATTTAATAACTGTATTCAAAACAGTTCATTGAAAATAACACATTACAACAAAATGTAAAAATGATCATCTCAAATATATGCATCTTATAAATATCATTTTAAAATTTTAAGTATCCATTATTTTTCAACATATACTTTTCAAAAAAATTTAGTTCATAAATTAAAATTATTTTTATCTATCATGTAATATTTTTTATTAAATAAAATTATATTTCAAATTATAAAAAATTGAAATAAATAAAATAGCTTTAATTTTATTTTAACATACTTAATGGTGATTTTTCAATATTACAGTTTATTATATTATTCAAATCTCACATTCTAGCTCAAAATTATTGTTGCTTACGAAAAGAAAGTAACATTTATAATATCTTGATATACTAATTTCAATAAAAAAGTGCAAAAAGTGCAAAAACAAAGAAACATTAAAAGCTTTTATTAAAAAGAATACATACTTCATTTTAATAAAGCAAATGAATTTATAAATCTATGTTCGAAGTATAAAGGTTTTATGAATCAGATGTTATAATATTTAGTGGATTGAATGGAATCTGATTTTAAATTTTGTAAGGAAGGAAATATATATATATATATATATATATATATATATATATATATATATATATATATATATATATATATATATATATATATATATATATATATATATATATATATATATATATATATAAGTCAACTAATCAAGAAGTAATTTAATTAAATCATATTTATAACAAGGCAAATGTGAGATTATTATTTTTTAATTGCAAAATACAGTATTTCAAAAACAAAATTTTTGATTATGGTTGAAGAATAATATTCATAGCATAAATGGCATTACTCTGAACTTCTTATTATTAAGACAAAATAAATAATTCATTTTAAATAGTTGATAAATAGGACTGAAAACATTTTTAAAAGCGATTGAATCATTTCAGAAACATTAACACTAAAGCAGGAAAATAGCTTTGTTTTAGAATTCTTGTTTGAAACAGTAAAATATTTAAGAGCAATGTGATTGCCAATTTTTCATAAGTTCAACATTTATTTACAGTTTATATTAAAGTTAAAAAAATTTTTTATTACAATATGTTACTAAATAGAATATGTTATTAATATACTTTATTGCGAAAATTAGGAGAAATTGGAAGAATTTTCATTCATTGATAAGAAAATAAGAGATACTTCAACATAACATAAAATATATTTTCATTACATATTTGATTATTCACTATGGTTTTTCCTCATATTTTAATACTGTTTCAAACTATACATTTTTTATTTAGCTGGAATATAAAGGAAAAAATACATTTAAGTGAAAAATAAATGTCATTTCTGTTTTAAGGATATATATATAAAAAAAACATATTAAAAATAAATAATATTTTTTTAATAAACATTTGAAATATATACAGCAAATGTAAACTTACCCATCAGTACAACCAGATAGAAGAAAAGGACTTTCAAATGGATGATACTGCAAAGCTTGAACCTAATTTTTATTTAAAAAAATAAAAGTATTTCTAAAATGTTTAAAATAGATGATAATTATAATTAGTTAAAGTAAATAATTAGTTTCAAATGAAAACATACTTTACCATGAAGACATTCTATGAAGGAATCATGACATGTAACATTTGAAATTAAGATATATATTTGTCAGTTGTTATATATACTTTTTAACACAGATAATCTAATTTAAACAGCTACAATTAGCATTTAAAGAAGCAATAGTTTGCTTATTCAGTTCAATATAGTAGTAGCAATTATGTTATTCTCTAAAATATAATAGAAATAATTGACAGAAATTCATTTTCTAGACTTTTATGGATTAAAAATTTAGAAAACAAACTCATTTATCAGCTGCTTTATTTTAACTTACATAATGTATTAAGTACAGGAAAAAGTTAATAAGTTTGTTTTATTAGTAGGATGTTGGGACCTTATCGATTAGAATAAGAGATTGCATTCAGTCAAGGTATTGACAAATAAAAATTGTACTCAAAGTTTAATAGACTTTAACTCTTGCCCTGTAAGTAATGTGTGTTGAAAAGGAAGCTAAACTTTAAATTTTCTCTTCAAAAAAACTCCAAAAAAGCTCGATGATGAGATGAGACTAACGTCAAATGTGCTACTTCATTACACTCATCTAACCATGTTTGGATATAATAAAATATGTGCATAGAAGCTTTATCATCTTAGAATAAAGAATGACCTTCAGGATATAAAGTTTCACACAGAAGCATTTGGTGTAAATAATCTGTAAAATAGCTCATCTACAACATTTTTTCTTTGAACTATGAATAACCAAAAACCAATCCAAGAGATTGTAACTCTTACCATCAGAGTTCCTTTCATGTTCTATGATATGACTCAGAAAATCAACATAAAATTTTTTTGAGGTGTTTGCCAGACAAAAATGTGTAGTAATTTAAAACAATGTAAATGATTCATTAAGTCAGATTGATGGTTCACTTTTGTATTTAATTTTGGTGGTCTTAGTAACAGTCATTGATTCATAATATTCTGCAGTGATATTAACAAGTATAGAAAGTCATTTTGCCTTAAATATTTGCGGCAGGCAGCTTCCATTGAAGAGTTTTGGTAAAGATGGGTATTCATCTCGGGTTACGTGTGGCCATGTAGTCTTAAGCATTTGGAGACCATCTTTTTCAATGGTTTGTAATAAATTGTAAATAAAAGTTAACAGATTAAAATAAAGTAACTGCTTATTTCAATGAGTTATTTTATTTTAATCTGTTAACTTTAATTTTCAATCAGTTAACGACCAGCTTCACTTCAGTGAACATCTACCCCAGTTTTCTAGTTCATGACCCTTGATGAGTGGACTTTGAAATAGCCATAAGATTAACTCTTCAAGACACAGGAGCTTCAGCAAAATAAGCAAATACAGCCATGTATTTTTATATATATATTGGATATAATCGGGGTTATACAGATTTCCCAGAATCAAATTCGAAGTTTATGGAGTTTTCCACGAGTCAAATTAAAAATTTTTAGGAGGTATCAAATTCATGTTAAATATTTTTTTTTATTTCAGCAAATCTTCTTAATTACATATGCATATAATTATGCACTTGGAATAGTTTTTCAATTATATTGGTAAATAATAGAAATGACTAATTATAATAATTAATATTTTTTATTAAAGTTAAAATTAAATTTACTTCCAAAGCCTTCAACAAATTTACAGCTACAACAGAAAGAATTATATTTAAATTTTATTTCATTTTCTTCTTGTATTAGATAAACGTTTTTTGCTAGTGAAGATTGTTTTTTTAAGTAAACTGTAGTAATAGGAAAGAAAGAAAACCCTAACTTCTTTCGTCTTTAATTTTTTCTATTTCCCTTTCCATTTACGATACATATTTTCACATGAAGTGAATTAATTACACTTCATTTTATAAATATTTTGGTGATAAAATCTTTTGTTTGATTTAAATTATATAAAATGCTTCAAAAAACGAATAATATATTTACAATGCATAAATCTGGTTCATTTAAACATTAAATTTCTAAAATCATCTAAAATCTTTTCAACAGCAAAAATGAATTTAATAATAAATATAGCAAAATTTATGGCAATTTCTTCAAAGACTCTTTATTACTTTGTCTGTATGATATCCAAGCTTTTTTACAGGTTTTGCAGTTTGAAGATCCCATATAATTATTGATGAATCTGCAGATCCACTCGCTAAAACATGCCTAAAAATAAAGCAACATCAAAACAGTAATATATAAGTAATTCAATAAAATGTAAATAAAATGTATATTTGTATGAACACTATAAAGATTGCTATAAAATCTAGGTTTTTTACAGTTTAAAATTCAATAACATAATTGAATTTTAAACTGTAAAAAAACCTGTACTTTTTTACAGAAGTTACTGAAAAGCTTAGATTTTATAATTAATAAAAATGTTTGCATATAAACTTGGTACTTAAACTATTTAAGATTTATGATAGCAAAATATTAATTTTCTTATTAAACTTAACACATTAAAATACTTTACAATCTTATATTACTCTTCTTATTTCTAGTACATTACATATAATAAGTGAAATTAAATTTGCTTTTAATGTGTATTTTATATAAAAAAAGAATGTATTTTATGTAGATGTATGTATTTTATGAAAGATGTACTTTATGTTTTATGTAATATGAATAAATTTTAATTTGTTTTACATTTAAACAATAATTGACATACAATATACAAAAGTAGAATTTTTCAAAATATCAACTTGAAATAAGGCAATAAATTAAATTATCAGTGAAGTATAAAAAATATTGTAAACTGAGATAACAATCTCATTTTTATGTTAAGAAACATAAAAACATACATAGTAATAAATAAGAAACGATTATAACAAGAAAAAAATTAGTAACTACTCATATCATATATGATTCATAGATTGTTGATATAAAAAAATAAAAAACTGAATTACTTTATGTGCCTATTCCAGCTAAGACTTAGAACAGCATCAGTGTGATATTTTAACTTCATTTTCTAAAAAAAAATAAAAAGCTTTGCTTTTAAAAATATTTATTAAACTGAAATTTTAATAATATTATAATTAAAGAAAATTCTTTTTTACACTACATATGATTTAATATTAGTATCTAATTATTAAATATATAATTTACCTCCATTTTGCTTTTTTTAATATTCTTTCCCAAGCAATAATCTGGTTCTAAAATATCTACTACATCTAAATCCCAAATTTTTATAACAGAAGTCATATCACCAACAGCTACATAATTACCTATGAAAATATGTATTAAATAAGTAATATATTTTATTAAAAAAATCATTCAATAAACCTGTGTATGAACCAAACTAAAAATTTAAAGGCATCAACATCAATAGAAGAGAAATATTCTTAACTAAATTTAAAAAGTCCTTTATAAATTCATATTATATATAACTGCAGCAATAAAGGATGCTTTAGATATATTTTTTGAGAGAAAAAATATTAATTAGTATAATTAGAAATTATAATTGATATAATTTATTTTAGCAATATTACTAAATTTTATTGGTCAGTACATCAATATTGAATATTTATAGAAGCATTTCAGTATGGAATGTTTAAAGAAGCTTTTTATGTAATTTAAAAATAGTTATAATAAATTTCAACTTATTTTGATTACAACACATATTATTACAAAGAAGGTCTCTAGTTAAATTTTTTCAATCCATATAAATTTTATTAAAATTATTCAGATATTAAAGCTGATTTTTAAAGCAAAGTTTTAGATACAATCAAAATTTCTAAATAAACAAAAACCTATAGTTAAAAGTGGATATCACACGCACATTGGACTACCACATTTATGGTTGAAATTAAATCCACAAATTATTGAATTCAAGACCAAAGTGCTAATCATTCGTTGACACTTGAGTTTGACATAAAATGAAACTTATTATTTATTACAATTTACCAACCAAGCAATAATTATTGCTTTACTCTAAGCAATATTTTAAAATTGTAATTTTTTATTAGCAAAAATTAATCTTAATTATATTATTATTATGGTCATACATAATATAAAAAAATTAATTTTGTAATTACAATATCAGTAGTTTTGAAGTTACTGCTTCAATTTATGATTCTTTGAAATACAAAATTATATTTTGTAATGGATTTTTATTGAAAAACATACTTAGACTACTGTTTTAAAAAAAATTTATTTTGTCAAAATTTTGGAATAAATAATAAAAGTTTAAGTTAGTTACCTGGAATTTCATCTGAAGGATGAAAATCAAGCCATTCTAATGCCAGAGGGTAAGCAGGTAAAACGATATCATGATGGACATACATAGAATCTTCTTCTTTGTTATAAACTATAGATTCAAGAATTATATGAAATTGGTAAAAATTTTTATATTTTAGAATCCAATACAACATACACTATATTTGTTTTTATGAATTTACAGGAATCAATAAAATAGTTCTTAAAATCAGAAAAATAAATAAATTTTTCTTTTCATTATTACTAAACTGCTATCTTTTTGTAAATAAGGTACTATTATATAGTAAACATTGTATAAAGAACGCATGCAAAATAAAATTCATATTTAAAAACAATATTTTCATTTTATTGATGGAAAATCAGACTTAATTATGTTTAGTTTTAAAACTACATTTTTAAAAAATTTCTTTCTTTTCTTCTTTTTTCTTTTTTTTTTTTTACTGATTACACCTGAATCCATGTAAAATGTACTGAAATAAAATTTCAGTTTTTTTTTTTTTAAATAAAATTTTAAGTCATTTTAACTCAAATTGTCGAGTACACATTATTGGATGTCTTGTTATAGTGTTCTTTTTATTTTTATAATGCCTCTGTAAGTAGAGTATAAATTTTATAAAGGTAATTTCAAACAATGATCACTCCTTCCCAAAAGTGTCCTACAATATTTCCACTTGAAGCTATTGGTCATTCTGATGCATGATATGTAAGAAAGGATTCATCAGGATTAAGTAAAATAAGTTTCATACAAGCTTCTTTAAAAATATAGGATTTCAATAATAGCAACAGAATAAGTTATTCAAAATTCAAAGGATTTTTAATTATTTACTAAAAATGTTAACCAAAGTTTTCCAAATCCTAAAACAATCAGATGACAACATAAAATGAAATTGGAAGATGACTGAAAATAAATTTGCAGAAAAAGATATTTTTTAAAATTTTAAATCATAAATAAAATTTACATTGTAAATAAAATTACTATAGCATACTGTATTATATTAAGGATCAGACACTAGTTTGTAAAATCGCGAGTTTTCAAAAACTATAGGTTTATAAAAATGAGCATCCATTATATTTAAATACTCTTTTTTATTTAAATAATTCAAACAAGGGAGAACAGATACAATTTATATTTTCAAGGTATTAAAAAATCTCATTAAATAAATTTTTTAAAAATTAATATAAAGTACCATAAACTTCCAGCACAGAACTTTCTTCCTCAATATGACCAACTAGAAGCAAATTATCATTATCTTTAATTATGAAATCCTCTTCATCTTCTTTATCATCTTCTTCAACCTAAAATATTCAATACAAATTGACGAGATCTTTTAAAACTGTTATTTAACAGTAAAAACTAAATTTCCAATTTATTATTTTAAAATGATGAATGCAATAGATATTATATTAATGAACTAAGAAATATATATTAGATATAGGATAACATAAAATAAGACATAAATATTTTCTTGATTTTACATACAATAAAATTAAACTTTAATATTTCCCTGAAGTGTATTTACAAATACCTTTCAGGGGAATATAAAAGAAATTTATGTTTCCAAGTCATTTTATTTTTATGAATGAAAAACAATCTTTGTAATTTAATAAAATTAAATAAACTGAGCCCATTCATGAAAATACTTATATTTTATTTATCTCTTTCTAAGAAATTCTATTGACAATTAGTAAAATTCCCTTAAGCTTCATAATTTCTTTCTGTGATCCTTATTATGTTAAAAAAATAGTAATAGAATGTAAACAAGCTGAATAAATACCACCACAAATCCATTTATAGGATGTAGGACATTATATGATAGATTATCATTCATAAGAAAGGGCAGAAAAACAGAGAGAAAGAAACGCCCCTGCCCGATCTGAGATTTGAATGTGGACACAACAGCCTTAGAATCAGGAATGCTTACTACTTAGTTGTTGGTCATCCAATTAAAAAGGGGCCTACAGTTTAAAATGGATTCCAAACCTCTACAAACATACAAACCTAAGATGGGAATTGAACCCACAACCTGATGAAACTAAAGGCTAGAATGGTAATTATTTGGTTATGTTTCACCAAGTCTATGGAAAGAAGCTGGTTATTATCCCTAAATTGTTTGACATTACTATTTTGTACTTGGAAAGTATTTCCAGATTGGGAAACATAAAGGAACACAAAAATATATTTGATTGAGAGTTATTCATTCATTATTTTCTAAAATATAAAAAGTACCTTTATAATAAAATATAATAAAGTATCTGTATTGCTTTGAAACTTAATTCATCTGTACGAAAAAAGTTTCTTTGATCAATTATTCAAAAGATATGGCATGGCTTCCTAAAAACTCCTTGTGAATATAGATGCATAATTATCTTATATACAAACACTCTTTATTTAACACTACAGACATGGTAGTCATTGAATAAATTTCCAATAGATGTAATAAGGAAGAAACCAAATATATATGTTTGATTCCGTCATACATTTAACAGTAAACAGTGATCATTAGAACCTATCACAGCACTTAGTCAATCATTGTCTGAACATTCAGGAGGCTAAGTCAAGAATTAAAAACTGTGTCATAGTAAATGAACAAAAGAACACTCTGACACTTTTGGCCAGATTTTACTTTTGCTTGTAGTCCTCAATAACTTACAGTTGTAATTTTTCAAGCAAATAATGCTTTAAAATAGGGTTGCTATCCATCAGTTTGTAACCTAGCTGATAAAATGCATTTTTGTTCTCCTCTTTAAAATTTGACTTCATCACTACTTACTTTCAAATTGCATTTTTTTTTTTTTTTTTTTTTTTTTTTAGCTCTTTTTATCTAACTAATATAAACTTTATATATCTTATTTTTGTGATTTTTAAAATCTTAAAATCAATGTAATATTAAATTATTTTATATACTAAATAAAACATATGATGTGGTTATCAATAAAATACTTTTAAAATTATAATATATTTTTATAAATTTTTTTCTAGAAAGAAACGAGTAAAACATTAAAAAAATTAAAATAACTGCATTTAACTTAATATGTGCCATTAAAAAGATAATACTAACTTTAATATAATGTATAAAGTATCCACTAAATTAATAATCAACATTTTAAAATTTTGATGATATTTTAAGTAATATATGAAATCTACAAATATTATGACATCTTTAATAAAGACAGTAAATAATTAAGAAATAAACAGAAAAATATCATGGAACTTACTGCATCATGATCTGTGATATAATTGTCATCTTTATTGTCTACAAATGTGGCTACATCAGAAATATTCATGAATGGCTGATCTTCACCTGTAAAATAAATAATGAATTCATTATTATAAAAGACTGAACAAATGATAAAATTTTTAGACTTTCCTCTTGTTTTATAAAAAGTTATCTTCAAAATAAGAATCAAGTAAAAGATTGTATTTTATTCTCAGTTAAATATTAATATTTCTTAGTTAAGGACTATTTAAAAAAAAAATAAGTCTCATGAGAGCATTGTTTTCAAGTACACAACTTAAATTTATTGAAAACATACAAAAGGAAATTTAAGTTAATTAACAGCTCAGATTTACTAAGCAATCACCCTTGGTGCAGTTTTTTTGTGCTAAATTTTTTTCAAACATTTTTCACTAGTAATCTGGAATTTCAGCAACCCTATTTGTCCAAAGTCTGTAACTCTAACCGCCATGTTTAATTTTAGTTCAATCCTGTTATCTCTGTTGCATTGTTTTCTCTTTTCCAACTCCCTCATTCTTTTTTAAATATTTTTGTGATGGCAGGTGCATGGAATATATCTGAGGCAAATGTTTGGATGTTGAAATTGATAAAAATGTATGGAAATAATGATGTTATGTGATAAGATGAGAATATGAATTTAAGGTATTTGTATAGATTAGATTGAAGGAAGGAGACGTTTAAATTTTACATGAAAGCTGGTTTGATTGTAGATAGATACAAGTGCTGCAAGTATGGTAAATATATGAAACTGATTAAAAGGAAAGATAAAAGTAATGCAGATGACTGGATATGCAAATGTAAGATAAAAGGAGAAATGCATGATGATAAGAGCAGTGAAAAAAAGGGTTCGTTTTATGATTTGAGCAGATTGACAATAAATGAAATTTTAGTTCAGGTTTATAAGTTGGTGTGTGAGAATAAGACTGAGTTTAATATGAATGAGCATAAATGTTTTTCAAAGACTGTGTGTGATTTTTGTTCCTTTTGCCATGAGGTTGTGAGGAAGAAATGATTGAAAGCAGCATGAAACTGGGTGGAAGCAGTGAGATTGCTAAGATAGATAAGAGTAAATTTGGTAAACATAAATTTAAATGGGGTAAACACGTGGAAGGTAAATGGGTATTTAGGAGGATTGAACGTGAGACAGGTAAATATTTTATGAAAGTTGTGGATGATAGAATGTCTGATACTTTATTGAGTATGATCAAAGAGTTTGTTCTTCGGGGTTCTACAATAATTTTAAACTGCTGGAAGAGCTACGATTGTCTCTCCAGTGAAGGCTTTATGCATCTGAAGGTAAATCATAGCCTGAATTTCAAGGACTTGAATACAGGTGTGCACACTAATACAATCAAAGAAACGTGGGAAAGAGTAAAATGAAGAATGGCTTCATCAAAAGATAGAAATGGACTGGACTATTATGTTGCTGAGTACGTATGGTGGAAAAAAAAAAGACATGGATATATGTAATAAATTCATAACATTTATTGATTCAATTATATACATGTACCCTCCACAAAGAGCTGATGCTGAGCCAACAGTCACAGCATCAGCTGCAAAACAGAGCCAGCAAGGGAAGTAGATTAGAGGTGACAGCAGTAAACAAGAGAGAGGTATTTTATTGTTCATTATTTACATAATGATTAATAATAAATTGAATGGTCATCATGAAATGAATTTCACAAGAATATTTGCTGATTTGAATTCATTAATAAAAATTTTTTATGGATAATTTAACATATTAATTTTATTATTTTAATAATGGTTTTTGAAATCTGTACATTGGCATTTTTTGTTAATTTTGTAAAACTAGCTGAACATATTGTTAGATATCAATAACGTATTAATTATTTGTTACAATTTCAGAGATTTTGCTGCAGCTAACATTTTGCGAGATTTTTAAAAAGTCGCCAAGGGTGACCATACTGTAAAGTTTTACCTTAATTAACTATTTGAAGAATTTAACTTTATTTTACCTAATAAATTAACTAAGGAATAATTGAAGTACAAAACATCAAAATTAATTTTATTTATTAATAATACTCAAACGTTTGGAATGAAACAAAAAATTAATTGATATATTTTTGAAAATGTTATTGCCCTGTTATTTACAAATTTGTAGTTTCATAACAAAATATTCTAGCATAAAAATTTCCTTGTAACACATTGATGACTGCTATTAAGCAGATAAAAAGATGAGCTAAAAAATAAAACTGATAAATATTGCATCAATTAACACATTCACTGCCACTAATGCCCTGAAGTATCAGTAAATTGTTAATTTGTATGATCTGGGATGACAATTGACTATAACAAGTGATATGCTTTATTTTTAGTACAACTCTGGAAATTGAACAAAAAGTTTTTGAAGCATGTTAGGGAAGCATTATTTTTATATTTTAATAAATGGTTCTTAAATTTTGTGTTTCAATTTTTTGTGCATTTTTAAAAATAAAGGATATTATATTTGGCTTCTGAGGCTGGATACATAAATTTTACACACAGTGAATGAGTTAAAGTCAAATATTTGATCAAATATTTACCGAAATGATTTCATAATTTTATTACTTATAATATTAAAAACAAAATGGTTCTAGTTTTCATAGGATTTATATAATTTAAAGATTCAAAAGTGATATTTTCTAAATATGACAAATGGCTTATGTTTAACAAGTTAAACTCATACATAAAAAAGTAATTATTAATTAATTAAATGCTTATATAACAACAAAGTGGATATCTAACATTTGAAAAAATTATTAAAGAACAAATAGAATCTATTTTTGTGTTAAATAATCCATTTTTTTCAGTAATATATTTATCTACAGATCGTAATTTGAAATTATAAAAAATATTTCATAAGCTGTTAAAGTGCAGTTCATCCTCATAAGGCATAGATCCATGCCTCATTAACAGCAGCAGAGGTACACAATTTGTTACAATAAATATTACTGCAAAATAAAAAATATTTTTACAAATTTACATTACTTTAATTTTACATTATTTTTCTAACATAAGTAGGCCAAACTAATATCACGATTATCCAATATCTTTTCAGAAATCCAATAGTAGAAAGAAATTATTTATTTAAGAGACAAATTTTTCTAATATTCTATTGTTTTGATAGCATATGAGTAAGGAAACATAGGGTCCATACAATAGTAAAAAGTACACATGCTACAGAATTTCCATAACTACAAAAGCAGTGATTCAACTTATTAAGAATATAACATTGAGATGTTTTCTAACATGATTTCTTTCTTAGAAAATCTTTTCAACATCATACTTATTTTGTCAGTTTATTTAGTAATATTTCAAATAAAGAAAAGGAGAAATTATATAACTTGATATTAATTATAAGATCAGTTTTAACAATTAATCCTTAGGAGAGAAAATAAGGTCATCATATGCTCAAAAAATCAACAAGTCTGTAAATACTATTTATCTGTAATGAATTATCCTTTAAGTAGTGCCTATTCTTTCTTCACTGGAAATAAGAGTTTTTTGAGAATTCATATGGAATTGGGATGCAACCAGTAATACTTAAAAATTTCCTCCCTTTGCAACTCAACTTTATGTTCCACAGCATTTTCATACCTTTGTTTGGCATTTTATTTCAAACAATGGCATAAAATGTAAATTAGCAAAGTATAAAAAAGATGAAATGGATTCTATAACATGAAATAGTATCTTCGGCAAAAGATTTTGATCAACCTGGTAAGGATAAACCTAATGACCGTACAATTTTCGTGATAGTAATAAATTTAAGCATAGTGACGAAATTAACAAACCTGTATTTGGAGAAGGCATTTTTTTAAACAAAAAATCAAACAATTTGAAATAGAGAGAAACCAAAAATGAAAACATCTTCTCAAAATTTGAGGAATGATAGAACTGATTAGAAAAAACCAACTATCCAGCTTTATAATGCCATGAAAGGAAGGGTAGGTACAATAGATTAAATGTCTGTATCATATTGTACAGCTAAAAAAAACTAGCAGATGTTTGCTTATATTGTGCATTGAATGTCAAAAAGTAAACACCACAGTTATTCTAATATAAAAAAGAACTGCGAAAAAGCTATATACAAAAAAAGGAAACTCCTTAAAAAACTAAGATTATTTCTCATAGAGCCACATAGGGAGACAAGAACAATGCAAATACTTTTCAGGGAATTTGGCAAAAATTGGACAAAAAAAATCAAGGAAGACAATTCTAGTGGATCAGAAGAGCTTCAATGTCCAACAAAATATTCATAGTTTGACAATTATAGAGTGTTATCATTATTTATAGTAAAATATTAGTTTTTACAATTTGTAGCTCATTTTTTAATAAAACTGATTAAGGTGAACCAGTTACCCATACAATCTCCAATATCAGTGTCAGAAACATATGTCTTAATATCTGTAGATATAATTATGTACTTCATTTAAACCTTAAATACTTCATTATATATTGAAAAACTACTAATCTTTAAAATGTAAATTTTTGGTAACTTAATAAACACATGAATATTAAGAATAAAAATATAAAATTAAAAAAACATAAATCAAAATACTAAATAACTTTAAACAATTTCCAACAAAGCTCTTTACCCTTGTCGTAGTAAAAATTAATTATTTTGATACATAGCGAATAATTTTAACTCTAAATATTGATTCCAAAGTTAGTATAGATGTTATATACATGTTCACAAATTTTTATAGTCATCGAGGTGTTATTTATTAATAAATATTTAAATATATAGTTTAGAGATACCTTAAAATGTCATAATTAAAAAAATGATTTAATGTTCAACAAAAAAATTTGCAGAAAAAAAAGGGAAAAATTTTAAACAATTTATAAAAATTAGAATTAAAATCTTTTAATAGAAAAATAAAATTTCAATTCTTATATAAAATATCAAGCTTATTACTACATTGAAACAAACATAAGCATTAATACACAAGTTTATAATATTATAGTTTAGTAAAAAATGAGATAAATTAAAAATATTAAATATTTTTTACCATCATCATCATAAGAGTTTAAATTATATCTGGTATCAAAATCTTCTTCATCTTTATTTGAATTCTCAGATTCATCAACAGCATTTGATGTTTCATCGTTAGAATTCTCTTCATCAGATGGCTCATCATTTTCAATTTCGCTATGTATTTAGTTTAAATATTACAAATGGGAAGCTTCATTTAAATAATAATAAAGGACTAAATATATATTTAGAACAAAGACATATAAGAAAATCCCTCATCAACATAGTTATTAAATATATTTTTTATTTAATAATATAAATAGCATTTGGGTAATGTTTAAATGAAATATTGAGTGCAGTGAACTTTTTATTCTAACAAATGTTTCCTTTTTAATAAATTTTAAATAACATAACTAAAATGTCATTTATTGTTTTGTATAAAGAATGTAATTTAGCTTCAATTCATATGGTCTAAATCATATTATTTCAAGGGTATAAGTTCTGTATCCCCATATATGATTTCTCGCCAAATCTGGCACCCTTTGTTTTGATAGCAGTGTTGCCGATTTCTGTTTTTGTTTTTATTCTAGTGTTGCCAAATTCAGTTTTTGTTACTAATTCTTTTTTTGTTGCCGATATTTGTTTTGCTCGTGTTTTACATAATTTTTATGTTATATATGTGTTTTTTCAGTGGCCGCAGCTACTTAAGTTTTTTTCCAGTTTCTTTGTTCTAAGTTTCTATTGCAGTTGGAAGCCATTTGTCTTATGTTTGCTGTTGGTGCAATTAGGGGATTTTCCCTCAGTTGTGCTTCGTTGTCGCCAGCATCCAATCATCGTAAATTTTTCTTTTTTACAATTTCTTTTACATTTTTTCTTTTTATTTGATTTATTTATTATATATACTTATTGTTAATTTACTGTTAGATTTCCATAATGTCTCATGCTCATGGTGTTGTTGAGAAATTTCAACAGATTATTTTAGCTAAAATTAAAGAAACCAAGGATGGGTATTTTAATTTTTCAAGCTCTAGGCCAACAGGTTGGAAAGCCCGGAATTGTTAATAGAATATTTTTAGTATTTTTTGCATGCTTATTTTAAATTTTATAAAGTATTTATATTTAGAAAAACATTTTTTGCATGTTTTTTTTAAATTTTATAAAGTAATTAATATTAAAATAATATTTTTTGCATGCCTTTGTTTTGCATTTTTTAAATTTTAAAAAGTGTAAATATTTGGAAAAATATTTTTGGCCTTTTATTCTTTTTAAACTGATATATGAAACTGGTGACAACGAACAAACTATCGAAATAAACATACTAATCGGCATATCAGCTAAACTTCATAATTTTCTAAAATGCTTATTTTTTGATCGAACTTTGGGAAATATCCCGTGTTAGATTGGCTGTTAAAAATTTGCTGTTAAGCCAATATATGGGGATATTAAACTAGTTCCAGGGGATTTTCCCTCAGTTGTGCTTCATAGTTGCTAGCGTCCAATCATCGTAAATTTTCCAATCATGAAAAAATAGTTTTTGCATGCTTTTCATAAATTTTATAAAGTGTATATATTTAGAAAAATATTTTTTGCATGCCCTTTTTTTGGCTTTTTTTAAAATTTTGTAAAGTGTTTATAATTAGAAAAATATTTTTTGAATGCTTTTTTTTTTTTTTTTATTTTTTTTACTGAAATGTGACACTGGTGACAACGAACAAATTGTCGAAATAAATATACCAATTGGCATATCAGCATAACTTCATATCAAGTAAGTCCATCATTTATATTTATTTCCCTTTTTAAATTTTCTAAAATGCTTATTTTTCGATCGAACTTCGGGAAATATCCCGTGTTAATAAATGCATGCTTAGCTTGGCGACGAAAAAAATTCACAGTGTTCGCCAATATATGGGGATACTGAATTAGTTCCTATTTCAAGACATATAATTTTTTACTTATATGATAGATGGAATGATACATAAATACTCAAATATTCATAGGGCTTAGTAATATTAATAACTTAATTTAAAAATTATAAACATTGATATTATATTTTATAAGCACAATTTTAAAAATGCAAAAATTAGTAAAAACAAACTTACAGTTTAGCAATTTTAAAATTAACCTTGGCAAATAAAGTTTTATCTTTTTTTTAAATATCCACATATTTTACTTATCAGAATCATATCTTAAACTTTATAAAATTCCTATTATATAAATTAGTAATAGATCCAAATGTTTGTTGCTATAATAATCAATCGTTATATATACAGATTTCTTAATTTTATACATTAAGTCAGTGTTTAGTTTTACCTATTACCTCTTAAATACTTTTTCTCGTAAAGACTTAGTTGACTGGAATCATTTTTGAATCTTTACAAACATTCATGTCTATGGCAAAATGGACTTAAGAAACAGTTAAATTGCAATTGGTTGTTTACCTAAGCATTATGGTACATTCCTAACATAAGTTGAAATTCACAAGAACACAGATCACATAATTTTAAATAAAATCAAATAAAAGAAATTATTCAATTGCCTCAATAATCTGATATTATCAGCCAAATTGTACTATTGATTTTTTCAGTTAACATTAGTTAACCAATTTCATTTATATGATATAAAGTGATGCAAACAAGACTTGATTACAGGTTAAATATTACTCACTCAGAAAGTTTTTTAGTTTCCTGAATAATGTTCTTCAGTTCTTCTGGAGACAACTGAAGCTGAAATGATATATAAAGTAATTAAATGTACTTAACTGTACTGTAATAACTAAACAATTTCAACGAAAAAAAAGAAAAAGCCTAATATACTTTATCTGGACACGATTTTGCAATTCCTTTCCCCACCCAAGTTAAACAAGGCACAAAATTCATAGCGTTGAATATAAAGATGATCTAATTAAAATTCAGTATACAGAGGCAGTTACTATATGAACACGTGAATAAAAACTATATTTGTAAGCAATCTTTTATCAACCTAATTCTGATTGATTCATTGATTGCAGTTTCATGTGATAAAAATATATTGAAGATTCTGTGCTTGTGCCAGCCTTAAAAGTATCCATTAAAAATGACATTTCTTGGAATTTATATATATTTCCTAATTTTGAAATAAGGGAATTTATATTGACTTTTCCTTCAATTCCTTCAAAATCAATAAGCAATTTTCTGAGCCATAATTTCTGTTTTATTTCTATATGATTAATGTAACTTACTTAAGCTGTGAAATTTGATTTCATCAATATTAATGTTTACCAACATGCGACAAATTATTCTTTTGAATATGTAGTTATATTGAAAAGCAAATTTGTGAATTTCATTTAAACTGCACTTTGTAATAGTTCATTTAGAATGAGTAATTCATGTTGTAGAGTTAGCAAATATCTTTTAATAGTAATAATAAGGGATTATCATTATAAGTTTAAATTTTATCTTTCAAAGCAACTGAATTTCCAAAAGTGAATATTTATTGCTAAGAATGTATAAATCTGGTAAATGATCTCGATTATTAAATAATCATAATCTTTAAACACATTTTTCTTCAAGATTTTTATTAAATTCCTATAGATTTTTTTAATATATATCTTTTCTCAGTGCACTTTCAAATTTTTATGAATCTGCAAAGATATAATTGTTCCAATGTTATTATTCCTTTCATAAAAATTTTATATCTAGAATATGATATCAATGCCAGAGATTATATGGAGGGAAGTTTCTATAAAGTTTAGAATAAAGGGAGATACAGCCGTGGATATCTAGAAAACTTCCGGTATGGAAGTTCCTGCTTATTGTTTAATACTATTGTGGTTGTTTTCTGTTTTTTCATTGCTTTGAAATATTTATTTAAAAGTAATGATCCTAAATATTTTTGATATGCAGAGAGCAAATAAAGGTAGTTAATGTTGTGAGACAATTGGTTGCAATATGCGAGATGGAAGAAATTCACTTTCGCGAGTGAACAGACAGAATTGGCCAAACTATTAAATATTATGTTGGCTCCATCAATGTCACCAAAGTTTGCTATCATACTGAAATTAAAACTTCTAAAAGATCGAAAATGTTTTAAATAAACATTTAGAAATAAGATATATATATATATATATATATATATATATATATATATATATATATATAATGAAGTATAAATTGTTTAATAATGATTTTTGAAATAACAAGAGAATACTATATATTTACATAGTTACAAATTAATACCAAATTACATAGTCTAATTTAGCATCATCTTAGTTATCATTCAAAGCTAGTAATTGTCCAAAATGAATTTGTACGTCTTCAACTTGCCTCTCCTCGTCGTTCTCTCTCCTTCTCTTTATGTCAGGCGGAGAACTTCCTGTGAATGGCCTTCTGGTGGAACTTTCAATCCCACATATATAACCTATAAATATAATCACTCAGTCCTTTTTACTTTCAAACCTTTTAAACAAAAGAATTTTAAAATTATCCAATCGCATATCAAATTAATATTAAATTTGCAGCTGAAAATAAAATAAATTCGACTATCAGTCATGAATAGAATATTAAATCAAAGTTACTGTTAAAAAAAGGTTAGAATACATTGCTTTAATTAAAAATAACAATTAAGTTAACGAAGATATTTCAAATATGGAAGCTTGGAGCATAAGTTTCACAGCTAGGAATCGGAGATATTTTTAAGATATCAGATATAATGTGCCTGCTGTTATATCACTTGTTCTGTCTAAACATATTCTATCTGGTTGTAATGCAAAAACGCAATTTTGCTAAGAAATGCCAATTTGGCGGAAAGTTCTTTTTCATAGTACTTTCTCATCCACGAGAAAAAAAAATGATGGATCTTTTAAATAATTATAAGCAAGATGAATTACTTGTAGAGGATGGTATGTGTAAGCTAAAAGACTAAAATAAGTTTTTTTTTTTTTTTATATACATCTATAGAAGATGTTGGTTATTATTTAAAAATTTTATCTGCTCCTAAACAAAGTAATTATGAAGAGAATGATTATTCTGAGTTCAATGCTTCATTAATGCCAGCTCTAATTTAGTTTCTATTTGAAGAAGCAATTATACACTAACTTATTAACTGATGATAACAGGTAAAACACAAACGAATTATAATTACAGTTTATATATCCCTTTATATTAAAAATGAGTACCACGGTCAAATTAGTAACATTTGTTGATTTTATTCCTTCAAACTGAGGATGACACTGTTTTCAAAGTCAGCAATTCTAACAGGTGTAAATTGGGTTTTATTTAATAATAGAAAGCTCATATATATAAGGAATTTTAAAAAACGGTATATTTTTTAATCACTAATCCCAATGGCATAAAAACAAAATAAACACAATGAAAAGTTCATAATTTTTTTTAAAAAAAACTATAAATAAATTAAAAATTTTAAGAAAATAATTTCAGGAAAAAGATACTTGTGTGGCGCTTTTCTCTCTCTCTCTCTCTTCCTTCTGAACTGCCTGAGAGAGCTCCTAGCAGAGATAAAAAAAAGACTGTTATTTAAGCTTTCGGATTCGAAGTGTTTGGTCGCCATTTTTAATTTCTTGTTTCTGTTTTGTAATTGTGTGTAACTTAACTTTTAATATTAAATTTCAATTGCACTTACGTCTGTTTTGATTTAAACCACTACAACTGGACACACTTGATAATTTAAATAACCTTGAGAACTTAGTGACATTAAGAAATCCTCATAATTAATGACTCAAACTTAGGACTTCTCAAGTATTTTTTTAATTATAAAAATCTATTTAATAACATCAGTTCAGAAGTGAATTATAATTACAGAACAACAATCTTTAGATTCTAGAAATATACCTTTATTATTAGGCTTAAAAAATCTATAAAATCCTGAAAGTTTCTTAAATTAAATCATGCAAGTTTTTAAAAGGCACAAATATTTTCCTCGATTAAATCTCTATTATAATTTTATTTATTATATAATAATACATCATTGTGCACTTTATTATGGATTACCATAAAATTTAATAGGTGAATTTTAGTTTACAAAATTAAAATAAAATTTGTGATGCAAAAAAATTAAAGTTCTTAGTAAAAAAAGTTCCTTTAATGCATCTGACAGTAGAAATATAAGAGAAATAAAACGGAAGAAGTGAAAGAATAATAATAATTTGGTAATTTTTATGATAGTGGAAATAATTAAACAGTTTTTCCATAACTTAAATAAATTATTACTATAACGTTTATTTTCCCTTTTTAGCACCCGTTTTTTTAATTTATTTTCCATTTTTATCTCGAATGATATGTATATTATAATAAAATACACAATGATTTTACTTTCTATAATAAAGTACAATGATATTAAATACCATATACATTTTGCTCATCAAATGTAGTTTTAAAGATAGATAGAAAAGGAACAAATTATAATTATGAATATTGTTGATTAAAAATTCTACATACACATAATGCCCTATAATTAAATTGTTTGATCAACATCAACCTATATTTAAACACTCATTTCTTTTTGTAGATATTTTGATGATAAGAAAACAAATGAAATTGTTGATGCATTGTCGGCTTTCTTAACATGTGACTAATAGTTACTTTAGCTCTTTTCTTAGACCTAAATTAGAGTTTGGGGAAAACTCTCAGAAGTGGAAATTTTCCCTACGATAAAATCTGTAAAAAATATCAAAATCCTTTTTTTTTTTTTTTTTTAATTTTACCCACCTTATTGGTAGGGATGCTATATGATGTTGGAAACATAAAGGAGTGCAAACGATCCATTAACTTACAAGGAGTGTCATTTAAATGTCTCTTTAGGGAGATGCCCGAATATGGTACCGTTGTAAGACATGAATTCCTTGTTTGCGCTGTAAATGCATTTTACACCGCACATATGCATGTTTTCAACATGAATACTCGAAATTCTTATACAAAACCTTCTAATAAAGATTTTCCAGTGATATCTTCTAGGAGGGAATTCGTGTAATATGTACTACTAGGGATCTGGTGTAGAAAAATCGGAATCAAATGCTTAATATCAATAATCTTACCCTCTCTTATGACTTAATTTGTTTAACGAGTATTTTAAATCCCTTGCCGAGATAACACCTCGATAAAAGTGAGGTTGCCATGAGGTGAAGCAGTCACTTCAATTTAACACAATAAGTTCATTTTTGCCAGACTGGCTGCTTGAATGTCGGAAGTAGGCTCTATCAGCAAATCACTTGACCCCAGTTTCTGAATATTTTTAATTTCTCCAATTGTACCCGATATTCCTTTAGCAATAAGGAAAAGAGGCACAGTTGCAAAAGTTCCCTTTTTTATTTTGACAGCAAATTTAGGTTTCAAGTTTTCTTTTTGTTGTTCACGAGGAAGGCAGCTAAAAGTATCATTCTACATTGAATTGGTAATAAAGTTTCGCAACCTGGCTGCACCATACATTACCGAGTGCAACAAAGGGATGCACACCAGCTGTAACACATCTATATTGGTCCTATACTCTCAGAGAACATTCCTGAGATGGACTCACCCAATAAATGCAACCATCCTTGATTCATAAAACTGATTCATGTGCCAAGAATGTGTGAGAAGAGGTCCGTACAGCACATCTTATGTTTATCTAAAGCAGAGACAAAATTAATGTGTTGGTGTTTGGGGGTCTCAGTTAACAAGACCATCGTTTCCGGAAACACGAGTCGCCACGCACAAAATACATTGGATTGATTTAGTCCCAAAGGGAAGCTAATAGCAAGAAAGAGGTAATAGCCACTCAAAGTAAAACCGTAACATCTTGTTAGGAAATTAATACCAGGAGTAGACAGACACACAGCTGCCCAGAAAGACCTCGGAATGTACAATAGGGTCAACAAGTTACCTTTTGAACATTTATTTCAAGGACAAAATATGTACGAATCGGAGGGATATTGTTCCGATACAGAGATACAGAGAAATAATCCTAGTAAAATTGACACAAATATAAGCGATATTTAACTAAATAAATGTATTGATAAAGAGGCAAAATAACAATAAAAATGATTGAAATCTAATTAAGTATTACTGCTCGAAAGTTTATAAAGTTTTGTTTTTAATACTGATTCTCTATAGTTTTTAATTAAATAGTTTACTGCGTAAAAGAACAAAGTGATAAGTCTTAAAGGGTATCATGATTACACGAAATCGGAGGTTTCGGACAGAGAGTTATCAGGAATATAAATATTACTGCCTAGTTCGAGGCCCCTTGCAGATAGGTGTTTCAGAAATTGAACAGAATTTGATGCTTGTGATTGTTCTCAAGGCAGAATTTTAGAAAATAAACATCTATTTGCTCAGAATTTTTCTTGAGGTGTAAACATGGTGTTTCTGGGCATTGTAGGTTATAGTGTAATGTATCCTCTATGCTTCCACAGGTGATGTCCTTTTCTTTATTTCCAAGCTGGCTTTTCTTAAAGAAGTAGGTTGGGAATGGCCTATGAGAGGTAAGAATTTGGTTTAAGTGGGGATTAAGTATTATTTATTAAGTGGGGATTGGTTTAACCAGACGTACTCGATCAATACGTCTGGTTTTCATGATTTTGCAAATCGGCCCTGTGCTGCGCCATTCTATATATTCTGCCATTGTTGTTTTATATGTTATACATGTATATGAAAAAGGCACTTCAGATGTGATCTTGGAAATGATAAGAGGGATGTTTGAGAGATATTGAGGGTAGTGGGACTACTTTTGCTGATAATTTAAATAAACAATTCTTATCTAGACTTATATTTAATAACACATATTTACAAATATATATGTACAGTTCTAGATACTTACAATCAATTGTCTTAATGATATCAAATAAGGTTAAAATGTATGGGGCAAGGAACAGTCATCTTGCTGCAAACACAACGTCTTCACCTTTCGGCTTACTGTCGCTCGCAGGAAAAGTTATCACGCTTCTCGAGTCCCTTCCAGAGTGGACACTTTAAATCACTGACAGAAATAAAGAGTGGGCACTTTAAACCAGAGGGGACACACTAAACATTTTGTTGACATCGGCTATTGAGTAGTTCATCAACTACACACACACACACACACACACACACACACACACACACACACACACATATATATATATATATATATATATATGTTTGCAACTATAACCTATTTAAAGATGTTTAAATTGTTAAATGTCAGCTCTTATTATTTATGCTATATAGCAGTGTTTCTTTCATAAATCAGATGTATTAAGGAGGGATATTATCTGAATACGCTCTATTAGGATACCTGACTTTAAATACATATCAATAAACTATTGATTGTTCCTTTTATGCCTAATCAACATAATTTTCTTTTCGTCAATAATTATTAATTTCATGTTAAACTAACTTGACAAGTAGTATATACGCTCTGCTACAGAAAGAGGGAAATATTCTAAATGAATGTAAAATATTGTATTTATAGTCTCGACTTATAGAAAACTTTCTGTAAAACGTAATACTTTTTTTTTAGATTTTTGTAGATTTATTTTAACTTTGACCAGTTTTTATTATAAGTATTATGATAGAATTATTGTTACAAATATAAAATATTTTATAATTTGTTTCATTATATTTTTTATCATAGTTATGCATTTAAGCAATTTTGGTATCATTATTTTGCCTTTTCATATAATTTTTATTATAAATATTAAATTCTATAAAATTTTTATTTAATATTTATAATAAAAGTTTCATTTTAATTCTGCAAGCAAATGAAATCATTTATTCATAGATCCATAATCGAATTATATTCTAATTTTCTGCTCTAATTTTAGTTGTTGTTACGTATTTCCTATGTTTAGCAGTGCTAAATCAGGTCTATGAAATTTGTCACTCCAAGAAAATCTTGAAGAAAATTGAACTTTTGAAAAGATTTTTTTTTAATTTCCAATGGCAGGGCAAATACAAGGAACAACACAAATGAAACTCATGAAAAACCATAAAATAGACATGAGACGAAGACAGGACAGGTGAATACAGTACATAAACGTAAGCGAGATGACCGGAGTCATTGCCTTAAAAGAACTCTGGCTTGGCAATAAAATGATGATTCAGAGCTGCCATGCAGTGCAGCACAGGTCGGTCCTATTCATGGGTTCTGTGAAGTTGCAGAGGGGACAGCTGGGTAATTTAAGATGCCAATGCGGTGGAAGTGTTCAGCCAGACAGTCGTGATCCGTCAGAAGTCAAAACTGTACCACAACTTCACGGCGTGGACCATCAGGAATATTCAGAAGGTAGATATTCGTTTTTCTCTTGACTTTTATCCTTTTTTGCAGTTTAGAAGCTTGAACTTGTTTTAGGTGTAGCTCAACAATTGGATAGGAAATCTCTGTGTATCTTGGCTGTAGAAGTTCTGTGCCCCTCTTTGCTAAGAAGTCCGCCTATTCATTTCCATAGATTCCACAGTGCCCACGTACCCACTGGAACACAAATGTTTCTTTCGAGGTTTTAAAATTGCCAAGAGTTCCTGGATATGGAGAATTTCACAAGATGGGGGAAAGATTGAGCTTAAAGCCTGAATTACGGCCTGTAAATCAGAGAACAGAGACACTCTGTCAAAAACAACAGGAAGAGCTACTTGCAGTTGTTTTAATGCAATTCAGGTTGCATCAATATCTCCTTTAAATGCTGTTCTGCAGACACCAGCAGTACATAGAAATTGAGCAGCTTTGAATGTACATGTGCATCATCTGACAATTTCATATCACAGTAGGAACCATCTGAAAATACATGTAGCCACTCTGATTCAGGGTACCTCAAACCAATGGTTTCCAAAGCACGTTGTCTCAAGACATATGGGGGAGTGTAACTTTTGAACAACTTGTTTGGAGGTCTAGGTTTATTTCAAAATCTGGGATTCTTAGAGGGTTTACTGATTTCCTTTACATTAATTGATTGATTTAAAAGTTATCTGATCTTATGAATACACTGGATGAAACCATTTTGAGTCCTTAGATTTCTAGAACTGGGACCATTAATGACCTTAGAGCTGTTACCGGTTCTTAGTAATTTCTCATATGGGATCATATCCACGTGAAAAGATCGATTCTGGAAAGCCCCACACAATCTGGAATTCGGTCAGGAGTGATCTGGTGATCAGCAGACTTCAAACAGGAGGGGAAAACCTTTTTTCATAAGAAAAGGACATCAATCTCATGTGTCCACTAATGAGCTAATGATAGTCGCTTGGTCTTTTCACAACACTTTGCAATTTTATTACTTTATAAATGGAATTAGAAAACGATTTGAATATTACAATTGTCATAGTTAACCGAATATTATATGCAAGAGTGTTGTGGGATTATATAAGTTTCATTTTATAATGTAGTTTGCGTTTAACAGCACATATGCGTCATTTTTCCAAAAATATATTTTTATTCATGATTACTCGACATTTAAATGACATTCAAGTAAGTCACATAAGGTATCTTTACGAATATAAATCTTAAAGAAAGGTGTTTTTATGAAATACACAAAGAAAGCTATTTTCTTAAAAATAACAAAGCTGAAAAATCAAATATTTTAACTATGACCTGATGAATCATCATCATTCATGGCTCGCCAGCTCAGAATTGGCCAAGGCTTTCTGAACAAGTTTCTTCCAGCCACCTCTACTGGCAGCCAAACTCCTCAAATTTTTTGTTCCGAGGTCCCTACAGTCTTCTTTGACTGCATCCACCCATCTCAGCTTGGGTCTTCCTCTTCTTCTTATGCTGATGGGTTTTGCAAAAAAAATCTCCCTAAGTGTTTTATTGTTCTTCATTCTAATAACATGTCCAACCCAATTGAGACGGCTTACTTTAAGTTGATGTACAACGTCTGGCTCCTTGTACATTCGATAGATTTCTGTATTGTATATTCTGCGCCAGACACCGTTTTCCTTTCTACTTCCAAGGATACTTCTTAAAATCCTGCGTTCAAATTGGCCGCACAGCCTTTTCTCTCTTACAGTCAAAGTCCAAGTTTCCGAGGCATAGGTCAAAACGTGACGGATCAGCGTTTCATAGATCTGTAACTTAGTTTTTCGTGATAAAAATTTAGTTTTTATCAAATGTCTTTGGCCAAAAAAGGCTTTGTTAGCTGCAGTTAAACATTTTCTTATCTCTGGGAGAATGTCATTATTTTTGTTAACCATTGAGCCAAGATAGATAAATTCATCAACTGTTTCAAATTTATAATCACCAATGAGTAGATGAGTTTGGGTAAATTGGGTTCTAGTTACAGGGAAATATTTAGTTTTAACTATATTAACAACAAGTCCTGCCGATCTGACCTCCCTCTCAATAGCCTCAAAGGCTTATATTAAGTATTTTTTACTTCTGGCAACCAGTGCAATGTCGTCTGCAAACGCCAACACTTGAACAGATTTTCCAAAGATACTGCCTGACCTGATGAATATTGTAACAATTAACTAACATCATTCGACACAGAACCTCTTATTTCAAGAAGAATGGATATATTTAGATTTTAAAAGGAGTTCTGAGAATTTTTGTAGAAATGACATTTTTATAGCCCCACTTCTTACCAGTGTCTCTGCATCTTAAAGTGGGAACCATAATTTAGTACACATAACAATAAAGCCGAAGCTGGCGTACGTATGAAGAAAACATAATTTTTTTTCCAGTTTCACTTAATAGTTATGAAAAATTTTCTTGTTTGATAGATTCGAATAACAAGTTTAACTTCAGCTTAAATTTATTAAGATGGAATTGATTCTCCTTTACTTATAAGAAAGAAATCACTTAGTAAAAGAAAAAAAAATTGTTTTCCATCAATATAAATATTAAAGAAAGTTCTTATGGGTTCTAAGATTTTCAAAAATAATAAAAGAAAATTTCACGTAACTTAACATACATTCCATAGGCTTCTGAAAATAAAAACGAAATAATAATAATAACGAATAAATAAAAAAAAAATAAAATCTTCTTTGCCAAATAAAATGGATGTTTTGTCTTGTCTTTTTCATTTTTTTTTATCTATTATCAACGAATTAATGGGTTAAATCAATGGAAAACGGCTTCTCAAACCGATGCTTTGATCCTTATATAAGAAATCGTTTTTTTTAGCAAAATGAACTTCGCGACAATATTATTAATTTTGATTCCAACGACCTAAAGCCAGAGAGTCGCTACTTGATAAGGGAGTTATGTCCAAATCATTTCGACTATTGTTTTAAAAGCATTGGGGTCAAAGCGATTCGATACGACTTTTGGAATCATGGTTTCCGATACTCGTAACAATCAATGTTTTATAAGCGCAGAATGTTCATCAAATAAAAAAATTACAGAAACTTTAACGGCTTCAAGAGAGTGTAAAATGGCACTAGAACTTTTGGTTTGCTGGAAAACCAGGCAAGAAAAATGTAATCAGTCTGAGACACAAATTAGAAACGATAGCAAATTCAGGAAATTTTGGGAAGTAATATCGCTGAAGATTTAAAAGTTTGAAAAGCAATTATTTAGAATAACAGGTAATATTTTCCTGATTTTGAAAACTTTTACAAACGGAATAAAGCGATTTATAGCCATGATCTCAACTGGGAAGAAAGAAATAACTATTTTGTGGTTAATAAATTTACAAGAATTCTTATTTCTTGGGTAATAACGATAATGCAGCAAGAGAAATGTTATTCGTATAACCTATATATATATATATATATATATATATATATATATATATATATATATATATATATATATATATATAATATTTTACCGTATTGTTAATATTAACCTACCTGTTTTACCTTAAATTACGGTTTGCCTTGTTTGTCACTCAACGATTTTTTTCTATTCTTTTTTTTTTTGCTTCTAGAGCTAATAAAACCAGATCAAAGTGTTTAAAATGAGCTCCATTCAATTCCAAGGTGGGATTCAAACCCATGAACTCTTGAACCGAGGACCAGAGCAGACTAAAAGCTACGAATATTTCCAAACAGTTCATTCTACGTCCGTAATATCAGGAGTAATATATTATAAGTTTTGGAAATATTCAAATCTCTTTTTCAGATAGAATATACAGCGAGATTTGCATACATAGCCACCTATTTTTCTGTTACAAAACTATCTGTTTTGACTCACTGAGATCTGAAAGACATGTGTGGCTTGAGAGAAATATCCCCACCCCTTGTTTCAAACGAAGACAAACAGCTCGTTACTAAGCACAGCAAGAAGTGGGGAAAATATGCCACTAGAAAAACATCTGCATCACCCCAGGCACTGGACAACTTAAAAATTAAGTGGGAAGTTCATAGTTCATTGAGTAGAAATTGTGGTATGGGAAAGGAACGCGTGTGCAGGGAAAGCGTCACGCTCCTCATATTAAAAACAATATTTCTAGGTCACTTCTAAATAACGCGTTATCTCTTTCCCAGCACTCGGTATTCTCAATGCGAGTATTTATGGTCTTACGTTTCATATGCACACCGCTGCGCGGTACGAAAATAAAGCTTTTATGTTAACACTTGGACAAATCTCATTTCGCTTTTTAAAAATTATCACCCGTCATAAATTATAAAAAAGTTACATTTTGTCATGTCCCTTTAATGAGCACCGTGTCGTTTCCCATTCTAATAAGGGGCCTCGGTGAGTAATCGCGGTGGATCTTTGCCCGATTTTTTTATGAATGGCCATAAGAGAAAAGTTTTAAATCAAAAGCCTTAAAAAAATGGCTGATTTGGTTTGTATGTTCATTCAAAACAAAAAATAAATAAAATAATAATAAGATATATATATATATATATTTACCAAGCATCTATATTTCTATGAAGCTACCAGACTTTTCATTTCACGCTAAGCGCATTAAATTTTTCATAAACACATTTAAAGGTATTTTCTAAGCCTGATGAAGGGCAGTTGACCCGGGCTCTCATATTGGAAAGTGTCCAAAGTCAAATCCTTCTACAATGAACTTTTTTAAACAAAATATCACAAAGCTATGTAAAATCCATTAATTTAGATTCTTAATTAATCTATCGTAAAGAACAAAAAAAAATCTACACATCTTAAATCCATGACTTTTTAGGAAGGAATTCAACTAGAGCTTCATAATTACGATGGACAAATTTGGCCAATCAAAGGCCTGTATTTTTACATATATCAAAATGCGATATGTTTAAAAAGGTTTTTAAGTTCAAGTCAATTTTCCCTTTATGTACCTATAATGAGGAAAAAAATTTAAATATCTTCAAAAAGTTTTGTTTTTCTTTGTTGAAATAGTGAATCAAAGAGCCTTTCCAAAGAAATTTTTGCGCCGGGTTGGCTAAGTTGGACCCAGACTTTGAAAAAGAACACTGAGGTCAATAATTTGAATTTTTTCTTACAGATCAAGTCCTTGCAACATATCAGTGACATAAGTCTTACGGAGTCAGTACATTCAATAATTTGCATTCACATTTTTCAGTGAAGTTTAATTATTATTTTTTTCGACTAAAGAAACACACTGACAGTTAATGGCGGAATCTGTGAAACGTATATTCAATGCACAGCAGAATTCCAATTAACCGAATCAATTGGGATTGTATCCGATTAGAATAATCAAAAATTCGGTTTGTTGGATTTCTTAAAAAAAAAAAGATATATTTTAATTCATTATTGTGATGAATTAATATTGTTTTAATAAATGTAATTGATTAATTAATTATTTTAAGTTTAAAATGGGAGAAAAATCTAAGTATTTTTAAAGTAAAAGAACGTTTAATTAATTAAATGAAAAACCAACACTTTTATATGTGCTATACATAAATGCATTACGTATGTACAGAGTGGTAAATGTGAATGTCATTGTTTGCTGATCATCTCGGTCGAAAATCAGAAAAGATGTTTCACTGCCTTCATCCATTTTCGGGCAGCAAAGTTGATCATCCTTTTTACAGTGAGAATTTGCATTTAGACCCACTCGGGCTGATGATATCCATCCACTTCGAAACAGTTCCAATGCCGGCAAATGATTCAATAGCTGATGGTCCCATGGATGGTTCAAATTGGGCATTAAGGTCATCTTCCTGAACGCGTTAAATAAATTGACCATCATTTGCCAATGGAAATCTAGGGTCTCACTCATAATCCATTCTCCTATATCTTCAATACAATGTCCTGAACTTCCGGGAATTTTCAAATCGTTTAAATTTCATGCCACTCTGATCTTCTCCCTTCTCTTACCTTTCCTCTTTTTAGAGCTTTTACCTTCTTCTCGTTCTCTTTCTCTTCTTACCTTCTGAGGATTAATTTATTTTTCTGAAATTTCAAAAGAATGTACCAGAAATAGTTAGGCATTAAAATGTAATGTTTTTTTTTTCTTTCTTTTTTTTTTTTTTTTTTTTATAGTCTTGCGATTCCAAATTACTCTAAGATTTATCAGTTAAATTTTATTAGTAATGAATACTTAATAAAAATCCAAGGTTCACATTAAATGATGAGGTTTATAGCAAAAATAACACAGTTGAGATTAGAATAAGCAACATAGGCAAGGTTAATTTAGAATCAGCCTCATCATTGTAAATATCATTTTAACACACATTTATTAGTAATACAATATTTGTACTCCTTAAATGAAATTCAAAGTTAGGTTTAGATGTTTCAATAGTTTACATCAGTTTAAATTTCAGCTTTACTCACAGGTATAACTGAAGACGCGGGGGAAAACACGTGGAGAATATTTAGAAATCGATGCAGTACCGGGAAGCCAGGAACATTAGGACAGGGTGTTTCTCTGAATACCCTTTTTTCAATACCATTCAAACGAGTTCCTCGTCTCTTGGAGATTGGACGACATCATGAAAAAATATAAAATAGCCTTGTCTGAATTCCCACCATGGTGTTTTGCTGTTCAATAGAACACCCACTCTTTCAGCTTTTGGTCTGGGTTCTTGTTGTGAGAAATTCCACATCGGTCCTTGCTTTTCGAATCGCCAACTCCCTTTTTTCACTTAATGGAGTCAAACTAGTTTCTGGTCATCCTCTTTACTACACTTCTCATCGCGTCCTCCACATGAAATACGCAGCGCCCCCTCACAAATAATTCTAACTGCCATTAGCAAGATTAACTAAATTGCATACATTTATGATCAGCAAAGGGAGACCTCTTCTGGACTGCTAAATCAACCAAATTTCTGAAAGTAATTTGTTTTGAAAAATAAATTTCGAAATAAATCTGTTCTTTTTTATTAGACAAGAATCGAATCAGCCATAAATGGCATTGGCCTTATTAGATAAATCCTGGTTATTACTCAAATTTTTCAACAAAGTAAACAAAAAAATGTTGAAATTTCAGAAGTGCATGCTATAAAGGGTCATTATGGTAGAGTCTTGTTGTTGTACCAGCATGCTTAACTGTATCTATCCTCCAGAGTTGGGCTCTACCAGTAAGATAGAAATAGCCGGATGGGGGCTTTGTGATTTTGAAGCAGGGACCAAAAAAAAAGACCCCTCCAGAGGTATCACTTCACTTGGAGGACATTGCGAGCACGTCCAGTTTTAATGCACCATTAGCGAACATGACGGATCTTCGGTCGGCCGAGATTCGAATCACTACCTTCCGATAATGAGAACGACTCCCTAGTCAAACAAGCCACCGTGGCCCTAGGGTGTAGTGGTAAGATACCATTTAAAGGTCATTTAATCTCCACTATGGTTAACAATAGGAATTTCTACATACACGTCTGTCAGGGTGGGTACTTGGGAGTTTTCCAGGTTTCCTCCTTTGCAACACGTGAATATAGCCCACATTTATTTTTTGAGAATTCTCCTCGGAAGATAACTACGTTAACATGCCGTTTAATAACTTTAGACAATGCACAACAATCTGTCAAAGCGCATATTATCATGTTTCGAAATATATATATAACAAAGAAAAAACTGAAATTTAATCTTGTTAATTTTTATCACTGAAAAATTCCAAATTTAAAAATTATTTTTAATTTTATGTACGGCATATTTGAAAAATAATCACGAATTATATTAATGGAACATTTACAAGATTTGAAACACACATTTTAGTTCAGATTCTAAAGGATATATCATGCATCTATTTGTTATATAATTCTATCGATATATGTCTATCAACATATATGTTTTTAACATTGTAAGAATATATCAAATTTGATTGTTGTTTCATCATATAAGGTCACAACCTTATTTTTGCAGAAAACTGACAAATATAGAAATTTTTAAATTCTTGGCAACTATTTGGCGAGAAACAGATAGTTGTGGAAACTTTCACCACCTAAGCTCCCGGGCCGTTATAAGCGAAATGGCCTAGAATCTTCCAGAATCGTGGAGAAAGACCTAGGTTTTTTTCACGCCAAGTAAGTTAAAAATACCACCGTTCCATGGACCGAGTCAGTCAGTTTCAGAGTTATCAGGGTCAGTGACAGACTAGTGTTACGAGCTGTCTGTCTGAGGTATTTGAAGATCTCTGTTTTTGGTAGCTGTTTACCGTTAAATCAATTGAACTGATACTATATAATTGTGTTTCGTAAATGCTGTAACTGCTGGGTTTTTTTCCCCGCATCTTTTAGAAAGTTCTACAAATAAAATTTCTGTGAATGATACGGGTTTATTTTATCGACTCTCAATCAACACGAACCCCGAATCTCGGTACAATATGACTATTAAATAATAATAGCACATTCTTTGTTAGATTTTTATTTTTGTTAAAAGCAAATTTTTCTTTTCTTTACTATATCATTCTAGAAAAATATTATTTTTGTTAATATGTTTGTACAGTAATTTTCTGCTGCCTCATTTTGAAAGTAGTACAGAAATTACTCATAAATATTATATTTTCACATTATATCTAAAATTCCAAATATTTGAAAGAAACTGCAATATTATTGCTCCTATTTGTAGAAAAAGTAATCTGTATAAATGTAATTCTAGTTCGCACTTTAAACTGAAAGAATGTTCATCACATTACATGACCAAAATAATGTATCAGGATAAATCTATATCACTGTAAAATTACTTAGGGGTAATACTCATTTATGGAACTCTTCTCGCTTCAACAAAGTTGATGAGTGGTTTTACCCTAAAATTATTCATTTTTTTGTGTGTAATCGACTGGAGGCAAGGAAAAGTGCATACGGCTTCAAATTTTCTTTTCTCTTTATTTACTTATTTCTTAAAATAATGATTACAACTTGTTTACTTAAAAGTATTATTTTCACTTGTTGTAGCGAAAGTTATTTTAGCTCTTGTTTTATTCCCACAGTAAAATTGCTTTAAGCCAAATAATGCTGTTTGCTGTTTTTTTTTTCCTTTTTTGGAAAAATTTTTTTTTTACCCACCGGAATGTATTTTTGATTTTGCTTATACGCCGCAGATCAGAAATATGCTGGAATCAGGATGCAAAAAGAGATCCGATTTTAATATTTAATAATTTCAAAAATAGAGGGAATTTTCAAGCATATACATCACGATTAGTTTCAGTACTGATTTATTATTAAACCCAAATTCGTGGTGAAAAATAGTGTTTCGAACAAAACTAAGCGAAAAAGTAATAAATATCGATATTTTCCAAATTTTAAATTTCTCCCAGAAGCTATCGTGTTCAACTCGAAGTCACGGCCTTCTAATATCTATATGTGTGTGTGTGTGTGTGTATATAGAGTTTAACAAAAACATGAAGCTTAAAACCACTATTTCGAGATTCATGTTAATGCATTTTAAATTCTTTTTGATGTACATAAAATTGTGGAATATTTCTTTAATCAATGTCTTTTATTAAATGATCAAAAAATTAAAAAAAAAAAAAAAGAAACCAGAAAAAAAAAGTTTTGTGGGCTTATGAGAGCAGCAGTATATATATAAAAGTTATCCATTATATCAATAATCAATAAGAGAGTTCTGTACACCATTTATATTTTTAGTTGAAATATATATAGCCCCCAGCGTCACATCACCTTTCTTGTAAGGGTCGATGTTGTCTTGTTCTCGTGACTCAAAGACATGTATTTCCAAAAAAATACCGATTGGATTTAACAGAACGGATTTGTTAGACTGTACAAAAGATCGTTATTTTGTAATGTATGAAGTGATCCATCAGACGTGCTGGTCCTGAAATAGAGCCTGGGCTGTTGTTCCGGTTTTTTTTTTTTTTTTTTTTTTAACATCAAGTTCGAACCGTAGCTTACAAAAATAGGTAATGTCAAAAGGTGAACTTCATCAGCTGTTATCAATCTTTACTCTGAGTAATGAACGCGGAAAAAGGCGTGTATCTCACTTGTGGTTATTTGACAAATCTCTCGTGTGTTTTTATTCTTCTCGGCGATACATCAAGAGAATATTTGCAATAATTGATTGCTCAAGTCTACAGTACGAAAACATTTAACAGAAATGTCTTTTATGTGTCCATTTTGCTGGCCCATAATGACGTATTTTGACTAGGAATGAATTTGGCCAGGTATTTATTTCTACAGTCTTGTGGGGAACACGCTCATGACCAAATTAATTTTTGTTCCTTTAATGAAAATTAATTTTCAGGAAGCCATCGTGTAATTTTTGGGAAATTTAGGACCAATGTACTGCTGAAAGCAACAACAAATAAAAGTTTTCATCTAATTAACATTCAAAAGTTCATTTCAATTACTATCTAATTTAACATTTAAATAAAAAAGCATTTATATTGGGAGTTCAAAGTTTCGTTTGTTGCTCAATGGTCAATTTTTGCATATGAAAGCTATTTAGACCTGAGCTACAACTCAAAGTGAATTCCAAACCAAACGTACACTTAAAATGAGATTCGAACTCACGAGTTTTTGAACCAAAGGTGAAAGTGCTAACCATTTAGTTACCAGATTGAGATTTATATCATGAGAAAAAAATTTGATTCGGGAATAAAATATTGAAAGCTGCTTTAACGTTTTCTTTGTTTAGCACACATCTGAAATTCTCTGAGCATAAGCGCCGTCAGAAGCACTGACCTTAGGATATTAAGCCTTCCGATTTTCAGGTTAACACTTCATGAGTTCTATTCTCGTCTCATGTGTGGACGTTCAATGGGATTTGTTTATTGATAACAGCAATTATCAGTTTAATTAGGTTTAGCTGGAAGCCGAATGATTAGTGCTCTTGGTTCAATAATTCATGAGTTCGAATCTCTCTTTAGGCATGGATATTTGCAGTGGTTCAGAATTCACAGTTTAAGTTGTAGGTTCTAATCTAATTAGTCCGCGAGTGAGAGAATGATGTTAAACGACAAACAGAGCAAAGCTCTGTCTATTCAACTGCCGTGTACTAAAAGTGAATATAGAATATCAGCTCTATAATAATAAGAAAACTAAATGCGCTGAATGTCACCGAATAAATTATGACCAATGTGTTTGGGTTACAGAAGCTTTCCCAAGTTATAATGTAGTTTATGATTTGAGTTTAAAACAAAGGAATGTCAGAATTAAAATCAACGCATTTGAAAAATAATAAAAATAAATAAGGTTATATCTGAACTTTTGATTTTTTGGACACGGATTACATAAAAATATTTTTTTAACGGTAGGGACTGGGTGACGAACCCTTCGCTACAACAAGGTCAGGAACTGCTACTCATTTATCGTTACCCAATGAGCACCGGTGAACCAAGTCACGGAGACCAGTTGCATGACTTACGTTACTCCACCACAGAACCGCTTATAGGGTGGGCCACATTCATGTATCATCTCAAAAGAAAGGACAAAGAAACATCTATGCCTGAACCGGGATTCGAACCTGTACCAAGAGCCTAGGGACAGTAGTATAGATTTGGAGTTTCTGGAACAGGTGGAGCAGTGGATCCGCGGAGTGGGGGTGTGGTAGTAAGGCGGAGGGGGTGTGTTAGTAAGGTGGAGCGGGTGGTTTCTTGGGGTTAGAACCTTATCATGGTTAGCTCCACATGATATGAAAAGTGATAAGAGATTCCAGAATTATTGCCAAGTGAAAATTTTTGAGATGATAACGATTTCCATACTATTATATTTTTCGACTTTAAATAAGTATTGAGAATTTTTAAAACATACAATTGTTTAGTTAAATGGAGAGTTTTGCATAAATAAATAAATTGTAAATATAAATGTCGGTATACTTGATTTTTTAAAAAATAAAAGTATTTTAAATAAGTATTGAGCATTTTTAAACATACAATTGCTTAGTTAAATGGAGGGTTTTGCATAATTATATATAAATTTTAAATATAAATGGCGCTATACTGATTTTTAAAATTACAAGTAGTTTAAATCAATAACATCTTATTTTAACACTAAAAAGAAAGAAGCATAATAAAGTAAACATATACAAATTATATAGACAAAAAAATTCAATTAAACTTAGTGAATAAAACATGAGGACAAAAGATTAAAAGAAAAGCACTTTTATTGAGTAGACTATTTAAAAATATATACATATTTATTTATTAATATATACATATTTATACATATTTATTTACAATATTATACATTATACAAATATATACATATTTATTTATTACATAATTTTTTTCAGATATTACAGTTTCCGTGAGCTAAAGTCCTAATTCCGTCATCCAGAATATATCGTTTATTATCAAAACAGCACAAACCAATTTTCCTTTGTTTAACAGTATATAAGTTATGATTGAAATTTGATATTTTTATTTGATCAATCCTATTGTATTTACGTTGCATAAGACAATTGAAATAATCCTCGTGATGAAGAGTTCTCTATACAACAATTTTACTTATTCCCTTGGCAGTTTTTGCCTCCATCACCAATTTTAATGCTATACATCTTTGATCTTAGACCAACAAATTGTTTGGCAACCGTTCCATTTAACTCATCTTTCATTTTACCCATTACCTTTTTATTTAAATTTGAATGAAGAAAGTGATCTGTGGGGTAATCTGGAAAATCAAATTTATCTCGATGTTGTACTAAATCTTGATACAAATCTTCAGTCTCAATCTCATAGCATAGTGAATCTGTATCAGTGAATAAAAGTTCAGCTTTATCACCATATATTTTCCTAATTGTATTGTAATGAAAATCGTACATGAGTATTTTACTTATATCTAACACAGAAAAACCTGCATATATTGGTCTGTTTAATATTGTTTTTGCTTTATACATCTGCACAGCGACTAAGTCTGAATTGAAGATTTGAAAAGAATAAAATAAGGGAGAAGATATTAATTTTTAAAATTTTTTCTCTGATTGGATTAATTTAATATTCACTCGCTTTCTCAAATTCTCCATCGTTTTACCAAAAACTGCATTATTCATTAACTTAGACAGATCCTTCTCGAAAACCGTTTTGGCGAGTTTTCTTTTCTCTGTATTGAATTCAACATATGGTTTTAACCATGGAATTTGACGAAATTTTAATATTCTGTGAAGTTTTGTTATCCTCATACCAAGACTCAAATATAATTTAAGGTTACGATAGTGAAGAATATATTTCACTTTGTTGCTCAGGTTCGGTGCTAATTTTGTTTGTTTTTCATTTATAGTTATGTTCTTATCAACTGCAATATCTAAACAATTTTGTGACAGCATTGAATTTGTAATTTCCAATTTTTCAGCTGCTAAAGGATAGCCATTGTGTTCGATGTGGATGGCTTTTGGATACTCCAAATCTGCTTAAATGACATAACCAAACATATCGTTGTCACTTATTTCCATAGGCTTAAAATTTTTTATTTCATTCTCATTTAACCATTCAAAGTCAGACACTGGAAGTGGTTGACTTAACGCCCAACCATACAAGTTATTGGCGTCAAGATATATGATAAATTTGCTAGGTTTTTCAGGGTTAAAATTGGGTAAAAATTTGTTATTTGCTTCACTAAATCTTTTTGAAATAACACTGATGCCTCCTCTGATTCCCTCTTCAAAAAATAAATACATATCTGGATCTGTTAGAAGTTCTAAAGTTATGGAAGTTTTCTTTAGCGCGGCATTCCAAGCAAATGAAGGCAATGTAATTGAATGGGCGGGATCTAAATCATAATAATCGAGACATAACTTTCTAAAATTTTCAAATATGTCCGCTAGTAATAAAATATCTGTTTTTATATATAAATCATGATAATCTCCCAAATTTTGTATATTTAATTTTTCCCATACACGTTTAGCATGTTCATAATCCTCATTTGATATATCCTCACATTTTATGTTGTCATAAAATGATTGTTTAGAGGTAAAGTAATTTCCTTAAACTTCTCCTCACAGTCAATGTAACTGTATGGATAAACCCCTTTCCTAGCTAATAACTTTATTTCCTCATCCCTGAAATGTTCTCTCATTATGTGAAACTTTTCCATTTCCAAATTACCTGCAAGTTTTTCTAAAGAAGCCGGGAGAAACTGTAAAGAATCTATAAACTGCAAATCCCCTATACTAAAAGATATGTAACTTTGCATATTATTAGGAATACATTCTATGTCTTTATCTTTAAATTTCCCAATACTTTGCATTATTAGATGTGAATCATACCCTCTTAAGTTATGAAATATAACAGGTATCCTATTTTGAATTTTATAATTTAAGTTACAATTCGGATGTGCTGCCCCTCTATACTTCCCCGATATGTGACAATGATCTCTAACCCTTTCTAACAATAAAAACTCACCACAAATATAACAAGAAGTTGCATTATTAAAATTATTTCTATCTTCATTTGTAAAAATCATCTCTTTGTTTACTTTTAACATATCTCTTATTTCATGTTCATCTATTAAAGATTGTAGAAAATGAGTGACAACATCACGCCCTCTGTAAATAACAGGTCCTTTAAAAGTCTTACCATCATTTCCAATTATTATGTATGCATATCCGCAAGGAATGTGATGAGATAAGATATTTTCATGCGACACTGATGGGAATTTTCACAATTATCAGTCTTGACAATGAATGATTCGAAATCTGCGTAGATAATAAACGGAACACGCATTTGCATAAAAATACTTTTAAAACGACACCATTTGTTATCACTATTAGGATATATAACTCTCTGTGCATCATGTTTTCGACAAATTTCAGCATGTTTTTCTAAAATAATATTAGAAGAAAATCGTTGTAAGCAAAAGTTGCAATAGTAACTTTTACCTTTGTGTTTAGTTAAATGATTTAAAGACTACTCATACTTTTAATATAACAATAATGACTTTGAGTTTCGTTACTCAGTAACAATAAATTAATGTGTCTTTCGAAATTAAATTTACTTATGTACAAGGAATATCTCTTTTTCATAACCAAATACATTTATATTAATTTTGTTATTTTTTTCAAATATTTTTACTTGATTTATTTGGGTAGGAAACTTAATACCTTGGGTATTAACTTTATTTTCATGCTCAATATATTTAGTAACTCGATGAGGGTTATTATCAACGGGGAATAAACCTGCTAAAATCGACCATAAGAAGCACTTATTATCTGTATTTTTCACATTTATAACTGCATGCTTTAAAGTTAATTCTTTAGGCAGAGGAATATAGCTAGAGGGTGATAAAGGTGAATATGTTCCAATATTTAGATCTAATTCGTTAATTTCATCAAGAATCCAACCACTTCCATGTCCTTCAAAAGAATCAAATGAAGATGAAATTTTTGTTAATCCCTCATCAATATTTGAATCTAAATCTTCCTCAGAAAGATTTGTGAGGCAACTGCTTCTAAAATAACTTGAGCAGGTTTCGATTTCTGTTTCTGATAAATATCTCTTAAAACTGCATTTGAGACTCATGTACCATTTAATGCTATGCTTCAAAGTAATTTCTCTTTTCAAAATATTTTCAACTTCTTTCTTATGAGCAGTGAAAAATGTAGGCAAATCTTTTTCATCACCAGTGATCTTATAAACTGTTGCTGCATTATTTAAAGCAAGTTGACAAGGATTTGCATCATTTGAAGTTTGCTCACAAGATGAGGTGGCGGGTCTACTCTTCTTTTTATTCACACCATCTACGAATGATGATTTTCGCTTTGGTCTTGGGTTGTTATTGTGAGCGACACGTTCATGTCTTTTCACACTGCATACTCGAGTAAAAGTTGCAGAACAATTTTCACGAGGACAAGGAATGTGATTTGATGGATCGTGAGTTTTTTGATGTCTCACAAGATTTTTTTTAAGGGTGAAATGTTTATTGCAAGTATTACAAACTATTCCCTAGAATAAAGAAAATTTATTTTAAAATTTTGAAGTGTATACAGTTTGATTATTTCATGTTATATTTATATTAAAAATATAATTTTATCATTACAAAAATATATTCGCGTTTCACATAATCTCCCTCTTCCTATATAAAATGAAGACTTCATAATTATTAAAATTTTAAGAAACACACTCTGTATTTAACATAATTCCCCTTTTTTATAGTGTTTCCAAATTAGACCATCGGATGACATATTTTTTTTTTTTTCCAGATACATCATTTGTAAACAAATTATCTCAAATTTGTTTCCTAAAAACTATTTATGCGGTTATCAATTTAAATAGTCACACCGCTACATATCAGCAGATTTATGCAATTTAATTCATGCAGTATCCTGTTCTTATTATGAGCTTATCAAAAATTAAGTAGATAGATTTTTTTACTTATATTATAAAACTCTTATCTTTATTTCAAAAGTTCAAGATAAAACAAATATGAAAATGAAAACATACTAAAAAATAAATATATTTTTTACATTTATATTTTGCGATTAAAATAATAAATATGATTTTTATTTGTCTATTTTGTTCAAAATAAAATGGTAATATAAATTATCATAAAATATTTTTAAAAATTCAGTATTTAAGAGAGTTTTTTTGCCAAAAGTATTATTTTACGATACACATTTTTTTTAAATGATTCTAAAGATAAACCTAAGTAAACTAAACAGTTAATTACATGAAAACTTTTAAACTCATAACATGCTAAATCTATAACTATGGGTAATAACAGTTTTCTTGAAAACACTTAGAAACTATCACAGAAGTTATTATTATTATTTTTTTTTTTGTATAGTGTAAAAAATTAAAATTTCTTGAGAAAGTAACTAAAAATAAGAAACTTAATTTCCATTTAAAATAATAAGTAATAATTTTAGTAAAAGTAAAAATTTTCATAAAAAAAAAAATAATAACTTCTGTGAGAGTTTCTAAGTGTTTTCAAGAAAACTGTTATTACCCATAGTTATAGATTTAGCATGTTATGAGTTTAAAAGTTTTCATGTAATTAACTGTTTAGTTTACTTAGGTTTATCTTTAGAATCATTTAAAAAAATGTGTATCGTAAAATAATACTTTTGGCAAAAAAACTCTCTTAAATACTGAATTTTTAAAAATATTTTATGATAATTTATATTACCATTTTATTTTGAACAAAATAGACAAATAAAAATCATATTTATTATTTTAATCGCAAAATATAAATGTAAAAAATACATTTATTTTTTAGTATGTTTTCATTTTCATATTTGTTTTATCTTGAACTTTGAAATAAAGATAAGAGTTTTATAATATAAGTAAAAAATCTATCTACTTAATTTTTGATAAGCTCATAATAAGAACAGGATACTGCATGAATTAAATTGCATAAATCTGCTGATATGTAGCGGTGTGACTATTTAAATTGATAACTGCATAAATAGTTTTTAGGAAACAAATTTGAGATAATTTGTTTACAAATGATGTATCTGGAAAAAAAATATGTCATCCGATGGTCTAATTTGGAAACACTATAAAAAGGGGAATTATGTTAAATACAGAGTGTGTTTCTTAAAATTTTAATAATTATGAAGTCTTCATTTTATATAGGAAGAGGGAGATTATGTGAAACGCGAATATATTTTTGTAATGATAAAATTATATTTTTAATATAAATATAACATGAAATAATCAAACTGTATACACTTCAAAATTTTAAAATAAATTTTCTTTATTCTAGGAATAGTTTGTAATACTTGCAATAAAACATTTCACCCTTAAAAATCTTGTGAGACATCAAAAACTCACGATCCATCAAATCACATTCCTTGTCCTCGTGAAAATTGTTCTGCAACTTTACTCGAGTATGCAGTGTGAAAAGACATGAACGTGTCGCTCACAATAACAACCCAAGACCAAAGCGAAAATCATCATTCGTAGATGGTGTGAATAAAAAGAAGAGTAGACCCGCCACCTCATCTTGTGAGCAAACTTCAAATGATGCAAATCCTTGTCAACTTGCTTTAAATAATGCAGCAACAGTTTATAAGATCACTGGTGATGAAAAAGATTTGCCTACATTTTTCACTGCTCATAAGAAAGAAGTTGAAAATATTTTGAAAAGAGAAATTACTTTGAAGCATAGCATTAAATGGTACATGAGTCTCAAATGCAGTTTTAAGAGATATTTATCAGAAACAGAAATCGAAACCTGCTCAAGTTATTTTAGAAGCAGTTGCCTCACAAATCTTTCTGAGGAAGATTTAGATTCAAATATTGATGAGGGATTAACAAAAATTTCATCTTCATTTGATTCTTTTGAAGGACATGGAAGTGGTTGGATTCTTGATGAAATTAACGAATTAGATCTAAATATTGGAACATATTCACCTTTATCACCCTCTAGCTATATTCCTCTGCCTAAAGAATTAACTTTAAAGCATGCAGTTATAAATGTGAAAATACAGATAATAAGTGCTTCTTATGGTCGATTTTAGCAGGTTTATTCCCTGTTGATAATAACCCTCATCGAGTTACTAAATATATTGAGCATGAAAATAAAGTTAATACCTAAGGTATTAAGTTTCCTACCCAAATAAATCAAGTAAAAATATTTGAAAAATAACAAAATTAATATAAATGTATTTGGTTATGAAAAAGAGATATTCCTTGTACATAAGTAAATTTAATTTCGAAAGACACATTAATTTATTGTTACTGAGTAACGAAACTCAAAGTCATTATTGTTATATTAAAAGTATGAGTAGTCTTTAAATCATTTAACTAAACACAAAGGTAAAAGTTACTATTGCAACTTTTGCTTACAACGATTTTCTTCTAATATTATTTTAGAAAAACATGCTGAAATTTGTCGAAAACATGATGCACAGAGAGTTATATATCCTAATAGTGATAACAAATGGTGTCGTTTTAAAAGTATTTTTATGCAAATGCGTGTTCCGTTTATTATCTACGCAGATTTCGAATCATTCATTGTCAAGACTGATAATTGTGAAAATTCCCATCAGTGTCGCATGAAAATATCTTATCTCATCACATTCCTGCGGATATGCATACATAATAATTGGAAATGATGGTAAGACTTTTAAAGGACCTGTTATTTACAGAGGGCGTGATGTTGTCACTCATTTTCTACAATCTTTAATAGATGAACATGAAATAAGAGATATGTTAAAAGTAAACAAAGAGATGATTTTTACAAATGAAGATAGAAATAATTTTAATAATGCAACTTCTTGTTATATTTGTGGTGAGTTTTATTGTTAGAAAGGGTTAGAGATCATTGTCACATATCGGGGAAGTATAGAGGGGCAGCACATCCGAATTGTAACTTAAATTATAAAATTCAAAATAGGATACCTGTTATATTTCATAACTTAAGAGGGTATGATTCACATCTAATAATGCAAAGTATTGGGAAATTTAAAGATAAAGACATAGAATGTATTCCTAATAATATGCAAAGTTACATATCTTTTAGTATAGGGATTTGCAGTTTATAGATTCTTTACAGTTTCTCCCGGCTTCTTTAGAAAAACTTGCAGGTAATTTGGAAATGGAAAAGTTTCACATAATGAGAGAACATTTCAGGGATGAGGAAATAAAGTTATTAGCTAGGAAAGGGGTTTATCCATACAGTTACATTGACTGTGAGGAGAAGTTTAAGGAAATTACTTTACCTCCTAAACAATCATTTTATGACAACATAAAATGTGAGGATATATCAAATGAGGATTATGAACATGCTAAACGTGTATGGGAAAAATTAAATATACAAAATTTGGGAGATTATCATGATTTATATATAAAAACAGATATTTTATTACTAGCGGACATATTTGAAAATTTTAGAAAGTTATGTCTCGATTATTATGATTTAGATCCACTGCCCATTCAATTACATTGCCTTCATTTGCTTGGAATGCCTGCGCTAAAGAAAACTTCCATAACTTTAGAACTTCTAACAGATCCAGATATGTATTTATTTTTTGAAGAGGGAATCAGAGGAGGCATCAGTGTTATTTCAAAAAAGATTTAGTGAAGCAAATAACAAATTTTTACCCAATTTTAACCCTGAAAACCTAGCAAATTTATCATATATCTTGACGCCAATAACTTGTATGGTTATGTTAAGTCAACCACTTCAAAAGTCTGACTTTGAATGGTTAAATGAGGATGAAATAAAAAATATTAAGCTTTTTGAAATAAGTGACGACGATATGTTTGGTTATGTCATTTAAGCAGATTTGGAGTATCCAAAAGCCATCCACATCGAACACAATGGCTATCCTTTAGCAGCTGAAAAATTGGAAATTACAAATTCAATGCTGTCACAAAATTGTTTAGATATTGCAGTTGATAAGAACATAACTACAAATGAAAAACAAATAAAATTAGCACCAAACCTAAGCAGCAAAGTGAAATATATTCTTCACTATCGTAACCTTAAATTATATTTGAGTCTTGGTATGAGGATAACAAAACTTCACAGAATATTAAAATTTCGTCAAACTCCATGGTTAAAACCATATGTTGAATTCAATACAGAGAAAAGAAAACTCGCCAAAACGGTTTTCGAGAAGGATCTGTCTAAGTTAATGAATAATGCAGTTTTGGTAAAACGATGGAGAATTTGAGAAAGCGAGTGAATATTAAATTAATCCAATCAGAGAAAAATTTAAAAATTAATATCTTCTCCCTTATTTTATTCTTTTCAAATCTTCAATTCAGACTTAGTCGCTGTGCAGATGTATAAAGCAAAAACAATATTAAACAGACCAATATATGCAGGTTTTTCTGTGTTAGATATAAGTAAAATACTCATGTACGATTTTCATTACAATACAATTAGGAAAATATATGGTGATAAAGCTGAACTTTTATTCACTGATACAGATTCACTATGCTATGAGATTGAGACTGAAGATTTGTATCAAGATTTAGTACAACATCGAGATAAATTTGATTTTTCAGATTACCCCACAGATCACTTTCTTCATTCAAATTTAAATAAAAGGTAATGGGTAAAATGAAAGATGAGTTAAATGGAACGGTTGCCAAACAATTTGTTGGTCTAAGATCAAAGATGTATAGCATTAAAATTGGTGATGGAGGCAAAAAAACTGCCAAGGGAATAAGTAAAATTGTTGTATAGAGAACTCTTCATCACGAGGATTATTTCAATTGTCTTATGCAACGTAAATACAATAGGATTGATCAAATAAAAATATCAAATTTCAATCATAACTTATATACTGTTAAACAAAGGAAAATTGGTTTGTGCTGTTTTGATAATAAACGATATATTCTGGATGACGGAATTAGGACTTTAGCTCACGGAAACTGTAATATCTGAAAAAAATTATGTAATAAATAAATATGTATATATTTGTATAATGTATAATATTGTAAATAAATATGTATAAATATGTATATATTAATAAATAAATATGTATATATTTTTAAATAGTCTACTCAATAAAAGTGCTTTTCTTTTTAATCTTTGTCCTCATGTTTTATTCACTAAGTTTAATTGAATTTTTTGTCTATATAATTTGTATATGTTTACTTTACTATGCTTCTTTTTTTTAGTGTTAAAATAAGATGTTATTGATTTAAACTACTTGTAATTTTAAAAATCAGTATAGCGGCATTTATATTTAAAATTTATATATAATTATGCAAAACCCTCCATTTAACTAAGCAATTGTATGTTTAAAAATGCTCAATACTTATTTAAAATACTTTTATTTTTTAAAAATCAAGTTTACCGACATTTATATTTACAATTTATTTATTTATGCAAAACTCTCCATTTAACTAAACAATTGTATGTTTTAAAAATTCTCAATACTTATTTAAAGTCGAAAAATATAATAGTATGGAAATCGTTATCATCTCAAAAATTTTCACTTGGCAATAATTCTGGAATTTCTTATCACTTTTCATATCATGTGGAGCTAACCATGATAAGGTTCTAACCCCAAGAAACCACCCGCTCCACCTTACTAACACACCCCCTCCGCCTTACTACCACACCCCCACTCCGCGGATCCACTGCTCCACCTGTTCCAGAAACCCCAAATCTATACTACTAGGGACCAGGAATGCTAACCACTCAGGCACCTTCCGGTTTGAATTAAACTATTTTTTAATAGAACTCTCTCTAAGCCATGACAAAGTAGTTTAACATCTCTATTGACTTTATAAGCAAAATAATAAAGTCTTATTTAATGTTCATTGAAACAAATAACTTGATGAAACAAACTCCGCCAAAGTAAAAACATGCCATTCAAAGCAAGTCCATGTGTTGATAATGACACTAAAACTATTTAATAGAGAAAGAAAGAATATATATATGATCTGAAAAGCTAAGCAGTATTTAATTGCAATTAAAAAACATATTTATACCGAATGTAAAGAGGAAAAGACCTACAATTTAGTTAAAAAAACAAGGAAAACTTTACTAAGGCATTTTATGGATGGTACCGGATTCTCTCCTTTAAGAAAGTTTAAAGTATAACGAAAGTAGAGAAAAAATTGAGAGAAATTAATTGGAATCATTATCAAAAACTTTTTTCAAAAAAAGGTATTTTATTACTATTCTTAAACAATGCTTACTTTGTTATGTTACATTGGCGTACCTACCGTAACTCTAAATATGTTGTCATATTTTTGAAAAGAAATGAAAGATGAAATGGGAATTTAGTTTATTGTTTTTAAGTACATCTGCCCCCCCCCACAGCGATATTTTAGTAGATTATCGTCTGTTTGGAGTCAAAGTCTTAACAGGACCTCAAATTATTAGATCAGCTCGACAACACTTTGATGTAGAAATAAAGTGCAAAACATCCTCTGTATTTTAAGAAAATTTTTGTTTGTGAAAATATTTGTAATCATAATTTAACAGATGGTTCAACAAAATAAATCTTAGCTGGAGCTCATTAGAAAATATAAATATCTTAGATTTTTTTTATACAATTGTTTTTGGAAATAGTGATAAAAATGCATAATCATCCTTTGTATTTTTAAATCTTTAGAAGCTTGTTGAATTCGAAACTTCCTGCTGTATTTGATGTCATTTAAAGTATAAAATATGACCTGCTTTTGACCAGCTAATAGAGATTAAACTAATCTAATGGAAAGAGATTTATATGCAGATTATAATGAAAAATATAATTGACTCAATCCCACAAACATCTTTTGAATAAACGATGAAAGAACAAAGGTTACTTTCTCAATTTTTTTTTTAAACCATACATTTGAAATTTCATTTTTAAGCAAGAAAATTGGATTAAAGAAATAATTATTAAGTGACAGCTAATCGTATTACTATCCAGTAAAGAAAAAAGGAATTTAAAGAGCTGAATTAGTTTCATTTTATTAGATCTAAATCATACGTCATAGTATTTTACTCAGAGCCTGACTTAAGCAGGGAAATATAGAGCAGTTGCCCGATTTTTCTCATTAGAGAGGACGCCAAATCAAACAGGGTCCCAGGGTATTGCCCAAGGTATCAATTAATCAATACCGGGTACTTATTTTACTTTTAGAATTATCTGACTTAAAAAATACCCTATCTTTCATGAATTATCAAGTAACTTGAATACTGTTATAAGCGATCACCATTACTTCTATTCTACATTTACTCAGCAAAATATCTGGATTTAAATTTAACGAGTATTGGAAGCATGTAACTAAGTTTTAAATTTATATAAGTGATTGTCTGTTGGTTTATTGTTTTGTTATTGAATAATTGTTTGATTTGCATATAAATTTGTCCGTTGGTAATTTCCTTTACAATTTATAAATTTTTTGTCATAGAAACATTTTCTTAAACTTTTCTCTATTCGTGAATTGCAAGTTTTTATATTAAATTATAATTACATTTCATTCTTTTTAATGGCAACTGAAAGCTAATTTTAATTGAGAGCTCATTTTTTTAACTATCTTTTTTATATGTGGAACAAAATTTCAAACTTGTACTTGGAACATAATTATCTTTTGTTAAACTAATCTTACATAATGATCTGCATAAATCGGCCACCTCCATACGAAAACATGCTTCTTAATGATTTTTTCTAGACTTAAAAGTAGTTTTCTTTCGTTGATTGTTAAATTCTTTCCCATTTAACATTTTCTCTTTTAAAAAAGAGGGCAATTTTCTTTGATTTCATCTTCAGAATAATCAACAGTTCGTGGGTCAGATTTCTAAGTCAAATGTGGATATTCATAGAAGTTTAAAATCCATTTTTAAATCATAAATTACTGATGTATTAGTTGTCTTATTAGAACCCAAATTGGCCATCAGAAATAGAACATTTTCCTTAAGGATTTTTGGATTAAAATATTTCTACATAAATCGTTGTCAATATTTTTTATTTGATAATGATAGAAATCATAATTTTTCTTACGAATTTTCCAATTTTTCTTCTTGGAAGATTGAGCTGATAGCCAAACCAAACCAATTTGTGGTGTCTATTCCTGTGTTGGGTTAGGTTGTTTATTGTTCTCTATCTACCTTCCCAAATGTGCAAAAAATGACCGTCAAGCGACTGACAAACAGCTTTGAACATTTCAACTTAACTCATAATCAAACCTTCTTTCTATTAAGGAACTTTAAAAATCACCCATTCCCAACATTTTCAAGTCGTCTTTGCTGCTGCTTAAACCCAAGTGTTTTGCCATTACCTTAGAACATGTGTTTTCATTTTATTTGAAAGCCGCAAGAAATATATCGCTTTTATTAAGACACTTGTCATTCTGAATGATTTACAACAGGTGAGGAATTTAATCTTTTTATCTCGTTGTTAAGTTTACGTCCCCTAAGTAATGACTGTTATAAACGAGAAAGTTTTGCATTTAATGTTATGCAGGTTAGGGAAAAATTGCTTTCAATGAAAATAGGTTCGAAGAAGCAATCCGTCCAGCATACTGACGAATTAGCAGCCGAATGGTTAGTATTCTGGATTTCGGTTCAAGAGTTTGCAGGTTCAAATATCAACTCAAGCCTCGAATGCTTAGAATGTTTTAAAATCTTCTATAAACTATAGGTCATGGCCCTCGAGCCAAAAAAAAATTTTTTTGACGTAATTTGGCTTTAGTCTTAAGATTTAAAAGAAATTGCTTACAAATATTGGAATTATTAATTTAAAATTCTAATAATTAATGAAATTGTAAAAAATTTAAATCGTCATTGTGACTACTTAAAGTAACCATAAAGTGGATGTTTTGTCTTATTTTTTTCATTTTGCTTTTTCTTCTGTTCTATTGTCAACGTTTTAATGGCTTGGGTCAATGAAAAATGATACTTTGGTTCTTGTATAAGAAATAGTTTTGTTAACAAAATGAACTTCGACACTCTTCTCTGACATTCATTCGATGGTGAATATCGTCTTGTTTGCTGCCGCTCCAAGAAGCGATTTAAAGGCAGGCAGCAAATTGGTAGACAAGTCGGACTTACAAAGCCGCTTAATTTTAAGCCAATGAGAATTATAATAAAGTGGCGTAATCATGATCTCATCTAGAACGAAAGAAACAAACAATTCATGGTTAAAAAAATTCCGTTGGTTAACAAATAAACCAACCTCCAGAAAGCGTGGCTCGAAATTTTATACATATACAGATCAATGTCATTGATTCTTATCGGGTTTTAACATTTGTGGAACCTGATTGGTTAGAGCATCGTTCTTATTATCAGAAAGTAGTGAGTTCGATTCCAACCAACCTCCAGAAAGCATAGCACAAAATTTTATACATATACAGACCAATGTCATTGATTCTTATCGGTTTTTAACATTTGTAGAACCTGATTGGTTAGAGCAACATTCTTATTATCAAAAAGTAGTGAGTTCGACTCCCGACCCAAACGAAGATCCGTCATGTTCACTATATAATATCTATTATCTATTATATCTATTATATCATGTTCACTATAAAAATCGTTTCAATGTGTATATATGCAGTGTATTTAAAAAAAGTGCTCTGTAAAAAAAGTGCGCTGTTCGGGTACCTTAAAAGAAATATCTCAAAATCGTATTAATATTTGAGTGAAATTTTTTTGTGTTTTTTAAGCGAATTTTGTTAATGTATGTGGGTTTGAATGTCAAGAAAAAGCTTCTTTCAATTTCTTGTTGTTATAAAAATTTTCAGGAATTTCCTAATTCTGTATTTTTAAGGAATTATTTTAAAAAATGTCATAATAGTTTTATAATAATTGTTAAGAAATTTATAAAACTTCTTTCCAAAAATTAATTTGAATAATAATTCAGAAAATTTTAAAACGTGAAAATAATTAAATCTAAGAAATTTAAATTTTGCATTTATATATATAAAAAAAAAGCTTATTTTATTCTTCTTGAAAAAGTTTTTTTGATTTCTGAAATCCCCAAATGATTATATATTCATTTTATTTATTTAATCTTAGATTATTCGTTAAATTAATAATACTTATCTCGAGAGATTACTATTCAAATTAATAATATTCAAACTAGTTGAAAAAAACTTCCTAAATGTTCTCTCTCCGATTAGATTACAAATCTGAGAATCCTTAATAAATCCTTAATCTTTTTAATATTTTATATGAATGCAACAAGAATAAAAAGTAGTTCAATTTTCCCCTTTAACGATAAAAATCTCTTAATTCAAGCTAGATATTAAAAGTTAGGTTTAATTTCGTTCGACTCAGGTTTAAAATTCTGCTTCAAGTGATATATTTTCATATTACGTTCGAATGATATTTTTTCTCTGCAGTGCATATTTATGTGTACGCCTCGTATTATACAAAATATTTTAACACTTTTTTTTCAATATTCAGCATTTAGACAATTTTATTTATCAATAGTAGTTTGAAAAGAATTACAGAGGGAAAAGGATTTTTAATTGGAAAAAAAGCTTTTAAGTAAACAATACGCATTTTTGCAGCTGTCAAGTTACACAATGAATTAGAGTCTTAAAATAAAGCTAATTTCCATTCAAAGCATGCTTGTTCCTTTGCTAGAAGAAAGAGCAGTGCCATTTGAGTCAACCCAAGCGATTTACTGCGAGCGTCTTTTTTTCTAAGTGTTGAATAATAAAAATAAAAAATAAAAACGCTTTGTTATTTTTAAAAATGCTATAATTGTGATATCACTTTTGACAAAGATTTGTGTAAATTGTCACTTTCGTTCAGCATCTAACAAAGTGTGAAATACTTGATTATTATTGATGCAGGCTATTCACCTTTTTCTTGCTCTGAATTACAATGATAACTATTATATTCCTGAATGCGGTTGTTCATCTTAACTTATTGATAAGTGCTTCTGACAAATATGTTCTCATGAGATTGAAATGGATTAAAGAAAACATGTTTGTTTACCGCAATATTAAAGTAGTAGTAGTGATAACGTTATCTAGTGTGCTTTACGCAAACACAGTAATATTGAAATAACACATGATATTTTATGAAAAACAGGAAGAAAATAATGAAATTCTTAAAATATCTATTTAGTCTTTGAAAAATAAAGAATTCCAATCAGGCACGCACACTTGTTTCAAGAATTTCTAGGAAATGATTTCTGTGTGGACAAAACAAAAGATAACGAATAAAAATAAAGCTTAACTTAACTTATTATCTATTTAATGCATTTTATTTTATAAGTATGAATAAAATATACCTAAAAACATTAGATTCAAATATTTAAAGTAGTTTCTATAATTTTAAATCATCGGTATTCATAAATTTCTCCTCTGACATTAGATTAGATACGTCTCATCAATATGTTAAAAACTCAAAACTTGTCTCTTAAAATTTTAATTAATACAATATTTAAGAGATAAATTCGTTAAGTGAGTAAAAAGATTTGCGGTCTTCCCATTCGAACACAAGAGTTTTCGCAATAAAATAAACATTTAAAGAAAAAAGAAACAAAAACTAAATATAGTAAAATGTTACAGAAATAAATATTTTTTGAGGGACCCGCGCTTCTCAAAAGACTTAGATAAACACAAATTTCAAATGACTTGAAATCTGAAGAAAATTTTTTTATAAATTAAATAATCGCAAAAAATATATGAAATACATTAATTATAATTCTTAAGCAACTTAAGTGAAGAAATTCTTTATTCCATAAGTTTAAACACGTTAAAAACACTTAGAATTGTTTCACCACTAAATCTTTATATAAATACTTGCAGAATTCACAAAACTTTAATTTAAAAAAAAGACCTCACATTCTGCCAAATATATTTCAGAAAAACCAAGATCATTTTATATATTAATCAACCAGAAATATATACAGTGGTGGTCAAAATCGTGGACACTTGGAATATTTATGTTTTTGAAGTTTGAATGCTTATAGAAAATGTTACGCTTCGCAAAATGCAAACTTGTATACATCATTTTAAAGAGAATTTATTACTGAATTCAAAACAAAACACAAAATTCAATTATTTGCAATACAAAAAAATGTTAAACTATAATAGTTATAGATATACATTAGATAGTGATGATTGCAATGAGTTATCAGTACTTAGTAGAGTACCCTTTATATTTTTGATTACAGCTTCACATCGACGTTTCATTGAGCTGACAAGAGTATTAAGCTCTTCGTCCGTTATTGCATGATGCCAGGAAACAATTATAGCCTCAATTAGTTCCCTTTTATTTGATGGGTGCTTCATTTGGACAAGAGTTTTCAAACCTGTTTCTTATACACTGCAATTACAAGTACGATTTTTTTAAAAATTATTAATATTTAGTCAAGAAGCAATGACATCACATAAAAGAGTAGATTGGACACCTAGAAAGAGACGTAATATTATTGTGTTTCGAGAAAGTGGTCTTTCCTATGCTGAAATTGCAAGACAGGTGGGTGTTCCAGTGATTACATCTGGAGTCCGAAAGTTTTGTTTAGGATATCGGGAGACAAATTCAATAAAAAATCAAAGAAGGAAAATGCCGAAAAAGGTGCACCACATCTATTGATGACAGAAGAATAAAGAGACTATGTCTCCAAGATAAAATAAACTGTCATCAGTGGCCATCAGAAGTGATCTGAATGATGCTGGTATTTCTGTCAATTCAAGAACAATCAGGAGAAGATTAACAGATGTTGGACTGAGAAGTAGAATTCCACGTAAAAAGATTTATCTTAATTTTCAGCAACGAAAAAAAAAAAAGACTATAGTGGGCAAAGGAACACTAATTGGACAGATGATCAGTGGTCACAAGCTATATGGAGTGATGAAACTAAGCTATCGTTATTCGGTAGTGATGGGCGAAAATATGTAAGACGTAAAATAGGAGAAGAGCTATATCCTGACTGCATTCAAGCAACTGTGAAGAGCCCAGTTAATGTTATGATTTGGTCATGCATGTCAGCAGATGGTATGGGTCACCTTCATGTCATCAATGGGACTCTGAATGCCAGAAAATACATTTACAATATTCTAGAACCAAAACTTCTACTTTCCATCAGAGATCTCTTTCCCAACAATGTTTCGTTTATTTTTTAGTCGGATTCTGCTCCTTACCAAACGGCCAAATATCAAAAGAGTGATTTCGTACAAAGAGCATTAAAATGTTGTTATGGCCAGGAAACAGTCCTGACTAATGACTTTCAATCCTATCGAAAATTTGTTGCACCGTTTGAAAACTCTTGTCCAAAGGAGGCGCCCATCAAATAAAAGGGAACCAATTGAGGCTATAATTGTTTCCTGGCATCATGCAATAACGGACGAAAAGCTTAAAACTCTTGTCAGCTCAATGAAACGTAGATGGGAAGCTGTCATCAAAAATAAAGGGTACTCTACTAAGTGCTGATAACTCACTGCAATCATCACTATCAAATGTATATCGATAACTATTATCGTTTAATATTTTTGTAATGCAAATAATTAAGTTTTGTGTTTTGTATTGAATTCAGTAATAAATTCTCTTTAAAATAATATATACGAGTTTGCATTTTGTGAAACGTAACGCTTTCTATATAAGCATACAAAGTTCAAAAACATAAATATTTCCAAAAGTGTACGCAATATTGGCCACCACTATATATATATATTAGGAGCAGGGTATCAGTAACCTGTTTTCCGGATGAAAAAAAAGAAAACACATTTTGATACTTTTTTTCACAATATTTATTTCTTAATTTTTTCGGATTTTACTTTCAATTATTAATTTTTTTTTATCATTTTTGTGTACTCTCCATCTCTCCATTATTTTCTTAGTACTACAAATGCTAACATATCATTCTTACTGAAATCAATACTAAAACAAATTTTAAACTAATTGTTTTTCACGTTTTTTAATTATTATTATATATATATATATATATATATATATATATATATATATATATATATATATATATATATATATATATGTATGTATGTAAATATTCCGTGCATGATTTGGAAAACTTTGATTACATTACTTATGATTAATTTAAGTGGAACTCATAATACTTATTTGAATTCAATGTAAAGTCTCTTATAACGAGATGCCCACCATTTAGAGTTCTGTTTGTTGAAGGACGTCGAAACTTAGTTTTTCCTCCCCAATTTTTAAAGTTGTTATTTATGCTAAACCGCTAAATTAGATAAAAAAATATACAGCTTTGTTAAATTCGGTTCTACATTCTCGCACATTTTGTTTAAAAAATAGTAATATTTATTAGTTTTTTTGATTTTTGAAAATGTGTTGTGTTTGCCTTTTGCAACGAGCATGTTTTCTTTTTTTCCAATATGCCACCAATCAGAAATGCATTGGAAGTTAATTGAAAGGAGTCTCGAATGTATTATTTTATATAACTTCGTAATTAAAAGGAATTTTCTAGCGTTTTGTATCTCATTTGATTTGTTTTACTCTGATCCAAATGATATACAAATTGTCGACGAATGATTCAAATAAAAAGATAATTTTAGGGAAATGCTTCTTACTCTATTGATTGTTTTAAAGAACTATTTAATTGCTTCGTAGATTAAAAAAAAATCCACATGTTTTTTAAAGTCGTTCTGTTATCTCTTCTGAAAAGTGGAATGGGAAGTAAATTTCGGCAGCTGTGAAAACATTAATTTTTTTATTTTTATTTTGTCCGTTCTTTTGACACGTTTTATTTCTATTTCTGTTTAAAAATTGAAATTGTCTTGGGACCCACTTCAAATGTAACTAATCTTTAATAGATTTGTAATAATATTACTTTAAGAAACTTCATGGCTGTGTGTTTCATATATGAAAGGTGCTTTACACTAAATTTACATGAAGGATTGCAAATGGTACCTCATGATTTTTTAGTGGTTTCATATCCCAAATATAGTATTTTTAAGTGATCCAATCAAAAATTTGTATTTTTGAGCAAGCACAGTGATAAAACTAATGTAAAACTTTCAACTTAAAACTTGGTTTTCTAAAGAAATCAAGAACGATTTTTTTCTGTTGTCTTGCTGTTTTTAGCCCTATTGACCTCCATAATGGGTGAAGTTTAGGTTTTTCATATAGTGGGGCACCCAATGGGTGTGTTATCTTTGCTTCTAAAAAGTGAAGTGATAAAGAAAAATAAATACAAAAAGAAATATACATGCTCAAACCAGGATTCGAACCCACGATCTACTGCTGCGAAGTTAATGACGCTTACCTCTCCGCTATCGGTGGGCAGGAAATCCAGAATATTATATTTAAAATTTTTGTCATATTTCTTAAAATTGATTTATAGATACGTATTCTCTAAAATTGATTTGAAATAGGGTCGAGAATTATTAAATCAAAAATAAATAAATTCTTTTGATTTTTTTAAAAAATTTTTCATCATCTTTCAAATTAATTAAAAAAAATAGTATCCATAAATAACTTTTCAACAGTTTTAATATTGGAGTATTCGCTTTCACCAAGCAGATTTTTAGTTTAGCTAATGAAAATTTACATAATTAAATTAATATTGATGTGCAAGCTCGAAAGAGTGTTATTAGTAATTTTTTTGTTTATAGATTAATTTTAAGCACTACAAATATCCTAATGAGTAAAATAATCCAAAATTACTTTAGCTATTATGCTACTCACTTTTTAAAATTTATTTATTATAAGACAAAATGTGTGTGCGTGTTTTAATGTATTTAGTAATTTATATTGTATACTTTTAATAATATTTTTAGAGATTAAAAATTAAACAACTAGTACTAGTACAAAATGCAATACATTAAACATATCTTAAGGAAGCAGAAGGAACTAGTAATTGAAGGGATAAGATCAAAATAAAATAATGGAATAAGTCGAATTGCAGCTAACGATTTAACAGCTCATGGGTTTGAATCCCAACTGCGTAGGTATTTCAGTACAACGGAATTCCTTTTAAACTATCTCATTTCTTATGTACAAAATTTAACAATAGACTGTCGTTGAACTTTCTGACAGAATTTATGATTCAGTCGAACTTTTCGAAGTTCTATGAACATAAAATATGTAAGTATTATAAACATAAAATATATAAGTATTATAAATATGCATATAATTATAAATATGCTTTGCATGAAATATTTTAATTAGAAGTATTATAAATATTAGGGAGTTATATAAATATTTATATGTTTTTATTACTTCGAAACTTTAGATGTTTCCGAATAAGAACTAATCTACTTCTAATAATTAAAATCGAATTGAAATTATTGTTCATTAATCAAGATTTTCACCCTAAATATTTAACACAATTTATTTTTTTGGTTAATTGAATCAGAGCACTTTTCAGACATTTATCCCCGTTTGAATAATGGGAACTTGTCCCATTAAAAGCATACATGTAATTTTTAAAAAATTGTAAAGTTTGGCTTTTTTTGAAGGTATTTTTTATTTTCTGTTAATTAAAAGTTGCATTAAAACTTTTCACAGTATTTTCAAAGAAATTCTTATTGGATATTGTTTTCTTGGTTTATTACATTATCCCGTTTATGGGGTATGTCTTTGCTTGAGCAACACAAATTTATGATATTAGAATAATTACAATTCGTTAAAAAGTTTTCAGGTGAGATCAATAACTAGGCAATTGTTCAAAAATAAAGCTATTAAATCAAATATTTAAAATAAAACATTTTCATACAAATAAATTTTGAACTGTTCAAAAACCTCAAAAATATTTCTTGATCTTAATAGATAGGAAATTTCTGTGAAGAGGAATTATATATTATTATACAATATTTGCAAAATTTAGGTAAATATTTTGCAAATTCTGAGTGAATTTTTAATCTTATTATTATATAAATCACAGAACCTTTAATTTAATTCTTTTTTATTAATATATTGTATAGTTTCGATTTCTACAAGTGGCTTATTTGGATTATTCACAACGATAAAATAATAAAAATAAATTAATAAACAGCAATCACTAATAAAGTTAGAATGTTTCATGCAAAGAAACAGAAAATTCTGGTTTCTGTTCTAAGAAAGTAAATCTGTAAATTCGTAATAAATGATAATTTCTGATTGATATTCTAAAGAAATAAATCTGTAAATTTGAAATGAATGATAGTTCTCTAAAATTGTTCATTGCGTATCTATGAGTTGAATTATATATATATCCATCCCTTTTATTTATAATTATTAAGATTATCCGTAACATCGTCTTAGCTACTACTGGTACGCCTCTTAATTCTTCAGGTAATAGGGAATTTATTTTAATTAGAATTACCAATAAAAATTAATAATAAATAAAAATTTTTAATAAAAAGTTTTTTCAGTTTTACTCGAAAGGTATAAAAAATCTCAAGTAATTTTTTTTCTCTTCTTCTCTTTACTTTGCATGAAATATTTTTTCAAAGAAAAATAACTAGTTTTTTTTTTTTTAACTTAAGAACTGATGCCACTTAAAAAGAACAAAAATACGTTAAATATTAAAAGCAATATTTCAAAACTTGCAACGAAATGTAAGACTATTGTTCCAATTCAAAAATGAAACAATTTGTATTCAAAAATTAATACATAAATAAAATTTTTCGTTCCTTTTTCATTCATTAATGTGTAGTGTGTTCTTCTTTTCTTTAAATAGATGTAACTACAAACGCTAAAACTCTCACAAAATAAAAATAAGTAGAAGGAAACTTGAGCGACATAAATCACCCCCTATCTGTGACACAAACATGAAGCATAATCTCTTTTTTCATTTCTTTTTAAACAAGTGTCTTTTAAGTAGTCCAATATGTTCGATTGCTGTCGTCCATCTTGAAGACGAACTCTTCTTCCTGGACACTTTCGAACAGAAGGACTTAGGGATCCCTCTTGATTTACTCTTTAGATGACATTTCCAGTTGCCATTAATTACTCATTCTCCCTAAATCCAACCGAAAGCGAAATAGACATATTTGCATTAAATGTGTCCCTTTCTTATGTAAGTAACAACACTCTTGCTGGTCCAGTCACGATTTCACTTACTCTCGTCCCCAGGAAACGAAACTTGCTTCTTCAAAATTAAAAAAGAATGCCCTCCTACTCTTCTTTTTCGCTTTTATTTTACCGTAGTTATTATTCCTAACGGCACACCTGTTTCTTTTTTGTGATGAATGGCGGTGATCGAAAGGATATGATAAAGGCCAGGGATGCCTATCTTTTTGAAAAGCCCTGAGGATGCCCCTGCCTGAAAAAGATCTAGATTTTGCCTCCACAGCTTGTCCAGCTGAAATGTAGGTGATCCATTTTTTTTGTACCCTTCCAACACCCCTTTCGCTTTTTTATTTATTTCTCTTGGTGTCTTCTTCCTGTAGTGAAATCCGAGCAGTGACCCATATTCGATTACGGCATATATAAGGACGCCGCAGTCCTGGACTCAGACACAGCAACTCGAGCTTCTCTGGTCTTCTTCAGTTGAGGATAACTCTCTCTTAAGAGCTTCTTGCGTTAGCAGACATGGTATTCCAAAAAGTGAGTGAAATGCTTTCTCTTGCATCTTAGCACATTGTGATAAAAATTTGAAAACTTTAAAGAGGTATCAAATAATTGAAATATGTCATAGTCTGCCCTCTGTAATCAAATAGCCATTACTATAGATATAGCTACTTATCTCTAGCTATAAGCTAGGCTGTAGCTGGATATAAAACCTATAGCAGTAGCTGGAAAATATTTCCCAATTAATTTTCAATAATTAATAGCTAATCGCATTAAAAATTCTAAAGTTGAAATGCATTATTGATATTTTATTAGCATAACTTAATACCTGTATTTTTTATTGAAAAAATATCTATTTTTCATTTTCATGCACTTTATTTTACTAGAAAAAAATACCAATTAGTTTAATTTTTTCTAATATTTCAATTTTTAGCAAAAGTGAATGTAAAATTAAATATGGAATAAGTAAGGATATAATAATAAAATCTCTAATTCATATGAATGAAACCTTATATATTTTAAATATTATAAACATATTCAATTCTTCAATACCTGACTCAAGCTATAATTAGTTGCTTAATTATGTGAAAAAATTGTTACTTTTCTTCGCTTCTTACCCTTTAATCTAAGTTTTTGCATTTCAAAATCATTCTCATAATATGGTAGGAAATTGGTTATTATGATTCAATCAATGCAAATATTTTTACACATTTTATATAAAGATAAATTCAATTTATGAAAACGTCCGAGAAAAGAAAATATTATATTAAATAGAGGGAGAAAAAAGTAAATATACACAAGTAAATGAATACAGTAAATTACGTAATGTTATTAGTGATAAATAGAAAAGGAAATATTTTTAAAATAATTTTTATAAATTAAAATATATTTGTAAATGCAAAATGGCTTTTAAATTTTCACAAGTTTGGATTAATTTGTATAAAAAATACTCCAATATGAAAACACGAATGATTAAAATTGGATAAGGGTATAAATATTTTTTAAATTCTTAACTATTAAAAACACATTAATAAATCAATATAGATAATTCTACCATATAGAGCGCTATAAAAATAACTATTTAAAATGTATTTTGCAAAAATGAATGGATATGTAACATTTTCAATTTCATGTATTTCTAATATACAGCGAAATTAGCACATAAACCAACGAATTATTTTTTAGTTCTAAATCAATTAAGATATATAACATATTTATATATATTAACTTTATTTTAAACTATCAGTATTTTGATTCCAATAATTTAATTTAATTTAAAAATATTAAATTAAAATATTCTTCAAAAATTATTAAATTACGTATTAATCCTTATTATGATATTCAACATGAAAAATTCCTTTTTAAAATAAAAATACTTTATTAAAATCTTAATTATCAGCTAAATAAGCTATCAGTTATATATTTTATAGAAATTCTTTAAAATTTTTAATAATTATTTTTTATCAGGGATATCTATTATTAGTAATGCCATTATTGTGTTCTTAAGATGATATATATATTAATATTATCATAATTATTTGTAAGCAATTTTGTTTAATCAATCATTTATGAGAGACACACACATTAACTTGAAGTATCATTGCTGTTACACAGAGTAATCTTTAATCCTAAAGTTATAAAAATGGTAAATGTTATTTTTTTATGTATTGACTATTCTTTTTTATTCTGTTTTACCTCGGAAGAACTCGTTTTACAGGTCAAATCCTTAAATGCGAGCTATAATGTCACTTTCAGCCCTGTTGATTATTTCTAGTAATTATTAATTCAGAAAAAAGAATGTACTTAATATTTGTTTATTCTTGTATTCATAATTTCCATGAATATGTGTGAATTATCTATTTAATTGCATTTTTAATAGCTTGTTATTTTTATAATAACTTAAATGTTAAAAATTTAACCCTTTCAGGCAGTCATTGTTCTTGCATTTTGCGTGGCTTCTTGCTTCGCAACCTATGGACATAACTATGGAGGACACGGCCACAACGGCGGAGGACATGGTGGCAAGGTCCATGTAGACAACCCCAAGATTCACCTGGATGGGCCAAAAATCCACTTAGACAATCCCAGTATCATTCTGGACAGACCCAGCATCATCCAAGTGAAGGACAATGCCGGCCACCTGCATGAAGATGAGCCCATCATCTTGGAGCACGATAAGCCCCTCTACATCAGAAAAACTCTACATGGAATTCCATCTGGTCCCATCATCATCAATGGAGGTGGTCATGGACATGGATATGGTGGTTATGGTGGCAAAGCTGGAGGTAAGATTTATGGCGAGGTATTACCATGCTCTTTCTAATAAAATACTAATCATTCAATGATGTTTCAATAGAAATTTTTAGGGCTTTTAAAATAAAAAAAACTTACGGAAATAAGCTGCTAAGATGAATTTCATGAGTAAGCTTTTAACAAGAAACATCTGAATATAAAAAGGCTTTTCTTTCAAAGTTATTTCAGTATTTGTTATTGTTATTATCAATGAATAAAACACAATGAAAAAAATATCCAAAGTGTTTATCAAGAATTGATGAAAAATTTAAAATTATAATCCTATTCATTGAAACTCTTATTTTTTTACTAAAGATTTATTTTTTTTATTTCAGTTTGATTAAAAATTATATCATTCCTATCAAATAATAATTTTGTTAAAAGATTAAAAAAATTAATAGTAAAAATATAATTGTACTAACGAATTCTCACTTTTACAAATAATGTAATATAAATTAAAAAATGAAAATTCCTTTGTAATTTCATTTGTACATTTTTTTAATTTAGAAAAGAATGAACTAAAATTATATTTTTTGATTAAAAATAAAATATAGAAAAAATAAATAAAAATATTGTTAAAAATCATAATTTTCACCAGAAATTTATTTAAATTATTAAAACTTTAAAAAAGTCTTAAATGCATGCAAAATATTTTTTGAAAGATCTTAGAAACATATATAAGTATTGCTTATTTAAATTTTACTATCGCAAAATAAATTTATTAATTATAGCAAGTTATTAAATCTTGTTTAAAAAATCTGAACAATACACCGTTAATAACGAATGTAAAAGTTGAAAAAAATATAAATATTTTTATTTGACAAACTTTGAACTTCAAATGATAAAAATATATTTAAATACGTTTCTAATATCTTGAAATTATAATTTGAAAAGTATTAAGTGTTACATAATGAAAACATACATTGTTTTCCATTTTTATTACTCTGATTAAAAAAGTACAAAAAACATTTTTATCACTTTAAACTATTTCCTGCTGAACAGTAAATATTAATATTAATTATATTAATCTATTTGAACTGAAATGTAAATATCATTGGTTGTAAAAATCGAAAGTTAAGTATGTCAAGAAGATTTTTTTTAGTTTATATCTTATAGATATTAAAATTAATCTCAGTTTAAATACATCTCGAAATAACATCTTTCCAACTTCCTACCATAATTTAAAAATATTTACAATGTAGTCGATCAATGAAAGAACAATCATTAGAACCAAATATTAATTGAAAGTTTATAATTAGTTACACGTTAATTAAAGATGGATCGGTTTGTTTAGACGCGTAACGTTCTCAAACAGTATGGAAAAACCAAACGAGATCATGAAGACCTAAATGAGTTCAATTAAATTCTAAAGAGCTGAATTAGAGCTCCATTAGCCAACTCAAAGGAAATGAAGCAATTTATTTTAATTCGTCCGCTCATTCAGATGAATGTAAATAATAAGATCGATGAAGAAAGCATTAACATATGGTCTTGACACAAGGACTCGGCAACTGGGTCAACGTCCCGGAGTGGTAACCAGACTGACCTTCAGACGATGCGAGAATAAAAAGTGTTGAGAGCTTCTGAGAAAAAGTTAACAAAGTTCCTAAGTTGCACGTTTCTGGGTCAACAAAAGCAATATGAGCGAGAAATTAAATTGCGGTTCCCTCCTTTTTGTTTGGGATCGTTAGCAAAGGGAACAAAAAGAGCAAGAGAAACGTATCCGAAATGGATAACATCATTCGCATGTGCAAGTAAAGAGCTTTGAACTTGCATTATTCAGTGAATTCTATCACGTCTGAGCGTTTATAAGATCTGCTACACAAGTTGAGATCGTTACAGGTATAAAATTGGTCAGCTAATAATAGAATCTTTCTTCGATATTCTCATAGAGTGAGAAAAAAATTAAGACCATTCAAGGTATCTTTTAAAAGGATCACTTAATTATACTTTTAGATCAATGTTCCTCTATTAAAACTTAAATAAATACTTTGATGAAGAAGAAATACCTGAAGAGAAAATTGATGATATATTTTAAAGAATTGGAAATTATATATATAGTTTTATTTTAAAGCCAAGCAAGAGGAGCAAAATTCACTCTCTCAATTATACAAATTGACATAATTTTTATACTTATAAGCAGTTTGTGTTTTTATACCTATAAACAGAATTTCAGTAATAATTATATTTTCAGTAATTTCAATATTACGAACTTTTAAATTTCCGGGTTGATTGCTGAATGGTTGGTCTGGCCTTCTGTTCTACAGTTCGTAGCGTAGGAGGTTGTAGGAGTTTGGAATCCATTTTACACTGTAAATTCCATTCGAATTTATCATTAGAGTGTGAAAAGTGACTATACAACGAGAAAGAAACCTATTAAACTTCAAACCTTCGCTAGATTTTATAGTTGAATACCTAATCCAAGGTTAGGAAAATATAAATTATGATGAAAATATAAAAATCATTTTCATATTTTTAATTCATTAAAAATTCGGTTGAATCTCAGTTAAGTTGGACATTAATTTTTTATTCTTGTACCTGTAGCTGCAGCTGTACTTACACCAGCACATGTTATCTCTGCTGCACCAGCCGTTGTTGCCCACGATGCTGCTGTATTGATCCGTCGACCTGTGCATGTGTCCAAGGAACTCGCTCCCACACAAGACCACTTGGAGAAGCTCCATTTCGAGAGATTGTCTCATGGTGGATACTCTCATGGTGGATATTCCCATGGCCAAGCTCACGTTGTGTCAGCTATCCCCATTTCCAAGGGACTCCATGAGAATACAGTTGTCTACGAAAAGGCAGAACCTATTGGACATGGTTTGATCAGTTTCAGCGCTTACCACGCTCCATCCGCCTTGGTTGCCCATCCTAGAGCTGTTTATGGATTGGAACATGGACAGCTCCTTGGTGGTGGACTCGTTGGTGTGAAAGATGGTCACGGAGGACTTCACCATGGACATAATGGGGGATACAAGAAATATTAAACTTTGTAAGTTTTAATTTAATCGAAGTTCTGTTGTCTTATATTTAATTTTCTTAAGTATCAAGTAATTTAATTATATTAGTTATTAACTAATATTAATATTATTATTAAATTAACTAATATTAATCTTATTATTAAATTAACTAACATTAATATTAAAAATACTCTTAATAGTTTTTTAATATTAACATTAGTTTATAAACCAAAAATTCGCTAACGGTTTTCTTGGCACATAAAAAAATAAAAATATCAAACTATAGATCTTATCTGTCTTGAAAGGAATTTTTGCATAATATAAAAACAAAACTAAAATAATTTATACAATAATTATGGATTATGTTTACAACATAAAGTGCTCTTGCAATCATTATTTCTTAGAAATCCTTCAATCACTACTTAAAACTTTTTAGTACATGTTTATGAAATAAAAACGTATTTTTTCATAATCTAAATATCCCATTAAAAATTAATTGATTTAATATTTGTGGCACAATATATCTTTCTTTGGAATTTTCGCCTCAAATCCCAACCAATACACCAATCAACAGTCATTTGTAGATTTTGCTTATATAAGAACTTCCTATTAATTTTTATTTTCATTATAAACTTTATGATACCATTAACAAAATATGTTAATTCATTTTAATATTTCCCTATAGGTTATGATGGAAGTCTTGGTATCTTCAAGAACTACAATGGTTTGGAGTCAACCCGTTAAAGAGCTTATTTGTATATAATTCATGTAGCAACTGTAACTTCACTAAAATGTACATATTCTGTCTAATATAAGTAAAAAAACGATGGTTTAAATAAATATTTTTTCAATTACCTATTCCTGTCTTTATTGTGTTAATCAAAAGTGTAATTGTTTCAAAAAGAAGATGCTTTTATGTGAAAAATAATCGAATAATTAATACATTTTTTGTAGTGAAGTTTAGATGATTATATTATCGCATATTTAACACAATTAATTAAAAATTTTCATTTTACCTAGAAATACGTTTTAAAAAATTTATTAACATTATATATATAAACAAATTCGTTAACATTATATACAAACAAAATAATGTTAACGAATTTGCTTAGCAAATAATTTTTGGGAGGCAGTAATTATTATATGCTAAATATGTGTTTCATTTATTTTTAAATGAAAATAAAACATTTATATTTGTGCTTCAATATTTGAAATTTGAATATTAAGCAATAACTAATATAGTTTTTTAGCCAATGGCAGTTTTTTTAAACTTTACATGGAATTTTTTTTTATGTGTTCAATATCTGAATGCCAGTTATTAATATCTCATTGGAGTTATTTTGCATTATGTCTACTAGATGACGCCATTATATGTGTTCTAAAAATACATAAATATATTGAGAATTTATTATATATTTAGAAGTTAGTAGTTCAGTATTATTTTTCTATGGGATATAATATTAAAATTATAAAAATTAATTAAATTAAAAGTAAATAAAATAATGCATTTCCATTTAGGGCTTAAATATTAAAAATACTGGACATGCATTGTACTTTGTTTTTCGACATTTTATTAGTTTCACAAATATTTTAATTTTTAGTGCTTATTTTTGCTTGAAAAATAGTAACTTAAATAAAACATTTTAACTATGTGAAATACTTCTAAATTTTTAATTCAATTTTATCGAGAGATATTTAATATTCTAGTAAAATTCTAATTTATTTTACTCTGCTTGATCAAACAAGCAATATTCCTTTTTTAAAAATATATAAAACTTTTCCTTTAAATATCAGATCAAGTAGTTCTTCCTTATTTCCCTGTAAAAATTTTGAATTTTACTCATTTTATAAAAGACAAAATGTGATTTTTCTAAAAGGTTGATATTTGCAATGTCACCATTCTCCTTCAACTAAAATTGGAAAAATAAAGATAAATGTTTCTGATAATACTTCGAATGCTAGATACAATATTAATAAAAAATTTCTATTATGTTTAACTTTTATTATTTTCAAACACTTTTAGTCATAATTTGTTCACATACATTTCAGCTTCACCGTTACATAACAGATGGCGCCATTAGATTTTTGAATGGAATTTTCTTTCTTTCACTTGGACTACAACTTTTAGCAATTGTCCTTTTTGTCTCCTATGCTGTTACATCTGAATAAAATGCAAAAATAAATGTTTTGGGACGTCACCGGATTAATTCAATTTTAAGGCTTAACTTGTTCCAACATGATTATTTCGCAAGCTTTGAAAATTTCTACTTTCTACATCATGTTTTGTTATTGAGGATCTGAAGTTTCTTGCAATGAAATTTTCTAGTAAATGAGTAGAGCTCTTTCAATTATTTAAAATACGAGGAAGTTAATTTCACCTGTCACATCTGAAAAATAAAAGCTTTACTTAAAAGTTCTTAATTACCTTAATTTTTTATTTATTTTAGCTATAAAGTAGTGAATTCATTATTCATAAGATTAAGATTCACATCTGTGTAAATGTAGCTGTGTGTGTGGTAAAAATATTTTGATTGTATTATAGTTTGAATTTATCAATCACTTCACCAGTTTAGTGACTTTCCTATTCAAATAATTTATTGAATTTTGGTTCCAATGGCAGATTTTAGACAGTTACACAACTGCAACAGAGTCTATTAATCTATTGTTCCCTGATATCAAGGAACCGGCCAGCATAGCGACCTCTTAGCCGCCGAGGCGTTGCCCCGGGTGCACCATAGAGGGTGGGCCACCATCGCACCCTCGCACCTGCCATAGGGACCCGTTTATAGGGCAGGCATCATTCATACTTCATTCACACACACAAGGAAAGGACAAAGACAGGAGAAAGAAAGTACATCCATGCCTGAACCGGGATTCGAACCCAGGACCTCCTTATCCGTAGTCAGGCATGCTGATCACTAGACAAGTTGGCCGGCACACAGTAAATAAAGAATTCACAATTCATTTAATTAATCAAGCTATACAAAGTAATTCACGTTATTTTTGCCAATTTGAAAAGTCATAGCCTATTTCAGTTTCTGTACCAATTTCTTGAAAAGTCATAAGTGCATTTCCGCCAGCTTGAAAAGTTTCAAGCACTTACAAAAATACTTTTAAACATTACTGAGTGGACAGCCTCGTAATTGATTACTGCTTCACAGCAATTGAACATGCGTGGTGCACTGCTTTCTGAGAGAAAACTTCTCATAATAACTCTAATCACATGTCAAATACCCATAAAATTCTGAAGCAAGTGCCTTGAAATCTGCGCATGAAAAATCAGAGAGTACCACCCATCTCATATTGTTCAGTAGATAGGATCAAACTAGGACATTTCCTTTGCCATTCTGTCCTGCCATTTTTAACAATGGTAAATCTATAATAAAATCCTCTTTGCCATCCTTAGGTGGGTGGACTAAAGTTGTTGTAAGGCATTTTTGTATCCATGACTTAAATTGTCTCCTTGAACTTTTTATAAATTACTTATCGTATTTACTTGTTTTAAAAAGAAAAAATTGGAAAGCTGCTAAGTGAATTCTCAAGGAGATGTCCATGCAGAAAGCAGAGCTCAAAATCCGTCTGCCATTGTTTAGCAATGGCGGGAATCGAACCCGAGATATTCTGTTGTACTATGTACTACTATCATGTCGTACTATCCTATGACTAAGTGAGATTCACTGACGCTCATCTTGTTGAGAAGGAGGATCGAATGAGAAGGTTCAAATCTTTAATGAAACTCTTCTATCAATCTCCACATTAAATAAAGAACATAAAAAAAATCTCAAATATCTTTAATAATCCCTTTATTCTCAACTATTTTTAATATGTCAAGGAAGAAAACCAAGCGCGAACATGTTTCTCTACTGTTTGAAATGTCAACCAAAACTAATGCTACTGCCCCGAAACGAAATTTGAAAATTTCCCATTCAAAGTGTAAGATCCTATGAAGATGTAATGATTATCAATCACGACATGGATTTCTATGTTCAATTCCTAATTTTTTAAAAATCAGAGAATTAGATTAATTTGTTTTTTACTTGTATGTACTTCCACATATCTATTGCATGTTCGGAGTAAATTAAAATGTCTTTATGTTTTCAAAAACTAAACATTAAAATTATTTCCATTTTTTTAATGAAATTAATTGATACCACACTTTAAAATATAACATATGGGCTAGAAAATTAAATAGTATTTGCATTCAATGTTTCACTGCAAAGGAAGCCTTTTTATAATTTATTTTGTTCATACAAGTTTCATTATTTATATTTTTATGAATTTTGTATAGTTCTTCGTTTATAGATGGCATATTGTATATTTTCTTGTTGTAAGCTAGTTTAAAAAACTTCATCATTTTCATTTAAAAAATAATAAAATATGAATTATTATAAATAGGTCATTGGGATAAAAAATTTTTATAGATCACTAGTAATGGTTCTCTCAAAAACACAGATTCCACAAGACTTTGTATAATATACTTTTATATTTTTATTAGTTTTAGAAAAAAAATCAGTAAAATATTCTCATTTGCTGTTTTAAGGTGAATTTATGATGATATTAGTAAAATTTTTTATCAAAATTATTTTCTTTGATATTTATTTACTGAATTTATTAAAATATATCAATTTCAAATTTATTACAGTCAATACTCTTCTGATTTTTTAATATTCTTCATTAAGAAGCATGAATAGTTACATATTATTTTTATCGATTTAAGTACATATGTAATTTAAATGTAATGAATGAACAAAATTATTCAGTGTTATTTTAATAGTGTTTTGGTGCTGCCATCTATGTTACTTTTAAAGAACTGTTTAAAGAAGAGTAATAATTACGTTTTCCTAGGCTAGAATATATAAATACGTTAAAAAATAGAAAAGTTAAGAAAACAAAAGTCTAGAAAGTAAGAATAAAAACATCGGAACTAGTACGATATCGCCCTCTATTGGCTATCATTGAGATTTTTTCGTCGCCAAGTGCCAAAAAGCATCAACCCAGAATGGGAACCAATCTGCGTAAAAAACAGGGGTTTTCCCCGATTTCGAGTTACTAGGTTTATATTACATTAGAAAGCAATAATAACAACTATGTAAATAAATATATTATCATTCAAAACTATTTATTTATAAAACTGTTCATGTAATCAAAATAATTGAACCATAATAAGTATCTTAGTTTTTAGTTTTTAAAATATATATTATTATTAACAAAGTGATAAAAATGATTGGTTTTGTAAATTTTTAAACACATATTAAAAATTTCTTTATTGTAAAACTAATTCAAAGTGTCTTACTTAATTATCAGTGTTAAAAGTCTTTAATTTCATTTCCTTGAGTTAAAAAGATAGTATTATTGGAGATAATAACATAAGATTTGGAAAAATTCTGTTAGAAAAGGGGGAGTATAGAAAACATGTTTTTTAAAAAATAAATATCGTTAGAGGATTTAGATATGAACTCCGTAATATTTGGTGAAATTAATCACAAACACGTATAATTTTCAGATCCATGATAAAAATTCCAATGGAGTTAATTTTACAAAATGTTATTGTGAAAATGAAAAAAAGCAAATGAAATTTTTTGCAAATTTAGCACAATATTTAGCGCCTATTGTAGAGAAATGAAAAATTCCGAAATATATAAATGAAAAATATGACAATCATGATTTTGTAATAAAATATTGTACCAAGCTTCTGATTTTTTGTTGATTGAGAATCGATGAAATAAACTCTTTAAAATTCACAAGACTTTTATTCATAACAAATTGAACTAAATATAGAAAATTCCAGCAGTAGAAATTACAATTCCACAGATCTAATTCAGTTAATGCTACAAGAAACAGCTTCCAATCACAGAAGGCTCTAATATCTCTGACAAACAACAGCTTCTATGCTCTAAACTAGCTTTCAAGACTGATCGTCTTCACAAACTTCTCACTGCAGCTAGAAAAACTCAGCAACTCACTCGGCACGTGGAGCGGTGGTATTTATAGCTTTCTAGGCGTTAAAGTCTCGGCCTTTCTCCAAGGTTTTGGAAGTTTCCACGTCATCTCGTTCAATAATGGCCCTAGAGCTTAGGTGGTGGAAATTTTCAGAACCATCTATTTTTTGCCAAGAAGTCACAGTCGCCAATTGGTCGCCAAAAATCTTGCCAACTAAGCCATAATACAAAGCTTGTAAAAATATTTACAAACTTTGTAACAATATGATATAAATTAAAGAAACTCAAAATAATCACTTTCAACATTGATTATGTAATCGTTTCTGTAGTGATTGGATTCATCATTACTCATAGCAATTTTAATTGGTAGTGTATTTTTAATAACTAATCAGTAAGTTTAAATATGTATTGAGAATTTTTTCTTTCTTACAGTGGAGGCTTAAGATACAATTTTCTAACAGAATATCGAAGAATGCTCTATGATAAAATCACAATCTTTGCCTTTCCACAGTCATTAAAATCATCTTAGATTAAAATATTCTGTAAAATTATAAATTCCAGATTCCTATAAGAATAAAAAGAACATTTAATCTGGTGTTTCGACTTTTAAAACAAAAGTATTTAAAACAAGTATATGTTTAAAAAAATACCTATGAAATGAATGTTGTTTCTCAATGAGATTTAATGTAAAAGAATTAAAAAATGTTAATGAAATTAAAATAGAAATTTATTTATTTAATTCGCTTTTTTTAAAAAGAATTATATTAATTTGATGTTTCGCAGTTCAGTTCAGCCGCTTATTCTTTTGGGTGTATGCAAAGCAAAATCAAATTCCAAAAACAACCAACTTCCAGATTACAGATTATTGCATTGCTACGGTAATACAAGATATACTACGTCAGCATACGGGTTCTTAAAATCATTATTTTTAAATGCCATTCTGACAGGTATTTAATCTTTGTAGTTGAAAATTTTAATAATTGTATTTATAGAATATTAACTTTAGTATTTTGAATTCAATATATATACATATATATATATATATATATATATATATATATATATATATATATATATATATATATATATATATATATATATATATATATATATATATATATATATATATATATATATATATATATATATATATAAACAATTTTTTATTTTTAATGCTATGAGATTAACTAACATGATTGAAATTCAATAGCATTATAAATATATTAGTGTCGAGAAATTAAAATTTTTCATAGAAAGTAAGATAACTAAAAAAAATATTGCTTGATTTTGAAGATATTAAATAATTTACATTAAGAATAAATTACGTGACGAAGAAAAATTCATAGATTCATATTTATAAAAACATAAGAAATTAGATTAATTTATATTACATTTCTCAGAAGAGAATTTACCTACTTTAAAAAACAATACTATATTTTTGTATCAATTTTAAGGTAAAATTATTAAAATGGCATTATAATTAAAAATTATTCTTTGAAAAATTTTAGTTATCTGAATAAACATATAAAAAAAGCATTTAAATTCGGCAATTTGGTTCATAATGTTTTTCATGAATGGTGCTGCCATCTGCTGATAATTATTGAAAGATTAAATTTCCCAGTTAAAGTTTTAGTATTTGTAATATAGATGGCGACAGGTGTCTTGCTGAAGCGTTTTTTGAATGAATACTCCTCAAGGTTGAGAGTTCCTTTTTTGTAATAAATTGTTTTTAATAAAAAATACCTTTTACGTAATCATCGAATATTCAATTTATTGGACAAAATTTCAAGGTCAGCGGAAAAAGTAAGTGTTTTTGTTTTTTTCATGATTGTTGTTGTGTTTCAATATTTCTTAGATTTAAAATTTTTGTGTATATAGTAGCCTGAAATAAATATATTTATATGGCATAGTTTTCAATAAATAAATCAAAAATTTTTGTTTCAAGAATTAGAAATTTTAAATAAATAGTAAATAATTTTTTAAAATATTTATATGTAGCTCCCATAAAATAAGTAATATTAAATATATATTATTTATTTTAATCTTAAATAAAATTAGGTATAAGATTATATTGAATAAAAACAAATCGAAAAATACCTTGAGAGTAACATAAAATATTTAAATTAATGCTTATGCTATTTTGCAACATAAAATGTTTTCATCAATAAAAGTCAATTAAATAATAAAAAATTCCATGTTATTGATAAAAAAAATGTGCACAAAAATGTTTTGTTTCAAAAACTCATTTTATTAATTTTTTTAATAGTAATGCAAGACAGAAATATTATATAATATCGGATAATAATTTATAATTCATACACACAAAATCATCCCTATTGCTTTCAATCCATTTATTATTTTCTTCATAATTTCTACTACATATCATCAAAATCCTCTTATAGATAATGTTATTTCTTACTCTATCTTCCTTTTTTAAAAGAAAGAGTACCATAACAGTTACGGACAAAAGTTTGTAAAAACTACACATTTTCTAAAATTTTCAAATGTATCTACTTACCATTTTGTAATAATGTGAAATAAAATCATGTATGTTTCTCAATAATATAAAGTTATCAAAAATTAAGAATTTTTTTTAAGCTGGATACTACAGTAAAATGCATAATTTGTTTTTCTGTTTTTAATAAGTAAATATTTGTTTATAAAGAATCAATTTATTTTTTATTTACTAAGCCTCTGTACATCATTATCCTAAGTCTGTGGTCAAGTTATACATCATTCTTTTCTAGTGATATAATCTTGATTTCTGGAATTAAGTAATTGTGGAAAACATTGAAATGAGTGATTGTTGTTGTTGTATGCCCCCGAGGTCAACAGCACTAGACCAGGTCCATTAGCACGTACACCTTCAAAAAGTCCAGCACCATAAGTGGATTCTGCATGAGATCTCTCCCAGAGAGACCAAGGCATTGAAGAATATGTTCAGGAGAGGCTTGTTCATTTAAGCACTTGAAGCAAATTTCGAATTTTTTCGTACCCTCGACGAATTTCAAGCTACTAAGATGGCCACTTCTGAAACGGGCAATAGTCGTTTGTTCTTGTCTATTAAGACCAGTAGCCAGGGAAGCACCTGGATGTGCGCAGCGGTACCAATGATGCTCAGGAGGGACAATCCAAGTGGTTTTATTCTCGTGTTTAATCTTTGAGTGAATCTCCTGAAATGTGAGAGGTGCCGACGACACATCGTCCTCAGCCCGTCCAGCTTTGGCCAAAGTGTCCGCAATCTCATTCCGCTCGAGATTGAGTGATTGTAAATAGCTTTATATCAGGAATTCAACTTCAGCTTCTAAATTTCTGTGTCTAACATAAATATCTTTAACCGCCTACTAAAGTAGGCAAAATGCTATAATGTGTGGCAAACTAATAAATATTAGTAATATCAAATCTCCTGATAACGTAGAAGGAAACTTTTTCTACGTTATCATACACACGGGAGACCTTTATACGGCTTTCGTCCAATTAAGCTTCATTAGCATTTAATATTGGTGAAAGTCAGTTTGTAATACAGCTTATGTATTATCCCTCACGAGACTATATATGACGTTCATTCAATTAAGCTTCAACAGCATTTAATATAAGTAAAAATCTATAGTAAATATTTCATATTCTATTATTAATTTAGCACATATTTCATTGATCTGTTTTTAATACAAAGTATGGCATGAAAACATTCCATTTCTCAAAATAATAACAACAATAATAATATTTACGAAGAACTCGTTGATTTTATAAGGAATTACGATTTTATGAAAGCATTAAATCCAATTTATTAGGAAATAAGGAGATACTCAATATATAAATAATTTTATTAAATTACTTCAATGAATAAGGTCTAAATTTCTTGTCATGTTTAGAGTTATTTAAATGTTATAAAAATATTTGTTTGGCGTTAACTTAAAAAAGGGTATATATAGAAAAAGATTTTTGAAAATTCATATGCGAATTAATGCTGAGAATCACCATAATTGTATTTTTTCTACACGTAAGTGATAGGAGGAAGCAATTTTGACTGATTGACCAACAGATTATGACCATTAAGAAACCGATTTTGAAACTAACAAACTAGTTTCATCATACTGAAAATAATGAGAAACACAAGGACGCGAATTACTTAGAAAAAAAATTCACTTATTTAACCAAGAACTCATTTTTTCAGAAAAAGATTGATGAAAAATAGAACGTACTGCATCAATTTATAATTATTAATATAAATTAGCTGTAAAAATTCTTGTCTTTATGTTTTAAGAACTAAAACAATCTAATACATTTCACTAAGTTATCATTCTGTTAAACTGGGATACAAACAACAGTGTTTACTTTATATTGTTAGACTTGAAAACATTAATTTTTTTTAATCGTAGAAACTGATGTCCTATGGCTTGATGTGTCATTTTTTAAAAAAAAAACATTTATATTTTTATTTTAAAATTTTGATATTGTTATAGCTATTTTATCTTCTCTTTAGACTTAATAAAATAAATCATAGGGTAATAAAAAAGAATTACGTTCAAATTATTTTTCAAGATTATATTCTTTTATCATATTCTTTTCAGTAAAACAATTTTACGTGGATACAATATATATATAATTAACAAACAATAATCTAGTAATTTTTTTACACTCTACGTGTTACTGCTTTAAGTGAAAGTTTTTGATTTACATCTGATGAAATTTATATTATTTCATTTCGAAAAAAGTGTAAATTCATTGTTCATTTCGAAAAATGGTTAAAATTGAGTTTTTTAAAACAATACAGTAGTCGTAAGAAAAGTGTTTTTTCTTAAATAATTATTATAAAAATTATTTCTGAAATAATAATTATTCTTTTTAAATATATTTTATAAGGGTTTACCTTTCCGATTTTGTTATACTGTGTTTCGGAACTGAGATTACTTTCGAAATTTCTTCTTTATTCATATTATTTTTTTTTATTTCTTTTTTATCTTTAATTCTTTATTTCTTCTAATTTATTCTTTATTAAAAGTGATTCGTACTGTTAAATTGAAGGGGCAAACTTTTATTTCAGTTTCAGTCTTGCAGAGTTTAATACTGAATACATTAAATGTAATATGTTGATTCAGTTGCATCATCATTTATTCTTGATTATGTGAGAAATTAGTTTTAATATGGTTGAAAATATACATGTTTCTGTTTTGATTAAAATTAATTCAATAAGAATGCTTCACAAAATAAACTAAAACAATTTCCTTCAATATATTTATACGATTATTTTTAATTTATAACTCTAAATAAACCAAAATTTAAATTAAAAAAATTTATTTCAAAAATAAATTAAGTAATTTAATCTTTTGTCTATTTTTACGCCTTATGAAAAACACAAATTAATTTATTAAAAATATGTAAAAATATGTTAAATAATTAAAAATATTAGCAGAACCTGGTTAAGGCAAGGGCATTCAGGGCAGACGGCCCTGGACACCTTCCACCAGAGGAACCAGAGGAATTGAATAGAAAATTTATTTTACGCTGTCAATCAAATAGAATCGTTTGCTAAATTAAATAGAAATTTTTTTGTTGTGAAGCAGAGAGAGTTCCCCAAAGAAGTTTTGCCCAGGGCCTTGAGAAATCAAGTCGGGCTCTGAATATTAGTTACTTTGTTGTTTTTACTCGTCTTGTGCTGAAGGAAAAATATTCAATCACTTGTAGAGGCATTTATTTCTTAGAATGTAATTATTTTACTTGTGGATAAAAAAGTTTCATTAATTTTTAAGTAAATCTTTTTTTTATGAAAACATCAATGAAAATATTGAAGATCCATAAATTATGAAAAAGTCTTACTTATTAATATAAAATTTGAAACACAATTCAAAAATCTTCAATACTTTCCCTAAAATTCTTAAGACTTTCTTATCAATAGTTTAAAGAAAAAAATATTTAAAAAAATGTGATTTATTACAACTGCGAAAAATTTATTTTCTAGGCATTTGATGTATTTCTCTCGAATTTTAATTTTTGATTAATTACATTAGCAGAAAATGCTTATTGATATATAATATAATAAGAGAGTAAGAACTTGAGAAAATTATGTCACACTTATATAAATTTTTCTTTCAAATAAGTTATTCTCTGAAATTTTCTTATAGGAAAGAATCATTTATAGTTTTCGCTATTAATTTTTTAATCAACTTTAAAAAATACATTTTATTTTGAAAAAAGTTCAAACTTAATTGAAAAGGTTGATTAAAATCAAAGTAAATAGCCAAAGTTAAATAATTAAATTCGAAATTCAAATTTAATTTTATCAATAATTAAATTCGTTTTCTTTCATAATAAATATCTGCATTATAGATAAACGTTTTGAATAAATACCAGTGTAATAATTAACACTAACCATAATAATTATTAATAAATTAATAATTTAGTCTTTATTAATATATTAATAAAGTAATTATTAATATTAATTAATATTTCATATAAAAAATTCTCATCAGCTTCTTTTAATCATAATTAATCTTTGGAATTAATCAGAATATGAAAATGAATAGTTAAACACGTATAGTAAATAGAAGTTATTCATTGTAATCATTAATTCCGTCAATTATTTTAATTCTTGATTTTTTTTTCAGTTTGATGGGTTCAAGTGAAAAATATCAAAAAATTTATTTATAATTAATAATATAAAAAATATCTCAAATGATTTATATTCAAGTTTTTAACTTTTTAGTATTCTACATAAATTTTATTGAGAACATAAATACTTTATACTTGTTATTATTCAAAATATTTTAAGTACTCGAATGATAATAAATAAAACTGGGATTGAATCATTTCCTTAAAGTTTTTTTTTTTCAAATGACTTCAAAATTGGTAAAACATAATATAACATGTTTCGAATATAAACTTAATGTGCTTAAAAAAAACTCTCATTAACTTAAATATTTATTCACCAATGAAAGAATTTTAAGGAAATTTCGAAGCATAGATAACAAATGAAACTTTGTTTTTGATGAGTTTAAAGTGGTATAGTTAAAGTTATGTGTGTGCAATGAAAAAGCAAATAAAAAGTAAAGTTTTCAAGAAGTCTCTTTTATTTATTATTGATGTACAACAATGAAATATAAAATTTATGACTACAAATATAACAATATTCCTCAAATCATCTCATTTCAGATATACTTTAGTGAATACTTAAATTTTATGAATAAAACAGTTGCCTAAAAAGGAAATATATAGATAATTAACTAGTAAAAGAAGGAAATTAAAACACATTTTTAATATTGCTAGTTACATATACAAGTATTCTTGAAAATTAAATGAGTATAAATGTACTAAATACATTCAAACTGCGAATACAAATTTTTAATCAAATCAAAAATTAAGACTAAAATTACGAATATGCCTTTAGGGCATATTTACCTTGCTGCTGTTCAAGATTAAGACTCGGTGAATATGGTGGCTTATTAAAGGCTTCTTTTTTTCATGGGAATGAATAAATTTTTCTATCATAATTAATGATATAACAGAACGTACTTCCATGTGCGCAATGCTTTCTCCTGCTTCATTCAATAGCTCGTGTGTTCGATTCCCATTTAAAGCATTGAAGACATTAATGATCAAAATTTGCTTACAACTGTAATTCTAATTTTAAAAAAAAGATTTCACAGCAACAAACTAAATAACGATTAGTTATTTTTCTGCAACCTCTGCTAAGATTAAATTTATTCTCAAACTAATATTTCAAACAATCTTTAGGTAAGGTATTGTTACTGCACCAGCATGCTTTTCTTTAAACCTAACTAACCTTCTACCTAACCAGTTGAGTCCAGAGCTAAAGTCTACTTCTAGCTAATTAGTAGAGTCCAACATGGATTCTATTTCTATTTAATTAGTAGAGTTCGGAGCTGGACTCTACTTCTACCTAATTAGTAAAGTCCCGAGTTGGACTCTACTTCTATCTAACAAGTAGAAAACAAAGCTAGACTCTACTTCTATCTAACAATTAGAATCCAGAGTTGGACTCTACTTCCACATAACAAGTAGAGTCCAAAGATGGACTCTATTTCTACATAATTAGTAGAATCTAAAGCTGGATTTTACTTCTTCCTAATTAGTACTTTAATTTAATTAAAAATATTTTTGTATCGATATATAAAAATTATATTGATCATTTTAATTTATTTATATCGTTTTAATTAAATAAACTATATAAGAAAATAATTAAATAAAGTATTTAAGTATATATATATATATATATATATATATATACATATATAAACAATTAAATAAACTATATAAGTATAAAATTTTATACATTAAATCACATGTTTTAATTCTATAATTCTTCCATTCCTATCTGTAAAAAGGAATGTCTATTTTTTTCAACTTTTTTCAGAACTAAATTTTGAATAGATTTAATTAATTTGGTTGTAGTAAAAAGAAATTGCTTTAAATGAATTTTCTATGTAATATATTAGTTTTATTATTATATTTTTTCTATATTTAAATAATGTTGGGTTAGAGAAGTAAATGATTTGTAATTCTATGTTTCTTGCTAATTTAGCATTGTGTTTCATTCAGAAACTATATTTTGTTATTCTCATTTTTATGCAGTTATCTATAAGCTTCCGTCTTTACAATCGCTTAACCTTGTCTCACACGCATTATTTTACAATATCTTTTTCCTTTGTGAACAAAAATTTAATAGTTTTTAATATAGAATTTAAGACACGCTGTCCACCTAATAAAGAGAGATTATTTGTTGAGGGAATTTAAAAGTGATTTATGTGTATTAAAATTTGTAATTTGAAATTTATTTTAGTAATTTAAATGAAATGTTTGAATGATAAACAAAGAAATATTTCGCATATTACTTTTAAAAGCTTTTATTAATGTGGAGTGGATAGCATAATACTATAAATTGAAAGTGCAATTTGACATTAAGAATTCTGTCCTTAATATATAGCTGTTAAATTAATAGTAAATGAGAATATTAATCGTTTTTCTTTATTAACTCGTTTTATTTATATGCTACTGCTACAAAAGCAAAATATATTTAGAATGTTTTAAAGCACTATGAAATTTTAAAAAAAATAGTTTGGTTGTTCCCAAACAGTTTCTTTTCCAACGGAAAAGGCTTATTCAAATAATGATTGCAGTTTAAAATGGATTCTGAACTATTAAAAATATCTGCACCTAAGGAACAAATTGATACCCGGAACAGATAGCTGTGAAGGCCCGATATTAACAATGAAATTATCATAACTATCCGCATTATAAATTTTAATTTTAAAAATCCTGAGGACAAAAATTGACGAATGAAATATTTCCATTTTTCTTTGTGAAGAACATTTTATCGTAATATTCAAGATAGAAAATTAAATTTTTTCATTGAAATTCAATAATGCAGATAAAGACAGCAAATTCTGACGAAGTTTTCTCCAGAAAACTCATGCATTCTCCATGATGAAGACGGTACACCCAATGATTCTGATTCCCCAGTTTTCTGGACACATTCTAGATAATCCTGTGTTCACTTCCTAAAAGAATAGAAGGAAATGTTAATGATGAATTAAAAACTTGAAGAATAATTTCAAATTAACTACATAAACTTTATTGCTTCAAGGCTTATTGAAATAATTTCTCTTACGAAGTGCATCCAGAAAATAAAGAATATTTTGTTAAAAATAAAGTCGAAGAAAATGTTGATTGAGCAAAAAATTTTCCTAAGTGCACGAAGCTTCAATCACACCTCAGTATAATCACTACATTTGGATTATTTTAATATCTGTTCACGATTTTCGAAATTCCCAATGTACATTTTTCTGCCATTTGGTCACTAAATTAAGAAGTCACTGATTTCTCCAAGTCACTTCTGAAACTCTTACCGGCCATAAGAACTTTCAGTATGACAGTGGGTAGAAAATCCCAAAAGCAAGGTCAAAACTGTCGAAAATTTCTTACAACAGTTAACAGTATACAGTTACACAATTCTCAAGTTAACACGACACTTCTTGAGATGCAGCAGCAGTGTGAGCCAAGTAGTCACGACATGTAATGCAGTGATCGCAAATGAGTATACATTAAGATTTCGGAAGTTCTGAGCCAAATATAAATGTTGGAGTCAATCATGTAAGAGTAGTTTTGAGGGATTTATGTGTGTGGTAAAAACTGAAAGTAGAATTAAAGGAATCAACGGAAGCTCAGTACCAAATCCAAATGTTGAAGGCCATTATACAGAGTAGTTCTGAAGGATTCATGTGTGTGGTAAAAACTGAAAGTAGAATTAAAGGAATCAACCGAAGCTCAGTACCAAATCCAAATGTTGGAGGCCATTATGCAGAGTAGTTCTGAAGGATTCATGTGTGTGGTAAAAACTGAAAGTAGAATTAAAGGAATCAACCGAAGCTCAGTACCAAATCCAAATGTTGGAGGCCATTATGCAGAGTAGTTCTGAAGGATTCATGTGTGTGGTAAAAACTGAAAGTAGAATTAAAGGAATCAACCGAAGCTCAGTACCAAATCCAAATGTTGGAGGCCATTATGCAGAGTAGTTCTGAAGGATTCATGTGTGTGGTAAAAACTGAAAGTAGAATTGAAGGAATCAACCGAAGCTCAGTACCAAATCCAAATGTTGGAGGCCATTATGCAGAGTAGTTCTGAAGGATTCATGTGTGTGGTAAAACTGAAAGTAGAATTAAAGGAATCAACCGAAGCTCAGTACCAAATCCAAATGTTGGAGGCCATTATGCAGAGTAGTTCTGAAGGATTCATGTGTGTGGTAAAACTGAAAGTAGAATTGAAGGAATCAACCGAAGCTCAGTACCAAATCCAAATGTTGGAGGCCATTATGCAGAGTAGTTCTGAAGGATTCATGTGTGTGGTAAAAACTGAAAGTAGAATTGAAGGAATCAACCGAAGCTCAGTACCAAATCCAAATGTTGGAGGCCATTATGCAGAGTAGTTCTGAAGGATTCATGTGTGTGGTAAAAACTGAAAGTAGAATTAAAGGAATCAACGGAAGCTCAGTACCAAATCCAAATGTTGAAGGCCATTATGCAGAGTAGTTCTGAAGGATTCATGTGTGTGGTAAAAACTGAAAGTAGAATTAAAGGAATCAACCGAAGCTCAGTACCAAATCCAAATGTTGGAGGCCATTATGCAGAGTAGTTCTGAAGGATTCATGTGTGTGGTAAAAACTGAAAGTAGAATTAAAGGAATCAACCGAAGCTCAGTACCAAATCCAAATGTTGGAGGCCATTATGCAGAGTAGTTCTGAAGGATTCATGTGTGTGGTAAAAACTGAAAGTAGAATTAAAGGAATCAACGGAAGCTCAGTACCAAATCCAAATGTTGGAGGCCATTATGCAGAGTAGTTCTGAAGGATTCATGTGTGTGGTAAAAACTGAAAGTAGAATTAAAGGAATCAACCGAAGCTCAGTACCAAATCCAAATGTTGGAGGCCATTATGCAGAGTAGTTCTGAAGGATTCATGTGTGTGGTAAAAACTGAAAGTAGAATTGAAGGAATCAACCGAAGCTCAGTACCAAATCCAAATGTTGGAGGCCATTATGCAGAGTAGATCTGAAGGGTTCATGTGTGTGGTAAAAACTGAAAGTAGAATTAAAGGAATCAACCGAAGCTCAGTACCAAATCCAAATGTTGGAGGCCATTATGCAGAGTAGTTCTGAAGGATTCATGTGTGTGGTAAAAACTGAAAGTAGAATTAAAGGAATCAACCGAAGCTCAGTACCAAATCCAAATGTTGGAGGCCATTATGCAGAGTAGTTCTGAAGGATTCATGTGTGTGGTAAAAACTGAAAGTAGAATTAAAGGAATCAACGGAAGCTCAGTACCAAATCCAAATGTTGAAGGCCATTATACAGAGTAGTTCTGAAGGATTCATGTGTGTGGTAAAAACTGAAAGTTGAATTAAAGGAATCAACCGAAGCTCAGTACCAAATCCAAATGTTGGAGGCCATTATGCAGAGTAGTTCTGAAGGATTCATGTGTGTGGTAAAAACTGAAAGTAGAATTGAAGGATTTAACGGAAGCTCAGTACCAAATTCAAATGTTGTATTCCATTATGCAGAGTAGTTCTGAAAGATTCGTGCGTGTAATAAAAATGAAAGTAGAACTGAAGGAGTCAACGGAAGCTCGGAATCAAATTTAAATATTGAAGCTCATTGAGCAGAATAGTTTTGAAGGATTAGTGTGTGTGGCAGAACTGAAAGTAGAATTCAAGGAATCAACGGAAACTAGGAACCAAATCTAAATGATGGAATTAATCATGCAGAGTAGTTTAAAAAATTTAATTTGTGTGGTAAAATTGAAATTGAAATCGAAGGAGTCAACGAAGCTCGGAACCAAATCTAAATGTTGGAGGCCAATATGCAAAGTACTTCTAATGGGTTCATGTTTGTGGTAAAATTGAGTTTAGAATCGAAGGTGTCAACAGAAGCTCTAGGAACCCAATCTAAATGATAGAGACCATCGTGCAGAGTAGTTTGAAAAACTTAAATTTTGAGGTAAATTTGAAAGTAGAATTGAAGGAGTCAACGGAAGCTCGGAACCAAATTCTAATTGTCGGAGGTAATCGTGTAAATTAGTTTAAGAAGTTTCATTTTTATTTAAATTCGAAAGTATAGTTAAAGAAACTAATGAAATCTCGTAACGTCTCTAAGCGTTGGGAAATATCAAGTAGAGAAATGCAAGAAACTTCATTTACTATTCCCAATTTTGTAATATCATTGCTTTTTTCCATGAATATATTTTTATTAATAATTTGTATTTACTTTCTATTGTTTGGAATACTTATGGAAAACACAGTTTCATCAGAAGATATTGCTTTAAATACACTCAGTTTCACAATTTGGAAGCCTCGCAATTCGAAATAGTAAAGTTTGCGATAACTCAAGAGAATTTAAGCATTTACCTCATTGAAGTTTTGTTGCTTCTTTTTGACATAGCATAAAATGGAATGTATACAGCAACTAGCATTACATTTTTAAAAAAGTGTTGCCTTTTTAAAAATGAAGGAAATTTAATTAGAAAATTGCATGTAATAAATTGGAACCTAGGCTTTTCTAGTCATCACCATTTTATTTTTAATAAGATAATTATTTAAATTTGTTTCCTATAACTTTTTAATTGAATTTTCCTTTAAGAAACATTAATTTACAAATGAAACTTTAGAATAAATAATCATGAAATGTATAAATGTGTATACAAGATACTATCATTTAGATTTAAAATATAATAAAACTTTCAATGAAAAAAAACATGAAAACATTTATGAAACAGAGCCACTTTCAAAAGCTAAAATTATGACTCAATTTCAACTTCTTTTTCACTAAAATAAGCAGATGCAAACGTATTACAATGAAAATTATTTTTCAAATTATCTTAATATTTTGATTATTTCACAAACTAAATTATGTTTAATAAGTTTGGGCACTGGTCATCGTGTCCTAATTTACCAAGTGAATACTCTTTCAAGGCACTTTCCTTCATAATTTCCTTCAGCTAGATATGAAATCGTTTGAAATTTGTCATTTGGAAAAATATTTCTCCCTAAAAAAGTTATTTTCTTATAGAATATTTTAATTTTATTTTCTAACATAAAAAACAATTTTAAACAAAAATTAATTAACTGTAACATATTCTTTTTAATTTTTCTATTTCACTCACTTAATTTTTACCTTTTCCCTATATTAATATATTATGATTTTTAAGAACTGAGGGATGTTTCACAAAAAAAGTCCATTCATTTATCAATGCATTTCCTCTGTAATATGATTCAATATTTTGAGTAATAATTAGAACATGTCCTTACAAAGACAATTTTAGGGTTCTTTTTACAAAAGTTTGAAATTGTCTTTGGAATTAAATATGATTTATAAGAGAAATGGAAAACCGATAAACTAATTTTCTACGTTTTTTTAAGGATTACAATTAAATTTATAAATAGCAAAACACTAGTAAAAGATGAAAATGCATTTACTTTTATATTAGTAAAAAAAACTTCAGTTTTAAGACAAAAGTTTAAAAACGCTATTCCATTGACTATTGCGAAAAGAAATAATTTAATTCCACTGAAGAATTTTTCAAATTTACATGTTTTTGCTATTATATGAAGAAATTTTTTAAGTTATCAATTTCTACCGCTTTATATTGCACATTTATTCCAAAGTAATGATATCAAACATTATGAAAATCATATTATTTAATTATGTACCAAGGCCAAACTGTGGTACGAAAGCCCATATATTGGCCAAGGCCTACATAGCCCACATCTGTTTTCCTGTTCGAAGATACCTGGAGTGAAAGGCAAATGTCCCGGTCAGGTGGTCAGCCGAACGAGAAACACCCAGTGTTTCGTTGCCATGCATGTTTTGGTTTGCTGTGCTATTGGTACCCGCAAACGACTTGTTTTAAGCAGATATTTTTGATGTATGATCATTTTAGGAAATGCCTTGAGACTTCTAACCGCTGCCACCAAGCCATTGGGCTACTTTTAAATATATATACCAAAGTAAATTTCAGATAAATATAATTCAAAACGATTTCTAAAACGAATACATAAATAAAAATGTTTTTTTAACTTAAAAAAAAAAAAAAGAAATGATGTATTCATTAGTTTACTGTTTTGTCTCCCCAAACCATGGGCATCCGCACTATTTTTTGATTAAAATCAAAAAATTTAAAGATTACCATTAAGATTTAAATTAATGGAAGCAAACTGCGATATTAAATGCCATTTACACTGCATTAACGCAACTGGTATTAATTAAACAATGCTGCAACGATTCACGATGACTCATCAGATGAAATGGAAAGCAGATACCACACTTTCTCCCTTAATTTCAAGGTATTTTTATTAATGCCTTTCTCTATGAATCCATGGTGATTGGGGTGGGGGGAGGGGTATCTCTGCCATTAAAGAAACCTCCCACCATTAATAATAATAATAAATGAAATTAAGCGAATAAGCGTTTGCCTTAATACTTCTAGGAAACACTTTCTTCCCTCTTTTTTTTTAAATTTAACAAAAAAATGGCACTTTTTGTTTTGTGAGATGGAATGTTATTTTCTCTTCCACAACACTTACAATTCCCCAGATGGAACCGCTCGGTTGGATGATGAACAATCCAGCCCCGCGTGCTTAATCAGACGAAGCTAGATTTATTATTGGCTTCCAGAAAGAGGAAGAAAATAATAATAAAGCCGCCAATGAGACAAGGAGTGATGCGGGGGGTGGGAGGGGGTAGTGAATCTTTCGAAAAGCTCATTGCGAAACTTCGAGATTCAATTGTCGCTGCCGAGCAATCCATCGTTAATTATGCACTTATACCCCATCTATATTTTACACTCCAATACCCATTCACGGGTGCTTTTAAATAATTGACGACTCCATCCACCAACCCTTAATTGATGAACCCACAAAAGAAAAATAATAATAATAATAATAAAAGAAAAAAGGACGTCAGAACTTGTTAAGTACATGGGAAGGAAAAAAAAAGTTGCATTGATACTGCTTCCAAGTGCTGTGCTAATGGCACCCGCAAACGACTTTTTTTAAGCAGATTTTTTTGGTGTACGATCCTTTTAGGAAATTAAGAATCAGACTAATCGTAAAAAATGAGGGAGAGTAAAAATTCTCAGTAGGAGGGAAGGGGAAAAAAATCCCTCGACGAGGCATAGAAAAAGCGTTTCTCCCTCAATTTAACACGTAAAATCATTCAAAATTAATACTCAGAAGACAACCGCAAGAATGCTTTTTTTACCTTTTTTTTGTACATACATAGACGGTAGAGCTTTCTTTCTCTTTTCATTTACTACTTCTTTTAATCCCTAATTTCTCGCTTGCGTTATTCTTACCTTCCCGTCACATTTCCCTACACTTTCCCTCCTTGTTTCGGATAACTGCCCCGCAGTATCCTCCAATTTTTCTTATGTCTTTTTTTTAATATTTATTGTTATTAATAACTCCCCTTTTTTCATCCGCCTTTCCCTGGCCTCGTCTTTCTGATTGAGAATAACAGAATTAAGATTTTTGGCTTTATTTTAGAAGCCTCTTAGCCTAGATACTTAATGTGAACTGATACGTCAAAAGGGAAAAAATCGTAAAAAATGGGGAAAAAATGATTTCAAAAAAAGCCAATGCGAATGTAAGAAAAAAAATGGCTGCCATTAATTTTCATAACTTCGACAAAAGGAAGAGCTCAATAAAGAAGCAGTATTTATGATTTACACATCAAAATTCTTCTAATTGTGTAAAGTCAAATTTATACTCTTCCGTTTGGCGCGTTCTCATGGCTTTCATTTTGAAGTTTTAGAAAATCTAGTTTTATTGTATTTTGCAACTTTTTTTGCATAAAGCGAGGGAAAATAATTTGTGTGAAGAGGAAATAAATTTTAATTAAACAAACGGAAGAGAAATACCCAGAAATTTTTATGAATGAAAAAAGGAAACAGATTGATGATTGTACGTGTTAAAAGAACAGCACAAACTTTCTCAATTTGGCTGCAATATTTGGAACATCTTTCTTAGAAAAGACAAGTAGTTATCATTTGAGACTTTTTCACTCATTCTTTAAAACCATTATTCCAAACATTATGAGGTTATTTATACATGTCTAAAGGATAAAAATAAAAAATGCATACGAAATATATTTTTATAATATTAATTCTTGAGAAAACCTTCCATAAGGCAAAAAAAAAAAAAAAATGTTATTTTCATTTAATAGTTTCTTATATATCCTTTCGTCAAATTAGTGCTTGAAGTACGTCCATATGACTTTTATCTGTCAATTTCAAAATTTTAAATCATTCGAATTTATTAATGGAACTTTCAAAAAAAGTAAACAGTTTTTAAAATGTTTTTAGTAAATTTTAAAATATTACATATAAAATTCCATTTTCCATCTCTTTGTATTCTCAAGCCACAGGTGCGAAGTTCGATTCTCGGACTGATCAAGGTTGATTCATCCCTTCAAGTAGGTAAATAAACTGAGAACCAATGAAGTATGCTTGAGTTAAGAATTAAGGTGGATATCTTAATTCTCAAGCATACTTCATTGGTACGCGTTGAGAACGTCAATTTCAACCAAAAAGGATAACTTTATTTTATGCTTGCGTTAAATAAGGAATTTAAAACTTTCCAAAACAGGTTTGTTTAAATTTCTATGTTAATAGATTCCGAGATATGAAGGATTTCGCGTAAATATAATGAAACCAAAAGTGGACATTTAAAGCATCGGAAGTGGACGTTTAACGAGCCAGAATGATGTTAAAAATTTGTTTAAACAGTATTTAATTTTCAAGTATAAATTTAGGAAGCTTTTAAAAAATACATAAAATGAATACTTTTCCGGAAATCAATCAGCAAATCAAATAAAAAATTAATCAACAAATAAGAGGATTTCTTATAAAGACACAATACTTTAATCTTTAAAAGCGATTTTCGCAGAATGTGGTTTTTGCATATAATTTGCAAACTTCAAAACTGATAACTATAAATATTTTCATAATATCACTATGAAATTTTATGAACTTGATCTGTATAGTGTTTTCTAGAGAATGTACTAAGAGTTTGAATCACTTAAATATTTCTCAAATCATGGCCTGTTATTCGAATAATGGCATAGAAAATTTGGCTAAAATATCTGTGTAAATATTCAACTGGCCGTAATTTTTTTATTTTTCAAAAAAACTTAAAATTTTAACACATGCTTTAGATAACAACCTATAGATTATTTGGTATTAATTTTTTCAAATATGTTTAATAGTTTTTAATGCAGCATTTTTTAAAAAAATGCTTAAAATTGTATACACATTTAAAATTCTGAAAAATAATACTGGCATATATCAAATATTAATAGCTCAATATTAATATTTCCTAAAATTAAATAAGAAAAAATTATTACAATGTATATATGCGGTGTGTGTGTGTGTGTGTGTGTATTTCAAAAAGGGAACCATTTGACATAATATATTAATAAAACCCTCTTGAGATAGAATTCCTTATTAGTTTAACAAAAATAAAAATTTTATTCCAAAAGCGGATATATGATTACATTATTTTTTAAATAAATTAAATAGTTTATTAAGATAGCTCATAAAATTTCTGATTATTAAAAATATATCTTTTTTGAAAGAATTCCTTTCTGAATTTTTCATTGTTTCTGAGTTTCATTTATGAAATATTAGTTTTATTATTTTTTTCTTCATTCACTTAGCTATAGAATTCACTTTTCTCGCTTATCAAGTGACATACATTTTCAAACCAATGAAATTTGTTATTTGGTGACACAATGAAAATTTTTTACTAAAATCATAATAATAGATTTGAAAAACAATTTTATTTGACATCAATTTTTAGTTTCAAATAATTTTACCAAATTACAATTTTAATTTAGGTGACAAATATTTTGCTATATTTTACATTTTCATGAGCCAAAATTTGAAAATCCACATATTTGAAATTTCACTTATAAACCTTTATCTATATTGAATTATTGACGTACTGTAATAATAGTATTCGATACTCTCTTTTCCATTATACACTCGCTTTTGATAATCGTCATAACGGGTAAGAAAAAATCGTAAACTGTTGTCATAAATAAGACATTTGAATCATGCATTCTTTAAAAATGTTTACGTTTTCAGAAACAACTAAAAATAATACAAATATTTTATTTACATTTTATATGTGTGTGTGTGTGAACTAAGCAATTATCACTTATTGATAAAACTTACTTAGATGCCAAATTTTATTTCTGCTGGACACTATTTAGCAATTACATCGGTGATCGATTGCGTAAGTATAATATAATAGCACCTTTTTGTCAATGAGACACAATTAAATTTTGCTGAATTTATTTAATTTTTGCCTTTGGTGATTTGTGACTATATTTTTTTATCGAATAAAATTACCACCAAGCCATCTTTTGCACCAACTAGCTTTAGCTTTATTAAACATTTAGCTTGTTCATCATTTTCTTATCACATTTTAGTCACTTTTTGCACAAAAAAATTCGATTTAGTATATATTAAATTTAAAATAAAATTTTGAGCCAATAAAATGATTGTGTCTCTTCTCCGCAAAAAAAAAAAAAAAAAACATGCTTTTTTTTAGGATCAAAAGCTGTATAATGTAAAAGTACATTATACCGCTTTTGTTTTCTTAATAACAAAAACTAATTTTCACTTATAAAAATATATTTTTTAAAAACTTTCAAATCATTAATAGAATAACCGAGGATATGAAAGATGCAGTGGCAACTGAATAAAGAGTATATTTATTTAGTATCAAAAATTTCACCAAATTTCAATTTTCTCTCTGATTTGGCGACAAATATCTTGCAATTGTGTTTATAATTTCGCAAATCAATTTTTTTAGGTGCCTATTTTTTTGAAATTTTAATTGTAAAAATATTCAGTTATCATCACCTATCTTGGCATTATTGATAAATCATAAGATATTAATTAAGAAAATTAATCTTCATTCACCAAAAATAATTTTAAAAGGCTTTCAGATAATTAATTGAATAACTGAGAACATTAGTAAATTGAACAAAGAGCCCATTTAGCTAACATTCAAATGGAAACTGGAATAATGAGATTCGAGCCCCCAACGTTCGCTGAAATAAAATTTCCCTGAGAACTCGACCGTGTCTCGTAAAACGGAACTAAACTGTTCCTAGAAAATATCAAACTTCGTAACTGTTTCCACATGTATCCAATTAAGGAAATGTCGTTCTATATAAGTCTGAAAGATTGTCATTATTCGGTCTACAATTTGCCTATTCAGATACCAAAGACATCTACCAGGAAATCGAATAACAAATTTAAGAAGACCTCTTATTAACGTCCGCCAACGAAACTGCTGTTGCCAACTCGGCCAATCAAACTCTTTTAACAAGCGCAGGCGATCATTAGAAGAGTAATAATTCAGACGATAATTGCAGCTTATAAATCTCTTGATTATACTTACGTGTTGATTCTGGCAACGGGATGAACGGGGGAAAAAAAAGAAAGCAAATATTCGTAACGTTATAATAGAAAGCGGAAAAAAAGAAACTGAAGAGAAAAATATCGTATTTTACTTTCTGGGTGTTGTAATGAGATTGAGATAACAATCGGAAACATATCGTCTAGTTATATGCCACAAATGATACGGCTACTGAAAGCAAAGATAGATAAACAATTCAGGAAGTTCAGACAACTTGAATTGATTTGGACACGAACGTCTACGATTTTTAAGCAAGAATGGGTCTTACAAATGTTCGTTTTTTTTCTTGACAAGAATTAGTATTTCATTCGTATTTCAATCACAGTATTTATTATCTAGAGGAAAAAAAAAAAAAAAAAAAAAAGAGAGAGAGATTGAAATTATTTACTTTAATTTCGAATGCACACGAACACAGTTACAGTTTAAATGTTTTTATTCAAACATACAAAGTTTTGTTGTCTCAAACACAAAGTTTAGTGAATTTGTTAGCATGAAAAAAGGTCTAATATGAGACAACTGTTTATATAGAAATCTGAATATTGTTATTATTAGAATTACAAATATAGAACATAGTTGATTATTTTTGTGAAGATAAATCAAGTTTATAATGTATATTGTTTATTTCGATTATTTAAAAGATTCTCAAAAAAATTCTACAAAACATTTTATATAAAGTTACTAAAAAAATTCAGACGAAATTTCTATTTTTATTAAGAACTCTTAAAAGAATTAATTTCAAAATTGGTTAAAATGAAAAAAAAAGTCAAAACAACTTTGTTTTCTAAATAAGCTTTGCATTTTTTAAAGTAAAATAGACACACAAAAATATTTTCATCTCGTTAAACATTTTTTTGGCAGAAAGTAGAAACCCAGTATCCATTTCTCGTTGTGTAGCAGTGCATGGAATCGAACATAAGAGCTTTCTCTTTAAAAAAAAGAAGAGAAGACCTATCACTTGGTTATAGTGAGCCTACAAAATGTTAAATGAAATGCCGAGATATTTTTCTTACTTTGCTTTCCTTAAATGGGATCTTAGGTTCTTATGATATGAACTGAAGATACATAGTTTATACTTATAAAAAAATCACCCGATAAATTTTTATTTGTCACATGTTTCAATGTATTGTATACGAGAAAGGATAACCTCATGCAGAATTAGAGAACAATCATTGATGAGGACGATGCCTCCAAACAAAATTCACGGGAGAGGTGTGCTTATTATTTTTCTTCTTTTCGAAACTGGGATCTATTACAGGAGAAAAGTCAGATTTCTTCCCCAGTTTGATATTCAAGCCTTATTCAGGATTCCAGCCCGAGCTTACGCTCTGAAAGACGAGGATCAAAATCACTATACAGACTGGGTGGCAGATTTACTAACTTATTAAATGAAAAGCAGGTTTAATCATTAAATATAATAAAATGATAGCGTTGATTAGATAATGTTTTTTGTTTTAGTGAACACTCTACAAGATATTTGTACAAGATATTTGTACATTAGAGCTTTGATCTTCCAAGAAAACTTTTCACAGACGTCACAATTATCGCACAAGAAAGAAAAAACTGCCAAGCTCTCACTCTAACAGAATAGAACAGCACATTATAGAAACGCATGTACATCTTTTTTCAACTGTATCTGGGTTCAAACCAGGTATACTCTACTGGGAACAACACTGTCCTCTCATGAGGACACGTAGAGTCCAGAGATCTATGTCTTTTATCTTTTTTTTTTAAATCTATAATTTTTACTTTTATCTGCTTTAGAATTTTACACAGAAGATAAATTTTTGAAAGTGAAACCAACATCTATACTTTTTGGATTTATTTTCCTTACAAATTCCAACAGCTATTTTCGAAAAACCAAGTGATTTGATTTATCAACATTTATTTTAATGCTTAATAATTATTGAATATTTCAATATAGTTGTGTTATACATGTTTTTTATCATACTTTTTGTAAAAGAAAACCTATTTTTAACAATGAGTCCTAAGAAACGAAGAAGCATGTGCAATTAAAAAAAAAATAGTCTTTTAATAAATAAATAATTCTTTAGTAAATATAAAAAATCGAATTCAACTAAATTTATTCGAAATATTTAAATTCAATAATTCTTTACAATATTTCAAACCCTTTTGTCAGTACTTAGTTTTGTAATTTCCCTGTCAAAAAACATAATTTTAATATATATTTAATTTAACTTCTAAAGAGATAGATTAATGTTCATCTTCCATGTTGGTTGTAATTTATCAATGAAAAATATGTTGAAGTATTCTACACTAAAATTTTACATTTTTTTTTACAGATTTTTATTTTTTAAGGATAAATTGTTTAATTTAAATTACAAGTGACAGCCAAAAAGCAAGCAAAGTAAAATAATTCTTTAATAAGTAAAAAGTAAGACAAATCTTTTATATACTTGCTCAACACACACACACACACACACACACACACACACACACACACACACACACACACACACACACACACACACACACACACACTTCTCTTCTGTGTGTGTACTTTTTTTTTTTTTTTGCTAAATCAATGAATACAAGAAAACAAAGGCGAGAATTTTTGAAATACAGATGGTAAATAATATTTTCTCGATGAATTGATCTTCTTCACGACTTTTGTCTGTATTCATGCTTTTGCAATAATTCAACAATTGTTAGATCAACTCGAAAAAAAATGTTAATTCAGACTTTACTTCTACTGATTTATATTTTATACTTTAGTAGGAAGATTTTCGAGGTGGTAAATATTTTTAAGATTATGAAGAGTCAAAAAATGCGGTGATTATTTGGCTTAAAGTTCTAGTGACAGAAGAAAACTGCATGTTAACTCTGAAGATTAAGTCCAGATGCTACAATATAAGAGATGATTTTTGAGTTTGAACAATATAAGAGATGATTCACACACACACACACTTCTCTTCTGTGTGTGTGTGAATCATCTCTTATATTGTTCAAACGCTTGTAGCATCTGTAGCATAAAAATAATATATGCAAATGTGATGTATTTAATGAAATTGCAAAACATAAAATTTAAAATTTTTTATACTTTTTATGGTAAAAAGCAATGTTTGACATCAGACATTCATCTTAGAATTGCTGTTCCTTCATTTTTGATCAACGTACTAGGATCATAAAAGTATTTTCAGAAACAGTAGAATTTCGATTAGAGAAGAAAATGAAAGTTTTTTACTTTACAATTTCTCGGAAATAAACATTTTATAACTTATAAAGAATTTAAAATTTTTTACCAATTTATACTAATAAAATTATACGTTGACACGAGACAGAGTTTCCAAAATATGACCTTAGAGAAGATATATTTGCCAAAAAATTATCTGCTGTAGTATCACCAGTTATTAATCCCCAATTATAAATAACACCAGTTATAAAATCAAAAAATTAAACAAACTTAAATTTATTACATGGTAAATTGAAAATTCTTTTTCTATATATAACTATAATATTTTAATGAAATTAGTTAGGCTATTCATGATAAAATCGGAGTGAATTTCTAAAAAAATATAACTTGTGAAGATGTGTTGGCACAACTAATTGAAGTGCAGAACCTAACTTCACAATAAATTGGGTTGAAATCTTACACAACTTGGTCTAGAAATCCGAACGCAAACTATGATGAAAAAATGAATTGATTATCCCCAAGCCACATGAGATAGTTAAAAAGTTTTCAGATTAATATATGAAAATTTTCTGTGTTTATTTCATAGACTGACTTAGTCAAACTACAAACTGGCATATTATCTAACTGCTGGATTCAGGATATTGAAACTATTTTCGCTTTCCACCCTGTAAAAAAGCACACAATAGAAACACAGAAATATTATTCAACAAAATCATGGGAAACGTATACAGTGGTGTAAGTGAGCTCCGGAAATGGTATATCAAAGTTAACGGGTTTGGATCTCTCACCTATTACAAAGGACATTAAAATTTGGAATTAAGGTCGGGTGACGAGTTCATACCTGAGATGGTACTCTCCTGTCCACATCCACTCCACGCCAGAGGAAAGACTTTGGACACCCTTGGTTAAAAAGGACATGTTTCCAACGTATGGAGCTCCAGGACCCAGTGAGGGAGATTGTGGTGATCCTCCCAATCGTGGACTGCGGCTACCCAATCTTCACTTTGCTGATCTTATGAGAAACTAGTGAGCCGCTAAGGACACTATGATTTTTTGTTGTCCTTTTGCTTAAAATTTGCATGTCTCAAGTGTCTGCCGAATGGCGAATGCTGGTTTTCTATAAGAGTCACAAATTTGATCTATTATCTACAGAGAAAGTGAGCCAAAATCTGTAAAAAAAAAAAAAAAGTTCCGTTGTTTACTTGAATAGTAAAAAAAAAATGATATTGTATTCTGAATAAGAGTGATATAAAGGATAGATAATCTTTATATACGTTTGCAATACCATACAGGAAAATTGTTTGCAGTATCCTCTGGTATGGTATTAAGATGAATATTCTTCTTTATTTCTAAAGAAATACAAGGTTGGGATTAAAAAAATCGAATTTTAGCAATACGAAGTGGAAAATTATGTAACAATAAACGTCCAAAATGCTTTTAAATTGATTAATTTTTGCATGACTTCTAGTTTCTCACTTATCAGTACGTAATTTGTAGAATATTTGACTTTCCTTTTACTTTATCAAAATATGAAAAAAAAAAAAATTTCTAGGAAGATAAGTTTTTTTTTTTTTTTTTTTACAGTTCTCAGAAAACGAACCCATAAAACTTGTTAACTTCTCTTTACCATTTCCTAATCGTTTATTGGCTCTGGGAACGCCCCTACAGCTACGATACCTTGTGTCGGCAGAATCCTCAGCAAATAGCTTCCACTTAATGTTACCATTTTACGACGAAACAAGCGCTAAGCACTGTGTTCCTCTATCTAAACGAGTCTTTAAATTGCCGGATAGATGGGAAAAATATGTTAACCGGATGATGTTAAGAAATATTGTAGTATTGCGTGTGTTTTAACATTTTTCCCCCGACATCACGTTTTCTTTCCTTTTCCTCCGTTTTTGAATTCGGTACGATAAAAGAAGTGTGCTTCAGTCGTATTTTACGTCAGTTTACGTACATTAATACTCACCTAGAGCCAAACGTGAAACACGCCGCTGTAAAAAAGGATCATAAATAATTACCCATTTCTAACGATTAGTGTTTTGAAAAATGTTGATATTAACACTGGTTTTTATTAATGATTGTTATCTTCTTAATCTGATATCTTATTTAATGCTTACTCAAACATATATTTTCTTTATTACAGTAATAAATGTAATAAAACTATTAAGAAAAAGAGTATAGGAATTAATGTAGCTAAATATTTATAGTTGTAAATGCTAGATGACAAAAACGGATAATGGAGAAACTCGCTTAAAAAAAAAAAAGAAAAAACTTTTTTGAAATACTTCTACAACATATCTTTAACTAAGGAAAACACAAATAAATAAATTTACGAATTCTTATGAGTGAAATGTTCCCAGTATTTAATTAAAAGATTAAAAAAGTTCTAAATTTACAAGTATTTATTGCAGAAATACATTCGAAAATAGTTTTCGTAAGTAAAAAATAAAAATGCAATGAATAGAATTAACAAAATGAAACAAAATTTATTTAGATTGAAATTTATGTAGAAATTAAGGGTGGAATGTAGTTTTTAAGCCACCTGTTCTATACCAAAACCAAAGAAGTTTTTTCCAATAGTGGATATCATAGACTTAAATTTAATCACTTATGTATTCATTGAAGACAAATTCAATTCTTGACTTGAAAGGACAATTTTAAAGGTTATTTATGCGATTTCTATTTTTCTTGTGTGCAGAAATATTTGTAAATACTGATGTGACTCTGAAAATTACCCATATTTGCTTCTTTAGCGTCAAAATCATTATCATGACAAGGAGAAGTTTATTTTTTTATATTTATTTATTTTTAATATTAACACAAATATCTATGCAATCGCCTCCTATGTTTTACACTTCGGTCAAGAGAATGATTGTATACTTTAAAAAAATTATGTATATAAAATAGTTAAAAAAATTTTTAATTATTAGAATTTTCTTTGATATAATGAGAGTCACTTTCTAATTAAAAAATGTTTATATAAAAGTTCAAAAATTTTAAATATTAGAATTTTACTTATTATTATTAGAGTTACAGTTCAATCTAAGAAAATTTGTGCATAAAAATAGTGACAAAAATTTTTTTAATTATTAGAATTTCCTTGTTATTATTAGAATCACTATCCAATTAAAAATTGTATATAGAATTTCAAAAATTTTAATTATTGGAATTTTATTTATTATGGAAATCACTGTAAATCTAAAAAAATTTGCGCATAAAGATAATTCAAAAGTTTTTTTAATCATTACAATTTTTCTAAGAAACTTCCAAAATTTTAACTATTATTTTACTTGCTATTATACCCTCTATACCGAAAAGCTGAAGATGTGGCCAGGGCAGTGCTTCATGCCTTTGGTCCCATGTGACTTTATTTTATTTTATTTATTTATTTTTCCTCGTTGCACTTGTCACACGACAACACTTGTTATTATGGTTATTATTTTTGAAAACATTTCATTGAATTTGTACTTTTCTAGGACCTGTGTGATATTTGGTGATACTAAGGTAAATATGCTGTTGATTAAAATTAAAATATAATTAAAAAATTATCATTGAGATTTCAACAATTGCTATTTTTTTTTTAAAAAAAGAGATCTTTAATAAAAAGAAAAATATCTTATAACAAATTTCTAAGAAGAAAAGTAGCTTTCTTCTCGAAGTAAATTGTTAAATGCCTCTGACAGAATAGCTATTATCAGCTTTATGTAAATAGATAGTATATTTTTTGATAGGTCGACAGTTTTGAACCACCAGCTTTCCTTTCCCTTGGTATATCATGAAGTCAGCATCAGTTTTGTCGGCAGATATCAGGAAATGACATTCCTAGAATGGAAAAAATATATATTTAGCAGAGTATTAATTAAATTCCTACAAAAGAAGAGCTGGATGAAACGAAAATTTGACCGGAAGCAGGCTCACAATACAAAGGGAAAATTATATCCCATCTTCCCATAGGGGCATCGCGTACTTCATGTCCTCGTAACTGTCACTGCTTCCGGTTCAGACAAACATTCATGTTGCCAGATTAATAAACTTAAGTACTGTTAATTAGTATCATAACCTCGTCACAGGGGTCTCATTGCGTGAGGGATTTCGAATTCGCATGGGAATATATAAAATGACATATGAGAAGAGAAAAAAAAAAGTATTTTTGCCATGCGATAATTATAATGATCTAGATGAAGTTGGTTAAAATTTAAATTAATGAAAAAAGTATTTGAATACTATAATAACACAGAGTTTCCATTGTTGGAGATGTTGTTCATTTAATTATACCATGAGCATCATTATGAGCTAACTTGTTCAAAAATTTAGATTGTCATTTGTGAATGTTCCATTTACAGTTGAATGATTAATAAACAACATGGTTGTTATTAAATGAGAGCATATGTAGTTTATATTTCATTCTCTCAATAATAGCCCGGATCTCACTTAACGCTGAGTTAATTGTAAAGCTTCTGTTTAGGCGATTCGACCTTCATCTGGTGATTTGACATCTTCCATTTCAGCATCCTTAAAATAAACTTTCACTTTTATCTTTTTATTATCTTTTATTACTTTCCCAACCCCATTATTGTGCTTAGATATCAAGGAACAGATAGCTTGACAGGGGGTGGTCTAAACATTCTTTATTCGTTGCTTTACAGGAGGACATATCATATACAGTAGGTCATATTCATGTGTCTCAAGGATTGGAACCCCAAAATCTTCCAAGAATTCTTTGTGTGATGTGCTTCAACACCACATTATGGACTGCCTAGGACTGTTTAAGGAATAACAATTACAAACTGTGGGTAATTGTTTTTCGGGAAGAACAGTTCAAAGACAGTGAATCGCATTCAAGAGTCGAAAAAGGAGGAATCTCTGAAAACTCCCCACGAGTATGAGACAGAAACGAGACATCCCTCTCATGTTTTTCAACAGAGACAAACATTGAGTACAAACCTTTCGTTCAAAAGATTGATGTCCAGGGTCTGACTTAGTCTGATTGGGACCCAGGGTAAAATATTTTTTGGACCCTCTCTACTTCACAATAAACTTTCAATTCAATTTGACAAACGATTATATTTGATTGACTAAAAAAATAAACTTTCCATTCGATTTGGGGGTCTCTCTGATGTGGAGATTTAGGGGAATTACACCGTACGCCGCTGGCTTAATCAGGTCCTGTGACGGTGTCTTATACCAGGTCACAATGAGCTTGACAAATGTGATCGTAGACATACATACAGGTAGAGACAATCCCCGGACTGTACCTTAATGTTAATGAGTTTGGAATGCTGACCCATTATCAAGCGCCGCCTCTTTTGAACTATACTCAAGGGATGAGTTCACATCTGTGTTTTGCACCTTTTCCTCCTCACCTATGCCTATCAGTGGGAGGATTTTAGACTTCCCAGATTAACGTTGACGCGTTTATTCCACGGATCTCCACAATCCAGTAAGGGAGAATGTGGTCACATTCCCAATATCTACCTGATGAAACGATACATCACGCTGCTGATCTTAAGGGAAATGGCGTGAAGCTACTGAACCACTGTTATTTATGATGAGCTTGTAGAAAATAGGAACAAAACAATCATCATTACTGGTTCAAAAAAGGCTAGGACTGCACCAGGAACCTATTGAAGAGCGCCATCCTACTATGAGGCAACTACAAGCCTCTGAGAAGCTTTAAAATAAGAAACTTTAAATACATTAATATTTAGTTTCTATACAATTTCAAAAGTTATTTGCTCAATAGTCTTCAGGTAAAGTTTATCAATAAGTCTGAATTAGATTAAAACTGTAATTTAAATTTGAGAAAATAATTCACAATACACAGTGGCAAGATACCAAAAGAATATTGCTTACTTTTTAGAAGAAAGAGACGCGTAAGAAGTCTTTCTCTTTCTCTCTGTCTGTCTCTCTCCCTGTGTACGCACACACATATGACATAAATCATGAAAAATATTGAAACCAGAAATACAAAATTAGAAAATTACTAAAATATACCTTACAAATGATAAGAAGAATGGTCATCTATGCAAAATAAACACTCTTTTCTGACATGCACGAAGGACAAACGTCCAATATATATATATATATATATATATATGCAGAAAAGTAAACATACACACAGTAGAAAAAAATACATAATACCAAAACCAGATTGAATTTACATATTACAATAAAGGGAGAGTTACCAAAGGTAAATTTGAAATTGGAATAAAGATTTTGGAATTATTATTTTTGAGTTAATCTATTAGGCGTTTTATTTGATTTTTAGTAGATTCATGATTGTTACAGATATTTTTTTTTCCAAAGGCAGATTGTAGACAGTTATACAACTGCAACATAGTCTATTAATCTATTGTTCTCTGATACCCGAGGAACCGGCCAGAAACAGCGACCTCTTAGCCACCGAGGCGTTGCCCCGGGTGCACAACAGGGGGTGGGCCACCATCGCACCCTCACACATGCCATAGGGAGCCGTTTATAGGGTAGGAATCATTCATACTTCATTCACACACACAAGGAAAGGACAAAGACAGGACAGAGAGGGAGAAAGTACATCCATGCCTGAACCGGGATTCGAACCAAGAACCTTCCTATCCGTAGCCAGGTACGCTGACCACTAGACAAGTTGGTCGGCTTGTTACAGATATTATAAATGCGATTTAGTTCATTAAAATATATAGAAAGTAATAATATTCCAACTAATTTTATTTTAAAATGTGTAGGAAGAGTAGAGAATCGCTTGTAAGATTGAAGTAATGTGTTGTTTTTACAACTACAGATGGGCCACCCAAGCACTGAAGCTCTTACAAGAATCCTGAAAACACCTATATTTACTTACTTTCTTTTATTCTGTTATTTTAAATATAACTTAACCTTAAATCCTCTTAAATATATTTTAATTTCAAATTTACTGCATGATTCTAAACCACACACTTTAACTTTTTGAATTTAATTATTCTTAGCAACTATTTCTTTATTTCAATTTCAAATTTACCTTTGGCAACTCTACCTTTATTCTAATATATAAATTCAATCTGATATTGGTATTATATATTTTTTTACTACTGTGTGTATGTTTCATCTACTGTGAGTGAGTATGTTTACTTTTCTGCATATATATATATATATGTGTGTGTGTGTGTGTGTGTGTATATATATATATATATATATATATATATATATTGTATATATATATATATATATATATATATATATATATATATATATATATATATATATATATATATATATATTATTTTTTGAACTTTGTGTATTGGTGATTTTTCTTTTAATAGGAACACTCTTCGGAGGTAATTGCTCGAAGATTTTTAGACATTTGTCCTTCGTGCATGTCAGAAAAAAGTGTTTATTTTGCATAGCTGACCTTCTCCCACCTGTTGAAGACGTAGTCCCTATGCTTTATTCTTATAATTTGTATCGTATTTTATAGTAATTTTCCAATTTTGTATTTCTGGTTTCAATATTTTTCATGTTTTATCATATTTATTGTAGCAAATCTTTCTTTAGCTGCTTTTGCGCTGGCTAGATTTCCTGTAATATATTGTGGTTCATATTTTATTATATTGTACTTTCAGTATTGTATTCATTGCTTTATATATTCATTACCTTATATTAATATATATACGTGTACGTGCGGGCGCTCAATTCAATTCTGTTAAAAGAAAATTATTTCTCCCTCTATATTTTAACGCATATTTATCGTATTACAAGACATAAATTATATATTGAAATTAAATAAGGATGTATACAAATTTTTAATAGTAAAATTTTGTGTTCCGAACTGTATTTAATTAATTAAGAGATACACTCAGGGGAATATAAGGAACCTATTAAATCGAAACGATTTACACTTATTTCGACTGTTAGAACTGAAGAAATGCCTTTTACATAAAATTTGTCATTAGGGTCTTCTCAAATACTTTTTGCCTTCTTGTAAAATTGCTTATGCTGAGGAGAACAATATTTTAATATTCCGCACTCTTCTAGAACAGAAGCATATAATTCTTTGTTCTTTTAAAATTATCATCTATGTGTTTTGTAAGCAATAATTTTATTTATTATTTCTTTTTGATTTTTGAAAACATTTTGTTTGGTTTTTCTTCTATTGCAGAGAATGTATTTTCGATTTTCCCAATGTACCTGTGATCCGAGGTGATTTAGAAAGCAAATGATAGAAAACCTGGGAAAATGTAAATAGTTCTCAAATAATGATCTGAAGCTAATTTTTGGTTAACTATAAACTTTATCATGCATTGTGAATAAAATTGATATGTTCTGTTTTATTTGGTATTTATTCATTCATCGTTTATTACATTTATCATCTGGCTTCTGATATCATAGATCACAATCCTTAAATATCCTCTAGAAGCGTCTTTTGAAATGAATTTTTGTTTTAGAAATTAAAATTTTATAATTCATCGTAAACTCTACCAAACTTTGCAACGTTTTATGTCACACATTATGTGCTAAGGGTTGTGAACATTTCACGCTAATTTATTATTATCATATATTTTGTTACTTTCCATAATTAAAAAAAATTGCATTAATTGCAGTTTTAATATTTCCTTAAAGTATCAAATGCATTCAAAATATTTTTGTCCTTACAAAAATGTAAATATCTTAATAATAGTGATTACTATTAAAATGTAGAATTTTTATGAACAAGTTACATTTTGATGAATTGGATTTTGTCCCTAGATAATTTTGAGCAAAGAAAGCAAATTTTAAAATTGATGTTTTTAGTATCATATTTGTGATTTAGACGTTTAGTTCGTCTTTTAATATATAAATTCGAATGATATATTTTTTTATACATATGTGAAAATTTATATACAAAAGCGGAAAACATAACAATATAACTCTGATACCGTTTTTATGAATCATATTGTTTTTCTTGGAAAATAAACTATTTTGAATATTTTATTTTCATAGGAAAAATATGGAAATATATCCTGAAAATTACTTGTCAAAAACTGGTTATTATCTAGTTATCTACATTCTTATTAATAATGAAATATATTTTTATATTTATATAGCAATAAAATAGTCAAATATTGATTAAAAAAATCCATGAAATATATATGTATATAATATAGTGATATATAACGTAAAATAACATAAAAACAATGCATAAATATGAAAGCATAAATTTTCATTTCTTCTAATCTTGTAAATATGTTAGTAGAATGTGCTTAGGGTGATAAATTATTATTCTCAGCCACACAAAATTTTAGCGGAAAAATTCATGCGAGGCAGAAGTTTTCTGAAAACATAACTTTTTTTAAATTATCATTTTGGATCACATTTTATAGAAACAACTGATGCGAAAAAAATTAAAAAATAAATATTTATTGTTATAATCATTAATCTGCATTTCACATTCGCCTTTTACTTAATTTTTGTCTTTATTAATAACTGTCTTTATTGCAAAATTTTTTAAATGTTCATACGCGTTCAATAATTTAATATCTCTACAGCTACAACAATATGAACGGTTTGTTGATTATTGCTTGCTGTCTTACTTGTACTTCTCTGTTTTAATAGCTTTGCGGAGGCTATTAAGGTCAGATATTATTGCCCACAAAATCTACCGCTCTCTCCTTTCATTGGTTGCGAGGAAATAGACGTTGAGAACAATCTGTTGAGTCTTCTTTTCAAATAGCGTGTTCAAATAAGATGTGAGCCACATAAAATACATTCATTCTTAAAGTGGTTGACACAGAGGAAAGGTGACACACGAGGCCATAGTAAACTGTTTGTTTTAGCCATATAAATTTGATAAACTGTCGAATTAAATGTGCGAAATTAATTCTACTTATAGAGCAAAATAAATGATAATACAAGATATTACTGAACCAGGAATTGATATTTTGTGAAGTAAGAGAAAATGTATTAAAAATTGGCGTAAATGCCGTATAATCCACCATGCCAATTTTGGAATTCGTTGGTAGATATCCTTATTTATTTGGTGGATATTGTTTATCTGACAACCTCTTTTTATATTACGTTATAAGGATAGAAAATAAAAGAGTTATGAAGAAAATTCCTTTTTTTTTCAGTATTTACGTCATAGCTAGGAAAATTAGAACATTTTATTCTATATCCGAAGTTTTGTTAATATTTTTATATTTTCTGAAATATTAATAGTTCAAAAATATATATTTGCACCTTTTATTTATCAGATTTAAATTTATTGTTTATGTATTTAAGACTTTCAGGGATTTATTACGTCACAATTACGGCATTTACACAGCATTACGTCACAATTGTAGTCTTGGCAACATTTCTTCATCGCCAAAAAAATTCAGAAATTGGAATATGGATTACACGGAAGGTGTACCCAAAAACCTTATCCGATGATGTTACACCAGAGTTCGACAGGATGAAGGGAAAAAATATGTTTTTTTAAATGTTAAGAAAACACAAAACAATGTAAAATCTCATTGGTATATTTTTATTACTTTTCTTTACACACAAACATCGAATAAAACTTAGGATTAAAAAGGTTGCTTTGAAAACAATGAAGTCCGGATAAGGAATTACTAGTACATTATTTAATTAAAAAATTATAAAATATATTGTTTAATTTTAATTTTTTCACACTCACAACAAATTGAAATTTCACTCATAAACTCTTAAAATTTCCTACATTTATATTTATGTTGTGTTATTACCCAAAAATTGAAACGAACAAATTATGCGCAAAGATTTCTATCATCTCCAAAATTTGAATATCTTATCTATCTAAATTGTTTTATTTACATAAAACTAATCAGTACGTTTGAAATATTTTTCACCGAGTAACTTTCAAGTGAAGAAATAAGTCAGCGTCAACAATATTAAAAAATGAGGAAATTTGTTATAATATTTATTTAATACTTTAATAAAATTCAAAGATGAAAATTCGATTAAAATAATTTTTTTTACCTTTCATATGTTTTCAATCAAAAAAATTTTAACATTTGATCCTTTTTAATCTTTTATACACAATGTATTTTATAATTGAAAATTACATTAAAATTTTGATTTTCTTTTCATGGAAAAAAATTTTTGGGATTGTTTACAAAGTTTGAAAATTTAAAAAGAAATATTTACTTTGAATTAATGTCCTTGATTTTACAGGAAATAAAAAGATGAAATATACTATGCTAGAACAGATATTTTATTATATTTTTTGCAAAACAAGTACCTTAATTATGACCGCAGATTTCGCATACTTGAACAATGAAACCAGCAATTCAAAAACAAGTGACAAATTTATTAATGCCACAGATAAAATCAAAGTTAATTAATTAAAAAATAAATTAATCCTCAGATTACGAAAGAAAGTTTAATCACATTATTTTGTAGGAAAAATGTTAGGAATATTAGTAATCAAAATCATTACGAATATTAGTGATATTAGTAATCAAAATATTAGGAATATTAGTAATCAAAATCATTACGAATATTAGTAATATTAGTAATCAAAATATTAGGAATATTAGTATTATTAGGAATATTAGTAATCAAAATCATTACGAATATTAGTAATATTAGTAATCAAAATATTAGGAATATTAGTAATATTAGGAATATTAGTAATCAAAATCATTACGAATATTAGTAATATTAGTAATCAAAATATTAGGAATATTAGTATTATTAGGAATATTAGTAATCAAAATCAATACGAAACACAGAATTTCATAAAGAACAGTTATAAGTTATTTTATAAGGAACACAGTTATGAAAATAAGAAAAAGTTACATGCAGACAAATACTTCAAAAAAATAAAATATTTTATGCCATATCACTATATAGATAAAAAAAAATGTTAAAAAATTATATTAATAATTATTTTCTTTTTTTGAGAAAAGCAGAATTTAATAAATAAATTGATATATTAAATTTTTATTCAAAAGAAAACACAAATAATGTATTGGTTATCGGCACATCATTGATAAAAACAGAATTTAATTAATAGATTGATTCATTGTAAAAATTCTATCTCTTAAAAGTGGACAAATAATAATTGCCTCATTATTGATAAAAACGAAATTTAATAAACAGATTGATTTATTGTTAAAATTCTAATTCATAGGAGTGCACAAATAATACATTGGCTCATCACTAAGAAAAACTGAATTTAATAAACAGATTGATTTATTGTTAAAATTCTAATTCATAAGAGTGCACAAATAATAGACGGAGGCTATTTTGGTTACATTATTTTCTCGTGAAATATATCCCTACTATCTTATTTAGATAAGATGTTTCTGATATTTTGTTTCCGCTATTTTTTATTTTAATAAATACCATTACCATATTTATATGGAGAAATATATGTTTTAAGCTTTCATAAATTTTGATTTTAACCTTTTTAAATTCAAAGGGTATTTGTTTCATCAGTATTTTGTTTTACCTCCATCAATTAAAAATATTCAGCAATATGTGAAATAAAAAATGCAGTAAATAAGCAATGTTAAAGTAGGCAAAACTTGCAACTTGAATTAAGTGACAACAGCAACACACCTGCCATATTATAAATGATTCCACGGCAGACTACAACCAACTTGAATAAAAAAAATTAGATTTTAAAAAAAATACCAGAAATCATTCTGCAATCTGTACTTGGAAAAAAAATAATGTCAATGTTCTCATTCTTTTTGAATAAAAATTTTTCCATTCAGTAGCAATGTTCTTAAATAAAGAACAAAATATCAGTGATAAATTCGTTTCTTAAGAGTTTCCGAAGCGTCCTAAGAGAAAACCTTCTGCCAATTCGCAAAAGGATATTACTTTTCGCTGACAATAGTTCAAGAAGTGTCTCGGAAACCTTTTTTTCCTACAGACAGAGGTCTCTGGTGCATCCGCAGATGTATTTATTCTTATCTATTAAGGCAGATGGCGTGCTTCAGAACAAGAGCCTTAATTCTTTTTCAACACATCTTTTTAATTGATTGTAGTGTCCGCTAATGACTTTTACTGGGATCATTCGTGGCGTGAGCGGAATCGAAACCGGCCTCAGATGCGGATATTGCTTTTTCATGGTCTTTTATTTTTTCTCCATTAGCAAGGCTTTTACTCGTGAGACGCGTAATACTTGGTGGAATCTGTTTATCCGGCCATACAATTTTTCCACGACCTACAGTTAGTTAAACTTTTGACTGCTTAACCAAGTCGGTCATGGAAGGCTGTATAACCACATTTATGTTGGTGTAAGCACTTTAACTACATTCATTTGTAAATGGTTGAAATTTAAAAAAAATGTTTTGTTATATAATATAATGATTTCAAGATTTAATTTGGAATTTTTTTAAAGAATTTACTGTCTAAAAGTAAATTTTTCTGAAAAAAATTACAAATATTATATAAATCTCATTTACTACATTTTAAATATAGAACATTAATAAAATTAATATTTTATGTTTATGATTATGATTATGAATGTATAATTATGTGAATAATCATATTTAAGATCCACGCACAAACCATAAAATTTTTTATTTCATAAATTAACAATAAAAAACAATTTTTAATAGTTTTAAAAATTTATTAAAGTTTTCCAAAATTTTATGTTTATGATATGCTTCAAATGTTGCCAAAAGATAAAACTGCAATATATTAATTGGATTTTCCTGTAATTGCAACAATATTCAAAATACCCTTTTGCATATGTAGATTTGCATTCTATAATGATTTCTTTTTTATTAAAAAGACAAAAGCAAAAATATTAAAAATAAGGTTTTAATTACTGTCTATGTTTAAATAAAAAAAATAATTCATGTGCTCTTAAGTTATTTATATTAAGATATAAAATATAAATTGAATTCTTATTTTTAATATATTTAAAAGAATAAAAAAGAATAATAATAAAGAGACAATCAAAGCTTTAGCTTGTCGGTTTTATACAATATTAACCCATTTGTAAATTCAATTCAGTTATATTATATTGAACTAAATATGATAATACAGATTAAGTTTTTCATGAATTATTTGTTAAAATTGTGTAAATTAAAAGAATCAATTCTCAAACTATACAACATGAAAAATTTTAATGTAAATTAATATTTTTAATATAAAAGAAAACCAATTACAGAGACCTAAATCTGCTATGCGACTGCTACAAAATATTATGAAAAATTACAAATAATTCGAGATACTTAATCGCTATTTTAAATACGTTGATTCGTTCATACGAGAATATGGTTGTAAATAAACTTATTTCCAATAAGTATAACCTTTCATTTCAGTTAAAGTTATGAAGTTGTGTATGTGAATAAATTAGCCTAATATTTCATAAATACTACAAATAATTTATATTATTTTAAATATGGAATGCACCTGATTTTTTTAATAAAATGAAACCTTATTTTAATTGCTTAAATTTTTCATTATTTTATTCAGAAATATTATTTAACCAGTTCTTATGATCTTACCATATAATCAGCTGTTTTATATTTTGGGACATGTTTACGTATACACCGTAAGAAGCAACCAATTCTCCACAGTCCAAATAAATTTGTTTAGAAGTATCTTTTAAGTTTACTACATTTCCTACTTAAAATAACCGTTAAAATAACCGTATGGGGCTGTAATTCTCATTTAAAGAGTTATAAAGTTCGATTCGGCAATTCTTTGACGATGGATTATGCTAAAGTTCCAAACTCACTTGAATCTGTTCTCATAAACATAATGTTACAAATAACGGCGTGTCTGCCAAAATAATTTGACTTTTATAATTCTTTATTTTTTCTAACGTATTATTCGTAAAAAATTGTAAAAGAAAGAAACATGTTTTTTTAGCTATTGTTTGTTTATTTGTAGTAGTATTTATACGTATAATAAATTAAGCAATGATAATAATATTATTTATAGAAATTAATTAACAATGAAAATATGTAAACATCAAACGATGAAAAGATACCAAAATTTACTTACGATAGTGAATGCCCTTCCCAATCAGGCCATTGTGGCCATTGTGTGCATCGAAATGCTTTCTTACTATCTTAATATTTTTTATCTTATTATCTTACTTAAACTCACTTATATCTTTAATTACTTATTTTAATAGAACTTATCTTTTTAATTTTAAATTATTCCATTAATTCTAATGAAAACGATTATTTTTTTCACTTCTATATTGCATCATTAATCAGATATGTAACTAAATGAATAAACTGCTGAATGAAAAATATTTATACAGATAATAAATAATCACTGATTAATCGTATTTCATTACTGCTTGTTAAACAGTATTTTAATACTATTTAAACATTTTATAGAATAAATTAGTAACATATTGTCGCTCAAAAAACTTTATTTTTCACAAAATCTCCTATATCTAAAGGAATATTGAAGATATTTGTATGAAACTAGATCAACATGTAGTAAGTGCAATTTTCTATGAAATGAGGCAACATTTTCAATATATACTATGAACTTTTTCATTTACAGCTATTTTTAAAGGGAATATTGAATAAAATTTCCTAAAGCATCGATATTGCTATACACTTTTCACCATATTTTCTTTATCATGCAATATCTTTCTTACACTTTGCTTCATTTCAAAGAACATTGTTACATAAATCTCATGCTCAAATTAAATTAAAATTGATTCGAATTTTCATTAGAGTTTTTATACGTTTTGTTAAAATTACCGTAAAATTGACCAGAAAATAATCAATTTCACAAAAGCATTCTATATGTAATTAAAATTTTCTAAATTTTATATTTTTACGTTACGATTTACATAAAAACATGATGAAAAGAATTAAGATTAGCTTTTAAGAAAAACCTTACTCGAATGTATGTGGATACCTTAAAAATAAGTTAAAAATTAAACAAATTGTTTTTCAGTTTTTGATAATTTTATGTTTTGAAAATAAAGAAGTGTTTTTCCCTCCAATAAATGCATTTGATTTTTTATGTGTTCATTTTTTGTGCATTAGAAAATTGAAATATGAATATTTTTCCACATTCCTTTTAAAAATTGCAATAAACCGTCACGGTTTCGGTTCTGCATGCCGCAGTTCTTCCGTAATCTCTGGAGCTAAGATTTACCGCTGGTTATTCAAGCCTCATCAATAATGTCAAAACCGAAGGCAGACATAGACAGAAAGTTCCGGATTCTGCAAATGAAAAATAAGACTTAGTCTATGCAGTAAATTCTAAAGACATGGTGGGCAAATTTCTATTCTCTCACGGTTACGGTTAATGTTGATGATTGATATAATAGTACTGCCAGTAGCTTTGAAATTTATGATTTAAAATAACCTCAAATGTGGTTTTCACGGACTTTTGAAGCTATTTTTTAAAAATAGAATTGCTTAAAGAACGAGGATACATGGCACCACGCTGCTCAGTAATGCATGAAAATGATGTCAATAGAATCGCATTTTGACATCATTAAACAGCATACATACTTCTGTAAGTTTTCAAAACGAAATCAACTTCGAATTTTATAAGGTTTATGAATAAAAAAGATATCTTAAAAAAGTTGGCAGTTTTTCATCGGGAAACTTCATTTGTAAAATTTTAAAATTTCATTTTTACAAAAATAAATAAAACTATTATTGTTTATAGTATTTGTGTCATGATAAAAAAATTTATGATGATAAAAATATTAAAATATATCTTTCTCGATTATCGCATTCATTAATGCATTATAGAACAAAGATTTAGGATTTCATATATTTTTCGTTATCAATAAAAACATGTGTGGTTTTTATATCATGAATTCTATTAATCCTATCGCATCAATAAAGAAACTTTTGAGATGTATACATTAACTAATTTAATTTCATAAGAATACTATTACAATCATTAATTTGTCATTTACAATTTTATAATTTATGTAGTTATTGAGAAAATCAATAATAGTTGAAAATGAATTGATATTTGCATAATGATTAAAAGGTAAATTAAGTTCAGATAAAACATTTTTATTAGAAATTATGATGTAATAGTTTTTTGTGTTCTTTATCCAATATTTAAAAACAAATAATACTACACAGTTTAGGGTAATTTTATAAATTTTACGTTTTCTTTTAGAACCATTGCTATACACAATTAATTTCAATCAACGCTGAATGCTGGTGGAGTTCCAAAATCGAAAATGGAATCGAAATCTGATCTAATAGCTCTTCTTGATCTATATCAAATATTTAAAAACAAACAATGCCAATTTTTTAAAGTAATTTTAAATTCTATATCATCTTTTAAAATTACATTAATTTTTTTTGTCTTGTGCCAGATAGGTTGACAATATGGGGTGCGCTGCTCCACAATAATGTCACTTTTTCATATTGAGCCATAGATATATTTGATGTGGAGTCCGACTACTTCAGTACACACATGCTATAGGGACCCGTTTTTAAGTTAGGCAACCATTCACACCCCATTCATAGAGAGAAAGGATAGATAGAGAGAGAAAATAGATCTATGCCCGAACCGGGGTTCGAACCCAGGACCTCCCTATCTGCAGTCAGGCACTCTGACCACTCGACAGGATGGCCGGCGTTACATTAATTTAAAATCACATTAATACTTTGTTAAATTAACTTAAATCAGCACCGAATTATGTAATTGCGAAATGGAAATGGAAGTATATCATATGACATTTTTTCTGGTTCCTAATCAAATATTTAAAACACATAAATATAATATTCTTAAAATTTAAAATTTACATTGTTTATTTTTAGTTTGTAGCAACATTGTTTAATTATTAGGTACAAATTTAATTTCAATCCATATTAAATGATATAGTTATAAAATCTAAACTGAGTTATTTCATACAAACGCAATACATATATATTTCACCGATTAGCATGCAATAAAAACTTCATTCACAACACATTTATTTTCCTGTCTAAGGGAAATCCGCGATTGATATCGCCTTGGGGTCATCTTCATTGTTCCAACTCATTTGCATAGCTTCTTGACAGATATCTTTCGGCAAATCAGCTCTCGAGACTAGTTTGAGATAATTATTTATGGCGAAAACCAAACACAACTGACAAATCAGACTTAAGTGACAGCTCCATCGCGTCAGATTTATATCTTGTGGAAATTTCGCTTACGCAAATTGCGCTATCCCTTCGCCTTTGAGAAGGAGGTGGACAAGTGGATGCGTACTCCATGCGTGAACGAGACAATCCATGGCGCGTCGAATGTCTCTACATTAATCCATTTTTTTTCCATTGCTTCTTTTAAAGTATAGTTAAGGACAAAAATGACGTGAATGAATCTGGGGGGGGGTGCATACCGTTTGATATGATGTCTTGATAATGACATCAAGTTTTATTTTAACTGTAAACTTTACACCTTATTTTGGGAATAATAAATAAAAACTGTTATTTTGCCTTGACCAACCAAGTAGTGACACAAGTCACCAGCTGCTACATGAATCCCAAGCACAAAAGCATCATGTAATTAATTAAGAAAGAGCATTGTGTTGTTATAGACTATATACTTTCTCCAAATACGATATTAATAATATGAAAAAATTATTTTTGAATGATTACACAAAAAGGGGATTTTGTTCTCAAAGACTAGATGTCGCCAAATGTAATCCTAATATCACAAATAATTAACTCTGAATTACTAGACAAAAAGGAAATTTTGTTTTTAGGTGTCGATAAAAATTAGTGCTAATCTTACAAAGGAATTCATTTTGAATTTTTAAACAGAAAGGATATATTGTTCTTAAAGAATAGGTGTCGCAAACGGAGAATAATTGATACAAAATAGTTAGCATTCATTTTGATGTTCGATTTCATAAAATTACAATAATATTTTAAGCAATTGCAACAAAAATGACATGAAAATTATTTACTGTTCCGTATATGTTATTTACTAGTTTATATGAAAATGAGTTGTGGAATATGATACCAGGATGTAAACTATTACTAGTGATCAATCATACACTTCCGCTTTTCACTGACACTTCCGCTTTAAAAAACACAATAACACATATTTCCAAATAAGTTTCAATAAAACAATAGAATGGGTTCAGAGTTTAGAGCTCCGTGTAAGTCCTTTGTTAATTTTCAGAAGCTTACTCTCGTTATGTTGTAACAATCAAAAGTTCGATAAACGTGTTCAACTAATCAATTGGCTCTAATCGTAATTAGAAAAAAAAACAGTAACTTTGATTAGTAAAATATCTTTCATTAACAGTTGCTATTCTTGGGTAAAATTAATAAAATTTTATGAATAAAATATATCGAAAAAAATCTTCCATTATATCTTATTACTTCGTTAGAATTATTTAACTTTTGAATGTTTTGAATACTTAGACTAAGCTTTGTCAGGAATTAATGCTAGTGATAGTCTCTTAAATAAATTTGACTGGACAGCAAAGAAATATGATGAAAAATAAAATCTCAGATAATATAATTCTGAATATCTAAAATTAAAAATGAATAATCATTCGTAAAAATTGTGAAATTAATATTTTTTTCTGTTGTTTAATTTAACACTTAAGATAGTTATTTATAAGAGTAAGTCATAATCTATAATTTGATGCATAAATTCATTATATAAAATAATGAATTTAAATTATGCAGCATTTTATAAGAAGGTGTAAGAGATGACTTCATTAAGAGGTAAAACTATTTTTAATTCTTGTTCATTTGTTAATAAAATTTAACAATATAATAAACATTTTTCTCTCTCGCTTTCTGTATATATATATATATATATATATATATATATATATATATATATATATATATATATATCTATATATATATATATATATATATATATATACATTGTTTTATATATTTTCAAATTGAGTCAGTCTAGAAAATTCAACAAGAAAATTGATGTTTTAAACAGCATGCATATTATTTTTACATAAAAAATGTATCAAACAATTTCTCTTTACACGTGATTTCAATAGATAATTTTTGTTTTTATGATTAAATATTTCATTAAGAGATAGATATAAATCTTGAAACGTAAATCATTATCTTAAAATATGATTAAATGAATAACAACACTTAAATAAGTTTGAAAGTTTCGTAGAAGATATCTATGAGGAAATTATAACCCTTATTATAAGGAAACGAATGTCAAAATAATGGGAAAATAATTCCCATAATAACAGGAAAAATGCAGATATAATGTAAGAAAATAACACACTTTTGATAAATAATATTCTTCACGTAAATCATAGATCAAAAATCATAGAAATCATCAGACAATCATAAGAAAATAATTTGCATATTTATATTTAATATCAAGCAAACAATATTTATTTATAAATATATATTTAATAAAAAATTCTTAAATAATAATAAGTTTACGCATCTTATAATATTTCAGTCATAATATTTTAATGAAATTTACTGAAATAAATTTATATATATATATATTATACTGTTAATAACCAAAAATTGTATAAATTCAGATGGATGGACGTTTTTAAAAAATTACGATAATAATTTTAATATATATATATATATATACATAATTCTTTTTGTGATATATAAATTTAGAAAGATATTTACTAAAGAAAAGCAAACAGTCCTTATATTTTATTATTCTAAGAAATAACTTTGATTTTGTAACCATTTACTCATTTTTTAATATTTCATTGTTATTTTATCACTATTTTATTTCATCATACGGTCTCTTCGGCGACAAATATAAATAAAACACATGTACTGATTTGTACTGGATCCTCTTATGGATAAATAAAAATATAATTTTTCGTCTTTTAGTGCAGCTAAATGAACTGGTTCAATATTTTCCTAAAATCTATAACAGTCTTAATATTTCCACTTTTATGGAATTATAATTTAGCATAAGTTTAATTGTAATTGATTATTGAAACGATAATTAATTTTTAATTAAAGTAATTGAATACATGTTTATTATTTCTTTAAAAAAATTATAATTAAAAAAGAACGTAGTTAATTCTTTTGCATATAAATATAAAGGAAAGTCTTTCATACTTTTAAAAGGGCATCTCTTGCATATTTTATTTGAAAACCAAATAATCTATTAATGAAAAATCTTTAATACATTTTACAGTTGTAATTTTAAATGCAACTCTTCACTATAAATTGATAGAAGTCTAAAGATATACCTTTAAATATTTGCTTCAACTGATAATGGGTAGGCATTAAATGAAGTTTCAATTTTTAAATTTTGAGAAAATTTCACTGTCAATGGTTAAAATAAAATGTTATGTAAAATGCCACAAAAATTAAAAATTCTAAGTATTAATGTTTTAAATTAAGAGATTTTTGTTTTGCTTGAGTTATTTGTGAATTTATTAGCATTTTTCCACAAAACGATATTTTGGTAATCTAATATTAATTGAAACCATTCAATTGTGATTTAAATTATTTCCATGTTAATGTGTATTTGAAATTATTTAATTAAATAATTAATTAATTTTTATCTAAACATAATCTTAGTATTTGAAATACGTAACATGTTTTAGAATTTTGAACTAACTAATTAATATTTTAGAATACTATTGCTATTTCTCCTAATTTTTGTAAAAAAATTTCTAAAGGAATGTAGACTATAGTTTTTTTAATAATTAATAATTAAAAATAATAATATAAAATTAATTTTCATGCTGTTATTGAATGGAGGGTGATTTAATTGATAATTACATAAGAGTTTACAAAAGGTAAATAATAAATAATAATATAAACTTTAGATTTTCTCAAAAACTCTTACAATACTTGAAATTTCTAGAGTTGGGGTTCTAAACATGTAAGTGGTTACAGTATTTTATTACGCGCATGAAAATCGGCATATAAAACAACATTTGCTAAACAATTAATCATGAAAATTTTATTTGCCCCTTTGTTTTAATTAAATTACAATTGACCAGTGACCCAATGCCGCCAGTGTGCACGAAACAGTTTTAATTATCAAAATTGTTTGTTCCTTTATTTTAATTAAATATTTGTCATGATAAATTAAATATTTAATACATATTTGCAGAAATTAGCAGAATTTTTTTATTATTATTTCTCAGAAAATCAAAAAAAAAAAAATAAAATAAAATAAAATAAATGCTGAAGCTAATATAAGGAAATCCTAGTTGATAGTCATCATATTATATATAATATTCACGTAGACCAAGGAAAATTTAACCACATAAAACAAGTGCAGTTTTGAATGACTGTGAAATGAAACTGTTATTTCCTTAGCAAAATTATGAAATACATACATACATACATAACTACATATATACATATATATATATAAACTAACAATAGCTTTTAACACTGCATTAGGGCCCGCCTAATAGCCTAAGGCATTGTAACATCCACCCCGTAATTGCCTTCCAGGAAGTATTTTCATATACGAGGCAGATTCAGAAAGTAATTACCGTTTTGAAAAAAATTGGTAACAGAATCTTTTTTCAAGCCAATATTATTTTTGTATGAAAAAACATATTTTAATCTATTTTTCTACATAACTTTGTAATGTTAAAATTCTTATCCTAGCGGGCTACCAGCTTTTCTATACCTTCTTTATAGAGATTTCCCGCCAACGACGATTACCACGACTCCACAGCACTTTTCACAGCATCCAAAGCGTTTGCCCTCGAACTCGCGCTTCACGTGCAGAAACTAATGGCAGTCGCACTTCGCCAAGGCAGGACTGTATGGAAGGTGAACCAATTGCTCCCAACGAATTGTTAAGCATGAATATTGAATAACGAGCAGCATTAGAAGAACGTTGTCATGGAACAACACAACTCCTTTACTCAGTTTTCCTCACCGTTTGTTTCAAATTGCATGCCGTATTCTTAAATTATCGCAATAGAGTGCCGCACTGATGCCTCCCCCCCCCCTGGGAAGAAATTCAAAACGCAAAACCCCTTTCATATCCCAGACGCAGTGCATATGATATTTTGTGCTGACATTATCGTACTGAACTTTTATTTCTTAGGCGATTGTGTTTCCACTTCACGAGCTGTTGTTTCGATTCTGGTGTGACATAGTGAACCCATGTTTCATCATCTGTCAGAGCATGGATTTAAGAATTCACTTCCTTTTCTCTGTATCGTGTGAAAAATATCAATGCACTGCCAATCGTTTGGTTTTGTGGATGTCGGTGAGCATGTTTGGAATCCATCAGAAGCACAACTTGTGATAACCCAGCAGTCTTACAAATTTCGCACAAAATAGTACATGGAGTTCGTTTGAAAGTGTCGCATTGTGAAACATCTATCATCATGGATTTTTTTCATCAACTTTCCTTACCAGATCATCCTTGACAACAGAAGTCCGACCATCCACTGAGACTCATTGGGGACATTTGTTCGGCCTTCGTTAAACATTCTAAGCCAATTTCTCACCATTACATCCCACATCACTTCTTCACGAAGCTTTAATTTGTCTTTAAATTTCAGCTAATTTCACATTATTTACGTTCAAAAATCGAACTACAGCATAAATCTCACAGTCAATGGGATAAGTAATTGTCTTAAACATTTTAAATGTGTTAATAAAATGGAAAAAAACTATGTAAAACAACCTAAATGGCATTGGTTGAGGGCCAATGAATGAGGAAAACAAGTGCGCATACCTAGTACACCAACAGCTGTATTGTGGCAGTTGTACAGTGAAACGGTACTTAATTTCCAAATGTGCCTCATAAAGGGATTATTTATATGTAGCAAAGGAGGCAACCTCGAAAACTGTGAAGCAGCAACCCCGACAAACGTTATACGGGAGATGAATAACCTCAGAAGAGCAATATTCATCTCCCGTTGTTCACAAAAGGCCATCTCTCTGAAGGGTCGTGTGTGAAAAATCTTGTTCATGGTGTGGCTGTGACTGACAAAAGATGTTAAACTCATGCACCCATCTCATACTTAATGTTAAATTAAATGCATATCATTCGAATATTCACGGAGCTGGTTTAGCTCTCTTTCTTTTGATTCATTTTGCCGTGGGTTCAATACTCATTATGGGTTTGGAGGCTCATAGTGTTTCGGAATCCACTTTAAAACTGAAGGTTCTGGCCTAATTAGTTCACATGTGTGATAAAAAAAAGGGCCACTGCGGACCAAAAAACCATCCTTATGTTCTAAAAGTTATGTCTGGTTTTCATAGTTCAAATTTCCTACATCACGTTCAATATTGGGGCATAAAATAATATAAGCATATGTATGACAGAAAAGGGTATATATTTATTATTATCAGTTAAATCATTAGAATAATTTAGTAATCGGTATTTGTTAAGCCATGTATTGGCGACTTTTTAATATAAGTTACACTCACTTGGAATGCATATTGTAAGGCATACTACTGACAAACTTCAAAAAAGATTTTTCTTCCAGAGAATCATAATACTGGGGATGCATTTATTTGGATTGTTTTGTTATTAGGAAACAAGAAAGCTCCAAAAAAATTTGCAATACCTTTATGAATATTATTCATTTTAAAACAACATGCAGCAAAAGGAGCATAGATTTGTTTAATTTATCTTCTAATATTTTAATGAATATATGATTATTTTTGAAATGTATACCTTTATATCTCAGATGCATTTCATTTCGCAAAAAATTTTTTTAAAAATCCAGTTGAAATTAAGATGTTTGATTATGAAATTAAGATCTTTAATTAGAAAATTAAGGATTCGAGACCCCATTTGGAATAAAGAAATTCTAGGAAAAAATTTGTACACGAAAGTATTTATTTGTCTCAAAAAATTAAATTCATTATTATAAAATTAGAAAATCTTTTTCTAAGAAGCTAAGCCTATTAAAATTGTTTAAATTTATATTTAGTCTATTGCATCGAGTAATTATTTAAGGAACAAATACAAAACAAAAGAGAATTTTTTAAATTTTCTTATCGAATCGTTGTTCCAAAGGATTAATATAACCATCAAATTATATTTTTGATTATGATTTTCCCTTTACGTCTCTTAATATCTGTTTATAATGAATTTCTGAACAAATCAAACGATATTACTTTAATATAGAAAAACAGTTATGTATTTAATTTGATCTCAGAAAGAGAAAAAGAAATTCAATTCCATTTCGTTCTCTAATAATACAAATTTACTTTAGGAAAAAAAATTAAAAATTCTTTTGGATTTCGCATATTCTTATTTTTAGCAAAACAAACCATTATATTTTATCCAAAAATATGAATTTTTCGTCCAGTAGATTTGAAATTTATGAATCAGAACACATTTGAAGAAATACTGAATATGGCATACAGTTACTACTGTATAAGATCCTGAAAATTTATCAGAGAAATTTAAATGTGTATTTCTACATGTGGAAACCATATAACAATTTTATGAAGAGATTTTAAAAGGACGTAAAAAATGTTTTCAATTTAAAAACGCAACCATGCTTTTACTGATAAAAATTTCTTTTTATTTGTCTTCATTTTATGTATAATTAAAAGTCATTTTAAGTGAAAATATGTTGCTAAATCATCTTTTTTTACTGCAATGATCTTGAACATGATTCATACTCATTTTTTTATTTTTTAGTCTGCAAGAGGGGAAAAAAATTGATTCGATGAAAATAACAGGAAATAATGATTTACGGTCAGAGAATGTGATTAATTAAATGTGTTTTGCAAAAATATTTGTAGCTAATTTTTTTATTTGCGTTTTATTTTATTGGGTTATTTTTTCAGAGCAGCTCATATTGCATGTTAAAAAACAATAAATTTCGGACACAATATTAAAAAAAAAAACAAAAACAAAATATTAATATTTGTGCAATTTATTTTTCCTAAATCAAAGAGAAAATAATCTTTGAAACAATTAAATTATAATTTAATTTAGCAACAAAATTAGAGGCTGATAATTGTTGTTCGCAAAAGTATCTGTTTTTGAATCAGTGTAAAATCAGTGGAATCAGAAAAACATTTTGCTTCGGATTTCAGAATAACAGAAAATATTATATACTTTAAAAATATTAGAATAAAAATGTGTTTCGTTGTACAAAATTATTTTATTTACAATAAAAAAGTAAAACTTATAGTATCTGTAAGCATATTTTTATTAAAAAATATAACAATGTGGTGTAATAACCACACAAGATTTTTCCACTTTCCAAGCTGGAGACTTTGTTATATTTATTTTCATAACTGAAAAATATACTTCTTAAAATTAAAATTAATTAATTAGCACTTACACCCAAATTCTTTAGAGCGGAATATCGATGCAACCAAAAACCTCTGTACAATGAACTTTTTAAATAATATCTCCAATATATTTCATATTCATCTTTTTGATACCGTTCAATAAACTGATCAAGTACAATTTTTTAAAATGTAGGTAACATATTTTGAATAATTTCCTTTGTTAAAAACACATTTTTCGCAAAAAAAAACAACCTATTCATTTATTTAATTTTTACTTGTTTTCTATGTATTAAAAAACTGAAATCTATCATTTTTTAAGGTATGATATTCCCTTATTTCAGCAGTTAAAATTAATGAATTGTCTGCAGATTCGTGTGTATTCTATTCTTGCATATTCTTCAATTAAATATTTGATGAGAAAAAAAACTGTACTTTTGTTTTTAAAAAGTTGTAGAATGCAAAAATAAAGTATATTTTACTATAAGCAAAAATGTTTCAATAGTTTCAACTGCTTTTAGAAACTATATTTTAGTTTTCACTTAAGCATTTCTCTGGAAAAAAATTAAATAAATAAATCAGTTAGATAATTTGTTAGAATTTTATTAATAATAATATTTGTGATTCTCAGGTAAACAAAACTTAATACCTCGATGATTTTATATTCTTATAATCACTTATTATATTCTTATAAGCACTTTTGAAATTTTATATTCTTATAAATGCTTTTTTTCTTAAAAATTATAATATACTCATTAAGAAATTATTGCTTCTAAGAGAAGGTAGCATATAATTTCAAAAAGTAATTTAAGAAACGGAAAAACAAATTAATTTATCCATTTAAATTTTTTGTTTATTTATCTATAAAAAATTTCGCTGTAAAAAAATCAATTGGTTAAATATATTAATATGGGTAAATCTTCGTGTTATTCTATCTTGAAGATTAGATTTTTTAAGAGCTAACGTATCATATAAATTCGGTTTAATCAACGACTCATAGTATGAATTTCTCAGTTCTTTTGAAAAATGCTTATGACTAGAAATTTCTATAAAAAGGAACAAATTCATTAGTTTTTATAAAATTCGATACAGTTGGGATCACTTATGTATTATCGCAGACCATATACAAAATAACAAAGCCTATTTATCTGAGGTGTCATTTCAAAGACATTAAACTAAAATAAAACGATTCGTTTGAAATATACTAGATATAAAATCGCAAATAATGATGAAATGCGATTAAATAAAAAAATTTTAAAATCAGATTTGAATGACACTGAAAGAAGCAAGGATTGCGTGTTCCTTATCGAGTGAAATGCTGATATCTTTAACCAAATGAGCTACTAAGTTCACAAAGACAACAGCCACCTCTTTAAAAACTGCTGTATAATTATAATAAATTGTCTGGTTTACGGAAGTAAAAGGAAGTAATCCATCACATGTCAATACGAATGAGATAATTATGCTGTACGCAGAGAGTCATTAAAAATTTTGTTGCATCACTTTAAAGAAATCTTAGTTTAAAAATTATGTTGTCATGGTTTGCGGCTGTGATATCCTTCTGAGTGAATGCAAAGTTCCCCAAGTGATAGATATCAAACAGTCACTGGAACCGTCTTCTTAATTATACCGCTTATTGTGTTTGTTTAACATTCTGAGCTGAATTTATGACCTGTTGCCATATATTGACAACTGTGACTGGGAATTGAACTCTTCACTTTGAAATGCAAAACATGACTATTAGCAATCGTGGAAAGGGCAAAACCACAAGGAGCATCGTTGAGGAATGATCTGAATTCTTTAAATTTGAGTTCTGATGCTTTAATGCTTTTCTATCTGCGCATGCAAATGCAAAAAAGATTTCCTTTATGATGCATTTTTTACAATAATCTATATTGTTTATTGGGAACATAAATAACAGAAAAAGTAAATTTTTCAAAGGAAAAGAATCCAAATAATCGCTTCAAAAATATGACAATCCATTTCTCTTTACAGAATTTACCATAAAATTGATACTCAATATAGAAACTCAGACTTGACTAAATGTAATTCCTTACAGAATTTATTTTAAAATTAAAACTCAGTATAGGAACTCAGATTTGACTAAATATATTTCTTTATTCAGGATTTATCATAAAATTGATGCTCAATGTAGAAACTCAGATTTGACTAAATATATTTCTTTATTCAGAATTTGTCATAAAATTGATATACAATATAGAAACTCAGACTTGACTAAATGTAATTCCTTACAGAATTTATTTTAAAATTAAAACTCAGTATAGGAACTCAGATTTGACTAAATATATTTCTTCATTCAGAATTTATCATAAAATTGATTCTCAATGTAGAAACTCAGACTTGACTAAATATATTTCTTTACAAAATTTATCATAAAATTGAAACTCAGATTTGACTAAATATATTTCTTTATTCAGAATTTATCATAAAATTGATACTCAATATAGAAACTCAGACTTGACTAAATGTAATTCCTTACAGAATTTATTTTAAAATTAAAACTCAGTATAGGAACTCAGATTTGACTAAATATATTTCTTTATTCAGAATTTATCATAAAATTGATGCTCAATATAGAAACTCAGATTTGACTAAATATATTTCTTTATTCAGAATTTATCATAAAATTGATGCTCAATGTAGAAACTCAGACTTGACTAAATATATTTCTTTACAAAATTTATCATAAAATTGAAACTCAGATTTGACTAAATATATTTCTTTATTCAGAATTTATCATAAAATTCATTTTAGAATTTATAATAAAATTTGCTACTCAGACTTGACTAAATATACTTCTTTTCAGAATTTACCATATAATTGATACTCAGTATAGAAACTCAGACTTAACTAAATATATTTCTTTATTCAGAATTTATTATAAAATTTAAACTCTGTATGAAAACTCAGACTTGACTAAATATATGCAAGAAATACTATATTTTAATTATTTATATATGTCCTTGTGAAGAAATGGGTGTGAATATTAAGGTGATTAGTTAAGAAATAGCGTGATTATCAGAATTTTGATACTTAGTAGAAATGCAATTAATGAACTTTAAAGAATTTGTCAATGATTTTCAAAAGTTCAGGTATCTAATTTGAATAATGTAATATTACGTCTCTCTCTCTCTCACACATACATACATACATACATACATACATATATATATATATATATATATATATATATATATATATATATATATATATATATATATATATATATATATATATATATATATATATATATATATATATATATATATATATATATATATATATGTATATATATATATATATATATATATATCTATATATATATATATAATCAAATCACATATAAAATCATAGCACATAATGGAACAAACTTTCCTTTTTTTGCTAAATACTGTATTCCAAGAGGCAACTTGTGAAGGATCCTCAAAACTTATATCTTGATAGTTTTATATATCGCTATAGTTATACTGAGTCATTAAATAATAGCAAATTTAAAATATGTTTTCCCTTCTATATTCTCCAAATAGATTTAAAGCATCAGAAATAGTAAAAATTAATCTTATGTACTTTTAAATTATCAAGCAAGAGGAAATTTAAAGTTTTCATTATATTGTTATCAAAATCTTAAAACCAGAGATATTATCATATATTACAAGTACCGCCAAGCAATAGAAAATTAAAAAATGGTATTAATTTATATTATTGTCAAAATAATCAAAATCAGAAATACTCAAAACTACTTTTATGTATAACTTATATCGTCAAGCAATAACAAATTTAAAATTTTCATTACATTATAGCCAAGATGCTGAAAATCACAGAGAATCTCGCTCTCTCTCTCAGGGACAGTCTCATATATTGCTGGTAACTTTAAGTAATAAATTCAAAAACTACAATGATTTATATTAGTATCAAAATACTTAAAATTAGATAGATATACTGAAAACTAGTCTTGTGTATTACTTGTATCGTAAAGCAATAGCAAATTTAAAGTTTCCTTAGTTCATATTATCTTTAAAAAGCTTAAATTTAAAGGGAATCCACCAAAAAATTTAACATACTGCTCCAATAATAGTTTTATATTTTCACTATCTTATAAATTTTGTACGAATATTAAGAGCATTAAAAATATTGACGAAAACTAATCAATGTATTAAAATTTATAAATTTCAAGAGGTCCAAATTATCGATTTAATTTTCAATTTCATCGCTAAAAAGCCTTCTATATATTCTATTTATAAAAAAATATGCAGCCTTTTAAATGTTTTCAGTTGCTTTTTTTAAAATTTCAAATCTGGGAACATTTAGACATCTAAACACACACATGTTTATTAATTAGTTAAAAACACTAAACTTATTTATTTTTGTTTTTATAAAATATTCCTGATTTATTAATTGATTAATGGTTTCCATGACAAATGTATAACTAAAGTAAATTTCTTTGCAAATTAATTATACATATTTTTCGTAAGAAAAGCAAATAAATTGTATAATTTGTTTAAATAATATAAATTATGCACCTGTGTATCATACACCAAAATTGTAATTAATTTTACTTGAAATATTATTATATTGCACGATTCACGATACAAAGCAACTCACTTAAAATATTTAAATTTATATATTTTATAATTTTGTCATTATTATCTGATTTTATAAGGTCAAAACGATTTAATGAATTATTAATAATTATTTACATTTTATTGCATCCTTTATGAGATGATAAATACTATTTAAAAATGTATATAAAACGAATAATGATAAGTATAGTTAAAATATATCTTATTATAACAGGAACACATACATGGAATATATTAAAATGTTTGATCATATATATATATATTTCGTATATATATATCACGTATATATATATATACATATATATATACGTAAATATATAGTATTTCATATATATATATATATATATATATATATATATATATATATATATATACGAAATTTTGTTTGCAGATTATTATATAACACACATTTAGTTTCAATTGGAACTCCTCGATAGCTTGTGGGATTCAAACCAATATTAAAAGTTCCTCAAAGTTAAACAAAATAACAAATACTCGACTTTTAGTGTTTAAAACTATAATTATTGTATTGCATTCAAACCTTTGTACATTACGTTAAAAAAGAATAGTGCATAAAAAAAGTCCAATTTTAGATGAATAACTGAATATTGTTCATAAAATCGTCTGTAATGCATTTAGAGGCGAATATTTTTAAATTAACATTCTATTCTCCTCAAATTAAAAATAATATTTGAAAATCAGTAAAAATAGATAATTTATAAGTGAATTGGTAGTTATAGTACTGAAACTGTGTTGGTGAGTTTGAATCTTGTAATGAATCATCGTTTATATTTTGTTATGGTATACCAAATATGTCAAAAACATTGAAATAATGCTCTTAAAATACGCTTACACAAAAATATTTACTTATAAGAATATTTTAAATAATAAGTACAAATATTTCGTTGCTTAAATAATGCTAAAATAATTCATACTTGTGAAAAAATTTTATGTCTAGGAAATCACAGCTATTCATATTTACGAGATAAAATATTTAGATTTTAGGATATAGCTTTCAATAAGAATCATATAAAAAATTAAAAAATAATAAGAGATAAAAAGTGAGACATTAAAATTTTTTTGAAAACACATAAACTGTAAATTTTTAATTTACTGTGAGGTTTAAATTCCAGTTTTACATAAATTAAGCTTCTTTTGTTAATAAAATACTATTTAATCTTTATTAACTATAATTAATTATTTTGATACAATTACATTATAATTAGTTTATAATTATAACTTAAAAATAATAATTTATTCACTTTTATACACATAAAACGATTCTATTTTAATCTCAGATAAATTTAGCCCTCAAACGGTTATGATCAACATTTGATTATATTATTTTCTTACATTTTGACTTACTGCAACTCGTATACAAATACTAGTCAAATATTTTCGATTTTAAAGTATTTGAAAATATTTTTACTCTATGTTCAATATTATTTGAGCAAATAATTTCCCATAACTTCATTTCCTTACATTCATATTTCTACTAATACTTGCGGAAACAGTTATCCAAAAAAGAATAAATAAATTTCATTTAAGATGTATAAAAGGATATAAAAGAAATTTTTAGAAAATACTGTGCAAGTAAAATCTAGCTTGTTTACAACGATTATTTAAATAAGTTTAAAAGAAGAGTTAACTCAAAATCTATTTTTAAGTAATTATATTTGGCTTAGAATTATTTAATGATTCTGTTTGATCATTTCTATGAATTGTATACGAATATGCACATTCGTGTACGAAAAAGATTAAAATACAGATATTTAAGACTATCAAATATAATGCTACATATATACATAATCTAAAATACAATTTATAAAGTAAAAGATAAAATGCATATGAAATCGGTCAAAGCTTTTCTACTGATATACGTTGAGAACTCACAATATATTATTCATATAAATACACTTCTATTACTTTTGTTCAATAATTGTGACTCAGAAAACTTTTAATGAACAATTTAAATTGTGTTAAAAGGAAATTCCTGCAATATAATAAGACATGTGTATGCATATTTGTGCAGTGATGACTTAGAAATCCCACACTATTAAATTGTAGCTCTCTTTTTAAAGGAATAGTGACAGCTTTATTGAGATTTTGTTTTTATTGTGTTTTGAAGTATATTAAAATATAATGATTATAAACTAAAATGTTTAATACGAATCCCTATGATTTCTTAACAGATGTCTTCCTTTCACATTAAAAAAGAAAAGAGAAAGAAAATGGATTTTCTATTCTAAATTCTGAAGTGAACACTTTTAAGAGATACATTGTTATTAAAGCAAATGACAATTTCTAATAGGCGAGACAGACTCGCTGTTTAAAAATGGGTGTGGTTAGAGCGAGGCGGGAATTATAGATATGGAATAATGCCACAAAAATCATCATTTCGCGTGATAGTGAACCGCCCCAGTGGGTGGCGCGGTTGTCAGCCACATCAATCTACTGCCATCGCACATAAACAAAAGGTCACTTCTCATTCGTTGCCAAATACGAGTAGCGTAATTTATTCACCTGGTAGCAATGAACCTGCACGCATGAGAGAGGCAAGCCAATGGGCGAAAAGAGAGACAGAAAGAAATAAAAATAAAAAAAAAAACTTTTTCAGGAAAAGTTTCTCGTAAATGATGGCATCACTGAGCAACGGTGCGTGAAGGAACAAATTAAGAGATTTCTGGCGGTTTCCCGTATTTCCAACTTTGTAATTAACTGAACCGAATTAGAAATTCTAAAAGATGCACGCAAATCTGTAAATGCATATGTCGGTCGACTACACGCGACCGATACACTTACAGACACAAAAATGGCGATAATCTCGTGTTTTTTTTATTTATTCCGATACTGAGAAACGCCCTGTGGCAACGACAATAAGAATTCGTCGCACGAGTGCGGTGAAAGGAACAAAACAAAATCGTAAATCGCCAGCAGCAACTGTTACCTGTCTAATAAAAGCCACAGAGGGCACATTAAAACTGACAAGAATCAGACATTACAGTCAGGAAGGCATAGAAAATCCATTAAAACTTATAAGTAATTCTGAAATTAATGTAATTCTCGATGACGTTTACAGCAATATAATTACAATGAAATCCTAAAATTCATTCATATTTCAAATTAAATAAAATTGCTAAATCAAATTTAGTAATAAAACGATCCCTAAAAATACAAAGCTTTTCTTTTTTCTTTTTCGTTTAAGTTTGTTATTTTCTTACTTCTTTAATAAGAAAGATAACACTTTAAGGCAGAGCTTCTAAACTTATAATTTATTGTTGAATGTCTTTTAAACTGGTTTTTAATATTTGAACATAAACTTGTTATTTTTTAAAACTTTTCTTATTTTAATTTTGAAATAATTCTAAATAAAAAAGAAAGTGACTTATTCATGAAACTCAATCACTCCTTTACAGGAAAAAGAAAGGCAAGAATGAATATAGGATCAAATAACGTATGTCTATAACATTATCAAGTTATATATATTTAAGGAAATGAAAGACAAATAACTGTTGTTTATAATGCGACTGCATAAAGTAAAGGCTGTAGAAACTGAATATGGCTAAAATAGGTTTAATAAATTTTATTTTTGTTAGAATGAACATAGTATACATATTTTATTACTACCTATAATATTTTATCAACTCTTCGCGGTTAATTACAATAATAATTATAAAATTTAAACAATTCATTATTATATTTAGAATAATTCAGAACTAAATTTACAATTAAAATCACTAATCTACAGTATTCTTTAATATTTAAGAAAATTAATATTTTAAATATTAAATACTATTTTCGGGAAGTTAATATAAATTCACACACATTTTTATTAATTTATAAATTAAGAATGAATATAGGTACAATATATCAACTGAAAAAAAAAAAACAAAACTGAACGTTTATTATTTTTATAAAATACTCTACAATCATCTATTTCAATATCTTCAGCGGAAGATAAAATACAGTTGTTACAATAAAATATATATATTAAGAATATCATGTCAACAATTTACAAAATAAATAAAGAAAGAAAGAAATTTCAATAGGCAGTAAAAAATCCATAGATATCCAAACAACATGCTTTTTTAAACACGTGTTTATTCAAATATTTAAAATATATTCAGTAGTATTCCAAACTTTAAATAGGGGGGGGCAGTGTATTCAAAACAAACATTATGTAATATGTGACAACATTGAATACGAAGATTATTTTAAGCATTTATTTTTTCATATTTATTCAATTAACGTCCATACGTGTTTAACTTTTTTTTTTCCACACAGGAATGACAGATTTTTAGTTGATTGTAAAAATATTATTTACACGTAGGATGCTCCTTCAGAATTAGAAATACAGTTAGTAAAATAAAAAAGTGCAGTTAGTCACTATAAAATAAAAGCTTCTAAGTTAAAATAGCAATCAAAATATAGAAAGAAAAATGTTTATAGCTTTTCTAATGTTTCAAGAGAAAACTTAAAATCACGGTTTTTCCCAATGTTTCAAGAAGCATTTGACTGTTATCATATATTTTTAAATAATCACCAGCTTTTCCAATGTTTCAATAAATAACGTATTGCTGTAAAAATTCAAAAAATCTCTAGCCTTTTAAGGATATTTCTAGTGACAATGTGCTGCAAAAATCACAGGTCTTACCAATTTTGAAAAAGGCAATGAGATGTTTCGAAAATCGCTAGCCACCCTTAAGTTTCAAGTGACAACGTATTATTATGAAATACTTTAAAAAATGCACCATATTTCAAGAGACAATGTTCTGCATTTCGATATTTCAAAAATCAAAGTATCATTAAAAAAAATTAACATGTATATCGTCAGGCATTCTATCTGTGTAACCGTTAGAGGTGTCGATATTAAACCATTAAGTTTTGCATTGTACTTCCTGTATTACATTTATCATTTCCAAAAATATTTTACTTCAATAAAAAACCCTTTGGAATTTTAAGAATCCAGAAGTGAGGTTTTAAGTTAAGTTTTTAATTTCAAAGTTTCTAACAATAAATTTTATTTGTAAATAACACTGTACGTTAAATTTGTCTAATGATATAACTACTAATTTTATGATTGATTGATAACTAACAATTATCCCTTAGAAAGAAGGCCTAGGTTCATCTAGCACTGGTTTTTCCCACACCTACGCATTTTGCTGTCATTGTGTTGTTTGAACCTTGTTTTAATCATGCTCTTAACTCTTTCACCTCTTGCTTTTCTTTTACCTTTTCAGTTTTGGTCGATTAAGATGCATCTAAATTCAGAAATGGTATACAATAGTTTGTATCTCATAATGTTATTATTAGTAAAAATATTAATAGTTGAAGTACTCTGCTTACTTCATTTTATTTTTATGGCTAGATCACTTTTATCTCCATACTACTTTTGCACAAAGTATTTTCATTTATGTGCGCTTAATATGTTGCTTCTAATTGCCTGAATCACAGAATTTTTTTGAAAGCAGTCCTACCCATGATATTTCAGATTTAATCTATATATATATATATATATATATATATATATATATATATATATATATATATATATATATATATATATATATATATATATATAAATCACAGATTTCTGATTTTTTATTCACCATCGGTCAACAACTTTCTTCTATCATTTATTTAACCTTCCATTCTACTTCATATGGGTTCGATTATCACTCAAGACATTAATGTTTGTAGTGACTCAAATTCCTCTGTAAGCTGCAAATTTTAATCAAATAAATTCTAGTGCTCATAAAATAATCATACTATGATAAACAAACCACTTTTCTTAATATTAAAAGTGATCTGTTGTATTAAAAGCTAACACTTTTTTATATTTTAGAATACTGATTTTTTTATTAGAAAAATTTAAATTAATTAATAAATCACATGTAAACTAATTTTATTGAAAGTTAGCTAATTACGTTGAAATATTTCGTATAACACATCCCAATTATTATTTTTATTGTTGATATATTTGATATAACATTTGAAGTTTTTTGCTAAACATTTTAGGAAATTTTGGGAAATTTTACTGATTTATTTGAAATTTACTGTGGGGAAAAAATTAAATTGATAAATACCTATCAAAGTCTGCATAATTTTTTTTAAAATTTGAAGCTACGCTTATTGAAAGCATTTATAGATATTTACAGGTACCTTAAAATAGGTTAGAATATGAAAACTTTTCAAGTTATTTTTGAGTTTTTATGAAAGCAAACTTTAACTATATATTGTTAGTTAAGTTTATAGTTTATTAAAATAACATTTGGAATAAATGAAGCAATTTTTATGAATATTTTAAATTTTTTTCGATTTAAATTTATTTTATCTAGCCAGAAAAGTATTTTAAAATTTAATTGATAGGAAAAATGCATTGAATATATAAGTAATAATTTTAGCGTTAAAGTTTTAAGAAGTCTAAACTAAAATTATTACTTTAATTTTAATTAAAATAGTAGCTTTGCAATGTATCAAAAGTCTTTTCCTTAAGATACTTAAGGAAACATTTAATATTAAAAAGAAAAAAATTCGTAGTAAATGAATAATAAATTTGCCCATCAAGGAAAAATAATTATTTTTAATCTCATTATGGAACAAATTAAATTATTTCATCAGTTTTACATAATTGCACTGTTTAAATGTACAGTCAAACTGATAGCAATCTTGTGCAATTATTCATTTGAAACTGTTTTTTATGCTTGTGTTCTTCGCATAATGAAAACTTAAGTGTGCGAATGAGAAAAAGAATCAAGCCTAGAAGAGTAGGTCTCTAAAGAAAGCAATTATCATACTTACCGGAGATAAAAACATAGGAGATCAAGCTTCCCCTTTTTGTTTTGTTCCACCGTTTCCATGGTAACGTGCACAAAACCGATTCTGCATTCAATTCGAATCTCTCTTCGCACAGAACGCGCAGATGCGTGCACTCAGAAAGCTTATTTCTATCCTCACCTCCAGAGCTCCTCTCTCTCCCCTCACCGCAAATAACAGATGACCGAAAGGGGGTGGGGGCAGGCGAGAAATAAGACGAGAAAGAAAACGGCTTTCTAATCAGTTCACTTGTCAAAAGCGTAATTTATTTGAGCTATAAGCCTCACCGATGAAAAAAAAAATCGTCCTGTACTGGTTTATAATTGTACGTGAGCTGATTTTAGGTTTACTGGAAGCTGGCAACTGTTCTGAAAGTTTAATTTAATGGCGGACGAGTTGGGAATGCCAGAGGGTGTACGGGCTTGTTGTTCATTGACAGCGTACCACCATAAAAATAAATAAAAGGACCCTGTGAGGTCAAGGAATTAACAAAAAAAAAAAAAAAATTGTGGATTAAAGAAATCGTTTTTATGACGTGTTACTTTGTCAGATAAAACACTTGCAAGCGATTGAGGAAGGTAACCATCCGAAAACTGCCTGTTGGACAAAAGATCTTGTAGTTCATGTTTTAGAACCTGGTTCGCTACACTCGCTGATTGTCTCGTGAAGATTCAAATGGCAGGTGTTGAGTACTTGATCGCTTGAAACACCCCGTTGACTGACTTCGATTAACCATCACTGACACTGTAACTTATTCTTACTGACAGAGGTTGCAAACAGTTTCCTTGTATAATAGCCATAAACTGGTGTTAGAATTACCTGAACTACATATATCTTCTATTAAAGCTTTTGATATATAAATATCATTACTGATGTTTATATACCGTTGTAAATATTCTAAACAAAATACATTTATTACGAGTTAAGAAAATTAATTGTAAAAAAAAAAAAATATTTTGATATTCAAAATAGTGAATACTCCCGATTAATTTTAATTTAATTGATAAAATTTAATTGAATTAATTGATTTATTTTTTACCAATAAAACTCATGATGCAGAAATTCGGGTTTTGCTTATATTTATGTATATTTAGGAATGAAAAAAAATTCTGGTTAAAATAATAATGTAGTATTACATTTGCTATGAGAAAGCACAATAATTTAATAAATTTAAAAACACATATTTAAATAAACATCGTCCTATTTGTTATATATTCATTTATTTAACATATTAATCCAAAAATATTAATATAACTACTATATGAATGCAAAGTTTATTTATATAGCTAGTTAGCAATTAAGATATAATGTTAATATCTCCACTCAAAAATTATATACTGCTCAAAACTATGACATTAAAGCTTTTATTGAAAGATAATATTTTCATAAACGATATAGTAAAACGATAGATGATGAATTGACAAAAATAGCACGTTAATAGGAAATATTTGGCATATATTTCAGCTCCCCTTAAGTGCTATGGTAATATTGATAGCTCAATACTATGTGTTCCTTTCATAAGCAAGCAAAAACTGTGTTCTTGATGATATCACATATTTCATGTGAAATATTATGTGTATTTTAGTCAAATTACCCAAAAAAATAATTCTGATTATTTATTCGAAATGACCGAGTTCTTGTGTGAAAGTTGGCAATATTTCTTATGATGGAAACATACATTTCGAAAACGCAACTTACTTAAATTTTCAAATTTGTTGAATTTCTGTATTTTGATTTTTTAATGCATTCTTAATGCGAGAAACTTACAGGTTAGGTGCCTACACTGAGGTTCTTTGTGGTCTTCGAATAAACGAGACCTGAATAAAAAACGATTATGATAGAATAGAATATGAAGTTAGGAACACGAAAAATATTTCTTGCGCATGAACTTCAGTATCTTATGATCTCAAGCGCATTGCAGGAATAATAACAACTTTCAATTCCTTGAAGTATACCCTGTTTCTAGGATATGACGCGTTATTTACATAATGTTTCGCGTAAAAAGGTTCTTGGGACTTTCGTAAAAGCAATTGCTTGCATCCAGGTAGTTTGTCAAGCTGACAACAGTCCAGCTTGTTGGAATAACGTGTGTCTGGGGAGGAGGAATGGAGCAGTCGACAGCTGCAGCCTCACCCACCATTGTTTTTAATTTTAATAGCTTGTATTCTTTTTATAACCTTTTGTTCTTTATTTTGTTTCTTTTACAGAATTAAAATTATTTATCTGCGATTATATCAGTTACGAAAATAAAAGCTCTTTGAGAAATATGTTTTACAATGTGTGTAACATGTAAATAGATAGTAAAATTAATTTCTACACCAACTTTTATTTTTGTAATTGTAAGTTCTTTAATTTCAGTGGTGTGTGACAGCAATTTCAATATATATATATATATATATATATATATATATATATATATATATATAATTGTATATATATACTGTATATATATATAATTGTATACAATATATATATAAATAATTTTGCTTAGTAATTCCAGTCTGTTCTTATCATCTGCTTAATAAATACAAAGATTCTAAAGATTCTATGAATTTCTTTACCAGCTTTTATTTTCGTTACAACTAATAGTGTATAGATAATTTCAGCAGTGTATGTGTTGTGTGTTAATTCAATAGAAAGTTTATGTAGTAATTCAGTTATGTAGTAATTTCAATTGTGTTTATTTGAGTAGTAAATACAAAAATTGCTCAATTTCTTAACTTTTATTTTCGTAACTGTTAGTGGTATGTTGATGATTTAAGTAGTATAATATTTTTATATAGATATATAGATTTGTAATAATTGTGAAATAATTTAAATAGTATTTTTGAGTAATAATCTCAGTAGTATTCATCTGTAAAGATTGTTCTACGAATTATATGACCAGATATTAATTTCGTAGCTATTAGACGTATATAGATATTTTCAAATGTAATTTTGTGTAGTAAGCAATTATATAGTATTGTACAATAATTTGTGCATAATATAATATTGTAATATAATTTTGAATAGTAATTGTATAATAATTTCAGATGTGTTCATCTATGTAAAATAATTTAGTATTATAATTGCACAATTATTTCAGTTGTGTTCATCTGGGGATATTTATTTTATATAGTAACTGAGCAATAATTTCAGAGTCATTGTTCATCTATGTAATAAATACAGATTGTTAAAATATTTTCTTAACCAACTTTTAGTTTAGTAATTATTAGCCGTATATAGATTATTTTTTTGGTTGTATAGTATAATTTTAATAGTTATTTTGTGTGATGTAATTTATTGTATAATAATTGCGGTTATATTTATATAATATCAGTTATATTTATTTATGTAGTAACATACATTAGATGTAAAATTAAATTCGTAAACAGTTTTTATATATTTTCATAACTATTAGTAACATATAGCTAAATTCAGTTGCGAATATTTTTCATGAGAAGCATTAAGCTATTTTCAGTTCTAAGTAAAGATACGTAAAAAACTTTCATTTTGTTTTTAACAAATATTTCAGAAAAAGTTTGGTAAAATGAATGATTAACTTCAGAGTTCAAGATTATTACAGATATTTTATTCGGGACAAAAAACTTTCATTTTGTATTCAGCTAAAAGAGAAGTACTTTTCTAACAGTTAAAGACTAACTAATGAATAGTTAATTAAATAATTCTAATTTAATTAAATAAACAATAAAACTAAAAATTTGAAATTCCTTTAGCATAACTGACCATTTCCCTCCTGATGAAGACATGGTCCCTATGCTTTCCACCTATTCTTTGTATTCTATATTTTGAAAGATTTTTAAATTTTGTCTTACTTGTTTTATTCTTTTTCATGTTTTATCTAATTTATACCAGCAAATCTCTCTTTAGTTGCTTTTGCGCTGGTAAGAATTCCTGTAATATATATGTTTTTTGGTACTGTGGTTATTGCTTTAAAATGCATTCATTGCTTATATATATATATATATATATATATATATATATATATATATATATATATATATATATATATATATATATATATATATATATATATATATATATATATATATATATATATATATATATATATATATATATATATATATATATATATATATATATATATATATATATATATATATATATATATATATATATATATATATATATATATATATATATATATATATATATATATATATATATATATATATATATAAGAAATAAACCTAGCAAATATTCGGAAATTTTAAAAATCCTAAAATTCAAATTGGAATTTTTAAATTTGATTAAAAAAAGATCAAATAAAAACCGAGTTAAATGTATAAATAAAAATGAAACTTTCTTAAAATAGTTTATTTTTAAATTTATTTTTAATAATAATATTAAAAATAAATAAATATGTTTTTTAAATATTTTTCCTCTTTCATAAGCTATTTTATGCTTTGGTTCATAACTTTAATAGTTATGCATATCTACAAAAAATTATAATTTTTCTTTGGTCTTAAAATCGTATTTGTTGTTGGAGCAATTACTCGGTATAGATCTTAAGTTTCTTAATTGACATTTGAAAGTGAATTAAATATAATTTTTTTCTCACTCAGAAAAGCGCTGGAAAACTTTTCACGAACTAAACACATATTATTCATTTAAATTCTTGAATATCTAAAGTTGAGAAAAAAGCGTTTTAATAAATCCATAAAAATCTAAGTATTATGAAAACTAAATTTTAATAATTATTTTCTGAATATTAGAATTCCCTATACACACATTTAAGTAATAACTTTAAAAAATAATAATTGCTTCCGTTAATTGCAGTTGTTGCCACAAATCTAAAAAAAATATTAAAAATGTGTGAAATTAATCCGCTGGGCGAACTAAAGGATCACGTGACTAACAAAAACTGAGCAATCAGGATTTTATATTTTATTAACAAAAGACTTCTGATTAAGTATTTTCAATGTCAGAAATTTTGAAAGGAAGCCTTAAAGCGCATGCGTGAACCATCATAATTACGTGCCCCCACTCCACTCCTCCTCCTCATTAGAAGCTGAAAAGCCTTTTCAAGCCTAAATTAAAAACGGTCACTTCAATAGGGACGGGAATTTAGCGTTTTTTTTCCCCAGATTTTTTTTCTTCATTTGTTTTAATTACTTTCTTTTATAACTTCTCAATTCATTCTTTCCTTACTCATTTCATTCACTTCCTATAGTAAATTACTAAAAACTCTTGGTACGCAATCGAAAATCTAGGAAATTAATGAATTTATTGTATTTAATTATGTTTTTTGTTAATCACATTTTTATTAGTAAAAATTATTGGGAGACCTAGAGAAATTTTAAGTGGTTTTCTTCAAAATTTTTGTGAAACCAATAATTTATGGTTGTTCTAATTAAGTTATTAAATTTAGAATTTTAAAAATACAAATTATTAAATTTTTTGCTATGAAATTATTGTTGTCATTAATATTAATTCACGAAACTATTCTGAATATCATGGAAAAATACCTTATTTATTGTGGATCGTAATTGTATACCTGAATTGTAGTAAACTTCTTAGTAAAATTTCTCTAATAGTTTGCAGTTTTTTTCAATTTTATTCATAAACGAATAAATTTTGCGATTGAGAACTTTCTGTTATGTGCTTATCCATTCACTTCATTTCAAAGATCTGAGTGAGAATAAAAGGGGAGTGCCCAGTGGGCGATCACTCATTTCGTTGTTTCCGTTTCCTATAGAGAGAAAACAATTAATTATAGAAGTAAAAAAATATTGATGCAAAAAGAAAAACCTCAAGTGATCTTCGCTGAAGGTTTCGATTTCTGTTTGTGATCATTTCTTTTTGACCTCTAATCTTTTTCACACAAAGAAAATAATGAAAATAATTTTTTCATTGAAGCTTTTACTCCTTTTTTTTATTGGAAATACAATTCTTGAGACCCAAATTGGGAGTGCATTTATTTCGTGACTTCAAGGATATCTCAGCAGCTCACTGTTTTCATTCAGTATTTTACTCATTTTAATATTTAAGGAAAATAGCATTAAATAATGTTTAGTTAAGAATTAATTTTTATTAACCTCAATGTTAATTTCCTTATATTGAAATATGGATTTATTTACCTCCATTTATTAAGCACATCAATACAGTATTTTATTCATAAAATTATCTGTAATGTACAGTAATTAGTTCTGAAAATTCGGGAGAGGCAATGCTAATAAATTAGTTTAATTAATACGATATGCTCGTGACTGCTATATATGCTTACCAAAGCCTCTCTTCGTTTTAAACCAGCGTCTAGAGCTTGATTTAGCCTAATCGGGGCAAAAACTTCTTTGGCTGCCCCCTCTGCTTCTCAACAACAAACTTTCGATTCAATTTTTCAAATGATTCTGTTTGATTGACAACGTAAAATAAATTTTTTATTTAATTTGGGGGGCCCCTTTGATGTGGCGGCCCATAACAACTGCCCATATGCATTTGCCTTAGTCTATCAGCGTCAAGCTAGAGAGTCGATATTTGAGTTGATACTCTTCTTTCAATGCCACAACAGAATATTTTGGATTAATTTTATGTCATAAATTAGATAAGCTTTCACAAAAGATAGACTTACACAAAAGACTAAAATTAATAAATGCCTTTTTTCAAATCTATTATTTTAAAAAGTCTTTGTAATGATAATGAATTTTGTTTTAATTTTAGCATGCAATTTTAAAATATCATTCATGTATTAAAACTGAAAAAATATATTTGAAATTAAAGTAGTTGTTATTAAAATTCTAATAAACAATTGATTATTATAAAATTATTTAAATAAAAAATAGCAGTAATGCTGTTGGCTTATCCTCCTTAAAGATCTGACATTTGTCTGATAAACTCCAATAACTGCTGACAGTTAGAAAGTTGATGGCTAGCGAGTCTGAGGATAAATCCTTCCAGGAAAGTCCGACGCAATCCAGAATATGTTTCGGTATGGCTGGATGATCACAGCTATTTTTACTAGTGGGATGATTTTTTTGTACCAGTTTCAATCGATAAACATTTTAGATGTTCACTTGAGAATCTGACAAAAGCAGTTTGAGATTTTTGGTCACATTTTATTTCCAGAAGAGTTCTAGGAGATGATCTAGAGTACTATTTATGGGTGTGGGTGGAAATTGTCAGATTGAATGAAGTCTAAATTTTTCATTAGAGTAAAGTTCCTGATATGTAAATGAGGAACCAGTGGGTGTATCTTCTTCACTGCCCTCTTTGGCCAGTCGATCTGCGGTCTCATTGCCATGAATATTTACATGGTTTGCAATCCATTGGAGATTTACATCATGGTCTTGGGAGATCTTTTTCAATTTCAGCAGAATCGATAAACTTTTTTCATTATTTGTAAAGGACCAGTTACTGAGATGTTGCAATGCACTGAGGCTGTCCGACAAAATCCATGGTTCTCCGAAATCACAGTTGCTGGACATGATAGCAGCAAGCCCCACCGTAATCGCTATCAACTCACTTCTGAAGACTGAATAAGTGTCAGGGTTACATTTCTTTAGCACAATTTCAGACTAAGGGTTTCTAATATAGAAAATAACAGTGAATATTTTAAGAATAATATATGATTTAGGCTTTATATTTGTAACAAAAATATCAGAGCATTAGAACAGTTAGAGACTGCAAGTCAGTTTTAAAATATGTATAAAATTTAGCAGAAAATGATAGATAACAGGATATAAAAGAGCCTTTTAAAATTCCAGAAACTTATTTTCTTTTAAGAATTTATAAGCTAAAAAGACTTTTTGAAAATGAAATTGAGCAAAAGAAGTTTTCTGTTTATTTTGTTAAAAGTACTTAAAAATCTTTTAAATTTTATTGGAAAGATATAAAAAATGTATAAAGAAGCATGAAATTTAGTTTAATTTTTTTTTTGTTCGCAAATATTTTACAGTCACATTTTTAGTTATTATAATAGAAAGACTAATAGATATTTGTTAATATAATTGACATATGAAAAAACTACGGCCACTAATAACATTCTTCGATAAAACAAAGTCATTATTTTCTCATTAAAAAAAATCATAATTTTATCACCATTCATTCTAAAGTTACATAGTTACAATTTTCTTTGGAGAACCCAAAAATTAACAATTTATTAATAATGTTTAAGTATGCTAAGAAAACATATCTTGAGATTACTAAAATGTCAACGTGGTTAATCTAGGAAAAAGAATTAGGAAAAGTTTAACGATTTTATTAATTTTGATACCTAACCAATAACGTGCTTCGATAAAACAATTTTATTATTTTCTGATAAAATGAATCAAAATTTTATCACTATTTTTATTCTTAAATTAAGTAACCGAAATCTTAACTAATGCAAAAATTAACAATTTATTAATATGTTTAAGTATACTAAGAGTCTTCTCCCCTCCTTGTCATCGATTTCCTCTCAGTCAACGGATTCCTAGGTTTGGTCTAACTCCGTCAGATCCTTAGAGATAAGAAACAACAACAGTATACTAAGAAAACGACTAAATATACAACGATGTGGTTAATCGAGAGAAGAGAGTTGAAAAATTTAGCGACTTCATTAATTTTGATTAGAACAATAATTTTATCCATTTAGTATTTTTTTCTATAATCGATATCTTTTTCTAATTGATATTCAATTGGCACTCTTTTCAAGCATTCTGCTTGGCAATGTTGGGCTGAAGAACACGAAAACAAGTCATTGATAAACTCTGCAAGATAAAGATCTTGTTAAATTATTAAAAACGTCGCTCAGTGGGGCACGGTTCCAGTTAACAACCTTCATTAAAATTAAAATATCTCACCCTAGGCCACGAATCACTTAATAAGTCATCCATTATTACTCCATGGACGATTACTTAACGATAAAGAGAGAAGAAATATTATTAATATTAAAAAATATATAATAAATCGCAATTACCATTTCCTGCTGTCAAACATCGCGATGAAGAAATAAATCTTAATCGATTATACTTCTAAATGGGTGATTAGAATAGGTATTTTAAAGCAGAGTTTTTGGTGACAAGGGACGGATTTTTTGAGTTTTAATAGCTCAATCAGACTGATTTTTTTTTATACCCAAATGAAACTTTTGCTGATAGATAATTTTTTCTGTGTGCCTTTTTCTTTAAACTTTTAACAGCTCAATCTTCAAGAAAAGTATAAGAACGGTCGTAAGTGATATTTCATAAGTTTAATAAATAAAAAAATTGTTAAGAAGAAAAAAATATTACTAATTTTCTTAAGTCAAAAGAGATTGATTAACTTTTAAAATTTAAAGAGGAAATAACTTGCATTAAAATAGAAATAAAAATATGCGATGAACTTCATTGAAAAATGATAATTGATATGAAATCATTGGAAGATAAATATTATTAATTTTTTTTTTTATTTTGAAAATTTTAAATTTATGGATTTAATTATTTAGTTGAACTGAAGTTTGATTTAATGCATCAAACCTTTAAATTGTTAATTTTTTTAAAAAATCAATATTGAGAATTAATTTATTGAATGTGTGTGTGTGTGCCATTAATTTATTATTTATTTACTTATATTTTTTAAAAAGACAAAAAGCAATTCATAACTGTTTGAGTTACATATTACGAAAAATATCTGCTTTTGAGAAATTATAATTTTTTATATTAATAATTCAAATAGTTTGTTAATGAAATACATTATTGGAAATAAATTATTTTCATTTTTCCTTCAAAATGCAGCATCACATGATGAATTTTACTATGCATTATACAAATCTTTTGAAATATTTAAATAAATGTGTGCGTTATAAGAACATCTGTAAAACTAACTTCGAGGAATGAATATTATTTTAATATTAAGCACAAAAAATTCAAAAATTTTTATTCTTTGAAAGAAATTTTTTTTCTCTATTTATATTGTATCCTGTCATATTTTTAACGTTAGAATTTTCGAAAATAAACTACTATCTCTGTACGATAAACCAATTATATTTTGTTTTAAAGTCTTACTTAAACACGTTACTAAATACAGAGTTCTTTGGAAACAAATATAAAATATAACTTTCAATTGGGGCTTAAAAACAGATTATAAATAGCAATAAACAGATAGAGTTTTGAATGTATATTATAAAATTCAATTTTTTTTCCGAAACTTTAAACTTTACAATAGAATTTTTTTTTGATATAATGTTAAAATTATTTAATGAACTTAAATAAGGGGTTCTAAATGCAATTGCCTGTAAATAATCTTAATTGTATATAGATATTTATATTTACTGACACAGAATTTTATGTTTGATTTTAATATTTTTCATTGATTTTGTATAGTTGAGAATTAAATTGAAAGATAATTCTGGTTATTTAATTTAATAAATGAACTTGATCAGTAAAAGGAGTTATTGTTGAACTATAGTAAAATCTATTGGGGAAAAATACGTGGGCACTTTCAGATACAGTTTGAAAATTATCTTTAAAAAATTTATTCCTCTTGGGAAATTGTTGGTTTTGTGTCTCCCATAACCATTAATAGTATGAACAAAGTGCAACTACAGCATTATATGAAAAGTAAAACATTTTAGACAAAACTCTACATGGATCAATTTTACATTGCAGATTTCAAAAAATAATTGTTTCCATTGCTATCTAAAAGTCTAACACTTTGCATACTAGCATGCTTAAAATTCTATTTCCATTTTGAAATTGAGTCTTGTACCTGCAATTCAACATGCTTATGAAGTAACTTCAAGAAAAAATGATTTATAATGCTGCTTTAAGAAATTTTACAAAATTCTAGTCTTGATAGTTTTCATTGTAACAAAATTATAGTAATTTCGAGAATTAATCCTAAATTATTCAATTTTGTTCAATGTTTCCAACAACTGATATTTTTCCTAACTCTTAATGTTTTCTAAGGGTTAACTGTTTTATCGTTAATACTAATTTATTACAATCTAAACGGTGGAAGTGCTAACTTAAAGATCCATTTTAAATTAATAATTTCTTCAATAAAAATTCAATAGTTTCCATAAAACTTTTCAATAGATTTATAATTCCTTCCTCTATGCAAGCAATTATTTTCTTTTATAGCAAAAGTATTTGATTTTTTCATTAGTTCATTACAGTTTTGTCCAATCATACGATGCCACCACAAAACCACAACTGTTCGTGACTTTAATGTGAAAAGAGGATCTCAAATCAGTGGCATGTACCACGCATGCCTTGAAGAAACAATTGAGAAGACGGAATAAAAGAGAAACACATTGTCACACAGGTCACACGAACTTTTGTCGCTTAGTGAAAAGAATATCGTAGAACGTGATCCCACACAAGTTATCAGATGACTTCTGCTGATAAGACCGAATAACTCTTGCGAATTGAATAGTCAACGCAACATTCGAGAATAATAGATGCATGTTCTCCACGACATAATCAATGATAAATAAAGTTGAAATGGTGAAGGAAATATGTGCAACCCTAAATTTCATGATGAACAGTGGTGGGAATATATAAATCGAGACACGATGATATTATTGTGGTTGCAAAATGACAAAAACAGAAACGTTTTTTAAATTTGAATTGACTATAGTGACAACAAATAATTTATAAAAATAAATTTGGAAACAGTTCATTTGGGAATTAGTAGAAGCAAATGAAAAATTTAAAAATTTTAACTTTAAGAATTAAGAATATTTATAATAATGTAATTCTTTTTAATTTGTATATAACCTTGAATATTTGAAGTTTCAGTGTATTGCATATAGTAACTGAATTAGATAAGAATAAAACGGATTATTAATGAGCAAGGAAATGAATTTTGGTGCTCGCATATATTCACACATTACAATATAACAGAATGATAGATGAGATTAAGCTATGATAGACAAAACTAGAAGTATGATAGATAAGAACAACGGTATGATAGATAAGAATTTCAACTTGCAAAATACTTTTTTATATTCATATTCGAATAACGAGATATTCTTGAATTAATATTGCAAGTGTTAAGATAAAAGTAACTTTTTAGTTTATTATGCAATATTATATTATACAATTTAATGTTGACTTTGAGAAAAAATATTTTAATAATTCTCATATTATTCCTGAACAAAAAATGCCTCTACATTTTTAGGGCATCGTCATCCATCAACGTCGGAAGAAAGTAGTTTGAATCTCGAAAGAGCCAAAAGTCGAATGTGTTTGCTAATGACATCTGAAGTAAGTTCACAAATCTTGGATGCAGTGTCCTCTAAGTTAAATCATACCTCTGGGGGTGGCAGAGAAAGTTTTGGAGAGCCTTCTACTTAGTACCTGCTATTAAATTACGAAAATTCCCTCTCGGCAACTTCCATCTGGTAGAGCACAACTTATGTTTAGAGACAGGGAAGCATGCTATGTGGTGTCCTCTCCTCATTCCTTAAATGTGATTGAATATTATTTTGAGATTATTTAATGCTGCTCTTTTTCATCTCATATTCTAAAAAAATGTCTGAAGATTATCGGGGGATTTTTTTGAATAATATATTAAATAAAAACTATGGTTTTTATCTGCAAAGGAATATAAAATTAGCTATATGAGCTCAAGGTAAGAGTGCATCATCAAAACATCTAGGAGGCTTCGAAAGTG